>JBAMNC010001676.1:0-600000 GCA_037902135.1 Cetoscarus ocellatus
AAAGCATTTTTTGACAGAATTGATATCTCTGCGTCCAACATGTTTTGACAAGGTTTTGTTCACGAAGTAGTTTACATTTTGTACTTTACACAGTGGCAGTAGTGCCTACCTACAACTTCAACTGATTGGCCCGAAATTAATGTGATTTGATCGTCCAATCACCTGTAGGATATGCTTTGACAGGTTCTGCCCATTCCCAAACACTTTGGTTGCCCAGATTGAGCTAGTGAAATTTATATAACTATTTTGAGTGTTCCCCTGTAGACAGAGACAAACTTGTTTTTTTTTAGTGTCTTGCCTCACTCCCAAGTCCATGGACAAGCAGATAGACACCATTCTTTCAAAAGAGACAGGCAGAGCTTGCTCACCACTGATTAGCTTAGCTGAAACACTTGGAGTCATGGGTAGTATTAGCCTGCCCTCTGCCTACAGTCATCAGATAAACTCTTCAGCAACTCTTAGCAGTCCCGTGTGTTAACCATGTGAAGTCACATTTTCTATTTTTAGACTAAGATTAGCACTTTATTTAATTTTCAAAAGAAATACATGATAAACTAAATTGCAGGGCGCATGCACAACCCACAGCGGACAAGCTTTGTTTTGTTGACCTACTGACCTACTTCCCAAGGCTTAAACAGCTAGTTCAGGATTTTTGAAGTGGGGTTGTATGATGGCATAGCATTCACCTAGAGGCACATTAACAGAGACCAGCTCTGCATTTGTGCAGAAAAAGTTGGCATGGAAACTGTGCTGCAGATGGTACCACCAAAGCTGCATAATCAAAGGAATTTGGGGTGAACACAAGCCACAGAAACACCATGGGGTGATTTCACACCATTCAGAATATTAACAAAAACTTGCTTTTCCACTTGCAAGCCCCCTTTGTTCTGGTATTACCCTGGTACACGGCACAGACAAATAGAAATACTGACACAGTGTTGTGCCCCAATATGTGGTGAATAGATATTTTCTTCCACCTTCAGTGGAACACAGCCCCAATTATGAAATGGACCTGTCCACTACTTGACTGCTGCTATTATTTGATAAAAATTTAGTACAAGTAAGGGTGTGGAAATTCTGTCAAAGTGCGAAAGCTATCCTGAAGGTTTTTATGCTCCCTTGAATGTATAACTCTCAAAAAGGGGCAAACTCAAAACTGATGACACAGTCTCTCCTCAATCGCTTCGGGAAACTCATCTGAGCGTGTGTCACATGTCAACACAGAGACGCTCCAACGTCCAGGAAAAGTGGGGACGACCCAGCGACCAAAGATGTGAGATCAACCTTTTCCTGACACGGCAGAGTGGCTCAGCAACCCGGGCAGGCAGCACCCACCCAGCTCTCTCCCCCGATCCTCTCATCCCTCGTCACAATCAATCCACGGCAGACCTACCGTAATCCTATTTGTTCAAATAAATAATGAAATAGCTGCAGCCTCACACCGAGGCTACACAGAGGGTGGTAATTGCTGCGTTTCAGGCTGGATCAGATGGGCTCTGTGGGAGGCTGGCTCGCCTCCACTGTGACCTTGTGTGTGTTTGTAATTTTCCACAAGCTTAGTGGATACGCAGTAAGCGGGAGCCCTCAGCAAGTGCACGGGAATCCCTGCACCTGGGGAGTGAGCCAAGGCCATCCGAGTGAATGGAGCCTTTCCCAGGATGAAAAACTTAAAAGAAACACACACTCCGCGGAGAGGAAGATGACATGACAGCCATTAGGCAAGTGCGAGGCTATAGAGCGAGTGTTATGTCCTTTTGCCTGTGCTTGAATGCACTGTAATATGTCTTGTTCAATTTGTTTACATGCAATGCATCAGTGCCTTACAAGGACTTCTGTGTAGGAAGAAAAAAAATACCCCAAAGCTCTATCCTCAAATTGAACTTGGACTTTCACTCTCCGGCAGATTAACCTGTAATACCAGACCTTGGATCTTTAAAATTAATGTTTATCCCTCCCTGACAGGCTGTGTTTGCACCCATAATCCCATTATCCCAGACAAAATATTCCATTATGTGGAATATTTCCAATGTCATCCTGACCAGTCAAGCTCTGGGTCACGCTTCGCTCATCACAACAGCAGCAGAAGCAGCAGTCTGTGCTGCTCACCGTTGGCAGCAGAATCCATTTGTAAGGTGACATATCGCACAGAAGTAGGTTTTCCCCTGTAGGTCCAAATGGGAAGTCATTGCTGAAGTTATGGCCTGTTGTTGTCAGTAAGGTGTGATTGCACTGACTCTTATGGGCCATCTCTCTATATTGTTGGGACGTTAAGCAGAGTCAGGTAAAGGTCAAGCCACCGAAATGTTTCCAGAGAATGAGTATGACTGATCTAAAGCAATAGCTTTCCTCAAGGGACACTTCAGCCTTCCAGTTCTTTAAAATGAGATGTCTACAGATGTATGAAAGTGCTACAGGATAGTAAGTGCCCAGCTGTTTACCGTATGTGACTGCAGTGCTGCACAGCTAACAATGCTCCAGACTTTGGAGTTTTACATCCTGCACATAATCTCCTTAAAGCCCTATTTGCACAATATAAATATGACCTTGGCAGCCTCTGATCATTTTTAATAATTGTATATCCAAAATTTATTGGTGGCAGCTGTGTAGCAGACTTAGGGTCTGTCCCAATTCTACCCCTTAGCCCTTGTCTTACCCCTTACCCCTCAGTTTTGCGCTTTCATGTCTAGTGAAGGGGTGTCCCAATTCTCTGTAGGGCTAAGACGAAGGGCTAAGACGAAGGCCTACACAGCCCTTGAAACAAAGACAGACCGGGACCTCACTTGAAAGGAAGAAGCATGAGAAATTACGCACAATACACCACGCTGACAAGAAGGCAGAGCGAAGACCGAAGGAAGCGCGTGATTATTAGTAATTATTAAATCATCAAGTAAATATTGATCATGTTTTGAATTGTTGGTCGTATTTTAAAATTTCTCATTATAACAAGCTCGCTTTCGCAGCTGTAGCTACGGCTATTGTCGCATCTGCCTACGACACAGCCAGCGAGCAGCTCCGGGTGATGACGTAGAGGGAATCGAGTGGCGTCTCGTTTCTCAGGAGCGTGTTTTCACCCCTTCCCCTTGGCCCTCAAAACAGAGGGCCGAGGGGAAGGGGTAGACGAAGGGGTAAGACGAAGGGGAAGGGCTAAGGGGTATAATTGGGATTCACACTTAGTGTCATCTATTATTTTACATTTACTTATGTTTTTTTTCATCACTCTATCTGATTAATAGACAGAGGACAGTGTCGAAGGAAAGAACAAAGACCAGATATTGAGCCAATGGTACACACTAGACAACTGGCACTCTATTATTACTCTATTATTGTCCTCAAAAGAGATTTGGAAACATTATTTATTTTATAAAACTAACTTGTTTTTGCATTTAATATCACTGGAAGCCTGTTTAGTCCACTTTGCAAAAAAGTACAACTTGTAAAGACTGTGTATTCATGGAATGAGAAACAGCCCAAAACAACCAAATCCTCTTCAACTGGAAGCTCATTCCTGACTCTTACTTCATTGAGGTACAGTAAGCTTTCATAAAGGGGAAGAGCGGATTTTTGAGCATTTTTTGTGCACTAACCACACATTAAGTGTACTCCTCGAAAGCATGATTCTTACAACTTGCACGTTGTTGTAAAGTTGATTAATCATTCCAATGGTATAAAATACAGTTTGTATTATTATACTGTGCATATATGAGACGCAGCAGAACCAGTTGGCTATCAGAACTTCATGCAGCAAACTTTTTGTGAAAAAGGCACCTAAAGTTTGACTTGTTCACCAGATTTTTCAGTTATTGCAGAGGACATCTGTGATATTTATCCTTTGTGAAACAACTGTGTCTGTAATTTGTGGAGTATGAGTTACAAATTACCTACCATATTCTAGCAAATATCCTCTGATAATGGAAATCCAGACTAAACTAGCATCTTCATAATTTTTGGTAGTTATATTTTAGCCTTTACCATTTGAGAATAATGGAAGTTGGAGATATTGTTGAATGAGGTTTTGTAAACATTATGTGTGCAAAGTCATCTGTCTCATCTCAGTATGGAGACTCGTTTGCATCACAAGCAAGCAGAATTCATCAGTGGAACCAGATTTCTAATCGAGGACAGACTTTGCAGAATTGGTAAGAAACTTTCTGTAAAACTTTTACAGGTTTCCTTTTAAATGTGTTCTTCCAACAAGCTCTATGCTTCACCCTCCTTCAACATTTTCCCTCAAAATGTGTATGAAACCCAAGGAAATCAAAACCCTTGAGAATGTTAAACACCAAATACTGAAGCTAGGGGGTAATTCGGACTATCCCAGAGATCCCAACGTATTAGTCATTAAGTAAAAATAAGGTTTTTTTTATCCAACAATCAGATAAAAACAAGTCATAAAGCAAAGCCTCATTGCAATATTAAGGAGAAATTCAGCTTGGTGTGTTTTGGTGTCCACCAAGGATTGTCAAACATCCTGAGGTGTAACGTCTTCCCATCAAAGAAAACATGCACTAGTTGAAAAGTAGAACGTCTCATTCATGTCTTTGCTGTTGCAAGTAACTAAACAGCCATAATAGAAGACAAGATACAAATATGTAAACAACTAGTGCTATTCCAACTAATGTCTACAACCTGTTGTTTGCAAACTGTTTGCATGTATAGCATATATGCATATTACTCACCCATCCAAAAAGTCAGCTCAGCATTGGACTTACAATTTGCTGTTTCCCAAGGATTTTGCACACATGCAAAATTCTTTTCAATATTTGCTCAAATCGGGCATTTTTGCGATGTTTTGTGATGTATTTTTTTATTTTCAATGTTCAGAATGACAGAGCACTTAAGCTCAATGAGTGCATGTGATGTGTGTAGTTATGTCAGTGAATAATTGGACTTTATAACCATGGTCTCAATATCTATAAAAACTAGAAGCGCTCCTTAAGCACAAACCTCCACCAAGGCATTTTCACCATTCTTAAATGAGTTATTAAAATGTGGAAAACTGCGCTGTTTGCACAATTTTAACAAATCCTTCAAAAAATTCCCAGATCCACATTTGGATACTGATCACCACCAGCATCACCAACATCCCCTGCAAACTTTTTTAGTTATCCTGCTAACAGACAGACAAAAGCAAACAAAAACATAACTGTAAAAATTAAGATTATGATTTTTGCCATAATCTAGCAGCCCCCAGAATAAGGCTCTCCCGCCGAGAGTGTGAAGTAGGCATCCTCATCCTGGAACATGGCTGCAGTCAGATCAACTGTATTTTACTCGGATACAGCAGTGCTGTTATCTGATTGGCTGACATATAGCTGTATGTTTTGATCGGCTGATCTTATGGCTGGGTCGGGTCAAGCTCCTGTTCAGCTCTATGATGCTCAGAGCATCACGCTACACGTTCCATAAAAGTGTATTAGCAGTGTAACTCGGTGGCTGTTACACAATCAATTTTCATGCGTGAGAAATACCAGGTTTGGCGTATGAGCGTGTGAAAAGGTTAAAATGCATGAGTCACACGCTGAATGCGTGAGACTTGAGAGTCCTGCAGCCTTAATCAGGGGTACTCTGTCATCTAAACCAGACAGTTTCTTAATCATCAGCGGTTGTGAAAATATTCTATCAGTCATGGAAATCAAATATATAAAACCTGAGTTAAAGTAAAGCATGGGCTCTTACATAAAGCAGTTTTTGTTCTATGCCAGACCATTGCCAGTTTCAACCCATGATTTCCGTACAGCCACTGAGTAAAAGCAAAAACCTGCCAATCAAGGTGGTTCAGAAGCACATATTTCATTCAAATAAGGGGTGAATGTGTTTGGCTTCAATGCAACTGCTTTTTACCTGAACAATGACCAGGGGTCTCAGCAGATGGGTGTGAATAACACAAAGGGAGAGCCAGCCACACTAAATAAACAGCATAATAATAATAATACATTTTATTTATAAGCACCTTCCACGACACTCAAGGACGCTGTACAAGAGTAAAAATAAACAACAATAAAATCAGCAATAAAATCATCAAAACACGACAATGATATGGTACGGGGAGAGGTGGTGCATTATTGTTGAATGGAGTATGCAGTCCTGAACAGATGGGTTTTGAGTGGGGATGTCCCGATCCCATATTGATGTCGGATATCAGTCCGATATCAGCAAAAATACAAATATCGGATTATATCAGCCTGCATCTAAAATCTACGATATAAGCACTCCGATACAAGCAGTCCATTCTAATTTATTTTTTTTAAATTTATTTCAGTTGTAGAATATGCTTATGTTAAAGTTAAACAAAGTAGTTATTTTGCAATTTTAAAATATATGTTTTTGTTTTTATTGGATTTATTGAGGTTACTTTTCAGGTTATTGTAATTTATTTTTTATTTATTTTATTTAATTGTAGTATATTCTTATGTTTAAGGTTAAAAATTATTTAACCCATTGGTTAATAATAAATGGGTCAGTTTTTCTCATACCTACTATTGCTGACTACTGTTCTCTGTTTGAGTAATCTCACTTGATCAAGCCTTTTCTTACAGTCCATACAACAAAATAAGTAATAAAAGTATGTATGATTCTTGCTGATATCGTATCGGATCTATATCGGTATCGGCCAATACTCAAGGCTGCAATATCGTTATCGTATCGGAGGTGAAAAAGTTGTATCGGGACACCCCTAGTTTTGAGTCTGGATTTGAAAAGGGACAAAGAGTCTAAGTTTCTGAGGTCCAATGGGAGAGAGTTCCAGAGCTGGGGAGCAGAGCGACTGACGGCCCTGCACCCCATGGTGCTGAGGCGGGCAGAGGGCACGGTGAGGTGGATGGAGGAGGAGGATCTGAGGGAGAGGGCCGGAGTGGCGATGTGGAGGAGGTCAGACAGATATGGAGGGGCGAGGTTGTGGATGGCCTTAAAGGTGTACAGGAGCAGTTTGAATTGTATCCTATGCTTGACCGGGAGCCAGTGGAGCTGCTGCAGGATGGGGGTGATGTGATGGTGGGAGGGGGTTCTGGTGATGGTACAGGCAGCTGAGTTCTGGACCAGTTGAAGTTTATGGAGGGACTTTTGTGGGAGGCCGAAGAGGAGAGTGTTACAATAATCGATCCGGGAGGTGACAAGGCTGTGGACCAAAATGGAGGCACTGTGAGGAGTGAGGGAGGGGCGGAGACGGTGGATATTGCGGAGGTGGAAATAACCAGACCGGGTGATGTTATTAATGTGTGACTGGAAGAAGACAGCGACGTAGGAACACAAACCTTACCGTTGCTTTATATGAATGCTTTTTAGAGAATACGGCTCCTCTTATATGGGGGCACAGAATCTGGAGATCTCGGTTTCCAGGTATTTTTGTAGGAGTAAGTGCTTGAAAAGAGAAAGATGGCTGAAGGCATAACCCTGCTATCTAAAGCTAAATGATCTAGCCTCGAGAGCCCCTGTGCAAGGTTGAATCTTTGCCACCACTTTCAAGGAACATTTGCGCTGGAAAATAATTTCTAGAAATTGCTTGTTGTGATGTATTTGCCAGGGGCTCACTACTCCTCTGAGAACATGTTACCCAGGAACAATTTTGTGTCATGGTTTTATTAGATTTCTAATTCCATCGTTCAGCCAGGAACGTGCAGTGCAATCTGGAGATAAAAGAGAAACTTGGGTGAGGATGAAACTGCAATTTTGGTTCGGTTAAGGCCACTCTTTTAACTGCTGACTAGAAAATCAATAAGCAACCAGCAGCACGGCTCGTCTTGTCACAAAGAATAGTCTTGGCTCGACATTCCAAGAATTCTCTGATCCCTGCAGATCTAAACCTGTAATCTTTGATTCATCGCTGCCTTTTACTTCTCATTCCTTGTCAAAGCTTGGCTTTCCGCTATCATCCATCATTCATTGCTTCGCCGATGTCTCCCTGGTATTCTCCGGCCTCAGACCTCAGCCAACCCCGCAGCCGGAACAGCAGAGCTCACAGCAAATCCATCTGATGGACAGAGAAGCATATGTAACCTGTCATGTAGAAGAATGCTGGTTGAACTAGAAGATATTTTCACCAGCTTTTGTCTAAAATGTTTGTGCAGCTGAAGGAACTGAAGATAGAGCAGCTGACCTTAACCTTTTTTAAACCATGGATTTGTTTCTAGTGAGATGATATTTTCAGTGACCAGTGCCATTCTGATCCTGATTCTAAATCTGATATACAACTCCCTATAATGCCATGAGCTTGTCTCTTTAAAACTACATCATGTCTAGTTAAGTATATCTATTAAACTAGTGACTGGTTAAACGGGTGACTTCCAGCTGAGTCTGTCTGTTAAAAATCTGGTTTATTCAAGTAACTGATAAGTATATTAAGGCGTTAAAATGACAAATTGAACAAAGAAACACCCACAAGGACTCAACAGCTGCTGAAACAATGACATCTAGGAAAGTAGTTGGTTGAGAATCAAAATGTCACACAGCAGTGGTGGGCTGTCATGGCCAGCACCACCTTCTCTGACAATTTCGACATGTTATTATTGTTTCTATCATAAATACCATATCTGTGATGCACTATTGCTCCCAGTTTCTTTTTCTTGAGGCCACTCTGTCCCTTAGCTTTACTGAATCCAGTGCTGCACATTCATGAACATTTGTTCATGATGATCTGTGTAATGATCAAATGTAATTTTTTTTCTTGACAAAATACAGTTTATGTACCACTTTTTTTGTTATATTCTGTTTCTGTGTCGGCGTAGTCTCTCATTTTGGTACAATGTATGTTATTTGATTTTTGTTTGCTTGCTTTTCTTTGACTACTAGAATTTAACGTCTTTTTTTCTGCTAATTTTATTTGCATTTACTCTTAAGGTGAGGTTTGTAAATAAGCCCACATTGGGTTTCTACCTAACCTGCACATGCTTATCTTATTCGCTATTTTCTTTGACTTCTCTTTTAACTATGTGCAAATAAATAAAAAATAATAATATTCAACTATTTCGACCCTGTGTTGTCTCCAGGTCAACAAACACATTTTTTAATTATTTAAAATTATTGGAGAAGGGTAAAATAGAATGCAGATACAGATAATGTGCAAAATGCTATTAGCTTCAATAATCAGCCAGCTTGATAGTCAGTCCACTCCTACTGTGCATATAAGGTTATCGATGAAATATTTACCTAAGAGCTGTGAAATCATGCTGACTAAAGGCTAAGGGTGAACTTTCAGACTGGAAGAGAACCACGTGTCAAAATGTTAAGAACAGCAAGCTCACATATTTTTTCCGCAAGCAGCACTTGTTTCTCTGAATTTACATTAATCCAGATGGTATATATGTCCACACTGGTAGAGTATGTATGCAGTTTAAATGTGGATGAATATGCTAACGCAAGGGTTAAACAAGTAATTTATCTCAGGCCTTACTTTTTGGGGGGCATTAGACACAGACAGGGAGTTCAAGCTTTAAGTTTTCACAGTCAAGATACTCAAAAAAATTAGAAGGAACTACGTTATTTCTCAAAATTAACAACCCGCAGATGCCTGTAGTCTAAAGAAAGGAAATGGGATTAATTTTTCTGTAACTGTGCAGCCTGGTGCAAAATGATCAAAGGCTACTGCACAGGTCCACAACTTGGTGAAGGAGACCCTCTTAGTTAGATCATAGAGGTTGTCTAGTGCCTGCTACAAGTGCTTGTTGTCTCAACAGAAGTTGTCCTAAATAGCAGCAAGAGAAATTTCATCCAGTGTCATCATCCCAAGCCATTAGCAAGGCTATTTGATCAGTGTTAGAGTACAGCGCAGACATGGATGCCGGCCAAACTGCAAATCACAGTCACACCGGCGAGTGGATGAAAGAGATGTGCAGACACATGTTCAACAAAGTGTCCGAGGTTAAACCACAGCTCTGTGGCCCAGAAATGGCTGTGTGTGGTTTACTTAACCATGCAGTGCTTGGAGAAGTTCATGGTTCAGTGGCTGGCAATGACCTGAGCGCTGCCGAGCCTGCTGAATGTGCCGAGCTGTGTGCACACTGCGGGGCAGGAGATAAGAATCCAGGCTGTATTCTGTCAACAGGAAGTGGTCACAAGTGAAGACAAGCCAGCCAGGAATGTTTGGGTTGGATGCTTTGTGATCACTGTGCATTTCCATTTGAACCCTGCTGGCTCTATCGGCCACATAGAGTACAAAATCTCACAGAGGTAAACTCCCACATTCATACTGCAGCCATGTTTTCACCAATGTCATAACCAGGGAGGAAGCTGCAATGTTGTGAAGCTGTGTTTAATATTGTAACTCTTAAACCTATAACTTTTGAATTAACATTTCTATTATAGTTCTCCATCATTCAGGCAGGCAGGATGTTAAATCACTGAGATATGTGGAATGACACCAGCTACTAATGCATAACCAAATAATTATGGCTAGAGAGCAGCTAGCTTTAGCCTTTTACCACTCTTTGGCTAAAACTATTACAAGGGACAAGTATTTTATGTGTATATATAATAAGTTCGTTTTCAGTATTTTATCTTCAAACATTGCCACAAATCAAGCATAGCATTGGTTCTGGCAGGACGTGGAATCAAGACTGCTACCAAGCTAGCCTTCAACTGGTAAACATCCAAAGCTAGCTCTCCACTGATGACAGCCAGCTGATTGCCTCTAAGCTGCCATTGGCAAAATGTACTCAGACTGCCCTATTTGAGCTGCTCTAGCCTGTCTACTCTACACTGCTCCTGCTGCAGGCCGCTTTGCAACCCTCCACCACCCCAGTTCTGTAGACGTGTATAGTTCAGTAAATTATGTCAGTTAATTCATCCAATGAAAAAATAACTGTCTTTCATTCAAAAAAATGAAAACTAACCTGGTTAAACATTTAGTTGATGGCTCTCTTTAGTGTAAAGCAGAGGGAGGCATTCCCTGTTCACCAGGGGATTGTTCAATTAATGTGACACCGCATGAAAACTATCAGTCGACAGCACCATGTCTTGCCGACATTGGTTGATTTACTGTTTTTTTTAAAAACTGTGGTATTACACTGTCAAATTCAAAGCTAGCAATTTACTGTTATCAGGTTAGCCTTAAGCTCATCTGCAAAGAATAATTTAGCTTTTGTCAACTGTTAACGTAAAGTCATTTGAAATAGTCATGGTATATAAATACCATGACTATGGTATTTATATACCAAATAGTCATTTGAGGCTTGTTAGTTGTCCTAACTTGAAAAATGTCCTGATGTCACTTGCAATTTTTACACCTAATGGTCTCGCATAACCTTACGGTGCAGATGGATCAGACTGATGACATAACCAGAGAGATCCATCTTTCCAAGGTCCAATCTACAATGATTGGCACAATGAGCAGGAAGATGAAGGTGAAATGAGTGAAACAACAGCAGGAAGTGAGTGCTGGTACAGAGTAGCAATTTTATCAGATCTGGACCATATTTCTCTATTAAATAAAAAACAATTAACAACACTACAATGGCAGTAGCGCCGCTTACTACGCTAAATGATTGGCTTGAATGAATGAGACTGACGGAACGATCGTCCAATCACCTGCCGGATATGGTTATGATAGTTTCTGCCGTCCCTCCAAACACTTCCTATGATGGACTGGTAAAATATATTTAACGGTTCATCTGGTGTGTCGGGCTATTTCTCTCAAATTGCTGACCACTCTGAAATCAGCAAATTGATAAAGAAAACATTACGTATCTTTCAAAATAAATCATTTACAACACTATCCGTGCTTCAAAATACATTGTGAAGTAAAAAGCAAGCAGCTGCTGTGTGAATTAAATGTGATTCTTTTGTAGGAGTTTGGTCCGTTTAATTTGCATTTCCTGTATTTTTTTCTCCACCAAAAGATAATTTTTCCTCTATCTCAGCCCCTCCCCAAACATTGCTACACAAAAACTTGTCTCCAGACTGTTGTCAATCCTGCAGAGCGCTGCGAGTGGCCCTCTGAGAGTCGTGCTCATTTCAATATTTATTGAAATGTTATCAAAACCACTCGGAGCGACTTACGGCAATCAATGCTGTTTAGACTCAGTGCTGCAGAGGCTGGTCTCCACACCCTCACTGCTATTGTTTGTCTTCATGCCATTCAACCTCACCCCTCCACAGAGACGGCGGAGGAGTCACACCTCCGTAATTCTGTCCCCAAAGGAGGGGATCACAGAGCCTGGATGCTGACTGACTACAATGTGTTTTAATTGACTGAGAGTATATTTTGGTCATGAGAGAGTAGCACAGGAACAGGGGCAGGGAGGCTGCATGGAGAGACTACCCTCCACAGTTCCTTTGTACAAACCTCAATTAAAAAAAGAGTTGGGACATTGTATTAAATAAAAATAAAAACAGAACACGGTGAAATGCAAATACCTTTCAACCAATTTTCATTTTATAAAGCACAAAGAAAATATCTTTTAAGCTGAAATGCGCAGATTTTGTTATTTCCTTTAAAGTATTCATATGTACTGAGTTAAAATGCCAGGCAACACAGTCCAAATATAGTTGGGACAGGGCAAGAAAAGAGTTATGAAATGCTCAAAAACACCTGGAACATCCCACAGGTAAGCAGGTTCATTAAAAACAGATGATAGTACCATGAGGTGTTCATTTTTGTAACAGACTGTGTGGATACATATTACTAAACATGCAATTTCAAGGAATTAAAGGATTTTACCAACCAAAGATTCAGAGATCAACATTGAATGCCTGTTACCTTGACCTTTCTTGCAGCACCGCCATAATTTTGTGATGTTTGTTCTAACATGGGCTAAGTAAAGGTCAGTAAAGCTTAAAAAAAAAAACATTCAGTCAACAAAGTGCATTGCTTATTTACAAATGTCAGACAGGACTCTACCACGCAGGGCAAAGCCATATATCACCAATATTTAGAAGTACCACAGACTTCTCTGAGCTCAAGCTCATCAGAGATGGGCTGACCTGAATTGGGAGTGAGCTGTGGTCTGATGAGTTCATTTTTTCTTTTTTAGTGTTTCTTCCAGATTTTTTGATTTGAGGCAGTAACCTGGTCCAGCTAAGAGTATCATCTGGACGGTCAGAGGCTTGTCCAGTAATAAAGTCCTGATGTAATACAGGTGAGAAAACAATAACAGCAGATGTAGTTGAGACGGTTGTGTGAAGGATGAAAACCCACCGCTGGCATTCCCCATGACAATTAAATGCAGGAAAGAAGCTAATGCTCAGAAGAAGAAGACAAACAAATAATGTATATTTTACAAGCTTCATGCAGTACTGTACTTTGGCGGAATGGGGATTAGTGCTGGGATAGTGGGACACTGCTCCTAAAGGAGGGTAAGGGCAATGTTGTTTTATTTTAAACTGCATCAACTTTTACAGGCATAAGTGGAAAGGAACAATGTAAACTGCTACCAGTGCAGAATCTATGATGGTCTTACGGTGTATTTGTGGCCCCTGGCATGGGGGATTTGCACATTCTTGAAAACACCATGAATACAAAGAGATACCAAAGGTCCCGGAGCAACATACAGTTCCATCTCAAGGGCTTTTTTCCATCTTCTCCAGGAGGGATGGGGATCAAAAACAAATTCCAGTAGAGAATCAAGAACAAATAGCTGAAGGAATTCACATCATTAGTATTTTTACTTGACAATTCAAAACTGGCAAATAAAGATAAAGAATTGTAATGATAGGTAGAATCAATAATAGCATTAGTATTAATAACATATTATTAATTCCTATCCCTACTCTCAAGAGTGGTCCCTCCTTATTTCACGTAGACAATGCCAGGCCACGTTCTGCATGAGTAACAACAGCACAGGTTCAAAGTAAAAGATAGCAGGTACGAAGGTGACTAGTCCAAACCTGCAAAAAAACATATGGTGCATTATGAAGGGTAAAAAAATGATAATGGAAACCTTCACTGCCGAGCAACTTCAAATGTACAGCAAACTAGAACAGGAAAGAATGTCAAAAATGTGTGTTTTTCTGAAATGCTATTATCTGTTGTTAGAAGTGAGGGTGACGTAACACAGTGGTAAATGTGCTCTTGTCCCAACTGTTTTTGAACAGTGTTACAGGCATCAATTCAGAATGGGTGCACATTTCCAAACAACAAAAAAACAACGTCCAAACATTAAATTCCTCGTCTCTGTGTAGTATTAAATCAAATGTAGGACAAATATGACATACATATTGTTTTTACACCACGCCCAGACTCTTGGAAATTGAGTTTGCATGTCAGACAATTATTTGCCATACTTAAAACTCATTTCATACCACCAGTGCTAACTTGAAGTAGTCCCTTCATCAGTATAAAGATCACTGTCCCCGCTCTAACCACGTAACCTTCTGACAGATCCCTGCAAACTGTTACAGTGATAGCAGTAAAGGGATACAGGAGATACTAAATGATGAATGAAACACTAATCCGCAGGGCAAACGCATTCATGGGAAAATGAAACAGGAGCACTTAGTTGGTTGCAACGTCAGCACAGAGACAGAGATAGAAGTTTGTCACGATGGAGCAAGCGTTATGTTCTCAGCAGCCAAAATATCCGCGTCTCTTCCTCTCTCGCTGCAATCTTAAAGAGCAAGAGGAGAGAATGGATTTTTTCCTTTTGGGTGTAAGTGGTCTGAGAGGGGCGCAATTAAAGAATCATGAGGTAAACAACAAGCACACTCAAACCTGTATTC
The DNA here is from genome assembly GCA_037902135.1 of Cetoscarus ocellatus. Classification (NCBI taxonomy): domain Eukaryota; kingdom Metazoa; phylum Chordata; class Actinopteri; order Labriformes; family Labridae; genus Cetoscarus; species Cetoscarus ocellatus. Next base: position 14,647 of record JBAMNC010001676.1, read on the forward strand.
AACAATAGGAAAGGGCTCACTGCCTGTGCGTCAGAGAATATCCTGAGACGGCATACATGATGGCTACATATTTGGATTTCATTCAGATCCTTTTATGGCACTCTCTCATATACCTAATAAGATATTAATTGCTCATGATGACCATTTCTTACACCACTAAATGACTTTCAAAGAAAAAAAAATGTTCAGAGGGACTTTTCCCAGGGAGAAAAATGTTGAAAAAGGCATTTTCAACACAACTTTTGTCTTTTCTTTAAAGATTACTCTGCTCTATGATAAAGTAACTGTAAAAGTAAATGTGTTGTGCTCAGATAATTTCAGCAATAGGAAACAAACCCAGGATCTGTCCCATTTCAGGGGGCGCATCCTTTAGGGGGCACCATTTTAGACTGATAGTTTCCTGCAGCATCTCTAAGTCTGTCACATTTAAAGCTAAAACAAGGCAACAGTATTTTTTCAAGGAAGAAACAAGTTGAAAAAAGGTATTTTCTTTATAACTTTTATCTTTTCTTATAAGATTAATCTGCTCTATGATAAAATTATGGTAAAAAGTAAACACACTTTGTTAAGAGAGTTGCAGCAATAGGAAACAAACCAAGGATCTGTCCCATTTCAGGGGATGCATCCTTCAGGGGGCACAATTCCAGACTAATAGTTTCCTGCAGCATCTCTAAGTCTGTCATATTTAAAGCTAAAATAAGGCAACAGTATTTTTTCAAGGAAGAAAAAAGTTGAAAAAAGGTATTTTCTTTTTAACTTTTATCTTTTCTTATAAGATTAATCTGCTCTATGATAAAATTATGGTAAAAAGTAAACACTTTGTTAAGAGAGTTGCAGCAATAGGAAACAAACCAAGTATCTGTCCTATTTCAGGGGGTGCCTCATTTGAGAGGACACCATTTCAGACTGATTGCTTTCCTGCAGCATCTCTAAATTCATCACATTTGAAGGTATTTCCACTAGAAGTTCAAATGAGTAAACCTTATCCCAGCCAACAGACATCCATCTTGGCCTAACACATCCTTGAATTCATAGCATGCTATTCAAACAAGCTTGTGGACTCTGAAGTTGGGAAGTAATAAACTATCAGGCGTAGGTGACTGCATCAAAAGCTACCACAACTAATGAGAAATAAGGCACGGAAACTTCTATGCATCTTTTAAACAATAGGTTAAGCAAGAGACTTAAACATTACATTGGCCTGTCCCATTTCAGGGGCTGAATCCTTTGGTAAGCACATCTTCAGATCAGACATAGCCACAGTGTGATCGAGCTGGCCAGCCCCACGCTAATGAGATTGGATTGTGGGAAACAGAGCAGTAAGAAGGGAGAAGCACTGTTACTGTAAACTTACTATAGATGCACTGCACTGTAGGTTGGCCCAGTGCTGTGCTCATGGTGGATTCATGGTGGGTTTGGATGTATATGTTTATGTGTATTTTATATGTATATATGTGTATCACTAAAATAAAGAGTATGGCTTCAACCTGCTCTATTGTAAAGTTTCTTGAGATAACACTTGTTATGAACTGGTGCTATACAAATAAAGACTGACTGATTGATTGATTGAATTAAAGTCACTAATCACCTTTCTTCCACATTCTGATGCTCTCTGGGTCGTCGTGACAATGTCCACATGCCTAAATGCAGAGTTGCTGCAATGTGATTGGCTGATCAGCTTTACACATTTGAACAGGTGTAAAAAAAAAATCAAGGGAAGGAGGAATTTTAACCCTTTAAAGCCTGAAAACACAAATTATAGCCAGAAAATTTTAATTTTTTGGAGCTGAAATGTTAATTTCACTTTCTATTGAAATCCAAAAAAATCTAAATTTCCATAAAAATTTAACATTATTATATCTCATTTGATACACTAGGTGTCTTTGGCAACTGATAATCCACTTGAGGGCATTTTTATCATTTATCTGATTGTACTCGGATGGCTTTTTTTTAGTAATTTGTTGATCATATTGATTAGATAGAAGTATCATAAAAGTATGTATGAAATGTGATACAACAGGCTTTAAGGGGTTAATGATGAGGTCTTAGCTAAATAACATATTAACAGGAAGACATTTTTAATTAGAAGTAAATGGCCGACACCAAGTAATACTATGGAGACTGCCTTATATGGCGTTTATTAGACAATGTAGGCAACCCAAAGGGCTGTTCCTGAAATCAATCTTAATAAAAGAAGGAAACACAAACAATTGGGTTTTGTAAACTAAAAATCCAAGGGAAATACTTCTATATGGATGAATGTTGATAGCAGAAAGACAAGCAAACCCCAGTCATAACCAGTTTATTTTAAACAGCTTGGTAGCATGTCTGTGTTTACTGTTCTCTCAACAGAAGATTGTTCTCCTGCTCTGCACAAGGTCACCGGTATTGACTCAGAATTCATGTATCTGATAATCACACTATATATCTTGTGGCTGTATTGCACTGTGGTCTATTGACGCCGCTGTGTGTGGCAAAATTGGTACCTCTGTCCCAGCGATGATGGATTTCCCCTCACATGATTGTTGAACATACTGGAGGTGCAAAATAGAAACCACTCACATCTCCGGCTCTTTGTGAGGGATGATGATGTTTATTGTTTCTTACAGAGTAAACAATAGGAGCACTTTCTTTTAGCTGTTTTTAGATATGTAAGGTTTTATTATTTATGGCGACATTAAGACAAAGGATAAAAGCAAAAAGGTAATGCACAACAATAGTGTGGGTTTTTCTTGCTCATAAATTAAATCCTACCAAGTACTCGGGAAAAATATCCTCCATCCAGATAAAAAAAAAAAAGAAAAAAAAAAAGAGTAGAGCCTCAATTGTGCATTTTGTGCATTTTGAACCATTAAGAGTTAAGTGTACCTGAGTGTCTGTGAGAGCACTTGAGGATTTCTTTGGTTATGACTATCGATCCAAGTGTTGGTAGGTACTGTCCTTTCAGCGAGACGAGATGCTCCTCCATATTGAAAGGACAAACAGAGAGTATCCATCTGCTACTTCACCTTTTGACTCATCATCCTGACAAAAACAGACCCATCTGGAGCCGAGCCAAGCATACTGGCTGACCCATTATACCAGAGCCTCAGCAGCACATCAGGTATTTTTAATCTGTTCTTCTCCTTTTCTAATAACCCTCGACGCTTATGGATTTTCCCCTCCTGTAGGGAATATCATATATTTACTGTAGAGGTCAAGCTAGACTTTCATCACTGTATCACACAGACTCATTCCAGCCAGACAGCCAATGTATGAACAAGCCCAGGATCTCGCAGGACGCCGGGCAGATGGCAAAAAACCACACAGTGTCAGCACTTTCCCCGACTGGCAACCTGAGAGACTCACTATGGTCAAATGAAACAAGAGAACCAGCAGACACCTTCAAAACTCTATTTATATTGCTTCATGCAGACAGGCTTTTTGCTTTCAGAGGACAATTTGAAAACATGATAATTGGTCCTCTGAAATGAATGCAATCCAGCTTCTACACTGACAAAAAATGTCACAATAATGGAAGGTTGGGCAAAAATGATTGTATGCAGTTTGTTTTGTTAGAAAAAAAAAGAACGGAAATGAAATGGGGGATTAAACAAATTGTTACAATGCTTCACTAAGCCCAGTTAAAGAGCACAGCCTGACTCAATGATGCACTAACCCAATTCCAATGAAGTTGGGACATTGTGTAAAACATCAATAAAAAAAGAATACAAGATCCTTCTACCTATATACTTGAATATACTACAAAGACAAGGTATTTAATGTTCAAACTGAAAAACTTTTGGGTTATTTTTTTTCCCAAATAGGCTCACATTTTGAATTTGATGCCTGCAACACGTTACAAAAAAGCTGGGACAGGGCAACAAAAGACTGGGAATGAAACACTTGTTTGGATTATTCCACCAGGGAGCAGGTTAATTATAAACAGGTTAGTGTCATGATTGGGTACAAAAGAGGCACCCCTGAAAGGCTCAGTCAGTCACAAGCAAGGATGGGGGAGCTTCGCCACTTTGTGAACAACTGTGCGAGTCTTATAGTTTAAGAACAATGTTTCTCAACATACCATTACAGAAAATTAGGAATTTCCCGATCTACAGTCCACGATATCATTAAAAAAATCTCTGCATGTACGTAGCAAAGCCAAAAACCAACACTGAATACCTATGACCTTCAATTCCTCAGGCAGCACTGATATTGTTCTGTAAAGGATATTAACACATGAGCTCAGGAACACTTGGGGAAACCATTTTCCGTTCACAGTTTGTCGCTTCATCTACAAGTGCAAGTTCAAACTCCACCATGCAGAACAAAAGCCAAATATCAACAACACCCAAAAACACCATTAGCTTCTTTGGGCCTGAGCTCATCCGAGACGGACTGACACAAATGTAATAAGTGCGCTGTGGCCTGACGAGTCCACATTTCAAATTGTTCTTTGAAAATTCTGAACATCGTGGCTAAAGAGGAAAAGGACCTTAAAGGTTATTATCAGAGCAAAGTTCAAAAGGCAGCATCTGTGATGATATGAGGGTGTGTCACCGCCCCCCATACCATCACAGTGATACATGTGATACATTAACATTAGTCACTCATTGTGTTGTCCCCTTTCACACACTGCTGCGCTCAACTGAGTCCAGGTGTGGTTAATGAAAGTTAACAGTAACTTTATTAAAGGAACTCATATCCTGATCATTATGTTCCTCTCCAAGTTATCTTCCTGAGGTTGGGGCTCTGTAGAAACATAATTTGGGCTTGTCCCCGCAGCGATGGAGTGGTGCAGAAATGAGTCCAAAAATGTGTAAGTGAGCTAGCATTAAGCACTTCTTGTGAGTTTAATCTGAAACAGTAAAATGCATGTGATATTGCTTTCAAATTTTAAAGCATTGTGTGTTCAAAAGGATTATTGATAACTAACTACTAACAAGGACTACAAAGATTGGATCATTTTTCAAGAATTTCTGAAAAATGTTCTGAACCAATAATCAAGTATTCATACACTATCACCACAGCCATGAGGACCAATTTGATCAGGTCGTTTGATTAAGACGAAATTCTCAAAAAGAGGTCCTAACAAAACCATCACACAATACATTGGTAATGCCGTAGTTGCCTCTAAGTCGAATCGCCATGTTGTAGGTCCGTGGTAGCTTAATTTCAGTTTTGTATTTTTGCTGTCTACGTTAAAGCATTCCAAATTGTGGAGTAGGTTTGTCTATCAATTGTCTAACAAATAACATGTAATAAAAAAAAATTTTTTGTTTGCTGCCGACCTGGTTATCAGCAATAATCTAAAACCCAGTGAATAATTCAGGCTTTTAGTCGATGGAACCTGCACGATGCTAACATCTTACTCCTTAATGCCATCAATTTTCAACACAATCATCAAATGTGCTCTTTCAAGCACTTAAGTTGTGCTACAAGATAGATTGTCTAACCTTGTAGAAAGGCCAGGCTAAGTGTTTTCAGTTTAAAATGAGCTGAGCAGCAGCTGACTCTGGCTATAAATTTGCTGCGCAGATATAAACAAGATTATCAATTTTCTGGCCCATGTCTTGGCAGAGAGAGCCATCTCAAAGCCCCCCTGTCCCCTACTTTTATCCTAAGATTTATTTGGGGGCTTAAATGTCTTTTTTCAGATAGGTCAGCAGATAAAGATGGAAGCGTTGAGGTGGGTGGCATGCAGAAAAGGAGCCACAACCCAGGCTTCTCGACTACCACTAGATTACCAGTGCCTTCACTTTTTCATTCAAACTACTGCAAAATCATGTCAAAAAATGGTTAAATTTATCAATTAATCTATTTTAATTATTTTTCATCTCTTTTTCTCTCTTTAATTACGGTCCTAGCTCTCCTAATGCCCATATTTGACTGTTGGAAAATGTCTTCCTTATTTATTTACTTACTTATTTTTCTTATGATGGAGGTCCAGAATGTTGGTATTATGACCATGATGATCACCACAGATTGGGTTGAGTCTTATTTGTCTGTCTTTTGTCTTCATTACTGTATTGTTTACTCATTTGATATGTGAGTGTTTATTGGATTTGGTTATGGGGATGCCACCTGGATGGGAAGGGGGGATGGGTTCACAACTTTTGTAAGAAATACTTGATTAATAACGTCAATGTTATGGGTCAATGTTATGGATATGGAAAAATGATAAAGTTGTAAAAAAAAATACACCCAGATATTCACTTTATGCTGTATTGATTGAGCCAACAAAATAAAAAAGACAAAAACTAGCTGAAAATAAACATTTCACAATAAAAAAAAATGGTTAAATCTGTTTTTATAACATCAAAGGTTTCTTTTTCACCTAAAAGCAGCATGTGTAGTGAAAAATAAATGTAGCTATAGGTAACACAGCCCACTTCAGAGCTCTAATGTATGAGGTGTGTTTAATGCACGTGGTTCAGTAGAAGACGGTGTAAAGAGGGACTGTCTTTTCACCAGTCCATTGATTCTATCCCTCTCTAATTCCATCCTGTCTCCAGTGTCCCACAGAGAGGTAGCTCACCACTGTCCAGATCCATCACTCACCACTAACGTATTGTTGGACCAGATATAATTGTTTATTGTTTTTAGCCTTAACTTGCCTCCAGATGAAGTTCATTGATCTCCACGGTCCCTGGCCTCACATCATTTGTTGTTCTGTTGAAATGACTGGTTTGATCTCGAAGCCGGGCATCAGGTGTAATTACTAAGATGGGATTTCAAGTGTCAGCATGATAAATGGCTGTTTGACTCTCTTTGTCTTGACCTGCCATTGGCTCGCAGTGCCGGCCGTCACAGAGGTATTCTATTTCCTTTACTCAGCACAGAAACATATCGAATAGCTCTTCCATCACTGCTACAGAAAATCTTTGGATAAAAACAAGGATTATTTCCAGAGCAAAAATACCCTCGCTGAGCGGAGCTGCTTAACAAGTCAGCACTGTGTTTTTCCACGAGGACATTTTGACTTGTTTTGGTTCCCTGCTGCCAGACACTGAAGTTTGGCTAAAACTTTGCCTTTTCTGTCTCTGCTCAGTCATTGCTTGGGACTGCAGCTGGGTAACAAAAAACAACAAATAAAAAGCCCAACATTTGTTTGCTGGATAGGATATCTAATATTTTTTTCCATCTGCAAAGACAATGGCTGTCACAAAACCAGCACTAAAAACATTCAAATGATTCTAGATAAACTCCAAAAATACTGACACCATTTTCTTATCAAAGAGACCAAATGTTAGTTTTTGAACACCAAATGTGGGGCAGTTTCTGTCTGTAATCCTCAAAAATGGCAGAAAAATTCCCAACACTTTTTACAAAAACATTGGAAACTTTTCACATATTAAAGCTGTCAAAATTTTCTTTGCACTTTAATACACATCTGTTATTATTTAACAGAGGAATCAAATATTACAGGAACTTCATGATCTGATGTATTTTAATCAGGAAATATGGAAGGAGAACTATCCAAAGTGCACAAACATTCAGAGTTGGCCCCTCACCATTTCCACCTGTTGCCAATCATATTTGTACAATTTATACAGTGTGCAGAAGAAAGGGAGTATTTTTTTCAAATCAGAAAAACTGCAATAAATACTTTATATTTCTTGTCTATCACTTGATTTTTACTTCAAACAAAAACTACCCCTTTAGTTAAAAAAGAAACTAAAATATTATGCAAATTGCACAACAAAGAGACAAACTTAACAAAAAAAATGGCAACATTTCCTTAGACTGAAGTTGTTAACCTTTTTATGCTCTAAAATTGTATAAGGTAGTAGTATGAACAGCAGAATGTTAATTATCTTTAATAATTTCCAAAGGAGAGTGCCCTATTTCTTGTTTCTGCCCTTTTGATACCACCAACCATCAAAACAATGGATAACTAGAAAGCACTCGGAGAGTGCAGACCTCCACCGTGCACCACAGTTCCCCCTATTTGTCATCTGCACCATAAACATTAGTCCCACATTTATTTTGACTAAATTTTTAGATTCCTTGACCATGAAAACATACCATTGGCAACTGAATTCATACTGATATCAACATTAGTTCAGCAATTATTCACGAAAATCGAATTTTCCTTAATGGCGGTTTTCTCCCTAGCTTTTGAAGATACAGCAAATCCGTTGGCACCTTCCAATTCCACAATGCCTTGGCAATATAATGGTGTTTGTTGCGTGTTTATAGCTTCATTTGTTCTCTTCCTATGATAAAAATTCCAAAGGCCCCTTATTTTTTCATATTCTGGATCATAGTATCCGGAAGGCTGTGCCCTGACCATTATTTGTGGAATTATATGCAGAAATGTCGAAAATGGCCCTATCTCCCAATGTTAAAGAATCCTTTAAAAAAATCCTGGATCCAGACAGAGATCCAGATCGCTTCCAAAATCTAATCATTTGTTCCTTATCCCAATCCGGACATTCTCTGAAAATTTCATCAATATCTGTCCATAACTTTTTGAGTAATGTTGCTAACTAACTAACAGACAGACAGACAAACAAACCCTCCCAAAAACATAACCTCCTTGGCGGAGGTAATCAATACATTTAGAAGATCCTCAAATCCAGACACATAGAAATGTTGCCAATGTTTTTGAACAATTTGCAGTTTATAGAAGTTAATCAACATTTCTGAAAAACAGTTCATTGATATTAGAAAACTGCACCAGGCAAAAACTGCATCATTACCGTCACTGGTATTTGCTCTGCCACAACACCCACTTTTTTGCGTTTTTGGTTCAAAAATATAGCCAACATTGTTGTAATCATTGTTGAGTTGAATATGTGTTGTCTCAGATATTGTGGTAGCCTATCACATGGCTGTATGAATGACTGTTCTACCACAGCAGTGAGAGACTGCCAAACACAGATGTGCGGACTGTTTTGAGTTCACATTCATACCTTTTTCTTTGTTGACTCTGAGGAAGACACTTGTGTTGTCAGAATCTCAGTTTGTATCATATTAAAACTGCTGAATTGACCTCTTGATTCAAAAGTTTTTTCATGGTGCTACCAACATATTTGTACCATTCAGACAGTGTGCACAAGTTCACCTGCAGGGTTTGTGAACAACTTGGGATGCATTCCAGCATGAGTCAACCACTGGTTTTGGCTGATACTGGCTCTTTTCACAAACATCAGCCATCAGCAAGTGTGGGATGAGCAAATATCAGTTTCAGATGTTTATTTGTTATGTCAAACCAATTTAATGTTGGCATCGAGCCTGGCCAAAGGCTGATTCTGTCACGACAGAAGACCCGAGGAGGCCAAAAAACAAAGGATGAAGGACCCAAAAGCAGATTTAACCAAATGCAGATTTGATAACTAAAAGCAGGATCAAAAACTCCAAAAACAAATCCTTAACAAAAAGTCCAAACACAAAAACAGTCCTTAAGTACAAAGCAAAAGTCCCAACAGAAACTACCTTCAAAATCCTGGAGAACACTGGAGATCACACTGGAGATCACTGGAGAACAGAGAGACACTGAAGACATGGATCCAAAGAACATGAAAAGGTAATGAGCCCACAAAGACAAGGGGAAAACATGAGGGTTAAATACATGAGGTGATTGGGGTAAATGAGAAACAGCTGGGGAAGAACAATCAGGATCAGGTGTGACAGGACAAGACAGGAAGCAAAACCAGCGGCAATACGGGGAGACAGGAGAACTTTCAAAATAAAATAGGAAACACAAAGACAAGACCTGAACGGGAACAAAATGGGTAATTTGACAAGGACCAGGAACAGGATCAAGACAGTAACACAGAAAAACACCAGACACAAGAGGTCAAAACGGGGAACAAGGAAAAAAGGCAAACAGAACAAAACAGAACAGGCAATATCATGACGGATTCAGAGAAAAGTTTTGGCAGAAGTAATGGGCTGTTTCACAACCTCTGGTTTGTTTTTATGATCAAATATGAGATAAAACATCGGCATTGTGGAAGAATTTAAAGAAGTAATTAGGAAAGCATTGGTATTGGCATCTATATTGGCTAAAATGTTCTTAATGTCTGTGTAAGCATCTGACTTTTATGATTGGTGCATCACTAATGTACAAAAATGATAAAATATCGACTCTTGAAAACATTCAGTTATTCCTTAATTAAACCGTTTCATTGATATGTTGATTTGCTACATTTTTAAACTGATAACATGTGTTAATAAGAATATTACTATGAACATTCTCATGGGTAAGCATTAACAAAAGCATTTCTTTCTGAAATCCACATCAAGAAATGATAATATAAAACACTTTTCTGCCTTTTACTCTTATGAAAATCTTTAAATACATCTTAAAAACTCAATAGATTCCGAGGCCTACCATAGCTCAACACCTTTTTCGCTTTGTTACAAATCATTAAGTTGGGTTGCAGCGAGGGGAGCTCACATGGGTTGAGATGCTTGCAGGTGCACATCTCTGGAGGTGTTTTTTGTGCATCAGTGAATGCTGCTCGTGGCCCTGGCCGACCTTAGCCCTTATCCCCGAGAAAGAATCAATGGTGCATCAAGGCTGCCTGAGCCAGCTGCAGGAGGAGGAACACGTTTTACAACGTGAAGAAGAGGTTTTCACATCACTGTACGAGCTGCTGTTCTTCTGTATTTGGTAAATATTTGTCTAAATGGATGCAATGCAGTTTGCCAAATGAATGAGCTATTCCTGCCGAGCCTGCTGATAGAGGTGTTTTCTTAACAGCCCTTTTGCGAGCTGCACACAACGCCCTCGAATGCCCCTTTTATAGCAACCTGTCCATTAGCTGTTAAACAAGCTGTGGAACATTCTGTCTGTCTGCATGAAGCCTGACCTCAACAGACATTTTCCCCACAACAACTCAGGCAAAATGTAGTTAAAGCAATTCATTCAGCAGCAAACAAACGCCAAAAAAGCAGCAGATTCTCAACCATGCCAGAACTTTTTCTTCCAGTCCTCCTTGGAGCATTTGCTTCCGTGGCAGTGCTCTTTCCAGATCAATTATTCCCACTAAAATAAGTAAGAGGAGGCCATGAAATATTAAAGCAGTGGCTGAGCAGGGGTTGAAAGCTTCCCTAACGCGGGGGTGTTGTATCTGTTTTATTTTTCATGACGACGGAGGGACCGTGGCGGCGAGGAGGAGGAGGAGGAGGCGCTGCAGTCGCTTGGGGCCGTTTCTGTGGTAGCTAAATTAGTCGGCGGCACAAAACCCACCAGCTGAAGACCATCCACTTAAAAGAGGACTGAAGCTTGGACCTCCTACAGTTCCTCCTCTTCCTGCCAGTCCACATCACAAAAACTCCTGGTACAGATTAATGGACAAATATGGTTACATATCTAAAGCTGCTATCAGGAACCTTCAATTTGAGTTGATTTGCTCCCGTGTGGACTTTTTTCACAAATAAATAAGTCAGATTAAAATCCTGTGTAAATGACTTGTCTAATATTAATAAGGCGCTTAGAGAATAGTGAGATTAGAGCACTCTGTACCCACTTTCTGTGCCTTTTGTTCTCTAATTACCTCCACCACGGAGGTTGTTTTTGCCAGTATCTGTTTGCTTCTTTGTGTACAAGATAAAATTATGAGGGAATGTTGGTCACAGTAAGGAAGAAGTGATAATTTGATTTGCTACCTGCCATGTCAGAGGTGGGATTAATGTAAAAATCGATGTGGGCTGTGTAACAAAATGTCTGTTGGCTCTTTTTGGTTAATGTTGTTTAGTGTGGACATTTTTAATTTTATAGAACCTGATATTGAGATTTTGGACTTGCATCTTTAACTTTAGTCCAGAAAAAAAAGGTATGTGAATTGCCAGTTTTGTTTAATGTGTTTAAGACAGAATATGGATAAAAACATCAAATTATAAACATGTATTCTTTGTATGTGGTCTACTATATATTATATTAATTATGTGTAGTTTAAAAGGATGATAGTTTGCTTTATAGAGTCCACATTTTGCCATAGCTCAGGTTCATATATTTAATTTTGATGACAGCTATTTGGGGGGATGAGGGTGTCAACTTTCGCTGGGCGAGAGGCAGGGATACACCCTGAAAATGATGGTTGCCAGCCGATAACAGGGCCGCATAGAGAGACAACCATTCACACTCATGCTCACACTCATACCTGAGGGCAATTTGGTGTCACCAATCAACCTAATAAGCAAGTTTTTGGTTTGTGGGAGGAGGCCAGAGTGCATGGAGAGAACCCATGTAAGCACAGGAAGAACATGCCAACTCCACACAGAAAGGCTCTGCCCAACCCAGGGATCAAACTGGCAACCTTCTTGCTGTGAGGCACGTGCACTACCTGCTGCGTCACCGTGCCTCCCTAGTCAAAATCACTACCATTGCAAAGGAAACCAGTGTGATGAAATGATGACCTGTGATTGTTATTTTTGAACTTATACAACTCTGCTAGGAGGGGCCACTTGTATGTGTTAGCAGATTGTCACGCATATGTTAACACCTTCTTTAAACTTACAACCTATAAAAGCTTAGTCAAACCTCTGCCTTTCAGGAAGCTATCACAGATGATCTAAAGAGCAGCTCTCTGTGCTAAGTTTCTCATGCATTCAAAATAAAAGGCTTTCTAATAGTTTGATCATCAACTCGAGTCTGTTTCTGTTTCTCAGCTGAGACCCAAAAACTTCTATAACACCATTCAAAACACCTTTTATTTTTTACATAACAGGTACCTCTGATCCAGCTGTATTGTCTCCTTGCCTGAGATGCTCTGTTAGAGCTCCTGTCACTTTAAGGCAACCCCGCCGATGGGGTGTTAGTCTGCTCTGATTGGCTGACTGGTGTACTCTGTGGTAATTGGTAAGCTGCTGCTCTGCACCATGTTATGAGCAATTCTGCATTCAAGTCTACTGACTTAAACTGCAGACAAAAACAAATGGACTTTGGACTGGTGGATTTATTTCGAGTGCTGGTGAAAAAAGTTGTTTGAGGCAGCTACTGGCACCGTAAACAGGGGAGGAGAGAGAAGTCCTGATGCAGCTGACTGATTGCCTTGGGCAAAGAAGTACTCCATCATGTGAAGGCGACTTGTAAAACACATTTAAGGGCATATAAAACCTAAACAAGAGACTTAAGACTTTTTACTTTTAACTTTGATACTTTTTTAAGGGCTATTGAGCTATTAACTCTTAAGCTTCACATTTAATGCAAAATAAACCTTTTAATGTATTTCTTACACTAAAGTAACTCTCAAAGTTAACTCTCCCCCCTTTCAGACAGTGTGTGATTAAACAGTAGCCACAGAGTTCTGAAGATTCAAAAGCAAGGCAACTGGACTGTGTAGAGTTTGTTGGGAAGACGTTTCACTTCTCATCCAAGAAGCTTCTTCAGTTCCAAATGGCTGGTGCTGGAAGCAGATATTTATCTTGCTAGAGGAAAAACAACTACAAAGGAAAGGAGGAGTTGGAGAACGACTCATAGAAACTTATCCCAGGGTGATGTAACCCCTGAGAGTCGTTACCCTGAATGGGTCATTAACTCCCCCTGTCATGTGAGGTGTTATGGTCACATGTGCCCAGGTGTGAGTGTTTGGAGAGCTTTCTGGGGAGAGAGCTTAGCACTGCATTATATGTAGGTGAGAGATTGTGTCTGAGTCCACCACCTCTGTTAAGAGAAGGCTTCTCCAGTCTGGTGAAGATGGCTTCTTTAACTCCTCTTTCAAACCATCTATCTTCTCTCGCCAACACCTGTACATTGCTGTCCTCAAAAGAGTGTCCCGTGTCCTTTAAGTGGAGGTGGACTGCTGAGTCCTGACCTGAGGACGTGGCTCTCCTGTGTTGAGCCATACGCTTGTGAAGCGGTTGTTTAGTTTCCCCAATGTACAGGTCTGAGCATTCCTCACTGCACTGGACTGCATACACCACATTGCTCTGTTTATGTCTTGGTGTTTTGTCCTTGGGATGGACCAACTTCTGCCTTAATGTGTTTCCAGGCTTGAAGTGAACAGGAATGTGGTGTTGGCCAAAGATTCTCTTGAGTTTTTCAGATAAACCTGCAACATACGGAATCACAATGTTCTTGCGTCTCTCTTCCCTTTCATGCTCCGTCTCCTTTCTTTTCTTGTTCTTCAAAAAGGCCCACTTTGGGTATCCACAGGTTTTCAGGGCTTCTCTAATGTGTTTCTGTTCCTTTTCCTTTCCTTCCTTCCTTGTAGGAACACTCTCAGCCTGGTGGTTGAGGGTTCTGATGACACCCAGCTTGTGCTGAAGCGGATGGTGCGAATCAACATAGCAAAACATTTGGCCACAATCTTAGCTCCCCTTGTTGGCCACACTACTCACCACATCAGAAACTCACAGGACTTCGCACAGAAAAATCAAGGACATCACACTGGACCCAGAGGAAACCATGGTTTCCTTTGATGTCACATCACTTTTCACCAGCATTCCGACCACAGAGGCAGTCCAAGCAGTAAGAAAACATCTCTTACAGGACAGTACACTGGAGGTCAGAACCAACCTCACCCCTGACCACATCTGCTCCTTACTGGACCTCTGCCTGAGTACCACCTACTTCCAGTTCAGGGACCACTACTACAGGCAGAAACATGGATGCGCCATGGGCTCTCCTGTATCTCCCATAGTAGCTAACCTGTACATGGAAGAGGTAGAGAGAAAGGCCCTAGCCTCATTCCATGGAGTAGCACCAAGCCACTGGTTTAGGTATGTGGATGACACCTGGGTCAAAATCCAGGCACATGAAGTAGAGGCTTTCACAGACCACATCAACACAGTGGACAACAACATTAAGTTCACGCGTGAAGATGTTAAGGACAACGTTTTGGCCTTTTTGGATTGTGCAGTACACTTGGAGACAGATGGGGGTCTCAACGTTGAAGTGTACCGGAAACCCACACACACGGATCAATATTTACTCTTTGATTCGCACCATCCGCTTCAGCACAAGCTGGGTGTCATCAGAACCCTCAACCACCGGGCTGAGAGTGTTCCTACAAGTAAGGAAGGAAAGGAAAAGGAACAGAAACACATTAGAGAAGCCCTGAAAACCTGTGGATACCCAAAGTGGGCCTTTTTGAAGAACAAGAAAAGAAAGGAGACGGAGCATGAAAGGGAAGAGAGACGCAAGAACATTGTGATTCCGTATGTTGCAGGTTTATCTGAAAAACTCAAGAGAATCTTTGGCCAACACCACATTCCTGTTCACTTCAAGCCTGGAAACACATTAAGGCAGAAGTTGGTCCATCCCAAGGACAAAACACCAAGACATAAACAGAGCAATGTGGTGTATGCAGTCCAGTGCAGTGAGGAATGCTCAGACCTGTACATTGGGGAAACTAAACAACCGCTTCACAAGCGTATGGCTCAACACAGGAGAGCCACTTCCTCAGGTCAGGACTCAGCAGTCCACCTCCACCTAAAGGACACGGGACACTCTTTTGAGGGACAGCAATGTACAGGTGTTGGCGAGAGAAGATAGATGGTTTGAAAGAGGAGTTAAACACAGAGCATTTACGCAAAAGCACTGCAACGTGGCTCTGTCATATTTACACCATGAGACATTCAAATTAATTCTTTCATAATAACTGTGTCAATTCATGCTGCAATACAGCTTGGACGTGAGCGACACTACATGCACCCCCATATACACACAAAGATGGAAAGACTCATTCACAGTGCTCCTGTCTCCCTCTGAGTCCAAGCGGCCCCTCTCTCCGATATTACTAATCTGATACAACCTCTGGAGTCATAGCAAAGAGGGGGCCAACTAGTTTAACCAATAAGCCCCGCTTTGTTCACAGTGGAAGCGAAAAGTCAAAGAGGCCTAAATACTATGGCTTGAAATGGCAGCATGACTAAGGCTTGTCCATTTGAAAATTTCAACAAATCATGTCAATAGGGGATATTCCACCTCCAACTTTATGGTGTTTGTTCGGCTCTCAGTCAAAGGTTCATGGCTAGGGATGTCTATGTGACTACAGTCAACATGCACTAGACTGCTGAGTCCACATCCACTTCTTCACAGGGGTGCAGCCAGACAAAGTTGATTTCATGCCGGTGTTTTCATGCATGAGCCTGTGAGCAGTTCATGAGGTTTTACATTAAAACAGCCTGTTCTGGGCAGGGCTGAAACAGAGGGGTTTATAAGCATGCTAAAATTCAGTATCCGAATGGATTTCAGATACTGAAATTATACACTAGGTACATCAGACCAATGTACATTTATGGAAAATATTGGCCCTTTTCCACCAGCCCGCCTTGGCCCTACTCTACTCTACTCTACTTGGCTCTACCCGGTTTGCATTGCGTTTCCACTGGCACAGTACCTCCTAAAACAAACCAGTTTTAGTACCTACTCTGCTCTGGTTCTAAGCGAGCTGAGTCGATACTAAAAGGTGACGTCGACCGACTGCTGGCTACTGATTGGTCAGAGAATGTCGTCACCGATGGGTCATGAGCGCGATACCAAAACAGGACTGCAGTACATATACACTTTGTTACTTTATGGCAATAACTTGCTGCCATCACAATGTTAAACACAGGACTTTATCATTACGAGCTAGCTAACAAGCTAGCAGTAGCTTCCATTAGCTTACCCTCATACGTCTCTTCTTTGCAGCCTGATTGCTCTCGTCCTCGGCTTCAAACTGTTGTATAGCTTCCAAAACTCTCCTGTACTTCTCCAGGGTATTTCTTCTCGCCGCCTGCAGCCTTCTTCTGCTTTCCTCTTTGTAACAAAAAGCCACAGACCGAGCAACAAGTATACTATTGCCTCCAAGTCCTCCATTGTTTTGGTTGTTGTGTCAAAATGACATGAATGCAGTGTCGCCCAGCTGTTTCACGGCGACCCCGCCCCCACTGGGCAGGGGATCGGGCTGGTGGAAAAACAGCCCATAGCGAGTAGAGTAGAGCCGGGTAGAGTCAGGGAAAGCCGAGCCGAGCAGAGTAGGGCTAACGGAAAAGGGCCATATGTGGTCTTTAACTTTTATCTAGCATCTACCCCCTGAGAGCAATGATTTCAGATATTCAAAATACTGAATAGAAATTATAAAACTACAAGACTTGTTGCTGACTGTTTTGCTTCCTTCAGAAGACCATAAAGAAGGACCAGTCCTAATTTCAATCTGTTACATAACCAGCCTAATGAAACACCTCACAGGAGCTTTTAATGCCATAGATGTTTAAACTGACTCAAATTAGCACATGCAAAAGCTGTGAGACAGTTAGCGTGTTTACTCCCCGTGCCTCACAGCATTGTTAGTGTTTGTCTTGCCTTTCATCTCCCTCCGTTAGCTTTAGCACCACAGGGTAGGAGCAGAAGATGAC
The DNA here is from genome assembly GCA_037902135.1 of Cetoscarus ocellatus. Taxonomy (NCBI): domain Eukaryota; kingdom Metazoa; phylum Chordata; class Actinopteri; order Labriformes; family Labridae; genus Cetoscarus; species Cetoscarus ocellatus. The sequence goes on from JBAMNC010001676.1 coordinate 31,924, forward strand.
TAAATGGGAGATTTGTTTGCCTGATTGAAATGCAGATCAAACTTTCAAAGCAGGAACTCGGCAAATACACTACCCTTACATAATATTTCTGCCAAATTGATGCATATTTAACGAGCATACTGTTTTGGAAATTTCATTTTCAGCCCGGAGCTGAAACACCGTCCACGGCAGCGACTTCAGCATGTGTAATACCGTGTTTTAAATGTTGCATAAAAAAGTCATGAGCACGGGGCTATTCTCAGTACCTCCACAGGTCACTGTTTTCACAGCTGACATGTTTTATGTATTTAACGTCTTTTTTTTTTCTCTGTTTCTGCCCCACATCTGTGTTGCGGAAATGCCAAATAAGCACATGCTACAGTACCTACAGTACAGTGAGTTTGTGAAATGGGGCAGCAGTGACGTGGCACATCTCCCTGGTGGAGCTTCAAAGCGTATTGTTATCACCATATGCAAGCTGAACATCCGCCTTCTCCACATCAAACCACTCATTAGTCCCTCTGAAATATGACGTGCGGAGGAGATGATTCATACTCATCAAACCTACAGAGCATCTTTTCAAACTCTGGGACTGCTTTGTTGAGCTTTATCAGTGATGTAAACTCAGTCCTTTGTCTTTATTAGAAAGATGATGAGTCTCATTGTTGTGACTTTGCTTGAATTGCAAGCTGAAGGTGAGATAAGGTTACACAGGACACAGACAGAAAACTAATAAAGGTGCAACACAATACTCATTTTTCATAGGCATTGAAATGTTATCTCAAATCCAACTGTGATAAAGGGCAGCTCACTCAAATTACAGAGAGAATATTGCGTTTTCTCTCTTATCTGTGGTGATATTTAGACATGCAGACAGTTTAGTGGTTCACCCACAGCCTTTAAGGTATAATTTCCTTTATTACTACGGCTGTCCAGATACAATGAACGTGACTGTGATGCATAGTTATGAGGACCCTGATCACACTCTGTCTTTAATACATGTTTATACATCCAATCAATGTTTAATAAATGTTTAATAAGTCAGGATTAAAAGGAGCAAAACTTATATTGACCTCCCCCAACTAGGTGATGATATCGCTGGTGTTTAATCAGTTCGTTAACAGGATAACTCAAAAAGTCATTCATGGAAGTTGATGAGATTTTCAGGATGGATCAGAAATGAGTGAACGACCAAGGGGTAAGTTTCTGGTGGTGATCCAACTCCAGAAGCAGATCAAGGAATATTCTTAACATCGCAAGACAAGGCAGTTTTCCACATTTTCACTAATAACTCAGTAATAGGGATGTAATGGTTATGATCAACTGCAGGAATATTTCCAAAGGTTAGTATTACCATTTCCTATTTTAAATACCGTTAAACCCGTGTTTGATTACCTCACTTTGTCCATAATTCATGGTGATGTAGTTTGCACCAGTTTTGACCTTTGTATGGCAAAAGTATGGCGGTTAGTGCCCACATGGACACTGTACTGGAGATTTTGTTCCCTTCGAAACAGTCAAAGTCTGGTCGTATTTTAGATTTTATAAGAATGCTGAGGATGGCCACCCTGTCTACAGAAAAAAGTCTCTGGAAAGGGAGGCAGGGAAGGACCACAAACACCTCCACAGCAGCATCAGAAGGAAGAGGCCTGGCTGGATTGTTGAGAAAGATTTTACCCCAGCAAGGAACCAGAGAGGTGAAGAGGGTCAGGTTCTGATCACTGCAGATCGTTCTTAAATTCACATTATTTTTTAACTAAATAAAACTTTGTTAAATGATTTCAGTGTGTGTAAGTACTTTTGAACATTTTTAGCACATTGCAGCAATACCGCAATAATAATAATAAGTGTATTAATTTGGTCACAATAACCGTGTTATGAAATGTTCACACTGTTATATCCCAACTCAATAAGTTCTCAAAGAATTTTAATGACATTTTCAGGGAAAGTTGGTCATGAAGCACGGGGGAACTGATTCGATTTTGGTGGTGATCCAAGTCTAGATGTGGATCTAAAATTTTTTTTGTTTAGTAGTCCGAGGTGAACAGATTTCCACATTTTTGTTAATAACTCACCAAACACTGTTGGAAATGCCTTGGTGGATTTTTGTGCCCTGAGAGCACTTCTGGTTCTATTCTGTTTCCAGTTGCTTTGGTAACTAGTGTTAGTTAATACTTACGGACAACCTACATAAAAACTACAACCACCAGTGAGTGAATGTCAGAGTGAATGGTAGTGAATGGGTTGTGGTGTAAAAGTGTTTTGAGTAGTCAGGAAACTGACCATGTTCTATTAACCACTTTCAGTTATAACCTCCTGGGTGAGAGGAACATTTATAAGGGAACTCTACTTACAGTGTTGCAGGTTTGGGACTTCACTCTGATTCTACCTGCTGGATCTCATTCTGAAGAATTTCTTCCTCTGTATACTCGGTCAATAAAGGTAAAAACAGTAAACAGCAAAAGGAATGTCATTATCACTCATGTTTGGTTCATAATAAGCTTCCTCAGTTATTGTTGTGTCTTCCTGAGTCCATCTGCTGCATCATAAAATAGTGCCAAACACAGAAACTTCCTGGGGAGAAATAAAACTCTGACATTTTTTGCCCGATCATACATTCAACCCAACACAGCTTTGTGGCTTGTCTGTAAGTAAAACACAATTGCTCAAAGTAACTGTACCCACCAACAGCAGTGTATCTTACCAGTTCCTTAAAGGTATAGCACTGCTGGAGCCCTTTCAGCCACTGAACAGCAGGTGTTCCCGACAAACAGGTGGAATACAGAATATAATTCTGACCCTTTTTCCTGCTCCACACACTTCAGTGTAAACAGCATCTCTCAGGAGGCCTGGATTTGCAGTTCGTTTCAGCTTGAATTTTATGTGCCTCTGCTCTGTCCAGTGATCCGACAATATGATCTGATTACCCATGACACATTAATGCATTTTGATTTTTCTTGCTCAGAGCGATGCCAGGCCCAATCCTTCACGCTAATGTCCACTTCCCCCTTTAAAAAGAGGGGGGAAAAAAAGAGCAGAAAATTGTTCATAGAAGAGTGCTCTGACTAAAAACAAGTATGAACATTTTAGTTGCTCAACAGGTTGCATCCTATTCCAAACCCTGAGCTTAATGTTGCACTTCTAAGTTCTTCCAAAGTTGTGAAAATTTAATCTGCTGTTATTTCCGGCGCTGCGGCTTTAGGTGAGCTGCATCAGTGAGCTGTAAACAAACATCCCAGAGAAAGGTTTTATACAACACGACGAGGTGCGGAGCTGCAGTCGGCCTTAAGAGGAAACAAGGCAATCGCTGTTGCAGTGTGTGAATTACAACAGCAGCCCATGAATATTTAAAAAGCGTGATCAGGAGAGACCTCCATTATGTGAACTACTGAGCTGTAATGTCACGGCTGATTATGAGAGCGGGATCGGTTCGTGTGTTGCTGTTGAACTGGGGAGATCAACGCCTTGTGCTGTGAACACACGCAGGTAGAGCTGTCAATTCATGTTGAAGTGCCTGCCTGCTTGTGCACACGTGAAAACAGGAAATGTCTGATTACTGTGCCGGAAAAACAGATTGTTTTCCTTGGTTTTATTTCTTATTCTAAATTACTGATTGGACCTGCAGAGAAGAAAGAATAAAGGAGGGCTGTAAGGAAACCATGATTAAATATACTGTTAGTGTTGTACTGAAAAATTTAGCAGCAACAATGGACTAAAACAGACGGCTGATTTACCACACACACAAACATACATGACACAGCATACATCAACGTAACATCACAGTGTGCTGCAACACATCATAACAATCAAAGTAACAGAAGCATAGATGATGGACCGATTTGCGGCTCAACGCAACAAGGCACAATGCAACACAGTTTTAAGCAGCGCAATACAACACAGCGCTGCATAATGCTGCTGTAGTGCATTGAAATGCATTGCAAAGATGTTCAACCAAACCTAGCTCAACCCAAAACACTGCACAACATACGGCCATGCAAAGCCCCTGAAGCAGCGCAATGTAAGGCAGCGCAATGTAATGCAACGTAATGTAACGCAGCATAATGTAACGCAGCATAATGTAACGCAGCGTAATATAACGCAGCGTAATATAACGCAGCGTAATTTATTGCAGAGTAACGTAATGCAGCATAACGTAATGCAGCGTAATGTAATGCAGCGTGATGTAATCTAGCGCAAGATAATGCAGAGTAATGTAAAGCACAACACATAATGCAGGGCAACACAACACGGGGCCACATAACACAGTGCAACATAACACAGCACAACATAACACAGCGCAAGATAATACAGTGCAACATAAAGCAGCAAGGAGCAAGGCAATACAAAACAGCGCAACACACTGCAACCTAATGCAGTACAATGCAATGTAACACAACCCTAGGCAGCATAAAGCAATACAATGTAATCTAATTTAATGTAACGCAATATAACAACGCAACACACCACAACACAATGCAACACAACATAAGGCAACATAAAGCAATACAATGTAACCTAATGTAATGTAACGCAATACAATGCAATGCAACACAATACAACACAACACAATGCAACACAACGCAATGCAACACAAAGCAGCACAAGCAACGTAATGCAACATAGCGCAATCCAGACTAATGCAAAGCAGCACAGTGCAAGCAGCACAGTGCAATCCAACAGTTTAACACAATGAAATGCAAAACACTGCAACACAACACAGCACAATGCAAAGCAATTTGGTTTAACACAGAACAACGTAGCAAAACGCTGAAAATAACCCCAAGGAGCAACATAGCAAAGTATAATGTAACAAAGTGCAAAACAAGACAACACAGTGCAATGCAATGCAATTCAGCACAAAACAAAGTAGAAACACACAACACAACACAATGCAACCAGAACAGTGTAATGCAGTGCCACCAACCCAGTCCAACAGCATGCAGCACAACACAAAGTAGAACTACTATTGCATTCCAAAGCTGAGCAACACAACACAGTTCAAAGCAACACAAAGGTATGCAACTCTTAAATGCAGGCCAGTTTAGGCCAGCGCAGCACAACAACATGCAACTCAACACAATGCAATACAACACAAAGCAAGGCAAAGCAAGGCAGCTGGAACCCAAGTCTATGGTGCAGGAGTATAACGAATAGTTACACTAGAAATATTCGAAAAAAAGTAAAGAAAACAAAGAACAAAAATAAAGGACATGCAACTTCGTCCTACAGAGATTAATTGGTCCCTGTTGTGACATTATGTTGATTAAGTTTGCTTTTAAATCTGACCAGATACCAGTGCTGTTCCATGTCTTACTTACTTGTTGCTGCTCTTTTCTAGTTGATACATGGTGAAAGTAGCTCCATTGGTAATAGACTTGGCACATAGCTCGGTACATCAGATGAATCACAGAGAGCCCTGTGGAAACAAAAGTAGACTCTTAAGGGCACAATTAGCTAACAATAGCACAATGGGAATGTTGTGGAGAGAGACCATGCAGTTAAGTTATGATTTTTGACAAAGAATAAAGCACTGCCAGTCATCTTTTTCTTTACTTTTCAAGTCTTTTTAAAATCTGAAAAATTGCTTTAGGTTATAATTTGGTTAAGCAGAAATTCTGTGGACTGAGCTGGATGAATGAGTTTTATTTGAGGACTATTGGAGGGGAAATCTGATTTGTTCCTCTTCCTTTTTCTTTTGAAATAATGGTTTGATTAATCAATCTTTTATCTATTTTAGTACTCTTGTACTGCAAATGTCACTTTTCAGGTTTGGGATTCGCTGTTTGCACATTCAAGGACCTTTGCCATATTGGCTTTACGAGAAAGAGATGTTGAATTAAACCCACTGAGCCTTTCTTCTGAAGTGTAAAGCTCTCAATGTAACTAGTATCCAAGCACTGAGTCAAATACATAATAAAATTGTAATTGCATTCAACAATGCAATTCCTGACTTTCAGAGTAGCAAATAAAACATAAAAGATGTTGAAAACATGTTTAGATATTTGATATCTGTAAATGTTGCCTTAAAGAAAGAGGAAAATTGAAAGAAAAGTGTGGACACAACATTTTTCCAGCTCAATCCCATCTCCCATAACATTTAAATCTTTGGTCACAGCCCTCACCACGGTAAAGAGAGCAGAAGCCATCTCCTTTACATCTCTCCTAATCTCAGGGGCGCTGCTGCAAATTACAATCTAGAATTGATGAATTATGGCGTCCGTCTATGCCGTGAGCTGCTCTGCCCTCCAATCAATTTAAGTGACTCCCCCCCCACGGTGAGAATAGACTTTTTGTTAAATGACTCCATGAGAAAAATTATAGCTATAAATTTGAAGCCAACACCAGCTGTTATTAAGATTTATTACTGTAGTTAATGTTAATACCCCACCCAGCCCCGCCACATCAAACGCTGAGGCCGCTGTAGGTCAGCCAGTGAGGTTATTCTTGTTATTTCCTCGGCCAAGAGTGAAATTAGTGTGACAGTAAAACGGTCAAGAAAAATCAACAGGCTCTGAGATAATTGCCGGTTGCCAGGTTTAAGGAGGACGTGTCCTTGGTGAAGCTGGTCGTTAAAAAATTATATTCACTGCTCTCTTATTGAGCTTGTCTAATTCTAGTTTTTGCAGTCCACTGAAAACACCTGCGCTTTCATTTTAGAACAACTGAACTCAAGAATCCGCTCCTGTATCTTGGTCAGGATCTCAAGGCAGCCAGGGGTATAAAGAGGGGGATCTAAGAATTTCATCTCAGCTTTTTGCAAATGATGTTTTTCTTTTGGTTCAGCTAAAGATCTTCAGCAGATATTGGGACGTTTGGGATCGGGGTCAGCTCTTCAAAGTCGAAGGCCATGGGTCTCAGATGAAGCCTCAAGTGAAGAAGTTCAAGTGCATCAGGGTCTTGTTCACAGGTAAGGATAGACAAGAGCTGTGTTCAAAACTGTTTCCTATCACAGATGTAGTGCACTACATAGTGTGTTTGCCATTTTGTGGTGTTGTTTGAATTCTCAGCGGTTCATTTCATTCACTATATAGTGCACCATAAAATACCCACAATGCACAGCAAATGTGAGTGTACATACGATGTGCCCTATATTGTACTCCCGTATACCACAATGCAATGCAGTCGTGTTTTTCCAGTGGAGAAGAAGAAGAAGAAGAAGAGAAAGATGGCTGCTACGGCACAAACTGACGCCGCCATCTACGCCGTTACAAATGTAAGAAACGTCTCCGCCTGTGCCTGAAATGCAACAATTGTGCCAGCAGCATCCAAACAACAACAGGAACCATTTTCGTTTTGAAAAATTCACAGTTATAATATAAGGGTGCTAACTCGTAGCTCGTAAGCTAACTACAACCAACCGTTACTTCGCTAGCTCGCTCTAAGTAGCTGTAGTTAGCTCGTGAACTATCGTGGGCCATTACAGCTCGCAATCGAGACACAAAACCGTAGATGACAAAATCAAACTTCCACACCACTGACATTTCAACAATTTATTGACATCAATACAACCATTGCTATCCTCCTGAGCGCCTGGTTAGTTTATGTGATGCTTGGCACATCCACTCATGTCACAGGAATATCCAGCTCATTTACTGATGCAATGATGTTTAGAAAATTTCAGTGTAGTGTCCGAAATCTCATTCAGTCATTCCCTATGTAGTTCACTATTTCATTAACACTATATAGGAAATAGTGAGTGAGTGAGTGAGCGAATGAGTGAACGGTTTCGAACACAGCTAAAGACAAAGCTTAGCCCGGGGGCTGAGATTTCAATTTATCAGTAAACCTTGTCCAAAAGCTCACCTAAGGTTATGAGCGTTGGGTAAGGACTGGAAGAATGAGATTGAAGATAGGGGTGCAGATCAGCAGTTTCATCATAATACGGTATAGTATATATTCTTTGGATGACAATATATTTACCAATATTACAAAGCTGAATAATTTGAAATTGATAAAATACAATTTATGAGCGTGCAATTGATATTAGATGATATCGTGTACAAATTTCACACAGTTATATTTGTATAAAAAAAATCATGGACTATTTCATGGCTAAAGTGCTTCTGATTTAATAAGAAGACAGAAAAATTCACTCTTCATTACAAATTTTACATTTCAGTGCCTTATAATTAATGTTTAAATGTGATTATTCTGTTTTTCAGACAAAACTCAGTATAAATTTACCTGGTGTTACATTTGCATTATGAATATAATTATGGCTGTTTGTGGTTAAACACGATGACTTTCAAAGACCAAACATTTTAGGGAATGAATGTTCTTAAATAAAAGTTTTTCAATATTCTGATTAATTTTAAGTGTCATTTTGTACACAATCATAATTGTTTACAATCATGATTCTGTCTTTTGTTCTTTATTCCCTTATTTTAAAGTCCTTGTTGAATATACACTCCTGATCAAAATTTCAAGACCAGTTCTAAAATTGCAAGAATTTACATTTTGCACTGTTGGGTCTTAAGAAGGTTCGAAGTAGAGCTTCAAAATGCAAAAAGAAGAAATGGGAGTGAGACAAAAAAAAAATTGAGCAAGCAATTTATTGCAAACAACCATTAAACTGAAATAAGCTGTTCATCAGCTGATCAAAAGTTTAAGACCACAGCCTTTAAAAGTCATAATTCTTCTTAAAATCCTTCTGTCGCAGATGCCGTCTAATGCATATTGGACTGCAGTTGGCACTAGTTTTAATTTGGGCCGAGGATCGTCCCGTGTCTTGACGGACAGCCAATCGGATCCTCCGGCTCAGGGCCAGTGAAAATTTTTTGGGTTGACCACTTGACTTTTTTGTTCCATAACCCTCAGGATTTTTTAAGAAGATTAAAATGACTGTCTTACTCCAACCTCAGCAGTAATGGTGCACTGTGAGAGGTCTTGTTAATGCACCTCAACAATCCGACCACGTTCAAAGAGGTAAAGCTTGTTTGCCTTTACCATCAGGAGGTCATGACAGTGTGATTACCTGACAGAAAATGACATTGAATCCACATTTTTGCAAAGATTTTGGCTTTCAAAGGCTGTGGTCTTAAACTTTTGATCAGCTGATGAACAGCCTATTTCAGTTTAATGGTTGTTTGGAATGAATTGCTTACTCAATGTTTTTTTTCTCCCATTTCTTCTTTTTGCATTTTGAAGCTCTACTTAGAACTTTCTTTAGATCCAACAGTGCAAAATGTAAATGCTTGAAATTTTTCAACTGGTCTTATACATATATGTGGGCTTAAATATTTGTGCTTAAGAAAGGCTGTGACATAAATCTGTGACATATTTATTTCATTATGTATTTTTAATTTTGTTATATAGAAGGATTTGAACAAAATTTTAATGGACAGAAAGGCTTTATAATTGAAGAGAGCAGCTGGCACGGGCAGACCCTTGGTAAACACAGGGGTTGAACCGGCATTATACTAGCTCTGAGGCACGCACACTAACCTGCTGCGCCTCCATGCTGCCCCATATAGTTAAAGTTTATAACAATTGTACAGATTTTACCGCCTCAGTTTCAATCATCCGCAGTTTTTCTGTGACAAACATTACAGAGGTAGTGTAAATAATGAGTCTTCAGGTGTGTCGCAGAGAGTCCACATCCAGTGTACCAAGGCTTTAGTACTCAAAGCCTGGGTTCAACTGCAAGCTCCAACAATGTGGATATAAAAGGACAGAAAATTATCATAAAAAAGTGTTTTTGAATGTTGAAAAGAGCGGGCAAGGCCGTGGCTGTTTTCTAAAGAGCAGAAATTATTTGTGTGTTATTGCAGACCAGTTATGTGTTTTGTTAATACCCAAGGATGCATAAAAAAACAGAGCCAGCATGTACCTCGTTAGTACACTGAGTTACAATGTGGACAAATCACAAAAACAGCGTTGGGCACGTTGAGTCATCCCACAGTGGTGAGTTGTTTGTTCTGTCAAGAGTATTACACCTGAAATGACCATTTAAAAAAGAGTGTTGAGGGTTTGGAAAAGCCACACAAGGCCAGTCAAAGACGATTTGCACTTTTTTCCAACAACACAAAATTATAACTCAGCAATCATAAAAGCCTGGGCTGAAGGGATTATGGTTTTGGGTTTTCTCTCAGGCTGGGGAAATTACTGAGAATGTGATATCTCAAGAACCCTTTGAGGAATTTTATTCAAACCCTGCACTAATGTCCTCTACTTTGAAAAACATATATATTACAAAAGTCATAGGAATGAATCACTGGGTATCTTCTTATCCATTGCTTTTGAATGCAATATCGCAAAAACCCTAATGGAATTTTCTACAAATTTTGCACAAATGATCATATGTCTTGGGGTTAATTGACAATATTTTATTTATTTTATCTATTTATCTCAAAGTCATCAAGCCTCAACTTCATCATGTGCTTGTCAGAGAGCAGCACAAGAATGATTTGACTAACTTTCTCTAAAATCAGTACAAATATCCACTTTGATTAAATGATGACAAAGTTTGATTTTAGAGGTCAACGGTCTGGGTCACTAGGTGTTACATTCATCCCTTGCTTGCAAACGTCTACTCTGATGGGAGTAGTGGACAATAACAACATTGAAACATCTACAGAGCGCTGTGTGGAAGCACTTTGGGCTCCTCTGTGTGTCAATTATGTGCAAAGAAACTGGCCAACGACAACAAATCCATCCATTTGTTGGCCTCAACCACCGCAGTCCAGTGGTTCCTTGTCAAGCGCTTAGCCCAGTGCTTCCAAGTCCCTCTCACCACCACTTCCACCACCAACCAGAGACAACAAAGAAGGCCACCAAAGATGAGATTGCAAGCTTCACCTGGCCTCGGAAGAGACTTGTGGCCCTAAAGGGGTAAATATCAAAATGATCAGATGTAAATGCCTTGTGTGTGCCGTACCTGCTCCAAAACCAAATAGGGCCTCATGTTCATCCTCAAGAACGCTTTATTCACACTTTAATCAAATGTGACTTCAAACTCAAAGATGAAGTGAAGACATTTTGGGGGGTGCATAGTCAAAGGCCTCATCTAGTCCGTATAAAAATTTGATTTTTACTGATCACTCCACCACCCCAGCCCTTCTTTTTGATCCTCAGCAGCACTCTCACTGTCCATCAAATGTATAACTTGCTGAGACACTCCACCTTCTGTAGATATTTCTAGTTAAATTTTAAACTTGTGAAAATAACACAGAAGTCCTGGCGCTGACTATGTGGTGATTAAAAAACATAAAAGTGTCAAGTTTTACAAGTGTTTTCACAGCCAAGTCCCAGGTACATTTGCAAGTGTCCCCCTTTTCACACAGACTAAGTAACTCTTTAAACTGTGTTTCTCGTCTTGCAAAACTGTCCCAATGTCCCCTTGATTCTCAGGCTGTTTTAATGTCTCCAGCTTGATTGTTCCACATAAATATTAACACTAATAAATAAAGACCATGCAGGCAGATATGAGCTGTATTGTCTTTGCTCTGCTTTATTAACTTTACTTGTACAGTGTTTAAGAGCACACTGTAGCCTCACTCGTGTACATCAAGAGCCTCTGCTGCCATGGCAACCACCAAATCCTCTTGTGCTTATTGATTTAAATGCCACCCCCATGGAAACTCAATGACATTTAAGTTATTTATTGGATTAGATAAACCATTGTTTATGTCATACTTAAACCGTGAAGTGGGTCAGAAAATCCAGACAAAAGGAAAAAGTCAGATCCGTGCAGTTCACAGTCTGCTGACCACAAAGCCGGCAGTGGATGGTTGCTTCACAGCACAGGTCAATAAGGATTGTCCCGAACAAATTGAATGTTTTTCCTTTTCTGGCGTTGCTACTTCAGAGCAGTTGAGTGATGATGTTTATCAAGGGTGGATCAGAAACAGCTGACAGAGTGCATGTGAAGCAGATCATGAAAAGACTTTAAATTGCATTTTTCTCTGAAAATATAGTGACAACAAATCAATGACCTCAGAGAGAGAAAATAATGGGAGAAACACTATGACAGCAGGGTTTTATTTCTGCCCACTCTTACAGAACTTCCCAAACTGTGTTATACAGATTTTTGCAGGCATCAGTCTTTATTTCGTCACACCACAGCTGTTCCTTTATGTGATGTTTAATCACAGTCTTATCCCATTATGTGCCCACAGCAGCAAATGACTTCGTAAATTCTCACTATTGAGCTACAGAAATGCAATAACAAATAAAGAATGTTATTTAAAGCTACTTCAGGCATTTTGTAAAGTGATAAAAAAAAAAGGCAAGCACAGACATGTGCCTCAATACAGCACTTTACATCTCTGCGAGGAAGCTCCCTTGTGTTGGTGCTTCTTCGTCACCGACATACGCTACATGTCCTTGTCCCCTGGAGTGAAATGAGACCAAAACACGGGGGCTTGCAATCATCAAAGTAAAACACTGGAAGTGTGTTCAGGTAGCATTACAATTTGATTCCAGTCATGCTCATCAGTTTGGGTCCTAATGGTCCCTTTTTTGATTCCACATCATTTTGTGATTTATGATAAATATTTCAGGGTTAATTATCTGCCTGCCAGTATTGTTTGTCTTATTAAGATCTCAACAGTGAAGTGTCAGCTGTGACACAAATCTTTCTAGTGCTGCTTGATTTTGGCAAGAAATTATATTCATGATTCTTCTGATCGACATTAAGATCACAACTATTAAGAATAATTACAGGCTGATTTGACAACATTTGCGGGAAACCAAAATTCAGCGATTAAATAACTGACATTGCACAGCTATGTGCCACAGATTCTGGTAACTATTTTGCATCGTCTGAAAAACTGCTTGAATGGAATAATAATGATTTTACAAAGAAGAAGTTGGGAAGCGATGTGATTATCTAACTCATGATTAATATATAAAATAGACGTAATAAATCACTTTTTTACAGGCTGTGACATAAATGAAAAGCAGTGTTTGTTATATCTGTACAGATGTTGTTTCTGTTGTTTTGAAGGTTTTCACAAATTAAAGTATGATTATATTAAAATCATGGTCCTAACTAGGCTTCAGACCATCACATGTACAAATAATTCTAGAACACTGGGCCACTGAAGACCCAAGACTACTACATAAAGTGAAGTTAAAATTGATTGTTTAATAAAATAATTAAAACTTGATAAAGTTCTACTTACAAATAAATCAGTTGAAATGAAATGCAATTCAATTGTAATATTTTACATGAATTCCTGCCTTTGACAAAACAAAATGTTTATATTCATGTTCGGACATGATTCGGTTTGTTTAAATGATACATTTCTACTTAATTCATATACATTTCCATAAGAGTTTCCTATGAAAGTTTCCAGTTTGGAATTTTTCTAATATTCTCCATGCCAAGTTGTCAAAGGTTCCATGGAAAGATGCTGGAAAGTTTCCAGAAATTTACCTGAAATTTTCATTCCTTTGCAACCACAGTCCTAACGGAAATACAGGCACAAAATATTAACCAGCATGCAAAGCGGAAGTTTGGGAAAGAAACTGTATTGTTGTTTTGTCTCAGTAAATGTAAATATCGGATCAGGACTTGTAATCCGCAGGTACCAATTATCTTACAAAAGTTACGTTCATTAAGGGCTTCATTGTGCACATAAATAGTAAAAAAAAAAATCCCAAACCTTTAACCTTCACTGCAAACAAGAAAAAAAAAACTTTTTATTTCAGCAAATCAGCAAAACAAAGTGAAACAATTAACCAGTTCCTCCAAGGTGGGCTCTGATATGGCCACTTAAGCAGCATGTTCCTCTTATTGCTTACACGGCGATGAGGGGATGTCATTGAGATCTGGTTTAAAACGACGCTCCGAGTGAGCTCATCATTACACAAACACAGAGACTCTTCACCCCCCACATGCTGACTATTCAGACCGAGCCAGAAGCAACAGTACGGAGACCTAATTGAACTCGCAGTGATTCCCTCTTAAGGGCTGTTCTCAGAACTCATTATCTTAGCCCTGTCCCCGTAAAAGACCACATGACTCGGCTTCGACTTTGAACCTCCCTCTCTGAACAGGTCACTCCAGCTCCCGATGTCCTTTTATCTTCCCGTTGGCTTTCATAAATAAGCGCTTCTCTCCGGAGGCGCGGTTGCATCACCTCAGACGGCTGCCAGCGGTGGCTCCTCGCAGAACAAAGAGGAATCCAGGCAACTCTGCTGTAATCACTTTTGTCGTGCAGCATGCTGGCGACGCCAACAGACTTAAAATATGAAGATAAAAATGGGAAACAGAGAATTTCAAGGAGATTGTTATTCTTCTCTGGTCATTTCTACAACCAGCTGCGCCCTACATCCCTTCACTGAAGCCCCCCAGTGTGCTCCAAGCTAATGTGCAAACCCCAGTTCAAAGGAGAATAAAGTGATTTGCAAGTCATTTTAAACTAAAATCAATTGAAAACAGTGTAAAGATAACTGGAACACAGTCCCTAAACTGTTGGGATAGTAGTATGTTTACATCTGTGTTGTCATAACAATGCTCTGAAAGCATCTGAGGACTGAGGGCACGAATAGTTCAACTATTCAAAGTAAAATTCTTTCTGATTGATGTACATATGGCCGGCACCATATAAAAAAATGTTAATTGCAATAACATTGTCCAGAATTGCTTTATTATTGTGGATTGTGATAATTCAACACAAGATGTGAAAAGCTAGCCTTGCACAGCAGCTGGATCCACCTGAGTCAATGTCTGTAATCCAGTAGATCCATTTTGCCAAGCTCTGATCTACAATGATTGTGTGTGTCCCAAAGCAGCACGGTCCAATCAGCATGACAACAGTAGGAAGGGACTGTTCGTACAGAGATTAGCATTGATGCTAACAGCTTCAGCAGCAGTTTTTTTTAATCAAATCTGGGTTGTATCTCTTAAAAGAAGCTAGTCAGAAAATGTTTAAGAAAAACCAACAAAAGTGAAAGCATCCACCCCGTTCCACTTCTGACATGTTTTAGAGAAGCAGTAGCGCCAACCTACTACTACAGAACAATTGTCCTGTTGGATATCCTGCCAGACAAGCTTTTGAAAGGTTCTGCCCATCCCCAAACACTTTCTATGGGCTGTTGCCCAGATGGACTAGTGAAATATACTGAATGGTCCATCTGGTGTGTCAGGTTAGTAGAGTGCCTATAAGCCAAACCTAGTGTCCTTGCAAATGCTATTCTACCTGTCATACAAAACCTGTGGCTATAACTTGATTTTTTGAATCTATAAGGAATCCAAGAAATGTTTTTCCTCTATTGTCACACATGAATATAAAGGTGGCTTATAGCCAGTTTTTAGCCTCATCTGACTGCAACTAAAGTTTGAAAGCATGACTATTAAACCATGAAACTGTGATTGACTTTGTTAAAAAGTTGTTTTTAATCATTGAGGCTGTTGGGGTGTTTTTATTGCAAAAGCACATATTGCGATGATGAAAAATTTGTTGTATTGTGCAGCCCTGATGGAGTTGCTTAAAACTGCATGAGCTCTGTTGCTCTATGTACTCTATATAATTTGTCAAACATTGTAAACAGGTTTTCAGGATTGATGTAGCTTGGTATAGTGTGACTTTCCTGAGAAAGACATTTTCTGCATACAACTGTATTCAGACCATTTTTACAGGCCATTTTTATGACTGCTGTGGGAAAATGTCCGATTTTGTGGCAGGACCTTTTATAATTTTTGGCAAAGGTGCATTATTTTGAGATTTTGTTTGTCAATGACATTAAAACAGCAAGTCAGTTGACAACTGCTTTTGGTGATTTAGGTATTCAAACTGAAAAAAACGATAATAGAGAAATTAAGAATGAAATATTCTTCATTTATTATTGCCTGGTCCATTGGTGTGTGTTTGTGTTTGGGGGAGGAGGGGCAGTCAAACCATACTAAATAAAACAACAGAAAAACCTTTTATTTTGTCCTCAGTCAGGATCTGGACTACTTAAAAGTTTGGATTCCTCTTAAACACCCTTCCAGGCCCCCCTTTTTTTTGGCCAGCAACAGGATGCACAGGGTTTTGCAGATGAACACCGAGAACAAAAATTACTCAGGAATTCATGATGTACCCTGGCAAAAAAATGTAGGCAAGTTATTTTGCTTTCCAGCATCAGTCTGATCCAAAGTGAGTTGTACTGCTGCAGCTGAGAGAAACAGTCTGGTTTTATGTATTAACCATACACACATACAGTATATATATACAGCCATCTCTGAACACTGCATTTGTTCATGCACTCATCCATCCACACAGAGAAGTGGATGTCTTTTATCATACAACAGAAGTGATGGACGTCACACATATTGCACCACATCTGCAGACAATGCAGAAAGTGTTCCCTGCTTTCATTCAAGACCTAAGGTAGCTGCTAATTTGAGCTTTCTGTGCCATACGTCCTTTGAATAAAGGACAAGGAAGTTGGACTTAAGTGGCATGTTGATGCAGTGGACTGGAAAGAGACGAAAGCTACGATGAGCCAAGAGTTACAGTTACTGGACAAAATTGTGAAGCTGTGCAGAATGTGCAAGGATTGGCTGAATTTCACACTTTTCTGGAGGGACTGAATATTGCTCCAAAGCCTGTATGTACTACTCATGTTGAAGGAGGTCATGTTTGCCTTAAATCAGGTTCATATATTCATTTTTGTTGACTGCTAGTGTATGTTCACAATCATTAATGTTCAAAAGAAAACCATCTAGTTTTCATGTACAGAGGCTGTATCCTCTGTGTCAGATACTCTCTATCAGAGCTTCTGCAACTTTAAGGGTCTCTTCCCCATATCGGCAAAATATGCTATGACTGCCTCCCAGCACAATGTTTTCAACAACTCTGAATTCTTTCTAACATCTACACTCTGCAGTGGACTTGCTACCATGAGCCAATGGGCTAAAACTGATGATGAAACAATGGTAGGACATCACACTGGTAAGTCTGTCATGGGGGCTGGAGAATCAAGACTTTTAAGGTACAAGAGGCTCTGCAAGAGGGAGCGGTCTTAAAAGTTATTCATAGAAGTGTTTTATCATCTGGAGGAGACACGTTAAACACACTGGTTTAGCAGACTGGTTAGCAGTAGTGCACATACCACTATGATGGGTGTCTTCCCTTGTGCTCTTTCAGTCCATTCTCTTCACGATCAATAAAGGCCAAAAATGCCCCCAAAATATTCTAAACAACACACTATGGGACATATCAAACTAAACAATGCATTACATTACCTCTTCAACGATTATTTCTCAATAAGTGCCTTTACAGATTTGCAAGTTACCCATGCCATGGCAACTTATACAACCCCTCATTATCATAGATGCTGGCTTTTGATCTTTAGGTTGCTGACAGTTTCAATAAACCTATTTTTTCCAACTTAGAGGACTCAATGGCCATTATTAAAAAGAAAAAAAACAAAAGGATTGTGGACTGGCCAGACCACTGCACACTTTTCCACTTCAGGTCAGTCCATCTCAGATGGGCTCAGACTGAGGGGTGTCTGAAAATAGTTTTTCTATTTTTATAATATTAAAGTTATAAGTTAGCCTTAGCTTTGCACAGATTAAGTGTTTATCAGTATTATTTAACAATTTCTATATGAGGAGTAGCAAGACCATTATTTAATATCCATCACATCCATGCGTTAATGGTACTAGAGGTCACAAGCATTCAATGTTGTTCTTTTAGTCTTACCCTTCACTTGCTGAGATTTTCCCAGATTCACAGAAAAGTGACCATGTGGGGCCCAAAACGTTATTGTTATCTGTTAGCCATAATATAATATTCATAACTGTTACTGCTGCTGCTTACAATATTACCATAGAGTAATGAGTTACCTCATCACCCTGTTTGTGCTGGTCGCTCGGCCGATTGCATTCTCACTGCAAATAAACAGCCCCGGTGGTCAGTTAGAGGCGAGCTATGACCATCCCTTTCAAGCAAACCTGGTGTGGATGTTTTGTGTCTAAACAGGGTTCAATTGCTGTGTGATCATGTATATTTAAACGAGAAAGCACAGGGCAACCTCCACCAAGGTAGCTCACATATTACTGTTACATCTATAAGCAATAGTTCCATGATACAGTTACCATCATAATATGATCACACCTTGTTCTCGGAATCATGTTGATATCATTATTAGTTAGACAGTTATTGAGCAAAAAAAATCATTCACTGATGGCGGTTATCTGGATCACCACCAAAATCTAATTATTTTTAAGTTGGGCCATGACCAACATCTCCTGGGAATCTCAGCTAAATCTGTCCAGTAGTTTTTGCATCATCTTGCTAACAAACAAACAGACAAACATACACTGGCAAGAACAAAACCTCCTTGGTGGAGGTAATAAACCAAGTCAAGGGGGGAACGTGCACTTGTGTCCGACCAACTTTCCTTTTCGACCTAGGTGTGTAAACCCACTGAATCTTATGATAACATTATTGGCTGTATCGGTAAAATTTTTAAACATAACCAATGAACTGTTGGATTATTTGCACTGCAGTCTCTCACAAAGTAGAGAACCCTGCTCTTTTATTTATTACAACTTTACTTCTCAGTAGTGCTCTTTTTATATTTACTCACAACACAACCACCTGTCACCAACTAACCTACATACGGAAGGAATGTTGAAGGTTTTTTGAACATCTTACAGCTTTCCCCGTCTTTTCTTGCCCATGTGTTTTTTTCAAAGTGTTGCAGGCATCAAAACCAGAATGTGGGTGTATCACTCCCCCAAAAAAAACAGTTTATCATTTTAAATTTACCTTTGTAATGTGTTTAGCTGAATATAGGCTGAAAAGATTTGCAAATCTCTTCTTTCTGTTTGTACTCACAGTTTATGCAATGTCCCAACACTTTTTGAACAGGAATTTAAACATCATTTCAACACAAAACACCCACCAGCCATGAAAAAACAATCATCATTGTGAGGCAGCAGAAGCCATTTCAGTTTACTACAGGTCTTGCAAACACTCAGTATTTTTCTGTTTACTGAATATCAGCAAGAAATCTAGGTGCCTGACGCAGTCCTGTAGATCATATTTGTAGCATAACCGTCATTTTAAGTATACATTATGATGCATAAATTCAGCCCACCAACTGCAGCCAAAAATATGAGAGTGCATACATTACAGTATATCATGTTGGTGGGTATTTCCATATCCAGATGGCCTTTGAAAGAACATGCTGTGATTACCAAGTAACAAAAAAGGGAACAAAAGGACAAGTAGATGGTGTCACAGGCTGCACTCAAAACGGCCCTCTATACTAACAGTATACATTACTTTGGTCAACATTTATGATGTAGTATGCAGAAATAAGTATGTGAATGTTATGATAGCTGTTTAGAGGTATTCATTTTGGTCTTTTAGTGTTAGGTCTGGTTGGCGGAAAGTAGGAAGAAATGGACATCATACATCAGGGGATTGGGTTGTTTGACTTGTTAGCTTTCATCAGCCACAGCAGGGGTGGTCAAAAGTGGATCAGTGGAAAGAGACACATAAGACACTTGAGACAGTTACAGGCTGAGTTAGTGTAGGAGAATTGATTGGCTGCGGCAAAGATAGTTACACAAACACCAACAGACAGGGTAGCTTTGCTCACATTTAGGCAAGCTTAGATATCATTTCCGCAATTATTCCCCACATAAGAAGTAGGCCTCTGCTCAATAGTCGATATGACAAATATTGTCATTTACTCCATGCTGATATGTATATCAATACAGAGTTTAAAGAATAAACATTCGTAGCTCCAAATGCTGTCACAGCAGTTGTAAACTATACAGTATCTTTGGTATTGTTGTCAATCATGCAATTCAGAAGATGGCAGTTGAAATTTTAAAATAGTTCAATTTTAAATAATTTCTTAGTGTTTGTTTTTGGGACCTGAAATCTAAGTATGTTGAATGTAGAATCATCTAAACCTTGTCATTTAAAGTTTTTTAGTGGCAAAAAAAGAAAAAAGTTACATGGAATTCTGTTAAAGGTGTAGTCAATGTCCACAATGTGCATCAGGATGCCTAAAAAATGTTGTCCTCAATATCAGGACATGTTCAATGTGATTGCTGAAAAAAACAAACAAAAAAAACAGCACTGTTTGGAAGACAATGGGCTTACTGGCTTTACACAAGGTTACATTCAGCTGGTGTTAGCAAAGCACTGTAACGGCGAACAAGTGCAACTGTTTCCAGCAATGCAAAGCACCAACTGGTCTGAGACCAAAATGGCCAACTGCACCACTGAAGAATACAAATGCTCTTACTTTTTTAATGCTCTTTTGTTCAATGAAAACATTTTACATTTGTGAGGCTATGGCTAACGTTAACTTAACAGCCTGCAATTACTGTAAAGCTAAGATTAAATTTCGCTCATCAAGTTCTTGAGTTGTGTCGGTTAAGCTAACACTTGATATCACAAAACCAGCAATTTTAGCAAACTGTCAACAAGAAAACTGTGCGGGAGATCTAAGCCTTTATTATTGCTGTATTTGCCATTAGCAGGGCTTTTGTCTTTTCCCAAAACCGCAAATCTAGCATGCCAGGCCCAGCATACTGCAAAACAGCTAGCAACTGGCAGTCATACTACATGGCTGTCCATTGTTCAGCTGTAGTTTGCTGTGTGCAGTCTCAAATACAACACAAGTGTCACCTGATAGGTCAAAAAAAAAAGAAAAAAAAAAACAAAAAGAAAATGTAGCGCTATGTTCTTCTTGCTAGAGATTCATTGAAGGCCTGTGCTCACAGCTACAGTTTTTCACTCGCAGCACTCATAACATCATTACACAGGTTTCCTATGTTTCAAGGTCACAAAACTTAACATCAGTTTCCCCCACAATGTCCATAAGGTCATTTAAAAAGCTCTGTGCTCTAATTATATGCCCTTTTCACAGAAATACCCCATTAAAATTATGGGAACAAATTAAAAAAAACAAGCTCTTGGCAAGTCACATCACTCTTTTTCACCATTCTTGCTGACAAGTGTTAGATGCTCAACCCCTCCTTGGAGAAGTGACACTGACGAGTGAAGTGTTGTTAACTGTTTTCACCCAAAAGTGTTGCAAGCATGGCAACAAAAATCAGCTGATTCTCGGGGCCTTTTTCCTCAGGATGCCAAACATTTTAAATTCTGGACTACTTTGGTTTTGTATTGAAAATTAGTGCTGGTAGCGCCAAAAAATGGCAGTTGTGGACTCAGGTCTTGTGTTTCTAAAATAAAAGTATTCCTTCTTTCAACAAATGCTTAAGTATAGCAAAGTCAAATGCCAATGAAGTGATAAAGGAGAATTTAAGTGGGATGGTTGGGCCTATGAAGCACACCAACCTGAAACATTTGAAAAAACATATATCAATTAGAGTCTGCAAAGGCTTCTTATACCCTACACACTTTAACATAGTTTTTTTTACTTCGAGATGCAGTGACATTTGCAGAATATTGGATAAACCCAGTTTTTTACTGTCTCACAGAGCATTTAGCCCCATTCACGTTGCTGTTTCAAACCACTACATAGTACATTCCCCTGTATACTTCACCTCAACTGTGAACACAGCGGAGATGGAGTAGTGGGAACAAGTTGACCCCCTTTTGCTAAACTATTGAGGCAGTATCAGAGGTGGACTACAGTAGCTGTGTGAGCATCACTGTCTTTGTGCGTATGTGGGGGCATGTCACGTGCACCTAACCCGTACTGCAGCATGAAATGAAACAGATATTACAGCCTCAAGGAATCAATGTGGATGTTTCAAGGTGTAATGATGATGGTGCTGTGCTGTGGCGCTTTTTGTGAAATGGGCTTTTGATGGGGACTCAATCCCTTAGCCTGCCGGGTGGGATCTTCCAAAGCATGCCTCTTTGTCTCACCCTCCACTCTGGATCTGTGTCAGTATTCACAAATAACTTGATCCTGCTTTAAATTCAACAGTTTATACTGCCTTAATTCAGCTTGATGTGGAAATTGATAATATTTTCCTGTTTGAACAATGAAACAAATTCTGGCTTCCTCTGATAAAGTTTCTATCCTTCCTGCATAAGCTATAGAAGCTTTTTAAGACCTTAGCAAAAGCTGGTAATATAATCCCTTAAAACATCCAACTACTTCCATGCTTAGCTGAGATTCTCTGTACCCAGGTTTGCTCCTTTATTATGGTGAATTACAACATCCTCCTCTTGTGTATGACAGAAAGGTTAGACTGCAGCAAATATAGACTAGTATATAACGTTCCACTCTTGAGACTGATATGTCCTCGGCAAAACAAGAGGGTCAACAGGTCAACGCAGAACTCTGCAGAGGCCTCGGGTGTGACCAGAATCTGCTGTTTTTGTTTGTTCAAGAGTTCGATTTGATTCAACTCCAAAATCATATGTGCTCTGTTTTGGCTCATGCTTCATCCTTCCTTCAAGTTTCATCAAAAAAGGATCAGGAGCTTGGACATCATCCTGCCGGCGAGGAGACAAACAAACAGTCCTGTAAACATGACCTCCTCAGTGTAAGTAATAATGAAAACAGGGTGAACACTAAACAAACATAAGCACTTTAAATTTCCCTTCCTCTTTCTTTTGGTGGTGGTGAGACTACATATGAGGTTATTATATAAGCCCCTCGTTAACAATGACTAAAATGGAGTGAACGTATTTATATTCAGCGGAGACTAATGGGATGAGGACAGATTTATGGTCTGGGCGTCCATGGATTTGTCGTAATCCTGAATTCTTATTTTTAGTTCCTTTGTCTCTGTCTGGATGGATACACCTCTGGATGTATGTACAATCAATCTGCATTTGTATCAAGTAAGTTAATAACAAGTTTTATCTCAAGGTACTTTACAATAGAGCAGGCTGAAGCCAAACTCTTCATTTATAGATACGCAAATGTACAAATACACATAAATCTTATATTTGTATATACACATACATACATCCACAGATGTTTCTGTCAAGGCAGAGACAAAGGGACTAAAAATAAGAATTTAAGATAGCAACAAACCATGGATGCCCAGATCATAAATCTGTCCTCACCACATTTGTCTTTGCTGAATCCAGATTGAATCATTCTGTCTTTATTGGTATAGTGCTTATTGGGATGTGGCATCTCATTTTCAAGAGGGACCTCATGTCTATATTAGGGATGCAGGATATTGGATTTTTGGTTGATATCCGATATGCTGATATTTTTTAATTAATTATCTCCTATACCTATACTGATGCTGATATCTCTGGTCAAGAGCACAAGCTCTGTACTTAAGAAAAATGGAAAAGTGTTACAGTATATTTTTGCGAGGAACAGATGTAGAACAAGAGAAACAGAATTTAACTCTTGCAAAAATGAAACCCTTGATATTTAAATGTACCAATGCGGTGACGAAAAGGTGAATCAATATTGTACATTTGTGAAATCTGCTGACATTCCAGTCGATATACGGCCGATATGTGTGGCCAATATATCGGTTGTAAATATCGGCAAAAATGTCAACATCCGCAGATACTGATACTTAACTTTTTAGGCTGGATATCAGCCGATACTGATAGCAAACCAATAGCATCATGCATCCCTAGTCTATATGGATGTAAAAACAGTAACTGAAAATAAATAATCAATACATCCATGGATAGAGAGATCAATCTAATATGATCAATATTGATGTGTGCTGTTTGCAGGGACTACCATGTATTTAATGTTGTTGATCTCTCTATAGATACACACACGTGTATATGCATATTTTATGTGTGAATATACTGTAAGTATAAAATGAAGAGTTTGTCTTCAGCCTGCTCTATTGCATAGTGCCTTGAGATAACACCTGTTATGAACTGGAGCTATACAAATACAGATTGATTGATTGATTGTTTAACTGAACATAGCCCTGATATATACAAAAATTCCCTATGCTGTTGATAATGAGATTTTATGGAAAAATGTAAGAAAAATCAATGTGTTGGCAATAAAGGCAGTCAGAAGCTTTCTTTTTGTCAAGTAAGTAAGACTTATAATTCATTAATTTTTACAAAGCATGGGGATTTCTCCCATCAAAGGCTTACCTTGACTAATATAATTCTTTCCAAGGCATTATTTTCATATATTTCAACCGATTAAGATAGGTCAGACCTTCAGTAGTTATAACTTTAACACCTTAAAAAACTTCCAGACATTCTTCTAAAACCTAGACCTCAGAAACACTTTGCAAACATCAGTCCTTTTTATAGTTATCACATGTAGGTGAAAAAGCAAGCCTGTACTGAGTGTTCCCCCTCTACCTGCGTTAAACGAAATAGACTCCTGTATCCTTTGACCTTGAACACCAATGAAGCCAAACAGCGCCTGATTTATTTTCACTTATTGCAGCACACGGGTCATTTGTTGTAAGTCTAACCCCCCTTTTAACTCTGTGACCGAGCTTGTCCCTGCAGTTCTCTTCTCCAGACCCACAGTGAAAGGCTTCATATCGTGTGCTGTGGCTGCACACCCTCGGCGCCCTCAGTAAGACATCAGTGCAAACCAGCAGCACCCGCTCCCACAGCTTTGAAGTTTGTTTCAAAGGTACATCAAACGCAGCAGCAGTACGGATACACGCCTGACAAGTTCAATTTAGTTACCTCGTTTCATAAACTCGTGCTATCATTTTAATTGTGGCGGGTATAAGGTGAGTAATTACCTCTGCACTATTAATAGTATCACGGCGTAGCATGTTTAGCTTCAGCCTTACACTCTGAATGGTTCTTATACAGATGTCAGAAAGCTAATATGATAATGTAAGAACATGCTAATACCAACCATTAACACAAATCACCCACATTTTCATTAACCCTAATGTTCCCTCTTATATAAAGCCTCGCTACAAATACGCCAAACTGCCACTCACCTGTCAGCTGTGTCAACATTCAGCACACACAGGCAAAGGTAATTACCTCCTTCTCCTGCACTGACAGGCAATTATAGTTTTATAGTGTTTAAACATACATGAACATACTCCAAAGAAGACTATGTAAGTAAGAAAGGTATAAAACCAAGTGCTAAATAGACTGCAGTGAAGTCAGGTGTTATGTTTTTGTACAGGGGACTATTAAAACCAATTATGGATGATTGTGAGCTTATACAGACGTAAAGAATAAGTCAGATACTTTCCCTCACTGCAGATAAAGCTTTCAAGATGTTGCAGGAGTATAATGGCTCTTACATAACTTTCAGTCCTTTACCTTTATATTCAGCAGAGGAGAATAATGGCTAAAACTTTCACTGAGAAGTTCCTGTTAGCTTTGTGGAGCTTACAAGCAAGTTTCTTCTTATTAGGTAGAATTAATCATATTTTAATCTCGATTACAAATACTGCCCTTCACAATTTTGAAAACTAAATAATCAAGATTAAAAGATAACAGTTCCACATGACATATTGAACTTTTTCCCCCAGTTATTATAATAACCATTGTTTTGAGATATCTGTATTTTTACAAATATATTTCTATGATTTGCCCAGTCTTAAATGTTAAAAATCATTTTTCCCAAACGCATATACATTCAATGAAAGTATGTGGTGCTATCTTAAAACCAGTAAGTGATTATTTTTCATAATCACATTGTAAATATCTATTAAATAATCCTGATAATAATTTTTGCCATAATCAAGCACCCCTATCACTATGTCTTCTGCTTTTACCTCGGAGCCCAAGCTGGTTACTACACATACACAAATGCATAATGATTCAGTGTGTTATCGTCCCCCAAAAAATATTACATTTAGATACAAGATGCAGCACATGCTAGTAGGGCTGGCCAATATATTGATTAAATTAATTAATTCCAATTATTTTCTGCAGGAGAATTAAAAATGAAATATAGAGATTTTTATTCTCAACTTACTCCAATCATAAGTTGTTGCAATGTTTAAACATTTAAATACTAAAAATTTACATTTTCATGATGGCTAGGCCTTGTCAGATTTGCATAAAGACATGCTAAGGCTTTTGTTTCTTAAATGAGATCAAATATTGATCAGAATGTTCCATAATGATTTACTGTGAAAATAGCTCAGCTTTCAGTATCTATGTAGACAAGCCTGCCTACGTTCAAACTACTAATCAACGATTTATTACAACCGTTGAGAGTTGCTGAAGAGTTTATCTGATGGCTGTAGGCAGGGGCAGGCTAACGCTACCCATTGATTCCCAGTGTTTGAGCTAAGCTAATTAGCGGTGGGCGAGCTCTGCCCGTCTCTTTCTTGTTACTGCACGCACAGTTGAAGGAATGGTGTCTATCTGCTTGTTATGGACTCAGGAGTGAGACAAGACAAGAAAACAAACAAAAAAATTGGCATATCGCTTTAAGTCCCTCCTCAACATGGCCTCTCTGTTTGTGGGAAGGTTAAGCTAAGGTTTGGCTGAGCTGACATGATCAGTACAGCAGCGTCCATTACAAGGCTTCCACAACAGTCCAAAGGCTCCAATGATAATCAAAAAGCTGATGTCACATGGCTTCATTTAATTCCTTTATGGCCTAATAAAGCCTCACTTTTACCAAAGACGGCACTGCAGCACATGCACTTGTTATGTTTGTTATTGTCAAGTATAATTAAGACTATGATCATGACGCAGACGTACAAGTACTTAAACATAAGGTTTACAGCAACTTTATGTCAGACCTCAGCTTTCTGACATCGCAGCTGTGACAGAGACAGGGAGCCTGTGTCGAGTCAGCACAATAAGACACAAAGGCAGATGTGTGAGAATCTGTTTATTTATCTAATTAAAACACCTTGCTCACTCTGTTAGTCATAAAAGGGAAATAAAATAATTCCCATAGCTAGATACAAAATGATTCAAGGCCCAGTGCAGATCCCAGTGGATGGAGACCCCTGATATACTGCACAGCTTGAAATCGTGTCATGAGAAGGCTGACATGAGCGTTGGTGTAAGTAAACAGATCAGACAGGACTGAGGCTCGTACAGCTGGGAATCACTGGTTTAATGGACTTAACTGCTTACACAAACACACTTGTGCTGTAATCCTACTGATCCGAAAGTCAATACCTGCATGGAGAATAAGATTAGGTCAGTGTTATTAATGTGTTGTATTCAACTGAGATCCAATTTAAATTGTTTTTTCTAGGAAGTCTGATCAGTGACATTGTCCAAGGGATGAAAAAAAAGGAAGATTATCTTGGGGTGGTGGATGTGAAAACAATAACAGCACCAATGAAATTTGAAATAGAGACGGATATTACGGTTCTTTTTTCATATAGGGCTTCAGCTTGATCTAGCTTTTAATCACAAACATCCGGAAAAAAACTCATATAAACTGAACATGTGTTTACATTCACTGCGGAAAAAGAAACTTTTACTTGTGTGCATAAATCTGTCTGATAGTCATGACATTAAGGTGACTCTGTCTGCAGGGGCTCAAAAATAAAGAGCTTATAGAGCTGTCAGATCTAGTAGCGTAGCCAGATGAACTAGATAAATTCAGCACTAAGGATCTGAATTCATAAGATCTTTTTGATACCAGTGCCATTAACAATTCTTCTTATCGATCAGATTCCCTTATCCAGTCCCGCTGATTTCCTGTGAGGGCAAAATGTGGCCTTTAGGCTTTCGTTGACAACAATGCCAAACAGATGAGGCTGCTTATATTAAATGCTGTGCTGCAAAGATAAATACATCTGAAATTTGCTGGTGTTTCCACTAACTGAAATTTGGGAAGTAAGCTTTTTTTTTTCTTTTTTAAATTACAAAAAAATTGATCCTTTCTGTCCCCTGTCTGCCATGATATTTGAATTATTTGTTATCACTTCTGCTGACTTTCTCTGAGTATGATGTCCTTGCCTTGCAAAGCATGCAAAACTGATCCACAGTAAAAATTAATATCACAGCCTGTTTCATGATAACAGACATCCACATACACTGCCTAGTAAAAAAAAAACAGTTGCCACCTGGATTTAACTAAGCAACTAGGTATGAGCCTCCTATTGGATAATTACTGCTTGGGCAATTATCTTTCAGCTGGCAACAAGTTATTTAACCCAGCTGACACAATGAGTAGCTTCTCATTTCTTAAACAATCATGTCGAAAGACACATCCTGTAGTCGTGGAAAATATGTTAGTCTGTTTAGAAGGGTCAAATCATTGGCATGCATCAAGCAGAGAAAACATCTAAGGAGATTGCAGAAACTACTAAAATTGGGTTAAGAACTGTCCAACGCATTATTTAAAAATGGAAGGATAGTGGGGAACCATCGTCTTCGAGTAAGAAATGTGATCAGAAAAAATTCCTAAATGATCGTGATCGGCGATCACTTTAACGTTCAGCCAAATCAAATCAAAGAAAAACAACAGCAGAACTCAGGGGTATGTTGAATAGTGAAAATAAGAGCATTTCCACACGCACGATATGAAGGGAACTCAAGGGATTGGGACTGAACAGCTGTGTAGTCTTAAGAAAACCACTAATCAGTAAGGTTAACCGGAAAAAAAGGCTTCAGTTTGCTAGGGAGCATAAAGATTGGACTCTGGAGGACTGGAAGAAGGTCATGTGGTCTAATGAGTCCAGATTTACCCTGTTCCAGAGTGATGGGAGCATCAGGGTAAGAAGAGAGGCAGGTGAAGTGATGCACCCATCATGCCTAGTGCCTACTGTACAAGCCTGTGGGGGCAGTGCTATGATCTGGGGCTGCTGCAGTTGGTCAGGTCGAGGTTCAGCAACATTATGGCCCAAAGAATGAGGTCAGCTGACTACCTGAATATACTGAATGACCAGGTTATTCCATCAATGGATTTTTTTCTTCCCTAATGGCACGGGCATATTCCAAGATGACAAAGCCAGGATTCATCAGGCTCAAACTGTGAAAGAGTGGCTCAGGGAGCATGACAGAGTCCAGACCTTAACCCCATTGAGAATCTTGGGGATGTGCTGGAGAAGGCTCTGCGCAGTGGTCAGACTCTCCGTCATCAACAAAAGATCTTGGTGAAAAATTAATGCAACACTGGATGGAAATAAATCTTGTGACATTGTAGAAGCTCACTGAAACAAAACCACAGGGAATGCATGCTGCAATCATAGTTAAAGGCGGTCCAAAAAAATATTAGAGTGTGTGACTTTTTTTATTGGTGGTGACTTTTTTTTTTGGCCAGGCAGTGTATTTTGAATGTAGATCCAGCATGTAGCCAAACTTGTTCTCCTGCAGTTAACTTAAAGCCACATTGCTCTTGGTTTTGAGCTTCAGTTTGGTATGATATACCCCAACATTTGGAATAGTTGGGCAAATTTTGTTAGTAGTGGTTTGTTTTTTCACCTCAGTGCTGAACTGATGTGATGTTTTATTGGCGTCCTTCTTGAATCCCACTGATCCATTGTCAGGTTTGAGCTAGTTTTTAAAGGAGAGGATTGTCTTCTCTTACGTGGGTATAGTTTCAGAGCATCCAAGAGACATGCCCACTGCATGATGCAGCATAGATTACTGCTTCATTTGTCATGACTTAAAACGTCATCTTGTAGACGTAGTAATTCTTGTCATGATAGAAACTTGTCCTATGAGTTAGTAACACAGCCTGCTGTTATAAAAGTTCAAACACATATTTTCTTTACTACTTTACAGAGCCTTAAAGAAATATATTTGATCTCAGCTGGGGGATAAGTAGCACAGTGCTTATGCCTCAAAAAATATGCGTTTCACTCAAACATCCCCCTTCTGATCACTTCCTTCAAGGTATACTTATATTTAAAAGACAGGCTTAGAGGGGGATAAAGAAAATGACAGTGCAGTCTCCCCAAACTTGTAGGTTTGCATGCTTGTGGTGTGTAGATCTTAGAAAGTCTGAATGGAGCAAACTACACTGTGTAGAAAGCATGGACAGTACTTCTTGGAGAGCTCCCATCTTCCCTGTTCTGTACTTTGATCCTATTTAAATGAAGGCTACCCTCAACAAAACAGCCTCTAATTATTTTGTCTTTGAATACCAAATGAAAATACCCACGGGACACTGGTGGAGGTCTGAAAAAGCTGCAGCTGCAGCTCATTTCCTCATCGCTCTGCAAAGCAACCCTCCCCAAACGTGGTGACAATGAGAATCAAGTGAATGGGATGCTAGATTAAATCGTGCATTCAAGGGAGGTGCAGAGAGACCTCCAGTCAATGTGTTGTTCTAGTTTTCCCAAGAGTTTGACTGCTGTTGTTCCAAATGGCACCCACCTATTGAAAAGTTTAATCTGCTCTCTTTACCAAGTGGGAAGAGGGAAAAAAAACTGGCTCTTCTCCTCATCAACACTTCCCTCACAGAGAAAACACAATGGCAGGCTGCCATTTCTCCTCAGCAAGATCATTATATTCATCGCCATAACCAGAGTGGAAGTGTGTGAGGTGGGGACAGCAGACAGAAATATCTCAACCTCTTCTCTCCAGAGGCTGACTCAAGCCCTGTGATTTTCACCACAGTCCACCTTGACATTTCCAGCTAATGACACTGACCGAGGGCCCCGGATCTTTCTCGGCTTTGTGTCTGTGCGTGCCATTTCTGTGATTGAACTAATAACGGATTTTTAGATGTAATTGTGTCGGTCAGCTCGGGGACTGCTGTCTGAGGACAGGCTTTATGTCTCCAGTGCCTTACCTTATAGGTGCTGCAGCTATGACGCCTCCAGTGTAGTAGGGATTTAGCATCATAACACTTTCACTTCTCTGGTTTTAAAGTCTAAAATCTTGTATTTGGTTAAATAGCTGAAATGCAGTCTCTGGTACACACACGCTTAAGGGGCTTGTTGTGTTTTCCATATCATAAAATACACTTGTAAGTGGACTTCTTGTGAATTTTAAGACTTTACCACATCTGAAACAGATGGTTGCCAACATCAAAACATCCCATATTAACTAACATGTTGATTAATATGGGATTAATCAACATTTTCTCTTTATCTTTCACCCCTAATGTAAAGTCATAATGGTAGGCTTTGCAGTGGTGATGTAGAAGTCAGTTGTCCATGTTGTAGTCCCATGATAGCCTGACATTAGCTCGTTGCTTTCCTTGTCCATGTTTACATATAAAGGCACTTCTTAAAAAAGCCACCAGGGGGCTTTCAAGAGAACAAAACAACCACTGATGAGTCAAGACGTAATGACCCAGTCACTCCCACCGCCTGCACTGTTCACTGTTCTTTAAATTAAATTTCAGTAAAAACGCCACTCCATGAGGTGTATATACTAAGCAGAAAACCAATTTTTTAGTTTCATTGAAATAACATCACTCAATAAGAGAGAAAAAAACGTTTCTCTGAATCAAATATCTTCTTCTCTTTAAGGGAATGAAACCGGAAGGGTGCTACCATGTAAATGTTGCTCTGTTATCAACAGACTATTTGTTAAGAAAAAATGATTTATGTCTCTAATGGGACTGTGGATGGAAATTAGCCACTTGGCTATAATCCCATGTATTTACATGTAATTGTCAATTAATGCGTACTGTCCCATTTTTTCAAATACAAAGAATAGAACAGACGTATTTATATTAGGGCTGTCACCTTATACCTGGTATTCGTGTATCTGTTCGAGCATGGGATCAAAGTGTAAATAAATATTCGAATGTAAAATATTAAGCGTAGCAGCACATGCCTGGAGCAGTGGACCGTTTGATCCAATAGAGGGCGACAATAACACAGAACCATCTTAGGAGCGCTGTGAGAAATTTTTTGGATTCTACACTTGATGGTAAAATAAAAATTAAACACCAGGCTGTGTGTCAGTGGCTACGTTTACATGCTGTCATTAAACCTTTCATAACCGGAGTATTAGCAATAACCCGGTTGCGTGCAGCCATGTAAACACCAAAAAACCTTTTTTAAAAAAAAACCCGAAAATCACCCCTGGGTTACTCCTTTTCTAACCCGAATATTTGGTCATGTATACGCCGATCGGGATATCCTCATCGAAAGGAAGATTAAGTTGTGTTCTGTGCATGTCCACTCGCAAGGAATCTTGGTCTTTTGAGTACAGGAAGTACTTGTTGTAACATGGCACAGCTCCGGCTCAATTTCCTAATTCTTCATGTTCTCGCCTTCCATTGATGGAGAAACTGACAAAGAATAGTGTCAAGTACTGGTGGTGGGTCAGTACCAGCACCAAAGCACAAACAAAGCCAACTGTTAGCTGCTCCGGGCCGTTCATTATCTGCCGTGCTGCTGCTGTTGTTCTCGTTGCTATTGGATACAGGAAGAAGAAGCAGAAATGACGCGCATTGCGTCATGACGTTTTCCGTACGTGATGATGTTCTCCGTGCATCGCTGTTTTGTTCGGGATACTATGCACAGAGAAATAACTCTGTTTGCTCATGCATGTAAACTGGGTTATTCCGAATGTTTCAGAAACCGGAATATTGATCTTTACCCGAATATTGACTGCATATAAACGTAGCCAGTTATGTGCAGAGCAACTTATTTACTCATCCTCCACAACAAATTTGCGGGCTCACCCGTCAGCTGTTCATCCAAGCCATGCAGTTGAGGAGGAGGCACCAAAGTGCAGCAGCGCTTCGTCAAGTGTTCAACCCTGTGTGACTGTGTTTATTTCGGCAGGGTTTTACCAGAGGCACAGAAGAAAGCGGATAAGTTTGCGAGATTCAGATGCAAGGATATGTGGCCCATTGGTGTGGTTACGGGAGAGTGTTTTGGGGATTTAATTATGAACTGGAGACACATTACACCATTCCGAGCCACACCACGATTTTGAGCCACACTGTAAAACCGTACGACGCTACAAACATTGGGACTATTTTAAAAGATAAGACTTTCCCTTACAACGGGGAGGGGGAAATTAACCGAAGATCTTCGGTTATTTGCATGTTTGCTTGAAAACTGTTCAAGTTTGATTTTAGGGATAAGTGACAGCCTTAATTTATATTAATGTCCTTGTTAGTTTAATTCTTTGTCTTCAAGAATAATTATTTTTGTTCACTTGCTTCTTTCTACAGCCTTTAAAAATCCATTGACCTCTGGTAATTTGTTTAGATTGCACCTAATATTGCTGACTGTTGGGTAAACTGATGCATCAGTCTGAAAGAGTTTGCCCTCCTTTATCATATACGGGCACACATCAACGCGTTTTCATATTCTGTGGTTCTGGTCATTCTTTAGTGCCTAAAAAGAAGTGACAGGAGGGTGTCAGATAAAACACTGCGGGTAACAGATGTGTGAATGGAATCTTAATAAGGTGGCATTTTGGAAAATACTCTTATCTGTTTTCCTGCCAAGATTTCAATCAGTAGATCGATACCTGTGTCATGTCTGTATGATGAATGTGGAGATACAGCTGGCAGGCAGTTAGTCTAACATAAAGACCGGAGAAACAGGAGGAGGAGTTGGTATGGCTATGTCCAACGATAACAAAACCCAATTCAAGCACTTTAAGACACACAATACCATGAAAATAAAGTGCTTTTTTTCGACTTCAGAGTTAAAATGAGGGTAAAACACAAGACATCACCTGTCAAAACTACTGAGAGGAACTTACATTCTTTTGAACACAGAGATCTCTGAGGATTTTAAGCATGTATGTCATAAAGCTTGCTGATCTTGTCTCATTTTAAGACAAAGACAATCCTCCTGCTGTCTTTTCACTGTCAAGCTTCTGAATTTTGTTGCTGAATGACTAAAGACAGTATGTTGTAGCATCATTTTGTTTAATCATTCAACCTGATATCAGCCCCGAGGCAGCCTGACAGGCAAAAACTTTGACTGCTTTAAAATGATTGAATCCAAATGGTCGAGTTTGCTTTAAAGGCTTCAATAACGGCATCACTGTGAGTTTATCACTAAACCAGATTTTAACATTTGATGGGGTCCTAGTCATAATAAACAAGGCACAGTGCAGATAATGGTCAAAAATACAAGCCCTGCAGCTCAAAACATACAAGGTCGGTCATGAATATCCCACTCATGTCTTGTCTAATTTAAAGGTCATATCTCTGACTCCTTTTAACAAGTCTACTGCAGTCCCAGATGTTCACAGGTCATATTTCTGAGAGCCTTTGTGTTTAAACCATTAAAAGTATATTTTGCAAAAGAAAGAAAAAAGACAAAGAAAAGGACTTTGTTTGAGGTGCTCTTTGTAATGGGATTCACACAGTCATTGAAGCTAAAGAATAGAGTCCAATGGGCTCTCTTTCAACTATCAAAAGTCCTTTATTTTACAGGATTGTCTGCATGTCTTCATGCTCAAGGTTTGATGCCGAAACATGTCAACGTTTTTTTTCAGGTCTACATGAGAATGCCACTAAAATAAAGGCATTCTTATAGTTTAAAAAGACTGCCTTGGAGTCTTTTCTGTTTGCTTCAATATATTTTGAATGCATTTTGAACTTTAAGGTAAAAACTGACTTAAAAAAAAAAAGGCTTTGTCTCATAAGTTATGAATGTTGTGTTCAACACATTGTTGCTGTCGAGCACTAACCTCCTAACCTGATGCACCGGATTGACCGTTCAATATATCTCACCACAGCACCCGGGTAACAGCCCATAGAAAGTGTGGAAAGTGGGATCTGACAAAACCTTTCAGAAGCATATTCGGCAGGTAAATGGATGATCATTCCGTCAATTAGGGCTGAATGATTTATCGTTTTCGGATCGGAATCGCAATTTCAGACGACGCAATCATGTGATCACCAATGCTGCGATTTTCTGCAGCCCTTCTGATTGAAACAGGATCTGTCGTGTCAACTATTTTACACATACTTTTTTACAAAGCTGCAGGCAATTTGCATTTACGGAAGTGCTGGTAAGCAGGTCAACAATACAACAATACAGTCTCTGTTTAGAAGTAGAAGTTGGCGTATCCCTTGAATAACGAAAACAGATTATTTATCGTCAATATTAGATGGTGAATAAAGTGTTACGTGCTTTTGATCATTGATTTCCTTACTGTTGTCTATACTGTAAACATAGTGAATATTGCACTGAAGCTTCATTTGAAGAAAATCGTAAACCCAAATGAAATCGCAATATCTGCCAGAAAGAATTGCAAAAATCGTTCAGCCCTACCATCAATCACGTTCATTACAGGTCAATTAGATAATACAGCAGGCAGGCACTATTGCCGCCTCGTGAAATACAAAAAAAATTGCCACTACGGTGAACAAACTATCACCAAACATAACTGAAGTGGAGCAATATTATCATTTTTATTAAGAAATGCTGTCAGTGCTGATGTTTGACCTTCATTTAATAATAAAATGTGGTCTAGATCTGATAAAACTGACAATGAAGCAGTTAACATTAATACTAATCTCCATACAAGCAGTCACTTCCTGCTGTTGTCTCATAGCTCCCACCTCTTCATGCTCTGAAATATGCCAACAATCATTGTAATTAGAGCTTGGCAAGATAGACCTGCATGATTACAGACATTGAATCAGGCCAATCCAGCTGCACTGCAAGGTTACAAACCTCTGAACTCCAGACTTCCTGCTTTTCAGGAAATCAAAGTAACACTCTACTTCTGAATGAACTAATATTGTATTGTCCTGATTACAAGTTAATTGTTGTATTTTAATTTGGTTATAAGTTAGTAAAACCTCTCACCAATTAAAAGGTGGCCAACAGCACTGTTTAATGAAAAAAAATGAAAATCGTATAAATTGAAGATAGGTTTGTGCCCAACAGCGACAATATGCAGATACTTTCTCCATTAACGTGGAGGTTCGTGGTTGATCATAGCCATGGTTACTCAAAGACTGCAAACAAACCAAAAGAACTGATATTTTCTTTGTGAGGGATTAAAAGATTTTAAAAGCTAAATGCTGTTATTATTACCATCGCTATCATTTTAAATAACCTGTAATTAATCAAAAACATTTTTTATGTGTTTGTCAAACTCAATATCATCTATTTTATGTTATTTTTGATTGCTATTTTAGTTACAAACATTTCTTTCTTTTCTAATTGATTTTGTCCCAAATTTTTGTGTATTTTTATGCCATCATGTAATCAACTGTTAGCTTTTTAAACCTTTAAATCCCACACCAAGAAAATATCTGTTTTTTTGATGGTTTTTCAGTTTTCTATGTTCCCTAGAGTGGTAATGGAACCAATAAAGTATTTCTGATTCTGAAACAATGATTTGATTTGTTCTGTTTTTAAAACATTAAATATCCCTGAATTTATTGATGACCTCTGCCAAACAGTTGAGCTGGTAGTTAAAGGGTTAACCAGCCCAGTTTCCACTTGATGAAGCTTTGGATTTCTATACATTGAACCATAAAACACTGTTTGTTGGTGTATCCCACGGAGGTTTATCAGGTGTTTTCTTGCACTCTTTCCTGAGGTTATTCTACATCGAGTGCATGAAGGCTGTAAATATGTCATTAAAACAGCAGGAGGTAAGTGCTGTGCTTCCTTAGGTGTTTAAGCCTCTGAAGCTTACCTTTGATTCTGCTCTGCTCTCAGCTTTGCATTGATACCATCTGGCAGGAACAGAGAGCCAGTGAGCTGGGAGAAAAGAGGAGGGGAGGGGAACGGTGCAGTGCTCCGCTGTCTGATTAATCATGCTAATCAGTGATGAGGGGTTAGAGGTCCATTAACCAGTTCAGAAAACGCCACAGACTGCCGTACTTCTGAGGAGGCGGACCCAGCAGAGCATCAGCCACAGATGGGGCGAGTAGCAGAAAAAAGATGGTGCCACATGGAGGCAAACTTAGAAGAGGACCACCTGCTCTAATGATAGAATGAGGTGAGTCTATGAAATATGGTTTCAACACGGATTGGGTGGTATCCAATTTAAAACATGTGCCTAAGGGTGCATAACAGTGGATATCTGATACACCAACGTTTGCAAACTCATTTTAGCAAAAACTGTCGAGATGTTTTTGAAATTAATATGAATAACATCTTTAGATTGCATGTACATTATATTCATAATGTGCTTCTTTTAATGGATCTCATACTCACGTATCAAAATTGATTGATTGATCCTTAAAAAAGCAGGTTTTCAAATTTCAAAACCATAATGCTGACATGTCAGATTTATATATTGGTGGTTGAAGTCTTGAATTACAATGTTTTTGAAATCTATGATAAAATACTTCTACTTCTATGCACAGCATTAGGACTTCTCCAGTGGTTGCGTCATACCAGTGATTTATTAGTTTACCCCACTGGCTTGGAATAGCAGCCCAAGTGCAGAGCAGAGACAGAATAATGAATGTTGAATTGATGACGACATGGCATAGAACAGCTCTGAATTTACCAAATACCACAGAATTGACCTGCAAGCCAATCAAAGCTGACTGGGCCAATGTGGGGAGGGGAGGCTTAAAGGGGTAGAAGCCCTCAGGTAGACTGAGCATACAGCTGGATCAGGGGTACTCTATATTTGAAACCAATTGTGGGCTTTTCATTAACAATATGCCAGGTCGCTACATTTGTGATGTAAAAAAAAAATAAATAAATAAATTATCATGTCAATCAACACCATTGATCAAATTTATGTGTAGGCCAGACTGCACAATTTTTTTCACCGGTAACGACTGTCGGTATGTCAGACTAGGTGAACATGAAGCCATAAGTTTGCACAGTGAGTTGACAGAGCATGACAGACTACACAACTGTAGCCAACTGCATGTAACAACTGATGTAATGACAGTGTACAGAGGCGGGGCATCACCGAAGACTGCAGACAAACACATTGTATCTAGAGTAAAGTACTTTAGTTTGTATAACGTAATGTTGAATGAGATGTTAGTTGCTGATAAATGTAAGCAGTCCCTCATCAAGTTGCATCTACTGTTTCTCTCCAACATTTCTCTTTTACAGTCTGTGGTAGCCTCTCTACAGCATATAA
Organism: Cetoscarus ocellatus; assembly: GCA_037902135.1. NCBI lineage: Eukaryota > Metazoa > Chordata > Actinopteri > Labriformes > Labridae > Cetoscarus > Cetoscarus ocellatus. Next base: position 69,645 of record JBAMNC010001676.1, read on the forward strand.
TCAGGGCAGGAATGTTTTTTTCAGAGCTTTGCAAACTTTCTATCTGTCTCGTAGTTCTCAAGTAGCTTTCAAGGCATCAACCTCGGTTTGTTTACATCCCTGCAGAGCTCTGTCTCTGACGTGGAGGAACAGTTTGTAGGAGGCAGGACAAAAATCAAACCTGCTAGACTTTTAGTTGCAAAGTTGTGTAGCATCCCAGGTCTGTTGTTGTTGATCATAATGGCACACTACACAAGACTGAACGACTGATTTCATGGCTGATGGGTCCCAAAACCCTAAAGGCGCGTTCACACCGAACGCGACTTGGGCGACCTCGACGACCACTCTCCATGTAAAGTCAATGTACAGCTGCGATGGGGCGGGGTTAACCCTCCATTTAATGCGACGGACACAATCTGGGCGACTTGGTCGTGCTACCCAGTCGTATCACTCGGTCACCAAAGTTGAAAAATATGAATTTTTCCGTCAATATTGTGCGTGGCTGTACCGCGACAGCCAATCAGTGTTGCGTGGGTATGTGACAACACCTGTGATAGACTGTTTTTATTCCAGTTCACAAAGTGACAATCCATATCCGTGTAGGAACATTAAGCTGGTGAGGACATTAGTTCCACCTAGACGGGACTGCACTCGAGGTGCAGCTGACAGACGATGCTGCTGCAGGGCCATCAGCCACAGTGTTTTGTGGTTAGTAGGTGAGTGACCAGTTGGAATAATGCCAGCTAATACAGCCTGTTATATGGTATGATTGGGGTGAAACTCAAGCGGGTGTGACGTCACTGAGGGACGGCCATGGTGATGGTGACCAAAATTAGCTATTTTTGGACAGGTGTCGTGACTTGGGTGGGCAACGCAATCTCTGTCGCCAAGTCGCGTTCGGTGTGAACGCACCTTCAGACTGTCAGGTCACAACATAACCATGCAGAACTTGTGTAGTCTAACCTCAGCATAAAACCTATTATCTGCTGCTATCTATACAGCACTAATATTATTGTGAATCCTTAGTTTATTTCTTTCCAAATCATACTTTGTACAAGGTATTAACACATTTTGGTTTGGAATACCACTCTGCAGCTGTTCAGATCAAGGCCATCTTACCAACAAGCAGAACAAACATCTTGCGAAGGAGAGTGCCAGATGCTACAGTTTGTAAAAATTATCAACACCTTGTTCAACTCTATTCAATTTGCTGTTTTTCCACATTTTAAACACTTCAATCTCGCATTAAATATTCTATTTTTTATGAAAAAGTAGTAAGCACCTTAGTGTTTGTTAAAATTAGGCCTTTTTGCTGAGAATTGTTGCATCCAAGCACAGGGAAAAATACAGTGAAATGGCATGAATATGAGGCTGACGGTGTGTTTGATCTGTCTGTCTGTTCTCTTCACTGATCTGATATTATTAATGATAACTAAACAGTAATTTGTTAGTTTTGACCTCTGGATTGTCACCCTCCACTCAGCCTGTATACAGCCTTAGGTAACAGAAGTTATGCAGAGTCAAATGTATTTATAACTTTCTTCCTGACACAGCAGGAAAAGTGAGAAAACACAAGGTTAGAAGGCAAGTTTATCTCTGTCCTTATGGTTTCAGTCATCACAGCTATGAAAGCGACAGGGAGCCCGAGCGGACACAGTCAAGCCACACAGATAAAGGTGCAAGTGTTTGTGTTCTTTTAACACTGTCAAAGAGAAGAAACACAAGGAAATAAAACTAACCCCGTCTTACTCTGGCACAGTACATTTCTGTGAAATACCGTATTATCGAATTACCGCCTATTCCTAGTTTTCACACAAACAGTACCAAATTCAAGGAGACTGTTGGAAAATCTGCTTCTGTAGGGTCAGCAGTGAGTAAGAAACAGGATATTCCTACGCTTGGCTAACATGTGGGCTAACATCACATAAAGAGCAGCTGATGTGGTCGGCATTTCTATTGAAATCATAATGAGCCGGAAGATTACAGAGGCAGCACACCATGATAGCTGCTTCCTGTTTTCCCCCCATCAAAGGCTTGATTTCTCTGCTACTGCAAGATTTATTAAAAAAATGGCACCATATGTTCAATGTAAAGGCTTCACAAATACTGCCTGAATGTCTCTGTAAATGAAAATATCAATAAACTCTTTTGGTTTTGCTGATGGTTTGTTTTTTTAAGCCCAAGTGGAAAAAGTGTTTTGAAAAAAAAGCCACCGAGCTGTGGTTTCACTATCTCTGCATGAAGGAGGATGTCACAGCTCTCAGTTCAGTTGGAAACCAGAGAAGCTCTCATGTTCTGGTTTGATTCCTTCAAACAGAGGAAGATGCTGTTTTGTGACCACGACCATTTATCAAAGCTACAGCCTAAAAAGAACACGGAGGCTGTGTTTTTCGTCTTTTCCTCCTTCAAAACAGAAAAAAATCTCTGCAGAGTACAGTGGGGGAGTTTTCCTTCAGAACTGGCAGGGATTGCTTTCATGGGGATATGTGAAGGAGTACTCGTGTGGAGATTCAGGAGAGAGAAAGATACTTGGAAATGTAAAAGAGGATTGGCAGAAGGTAGCTAATGCAACTTTAAATCAAATATCTCATGAGTCTCTCAGTGTGGATTAGTCTATGAAAAAATGTCTCTTAAAGCAAAAATCCACCTTCAAGCACAATGCCCATGGTATCCTTGAAATATGAAAAAGCTCAATATTTGTTAACAATCCTCTCCTGCAGCAAGGACCCAGATTACCACGCTCTCTGAAACCCAAAGCCTCCCAGCAATGAAACTTATCCAGTAGCAATAACCTGGAAATTTCATCGAGTTAAGTTTTTTTTTAGTGTGTATCAAAGATCATAAAAAGACTCTGCCTTTGGCTGTTGATTTGACCGGGAGAGTGAATTATACAATCCCGACCTTGGGTGGTCAACTATTTCTCCAGGGAGTGAAGAGAATCAAGTGAGTGCAGGTTTCGGCTTCACTGACCTGAAGCCTGGGCACTTGAGATGCTGGCAATTACAGCTGGGACAGACTCCACAACTATTGTAGTCTTTTATAATCACAGTATATCAGTTAACAGTCCAAAAGTCCTTTCCTGACTTTGCTGGAAGATGGTCAACCCTCAAAACTTTACAAAAATGGACATCCCTAAAGGCTTACTGCCACAACACAAATACATACTGCCAAAGTACAAATGCAAAGACCCACACATACACACACACATATCAGAATAGGGAAATTGACAGTTAATGGTGCCATGTCCTGGTGAATTTGACTGTTTACATCATGTTTATGTCATGTCTTAAGTGTCAATTAAGCACAGTTGATTTAAGTTGAATTTAAAAAATCTGGTTGTTTCAGTCAAGATTATGCTGAAATATATTACCATCCCCAGCTACATTTAAAATCCTTTAAAGGGCCAACACCTAATTTTGTACATTCCAGGTTTATTCATGTTTATTCCCAAAAAGTCCTGTGAATTCTCAAGAAAAGTTTTGAAAAATTCAAGAACTTTGCAACTCTATTGAACAATGCTGAAACCTACTCCCGACTAAATTATATCCTATGGCAACACTATTTCAATAAAAAAACTGACACTTTCTCTTCATAGCCATGATTTTTGCCATGCCAGTTGTGGCTACTTTCTCTTTTAAACACTGAAATAGATGAATGTAGGGCCCTATAAAATCAGTGTTATTGTTTCCCAAATTCTGTTTTGGTTTTTCCCATTTTCCGTTTTTTTCCCGTTTTAAATTTTTGAGAATTCGGTTTTTAGTATTGTACACATATTCAGCCCCGAGGCACTGTTTAAAGGTATGAAATAAAATATAATATTCACATATATAATATAATCACTCACTCTTCAGGTGGTCATCACATGTATCTTTATGGGTCCAGCCAACAGTATGTAATAAACATTGGGAAACTGCTCAGCCCTGTACTCTGGAGTTAGTCGGTAGTTTCATAGCTTCTTTGCCAACTTAGCCGGTGGCTTAGGCGGCCACTTCGACATGTTTGCATCATTAATGAGGGGAGGAAGAGCGAGAGGGACAGTGAAGTGTGCATTGTCCCTATCATTAGTGACCCCCTTCAGAGCATTTTCCCTTGAGATAAGTTCCTTTGTAGTCAGAAAATAAAGCTTTCATGTGAAATGTCGGCCATTTTTGTGATATTCCGTGTTTATATTGAGTTCCGCGTTTAATGTCCAATTCCGTGATTCCGTCCGCGATTCTGTGATCATGGATTTATAGGGCCCTAGGAATGATACAGAATAAATAGATTGTTTGACATATTTTGATCATGTTTAACAAACAAACTTCTTAGGGTCACAAAAGACTTCCTATAGAATCTTTATGGCTTGTCTCCCATGCAGTTTAACAGTTTGGTCAGGGCAAAAAGTTATCACTAACACAGTTATACACTGGAAGTACACATCTAAATTTCTGACATATTTTTTCACCCACATATGATATTGAATTTCTTTGCAAATTTCTTTTTAAGATCTAAATTAAGGGTGATATAGCCAGTCAAACAATTGTAATCTTAAAGACATTACAGATGACCATAGTCTACAGAGATTGCATACACTGAAGTGAAGATCCCTCTGAGTATATGGTCATTTCATTGGATTGGACTCAGACAGCTGAACAATGCGTGGCTATAGACAGGTTGAATGTAAAGTGTGTTTCTGGAGCTTCAGATAATATTATGCATAAAGACAGCAGTGACTGTTCCACACACAGCTTCTCAGACTGAGCTTTAGAGGTGTATTTTAAAAGCTGCTCATCCCTCCTGAAAGATCTGTCATCTGTGGAGTCTGTATTTGCAGCTTATATGCATGTTGACGCACCCACACACAGTCAGACAGTGACAGAGAAAAGGAAGCAGACAGAGGGTGAGACTGGAGGAAGCAGGTGTATTAACAGTGTGATACGTTTATCTTCTTAGTCTGGATGTGTGGGTACAACCTGATCTATTTTTGCAAAGAGGGGAATATTGTCAGAATTATGAGGAACATAAACAGTTTATAAGAAATGAATGAGATCATTACCATAGTTTTGTGGACACTTGTTTTACAGAGATGGTTTTGGAATGTTAATGCATGACTTTTTTGAGCTAAAATGACCAGATTAGTTGTGATAGTTTATTCATTTTGCCAAGAGCAGTAATGTAGGGCCATTTTCTGTTTGCAAGACTTCGACAAAGCAAAACAACATTCGTTTCTGGGCTACTGTTTAGGTGTCAAGTTTGGCTTTCTCCGATAGGTGACTGGACAATTGTTCTTTCAATCACATTCAATACTGGCCAGTCAAATGATGAAGTAGGTGGGCAAAGTTCACAACCCAAGCCACTGCATGAATGAAACTCTTGCCAAAATCTGTCGCAAGAGGAGTGAAAGTACTTTTTTCATGGAGAAATGGTTGCACTGTTGCTATTTGCCCTTCATTTAATGAAGAATTGTCCAGTCCTGACAAAACTGCCACTGCAACAGTGGTATGCTAATCTCTATCCAAGCAGCCACGGTTTACAGGCCTGCTGTCGCCTCTCACTTTGTCACACTCAAACCTCTCGGCTCTTTCTCTTTTAAGGACAGGCAATGCCTCTATAAGTGAGATCAGTCCTTCTGGCCTGGAGCTTAGAAAGAGGGATCCGTCTGACTGCAGACTTTGAATCCGGCAGATCCAGCTGCTCTGCAAGGTAGAGTATAGGAAAGACAGAAACCATAAACCAAATACAAGAAATGGATGCTAAATGTGGACACATCCACTGGGTTGTGGACAACTTTCGGCAGAATAGGGTTGGGGAATCTTGGTGGTTGCCATTTCTAAAAATATTTATTGTCAGAAAACTGGATAAGTGGCCTCCTTTTTTTCATTTGGCCTAATTAATTACAATGTAGACCATAGGTAATATGAAATAAAACTGGCTAACAGCAACACTCACTATATTCATTGGTTAATGATCGACTATCTAGCAGAGCAGTTATGAATGTTTGTTTATCATTTTTTATCTAAAAGGAACAGACTGGAAACCACATTTGGAAATCTGGCAAATTTAGCTACAATGTAGAGCCATAGATTAAAATAAGAAAGAAACGAATGGAAACAGTGACCACCATTATTGTTGCCATTTTTTCCTGTTTTGAAGACAAAGACAAACAAGTCAGATTTTGTTCAAGAGGTCAAGTTATTGATGAAACAAAAAAACTAGGTTTAGGGCTAGATGTATGATATTGGATTTTTGCCGATATCTGATATGCCGATATTTTTTGATTCACTATCGCCAATACCGATATTTCAGGTCAAGAGCACAAGCTCTGTACTTAACAAAAATGGACTTGTTTCTTTCAGTAATACAGTATATCATCACATGAACAGATGTAAAACAAGAAAAACAGCTTTTAACTCTTGCAAAAATGAAACCCTTGATATTTAAACATACCCATGCAGTGATGAGAAGGTGCATCAATACTGATCATTTGTATAATTTGCCTTTATTCCAGCCGATATTTGGCCGGTATGTGTGGCCGATATATTGGCTGTAAATATCTGCAAAAATTTCAATATCGGCCGATACCGATACCTAACTTTTTAGGCTGATATTGGCCAATACCGATATCAAACCGATAATATCGTGCATCTCTAAAAAAAACAAAATATAAGGATGGTATATAGTGATAAAATCCATTGGTTTTTGGTGTCCTGTGGAGCCAGGTTTGGTTTGAGCCCTTATTTTAGCTTGACTCTGGTTCATATTTTTATTTTATATGAGAGTTAGAGTATGTGGCGGCACAGTGGCGCAGCAGGTAGTGCACGTTTGCATGTTCTTCCCGTGCGTGCGTGAGTTCTCTCTGGGCATTCTGGCACTGACCAAACACATCCTCCTTCAGTTGACTGGTGACCCCAAATTGCCCTCAGGTATGAGTGTGAGTGTGAGTGGTTGTCCGTCTCTATATCATGTAGTTCTAAAGTTGGAATCTGAAAAAATTATACTTTAGTCAGCATAAACTTATCTTAATCTATTGTAATTATCAAAAACGTAGGAGTTTCACATGCTGAAAAATAGATTTCTCTTCACCAAACACACAAATTAATTTTTACTGCAGCAGTAAACTCATCTAAAAGATACACTTAATGAGCGGAGTCATACTTTTAAGCTACTCAAACAGTCAGGGTTGCAGCTTCAGTTTGGGGTTAATGGCCCAGTTAATATTCATACATCCCAGTGGGAGAATTTGTCCTCCAGCATTTAACCCATTTTGACTATTTAGAAGCAATGTGCAGCCACAGTGCAGCACCAAGGGACCATTTCCACTTCTGTGGAGCCTGCTCTGGTCAAGGGCAACTTTAGTACTTTTTTTAATGCTTGTGTGTATCTTTTTAATGTGAAAATAAAGTCAAAACATTTGGAGAATAGAGAATGGAGAACAGAGAGCACTTTATCATCACTAATGGTTCAGGGCCTCAGTTTGAATGCATGGCCTTTTATGACATTCAGACTGAGATTTAAATTTAGATTTTCAGAGTTTCCTGACTAACAGTGAGGGTTGGAGGATATGGACAAAAATTTCTGTCTCAGAATTTTTAGCTGATCGGCAGCACTTATTAGATATTATCATAGGGTTTTAGGGTTAATGTTAAGGAATACAGAGGGTCACACTGATGTCCTATACAGTATTATGGGTGTGATTTGTGACTCATTAGTCTGGATTTTGAGGCCTACGTTTGGAGATGCAGCAGATGGGGAAATGAAAAGACTCAGTTAACGGTATTCCTGACACATCACTGTGCCTCAGGATTAGCTTTCTGAACAAGAAAGACAAACATCTGAGTGAAAGCTGGCCAAGGAGTACAACTCCCATCATGCCTCTGAAGGAGAGCATGCCTGATGTAGTATGGATAAAGCTATGTGACGGTGAGTCAAATAACCACACAAACCCAGCAGACAGGATAGCTATGTACTTATTTTGGAACATTAAGCTAGCACAATCATATTCAATACATCACAGCGGGAGATGCATTAGAATACAGTTTCATTGTCCCTAGATTTAGGCTTTTCCCTTGAAAAAGGACACATCATTCCCTTTTCTATTCTAACATAGTCATGTGATCTAAAAACAAAAATATCTGTACGTACTTTGGTCAAAATTTCATTTGCACTTCATACTAAAAGAAGTATTAAACGTCACTTGTTTCACTCTGTATCAGTAAATTTAAACTGCTCTGTAATGTCACAAAAAATAATGTTGAAGTTTCTTGCCTAAAGATAAAGGTTGGACTTTGGCATGCCCGTAAACCCCTCTGTTTTAGCCCTGCAAGGAAAAGTCAGTTATGATGTCTGTTGTTTTAAATACTCATTAGCTGTGTCTGACCACTCCAGAAGTGAGTATGGCTTCAGCTTTCTAGCACTTTCCTCTAATGTTTACTGTTGTTAACAATCAGTGCTCCCTTACCTGTACTACCCACATTTCCAAATGTTGACAACACACTTGTGATATTTAGACATTATGCAGGAGTTTGCTGGCAGTTTTTGATAAATTAGAAAAAAAAAGAGAAAAAAATTGAGAACTAGAAAGCACTCAGAGAGTGCAAACATCCATCAAAGTAGCTCACATACTGCTGTTACATCTATAAGCAATAGTTCCATGATAAAGTTACCATCACAATATGATTCCCTGACCCTGAAAACCTACACCTACCACTCAGAATCATGTTGATATCATTTTAAGTTAGACAGGTATTAGACAAAATAGATTGTTCGCTAATGGCGGTTATCTGGATCACCACCAAAAAGCCAAACTAACGCCAGCAAAAACATAACCTCTTTGGCGGAGGTAAATATACCTTTATTAGGAGACAAGGACACGTTAGTTGTGCCATGTAGAGAAGTAAATATATATCATATAAATATATATACAGTATATACAAATATATATATATATATATATATATATATATATATATATATATATAAATATAAATGGTGGTGGAAAAGTAAGTTGTTGTAAATCATCTGAATTTTGCATGTAATCACCCTACACTGTTTTTGTGGCATAGTTTCACCCAAAGTTCTCCACTGCCACTGTCTCTGGGTGAAAAATTCTTTTCACCCAGAGACAGTGGCACCACCTGCAGTGATGCGTTGCTCTAGCTTCTGTGCTGGCTGTTTCTGAACTGATCTGTGTCACTGTGTCTAGTGTTCAGGCTGGTGACATGTACCTCACACAACTCCACTTCAGACATCCCGAACTATCCCTTTAATTTAAACAATCTTTGTAACAAAAAGAGCTGTGATTGTTGATCAGTCTGAATCAAAAGTTGAATCTGAATCACATTGTCTCCTTCAGAATCGAAACCGACAGGAAAAGATTCACACACCTTATGTTTCTGCTGAAACTATCTCATTTTCATATGGACTCAAGTGGTGCAACATAAACCCTGCAGCATAGTGATGTGCACAAAAACCCAGTAACTTGCTTATTGTCTCCAGTGTCTTGTTTCCTCTGGTGTGCCCCTCATACATGTTGTCTGTCTACATCAGTGTGGTTTATGAAATCTCATCTTGTTAGTAAGTCAATGCAATGCATGATGCCTGTGCTGCACTTACATCTCCCAGCCAAACAAATATACCTACTGCTGAAAGATGCTGATCCAAAATTAATCCCCTTCAGCATTAACACAACAAAAAACAGCATTGTCTTCAATCAAACTTTATTTGTATAGCACTTTTCATAAAAAGTCATGGAGCACAAAGTGCTTTACATAAAAGAAAAGGAAATAAAACAAAGAAAAAGTAGAAAAAATAAGATCCCACCACGCTCGGGATCCACATACAGCACACACAAAGACATTAGGAGGAGAATCTATCAGAAAACAGAATTAGAGCACTGAGGAAATGCTATCTTGAATTAAAAATGAGGAAACACAGGAGCTAAGACTAAAATGGCAATAGAAAAACATGATTAGAAATTAGATTAAAAAGAATACTATAGGAAAAATGAATAAATAAATACAATTTTAAATAATAAGGTAAAATGAGCTGGCCAAACACCAAATGCTTAATAAATTTGAATATATTAATATATGTCTGATTAAAAACACTATAGATGCTAGACTTTCGTTTAATCAGTCCTACCTACTGCTGAAGCTAAATAAATAAGTACCTTGTATTTAATCTGTCATTTGTTCTCTGTGTTATTGCATTTGGTAAATTGAGTTTCCCTTGCTGTGCTATCACTCACCACTGAGAGCAAACTTTCCTTTTCTGCTCATCTGATAAGAAACAAAACGTCTCTCACACAAACAGCTTGTATACTGGTCCAAATGAAGAGAGGCTTTTTCACTGACTCATTTGCACAAAATGCTATGAATAGACTAGCCGGCATGTGAACCTATCGCAGCACTTATCTGTTTCTGGCTGTAACAAAAAGCCTCACAATGCAAAAATATATCAATTAAGGGAAAAAGATCCTCCTCCGGGTCAATACAACCGCGTAGACTAATCACTTAGAGCTGCAGAAAAAGCTTTTTAGAAATGCCAAGGCTCTATTTAACAGTGCTCTTATCTTTCCTCTGCAGATCAGACCAATCCCTGATTACTGTATCTGCTTCTGTCCAACAGTGACCTCCCTCAAGGCTTCTTTATTCTGAAATGATGTCTGAATTTAATTTACAGAAACAGCTACACTTCCTGGTCGAGATGCTCAGCTTGCTTTTTCTGCCACTGTTGAGATTTTTTGTGTGTATTGTTAAAGCAGCTGGTTAAGCAGTTGGTCAGTCATTGTCATAAGACCTCGTGCAGCTGGCAGTGCTGGACAAAGTTATTTTAATTCAGTCCATTATTTCCTTTTCTTACTTTGTTCAACAGTGTAGTCAAAAAACACCCAAGGAGCAATGAAATAAGTACAAGTGGATTACTAAGTGAGATGTTTCATTTTTTAATGTTAATTTATGTGAATTAATCATCATAATTATAAACCGACTTAAAAGTAAGGCCATTCAAATAATTCAGAAGAAGTAGAATAATAATAAAGGGCAATACATTTTAAAGGAAACAGTTTCATTATGCATCAGATGCAACTATAGTTCATAAACTCATCTCCTCAACTGTATGACTTAGTAAAGTTTCCCATCAAAACCTTTTCTGAAGGTTACTTATACACACAGGGTCTGAAATAAACATCTGCCTGGCACCAAATGTAAGTTTTCTTTTGTCCAGCAGGTAAAACTTACAAGGTGATGCACCAAATGACAAGTGGCTGGTATCTAATTAGGTTCATATATTGTCATGAACAGTATATGCGGTACATGCTGAGTAAAATAACTTTAACTTTCTTTTTTCCTGATTTGTTAAAATCATCCAATCTGTGAAACATCTGATTTATTTAATGCCCCGGAACAGATGTTTATATTTGAGGAACACAATTCATTCTCTTAGCTGGTAGAAAATATGCCTGGCTGGTAAAACATTCATTCATCCCTCAACTTGGCTGGTAGACAAAAGTTAATTTCAGACCCTCTTAGCACATCAATGTGATGTCTGATTACAGGCTTTTAACTGGTTAAACAGACTTCACTGTCTTCAGTGACTTGTCTTCACTGACTTACTGTCCTTTCTGGAATCAAATTTAAGATTTTATTTATCACTTTAAAAGCCTAACTGTCTGCCACAAAGACAACAGTAAATGTGACTACTGCAAACCGCGACTGGTCTGGATCATACTTGTATTGTTGCCAGCCTGTGCTCCAATGCAGGCTGACAACACATCATACACTATATTGCCAAAAGTATTCGCTCACCTTCTTTGACTCGCATATGAACTTAAGTGACATCCCATTCCTAACCCATAGGGTTCAATATGATGTCCAGTCACCTTTTGCAGCTATTACGGCTTCAACTCTTCTGGGAAGGCTGTCCACAAGGTTGAGGAGTGTGTTTATAGGAATTTTGACCATTCTTCCAAAAGCGCATTGGTGAGGTCACACACTGATGTTGGTCGAGAAGGCCTGGCTCTCAGTCTCGCTCTAATTCATCCCAAATGGTGTTCTATAGGGTCAGGTCAGGACTCTGTGCAGGCCAGTCAAGTTCATCCACACCAGACTCTGTCATCCATTCTTTATGGACCTTGCTTTGTGCACTGGTGCACAGTCATGTTGGAAGAGGAAGGGGCCAGCTCCAAACTGTTCCACAAAGTTAGGAGCATGGAATTGTCCAAAATGTTTTGGTATCCTGAAGCATTCAAAGTTCCTTTCACTGGAACTAAGGGCCAAGCCCAACTCCTGAAAAACAACCCCACACCATAATTCCTCCTCCACCAAATTTACACTTGGCACAATGCAGTCAGAAATGTACCGTTCTCCTGGCAACCTCCAAACCCAGACTCGTCCAAATCAGATTGCCAGATGGAAAAGCTTGATTCATCACTCCAGAGAAGGCGTCTCCACTGCTCTATAGTCCGGTGGCGCTGTGCTTTACACCACTGCATCCGGCGCTTTGCATTGCACTTGGTGATGTATGGCTTGGATGCAGCTGCTCAGCCATGGAAACCCATTCCATGAAGCTCTAAGCACCTGTTCTTGAGCTAATCTGAAGGACCACATGAAGTTTTGGAGGTCTGTAGCCATTGACTCTGGCATAAAGTTGGCGACCTCTGCGCACTACTGCGCCTAGTATCCACTGACCCCGCTCCATTAGCTTATGTGGCCTACCATCTTGGTGGCTGAGGTTGCTGTCGTCCTAATCACTTCCACTTTTGCTATAAATACCAGCTGACAGTTGACCTGTGGAATATTTTGGAGCGATGAAATTTCAGCACTGGACTTGTTGCCACAGGGGGCATCCTATGACTGTACCACATGGCTGGAATTCACTGAGCTTCTGATAGCGACCCATTCTTCACTAATGTTTTGTAGAAACAGTCTGCATGCGTAAGGTGCTGGATGTTTATACACCCGTGGCCAGGAAGGGATTGGAACACCTGATTTCTGTTCTTTTGGATGGGTGGAGTGAATCTTTCTGGCAATATAGTGTATGTAGTGTGGTTCGGCTTATACTAAATAGTTTGAGAGACTTTATCATGACTGTTTTGGCTGGTTGATGAGGATGATGGTTTACCAGAAGCATAATCAAAAGTAATGGAATAAGACAAAACAGACTCTTTTCACCTCTGCCAAGGAGGTTATGTTTTTGGCCCTGTTTGTTTGTTTGTTTGTTTATTTGTCCGTTAGCAAGATTACGCAAAAACTACTGGATGGATTTTGCTGAAATTTTCAGGAGATGTTGGTAATGGCCCAACTTAAAAATGATTCGATTTTGATGGTGATCCAGATAACCGCCATTAGTGGATGATCGTTTTTGCTCAGTAACTGTCTAACTAATAATGATACATGATTCCAAGTGCTAGGTGTGGATTTTCAGGGTCGAGGAATCATATTATGATGGTAACTTTATTGTGGAACTATTGCTTATAGATGCAACAGCAATATGTGAGCTACCTTGGCAGAGGTTTGCACTCTCTGAGGGCTTTAGAGATTTTTAAATGCCAAGTTGACAGTCCACATTTTGGTTAAATTTGATTCTCTCTACTAATCTGCTAAAAATGTACTGGTTGGCAGTTTAGTTAACCTATGACTAAAATACAAAACACAAAAATTGCTTTCCTCAGCCTAAATACACAAGTTCAAACCCCTGGTGACTGGACCTGTGACTACATGCATGAAATTTCTTCTACCAGCATCATATTTGTAACAAATATTCCAAACTCTAGTATTTAGATCAGCCGATAACAATTGCTTCCTAATGATACCTCATAATTCACTTGAACGTATGATTTTCCTTCATTTTTCTTCATTTTGGCAGCACACCTCCCCTCTTATACACCAATTTCTATCAAATCTTCCATGGTGGTTGACAAGTCCCAAGGTAAACATAACATACCACACAGTGGGAGCACTTTAAGGCCGCCCTGCAGCACTAATAGAGGAAAAACCTGTCAAAAACCCAACATGGCCAATATATCACTCAGTGCACCATGTTTCTGGTCCAACCCTGATAGGATACAGGCCAGAAAATCTGGACTCAGACCAAGGGGGCTCAACATAGGATGTGTTATTTATCACTGTAGCTGTAAAGCATGGGGGCCGACCAGGCAGGATATAGAGGAGGGAGAGAGGAAGGTGGGAGGGAGTCATCATGTTAGGAAGAAGCCCATATCTCCATAGGGGTGATTGATGGGGATGAAGAATCGCTCCTGTCATGGTGCAATTACACCAGTCGGACAGGATGTGTTTGAAGGACAGGGCGGCAGACTACAGACTGGGAGGAGGAAGTGATTCATGCTCCTGGAAAGAGCAGCAAAACAAATGATGTTACGCTCCTGACCTTGTAACTGTGACAAGATATCATCTCTCTTGTTAATTTTAAATGATTCCCTGCCTGGGGGCATGTTTTATACTGCAGATTTGTTCATTAAAACTCAGGACGGTCAGGGCCACATGAGTCACTGCTGGCAGGGGTGCGGTCTGTTGGTTTGGCCCCTTTTCGCCACAATATTTTTTTCCATGGCAAGCCATAAACTGCTGTGCAGCTCAGATTTACAGGAGGTGCAGATCTTACATCAATGTATTAAAGGTGCCATATGGAGTTTATGACCTGTTGTGGTGCAAGGGAGTAGGGCTGGGAATATAAACAGTTATTAAGATCTACTGGTGTAATTTTAAAGGTCCCATATTTTGCTCCTTTTCTGCGGTTCAACATGGATCCTTGATGTCTTCATGAAACTTTAGTAACATGCTTTGGTTCAAAAAGCCTATGAATAAAGCACAGCTGCATTCTTTCCACGCTCACATCACCCCTCAGTTCAGAACGGCTGGTTTTGAGGGCGGTCGCACTTCATATGCTAATGAGCCAGAGCAGAGCAGCAGCCAACACAGTAACGAACGGGTACTTCACGATTGACCTGCAGCATATTTCGAGCGAAGCAGAGCACACTGCCACTCCAGCCACGCGCCGCTTGCAGTCCTGAACACACACAAAAAGCAAATTCATGCTGGTTACCAGATAACAGTAAAGCTCGTTTCCTCCAAACATCACAGGCTAACGCACGACATGCTAACCTCGGCCTAGTCACCGCAGTGGGACAGCTGCTACTTAGCCTACCTTTCGGGCTAACGTTAGCAGAGACGGAGGGGAAATTGGGTGGGTAAAGGACTGATTATATTCAGCCAACTGTTTAACTTCTCTTGGCTAATGTAAGAATGCTCATACATTTAAGTTTATCCTTCAGACTTTCAAGTAACGTAAACATTGACAAACATGTTGTGCAGTAACCTCTAGTTCACTTCCCCCTGCTGTTAGCATTAGCTCATAGCAACGAGCAAAATAAATACTACACAGCATTAAAATACTCACATTTCCATCATCAGGTTTGGCAATGGATTGTTGGTACTGAGCCCAGATTCAGGAGAAGTCTACTCATCAGTCCTGTGTTGAACTGACTGAAGTTGAAGAAGCAGTCGGACATGAAGTGACTGGCACACACGTACAGGTTTTAGCCGACTGTGGCTGGCTCATTCCCTTCAAAAATGAAATTAATCGACTGGGCCCTTTGGTCCTCCGAGGGTGGTATCCTATATGTGAAGATATATGTGGCTGTTTACAGCCAACAACCGAGCAGTAATAAGTTTTGGGTCTAGGCATGGTGTACGCCGATCTCTCGCTAACAGTGAAATCAACAATGGCAGAAATTTCTCTAGCCAGGGAGAGGGGAAACTCAGGTAGAGGTAGGCTTATGGAAATGAAAATGCTTTTCACGTTACAGAATATCCACAGGCTCAACAGCTCGCCAAATACCATGAGTTTACATTCATGCAGCCTGCTAAATACAGGTTTTGTTGTCTACTCTCACATGTTGTGG
The DNA here is from genome assembly GCA_037902135.1 of Cetoscarus ocellatus. Lineage (NCBI taxonomy): Eukaryota > Metazoa > Chordata > Actinopteri > Labriformes > Labridae > Cetoscarus > Cetoscarus ocellatus. The sequence continues at coordinate 85,522 of JBAMNC010001676.1, forward strand.
GCTGGAAGGCAGGGCAAATACCCAAAAATGTGTTCAAAAGCCTTAAAAAAGTGTTTTTTGTACATGTCCGTCTTAAAACTGCCCCCCGCCACTACCCACACTTTTAGCTGTGTTGCTCATTCCACAAATGCATAAACCTTGAAAGCTGAACCTTGTTGTAAAGGTGACTAATCGGGCTTTCTAACAATATAAAACACAACAGCAATTGGTCTTACTGAAGGGGAGAAATAATTAACTGATATAACATATCCAACTTATTCTGAATTGTATAGATAACAGCAAACAACTCTTGAAGCTGAAGGTACAGACATCACATAAGCTGAATGCGGACATGCTAAAGTTGGAACAGAAAAAGGAAGCATCATTATATTAAGGCTAATAATTAAGCTGTTAACATGCAGGCAGTTGCTAATTAGCAGTAGACTTCGAAGACAGCACAGTTTAAGCCAGTGGGAGTCTCATTAGCTCTGCTCCTAATTAAAGGATTGGAGAAATGTAACTTTCACTTAAGTTACACAAGTAGGACGAAAAGATCGAAAAGTAATCATGACTAACTCTATACAATATATGGATATCAGCATTAAATTAAAGTCTCAAATTGCTCTGACAGTCAGACACTTCACAACATATGTTGAAATATCTAGTGGTTAACAAAGGTCTAAGGATTACAGGAAACATGAGTATTTGCCCTCCAGGAGACCATGAATATCAAACCTTTCAATATCTGAGCTTCTATTAAAATTTATACACTAACAATGACTGTATTTGAGTCTGGACAAAAGGATGGCCCAAGCTGCCTCGATCTGCTGTCCTTACCAAGGGTAATACTAACAACAGTTAAACCTCCAAGGCCGAAATTCTATCAAGCCGTGGTTTAAATGCATTAAACTAAAAAAGCTTGAAACATAATACACTGCATAAAAGATGAAAAATCAACCAAAGGGAAAATAGCTTCATCTGCATCTCCCACAGTCTCCTCTCATCTTGGAAAGCTTTTAATCTAAGGCGATGCTAATGTTTACACCAGTTTTGGCTCAGATCCGCAGCACAAGAAATGCAGCTTTCATGCAATGTAATGGAAAAAGCTTTCATAATGTGATTAGGTCGCATTGAGTCACATTTTGTGTATGAGTTGGCAACAGGGAGTGGTATTAAATTTAATCTCATACTTTCATTACTTTGCCAGAACTTTCTATCTTTCCCAGTAAAGTCAGAGCTGATCTCATCAGCGGTAGCCGAAGGGACGTCTGAACCTGCTGACTTGGAGGGCTCGGTTAGCGGTTCTGCATGGATAACAAGTGACCTCCGAATGGGTTCAATTCCTGAAATGGTTTGGGAATTGGTGGTGGATTTACAGCATCCTGGCTTGCCCTCAAATCTTCACAACACCTGTTATTTTCCCCATTTTCTGCTCCTCCATTCACTTCTTTTTATTCCATATGGCACACCAGCACATGTCGTTTTCCCCTCACGTCAGTCTCAAAGGTTTTGTGTAAATGAGCAGCTCTGGTGTGAGGATCAGCATCTCTGCGACCGGTCTGACTCAATTTCAAACTTATCTCTGTCACTGAAAAGAAGACTGTATGAAAAAGTAGACTTGGCCGCTGTACTGACACTGTAGAACATGGGTAATCAAGCTTTTTTAACCTGAGAGCTACTAAAAAGACATGTTTGATTTAATGTTTCTAATTAATACAATTTTGTATAGTTTACCTTAAAATATAATGCATCTAATAGGTAACGTATGATACTGTATGTTTATCTTGTACTTTTAATGATTCCCCCCAACAATTATAAAAAAAATGTAAATATAATATAAGAACAATATACTTGCATGCATCTTTAATAAACATATCCTAAAATGGATGGACAATGGCCCCGTATGAGTAAAGTATTAATATTCAGAGCTCCTCCTACTGATTGGCTGCAATGCAAGTCATTAACCTCACCTTTTTTATAGTCTCTGTAAACTCATGCAAAATAAGTCTTGAGTTTGTTATAAGACAAAAAGTTTGTTATAAATCCCCAGGCAGCACTTAAACACTTAAAATTATGTTTAAAAATCACAAAAAGCAGTCATCTCTTCTCTAGGATGCTGTGGGTGTTAGACATGCAACAATACACTTGAAAATATATGTATGGCTTAATCTAGGGTTGTCATAATACCTAAATTTGAACTTCAATATGATACCAGTATAAAAAACTATTTTCAATACCTGTTTCAATACCACAGCAAAAAAAGCAGTAAAATTACAAAATACACCTTGAAATAATTACACATGAAAACTGCCATATAAACAAAGTGAAGGTTATTCTGTAAACTAACAAGAATTATTTAATATCTACCTAATTTCTAATTGTCATTCTACAATTTCTGAATGGATTTGGAATAAAATTGGAATATAATTATTTCAATTATTTCTTTTATCCCATACAACATATTAGAATCATCAAAGTTTGAGGATCATTTTATTGTTTTGGTGTTTTTTTGGTACAATAGATTGAATAATATAGATTATAATCATGAAAAAAAGTTTTTATTTAAAAAATATATATTTTATTAACTCACTGACAGAATACAGTCAGGATGTTTTACAGTACAGACATCCCAATATTAGAACAAATCGGGCTAAAATGAATTTCTTCCTATGGCAATCACACAACTAAACAAGGCATGGGCAGGGGTGTGATATGAAGTATTACCCAATGAAAAGTGCTTCTTAAGCAAATGAAATGTTTTTATGGTTAGACTATTTATTTCACACTTATTCTGTGTGTTAGGGAATTTTATGTCTGATAGGTCTGTGTAATCAATGTGTGTCACTGTACCTAGATGTATGTGTTTGTGTATGTGTTGCAAATGAAATTGCCCCCCAGGGACATTAAAGGTTTTCTAAGTCTAAGTCTAACTCTAATTATGTTAAGTGCATTTTATTGTAACTGCTCCAAACATGCTCATCTGTTCTGCTATTCCTCACTGTTTAAAAGCCCGTCACAAGTGTTACATCAGACATAAAGGAGGATTATCTGAATTAGGTGAAACAAGGGGAAAATGGCATCCCAAGCACTTTCTTTATTCATTATTATCGTACATCTTTGGCACTTTATGGGAAAACAGTGAATCAAAGTCACCAGTATTATATTGCACTATCAAAGGGCCAGACAGCAGCATGCCTGATTTTGTTTGATGTGCAGCAGTAATCAAATTTAGAAAATCTGGATAAGGGATGCTGAGTCACTTCGTCTAATCTTGAGTGACACGACCTTCAGTGATCTCTGGTCTGAAAAAGCTCTTTAAATGTGCATCGGATTAAATATTCAGACTGGCATTGCTCTTTCAGGCAGCAGCAGAAACCAACAACAGCAGAACAAATGTGCAAGCAACGTTAATAGTTTTGAAAAAAAGACAGTTTTTCTACTTTTTGATTCTCATCATCTTTTATTATTGACATTGTTTTGTGTTTGTCTTCTGACGGATGAAGTGAGAAGCTGAAGAAAATATCAAATACAAAACTTATGAAGGGCGTCTTGTTTCACGGTTTAAAAGTACAATTGAATAGACTTTTCAAAGAATTGATCATATGTTGAAGTATTGCTGTAAGTTAAATTCTTTTAAAGGATAGTTCAGTATTTTTGAAGTTAGGTTGTAAAGCTGTCCCTATAATGGGTTCTTCGCCTGCAACTTTAAGTTAAAGCTTGTCTTATACGGCAGATTGGAGTTAATACCATCCTTATTTATCACTTTGAAAAAAAGCACAATGTAGATGGCTAAGGAGTAACATAAAAATCTTTGTAAGATCATATGGTACATTGCTTTTCAACTACTAAACAGTGGTTCCAGACATTCCCCGATCTTATTTTTTGAACTATCTTGCTTAAAAATCAATATTGATATTTGATTTTGGCATGACTATAAGCCCCACTGTTTCAGCCCTACTCAGAACAGTCTGTTTCTGAATGAATCTTCATGTGCCTGACCAGGCCACTCTCATAAAGTTTGCATGCCTTCAGGTCCCCAGTAAACTATCTTGCTTTAAAATTAACTCATATTTGATTTTGGCATGACTATAAACCCCACTGTTTCAGCCCTGCACAGAACAGTCTGTCTCTGAATGAATATTCATGTGTCTGACCAGGCCATTCTCATAAAGTCTGCATGCCTTCAGGTTCCCAGTAAACTATCTTGCTTTAAAATTAACTCATATTTGATTTTGGCATGACTATAAACCCCACTGTTTCAGCCCTGCTCAGAACAGTCTGTCTCTGAATGAGTATTCATGTGTCTGACCATAAAGTTTGTATGGCTTCAGATTCCCAGTACTGTGCTTCTTTGTTTACTGTGGTTGTACAAATGTGCCTAAACATGCTCCTTCTTCTTAAAGTTGGCTGTGAGAGAGACAGACACCTGCCTGTTGGAGTGTCTCTCATCTGGCTGATTGACTACCCCTTAACAGCAAAAAGAAGGGTATTTTGCATATACAGGACTTTGTAAAATACCTAAATAAGTTTATGGTGATTTATTCCCAAACTCCAAACTATATTTTTGTACCAATTTCTAACAAAGAATCTAGTTGAATTGATTAAAAAAAGGTCAGTCAAACAACAGAGAAAGTGTTTGAGCCACAGGTGTGAAGCCAGTATTACTCCTTAACCTTCCAGTCAAAATTACAATGCTAATGAAATTCAGCATGCTGCTTATCAGTGCAACAGGAAATAAAGTTGAATTCTTTTGGGGTTTACTGTGGTGTAGCTTCCTGATTTCAAGTTCAGCAATTTTTCCAATGTGAATAGAAAAAAGAGAATTTGGTATTTTGTGGATATTTTTCTTTTTTCAAAGTTCTGGTAAATACAGTTTCTGACAGGCACATTTCATACCTCTGCACTTTCATCTGCCAAAGCTCGTGGGACTTTCTTCAAACTAAGCCCAAACATCCACTTGAAGTTAAAAGGTCGATAGACCTTCTCTACCACTTCTCTGTTCTTTCTGACAACTCAAGTGCTTTCATACCGGAGGTCACATCTACCTATTCACACTCTCTCACTCTCACAGTCACTCACTCATGGTTCTGAGTTTCAGTGTTAGTTATCCATGAGTTTTAGCAAACTCATCCATGCCTCTCCATACCTATTTCGACCCCATTGAAAAACATCAACTTGGGGCAAAGGGTCTTGCCCCAGGACATATTGGCAAGTGACAGCTGTACAGATTTTGCTGGAATTTTCAGGAGATGTTGGTAATGGCCCAACTCAAAAATAATTAGATTTTGGTGGTGATACCTATATTTGCCTGGGTGCAAAAATTTCCCAAAATTTCAAAAAATCCAATAAGTTAACATTGGGTGGAATTAAAAAAAAAAAAAATCATACCTCTGCCATTTTTTTAACGAATTCACTTCCAATTTTACAGGATAATATGGGGTCCTTGTATCTATCATCAAGGTCATTTTCAACTGGATCTGATTCAGATTGATCTCACAAAAACAAAATCAAACTTTATAACAGAAAATCTTTATGACAACATTCAATAATTCATATAAAATCAAAATATTAAGTGATGTTCCCAAAACTTGTTGCTTTCATACAGGATAACAACCTCCATGTATGCTGAGTTTGGATCTGGGGTTCAGAATTGTATCTTTTACAGGGGTTGTGGAAAAGCCACTGCCGGAACTGAGCTGCTTGGCAGAGGTCTACGCTCTCTGAGTGCTTATCTAGTTCATAGATGAATTTTAGAGCTTTTCTAAAAAAATTTCACACATGTTACAGAGATAATAATTTGGCACATAACTTGTTTGGTTGAAGAAGTTCAAAGTGAAAAGTTGAGGTCATTTGGCCTCATGATTGTCCCTCTTTTATGAACGTATATAATGGAGGATGCTTTCTTTGCAAGTTTCCATTTGATTTGAGAACAAACTCATCTGATTTTGGAAATACAAGGTCGCAGTTGCTGTGAGTTGAATCCTGTGACAAATATGCACGTACATATTAAAGAAATAAGACCCTGTCCCTTCGCACGACTACAAAAACCACCACAGCACTTTGTCTTGACACACTTCTACACATTCACTGTCCTGTATTGTTCACTATGTCAAAGCATATAACCACCAGGTGGTAGCTCTAGTTGTGATATATCTGCGCAGAACATTTAGAGACTAAATATTTCATCATTTCACATAGTTGATATGAAATGAATACAGCGGCGATAATGCTAAACCAACCGTCTAAACCAATCCATACTAATTTGCGTGAGTAATGCTCTTTGACAGCTTACTGAATAAGACAAAGGAAGAGTGTTATTGAACATCTGCTCATATCATGTAGCACATTAGTGGTAATGATGTTTTATTAAAGTAACATATCTTGTGCTAATAAGGATAAATCATAAAAAATTAAAAAGTCAAAATGAATGTTTTAGCTTAATCATTGTGAGCTTGTTCATTAAAAAGTCTTGCTTTTTTAATATTTGACTGCCATTTCCCACAAATCCAAATTTCCTGCCTCAATTTCAGCTCTGTGTGAAATGAGCCAACACGCCTCATGTATTTATTATCTGAAGACAGCAGTCTGCCATTGAGGAGCAGTTATATCGCTGTCGTGTAGCTCAATAGATATTGGCATTAGTATGCATCACTCTTTAAACTTTCATTATTAACCTCTGGGCTGGACGAGTGTGTGTATGACAAATAACAAAGAAAAGAAAAAAACCCATCCCCCACATCAAGCTCGAGCAAGAAAATCCAATAGCGAGCTTGGGAAATGAAAGGAGCGGTTTGATAAGAGAAATGACTGGAAATGATTATTTTTTCTGTCCCTTATTGTGAGCTGTCTCTATGAAAGGCCACGAGTGTCTGTCATGAGCGATTCTGTTTTCATTGAGTGCTCTAATCCGGCCTCTCCATGCTGTCAGGTCCACTGGCTCTCATTGTGTCCCTTGCCTATCTGATTATCTACAGAATTACAAGTGGCCAGAACCACATCACCTCATTGTTACAGGGATAATACGTTTTGGCCAGATCTGAGACTTTCAGAGCCATGACTATGAACTACTTTGAATGAGTTCTGCACAAAGTCCATAGAGGACTGTAATGACATTCATAACCTTTCCTGAGTCCCCGGTAGCTCACTCTGATGATGTATTTCCCTCTTGGTTCTTGGTATTAGAGCGGCCTTGGTTAAGTTGGAAACTACTGGTGTGTAAACTTTGAGCAGTAGGACTTTACTCTGACATTCTTTTGAATGCTTTACAAAGAAATCCTGATTTATTTTAATGCACTTGCACCAGTAAAACTTCTTCTTCTGTGCTGAGTGCAGCATTCACATAAAACCAAGAACATAAGGGTCAGTCTCCGAACCAGATGGTTGGTGGTTCAGTCCCAGTCTGTTAGTGTGATATCGTCCAGGGTAAGACAATGCTGGTGTTGAAAATGCTGAGGTCAGGCTATACAATGTTGTTCCCATGGTCCCTCAACCCCCGGCCCTTTTTCTTTTGGACTATATGACGTTTTAGTCTGTATGGCTGTGTGTCTTTTAATATGCTCTGTGTGTTTTTATTCCTATTACGGATGTCTGTTTTTTGTTTTTATGTGTTGACATCAACCTGCTAATTGGACCGGGGATGGAATTCAGTCACTCGGCTGTAACCCCATGCATTTACATGTCAATGTTTATTAATGCATACTGTCTCATTTAAAAAAAAAAAAAAATATCCATCTCAAATTTTACAATGTTGTTGCCACTTGCGGTGGTCATTATGTCAGAGTAGAAAAAATACAAATATGTTTTTTTTTTAATAATAGACATAATCAAACTACAAGACAAGTGACAAATGATCATGAAGTAGTCCCTGTGCTGAGAACATGAGCTATGCAGAAAATATTGTACACAGAGCTACTACTCAGTGGAATAAGTTGCCTTGTTCCCTGGGAAAATCAAACAGTACTTAAAAAAGAATCTAAAAAATAAATGTTGGATTAACAACACATTCATTAATTGGGAATTTTCAAGCAATGCTAGTGTTTTTCTGTCATAATGTGTCTGTGTTTTTTAATGTTGTTGTCAATACTACAAGCCAAACTCTCTCACAACACAATTATTACCATGAGTTCAAAATGAAAAATGAGCAGCTGCAGCAACATATTTTCTCTTCTTCTGTATTTTTATTGGGGGGAAGGGAGTAATTTGGGTTTTTAGATGAGTAGACTGTATGATGGTTCAATGATTTTCTGTCTGTTAATGTCTTGTAGTGTATTAATGCGGTATGTATTGACCCCAGGAAGACTAGTTGTTACCTTGGTAGCAGCTAATGGGGATCCTTACAAACTAATAACTAGAAAGCACTCGGAAAGCACGAACCTCTGCAAATATAGCTCACATATTGCTGTTACATTTATAAGCAATAGCTCCATGATAAAGTTACCTTCATAATAAGATTCCTTGACCCTGAAAGCCCACACCTTGCACTCAGAATCGTGTTGATATCATTATTAGATAGACAGTTATTGAGCAAATGAACAAACAAACAAACATACGCCGTCAAAAACATAACCTCCTTGGTGGAGGTAATAAAAGCATGCAATGACATGGCTGACTAGTAAAAATGAAGGATATTGGGTAAAAATGACATTATTTTTCTCTCCTGTAATGTTTACTGCATAGTTTTAAGGATCTGATTTTGACCTTCATCACTAAACTGGACTAGAATAAAAAATGTTGATGCAGTGTGAAATAACAAAATAGATGTGAACTTAATTTAAAGCTGGGGATGTGTAACTTAGATGAGACTGCAGTGGAAGCAATTTTACCCCCTCCACCCATCTTCCATGGTTGTGCTCTCGGTCATGCCTCTTCCCTTATGCACAACCAATCCACTGTTTGTGTGCTGTTAGCTGCCGTTAGCATTATGCCAGCGTAATGTATTTGCAGTCACAAAAGAGCCACAAACCACATGTCCCGTCATAAAATGAACATCACCTGTACAATCTGAACAACAGCTACAGCTCATTTAGATATAACAAGCACATACACCAGAGTAGAGGATCCAATAAGAGCACTGTCCCTGAACTGAGCCCTGATCGGCAGAAAAGTGGGTGTCCCTTGCAAGATTTTCCAAGGCTTAATTCAGAGCAAGAAGATAGCACAGATGTATAATTCTCTTTAATGTGGCTTCAGTAATATGATGTTGACAGGGAATCATATTTTTTGGGGCCAGTGACAGAATAAATAAACTGCATACTGCAGCTTTAATATAACTTTAAAAACTTGTAGCACATAAAGGCTTCATGGGATCAGACTATATCAAAAATAAATAAGAAAACTTTCTAAGGAGCCCCTCATAATCTTCACACCTATAAACATACGTTCACTACCATTTGTGATCCCGAATGCCATGGAAATTATTTGTTTTAAACTTTTCAAACTAAATACTAACCTAAAAGACCTGTATTATAGAAATGAACCCAACCAAATTAAATCTGAATAATTTTAAAAACATTTCTATCATTTTACACACAGGGTAATTTTATTCAAATTTCATTTTGACTTCTTAACATTATTAATTTTCAAGTTATAGATTTTGAAGCTTTCAGAAAATGAACAGTATCAAAACTGGCAATGTCCAAATGAACCAGTTCCATTTTAAAGCTTACTTTAGTGCTTCAACTTTAACATAACTTATTGCCTCTTATTTAGAAAACTGAACAACATCATAACAGTTTTAGTAATTGAGCCTTGTCATAATTACTTTTATTTGGCTCTATCAAAGTCTTATCACAAACATCATCATTTTAGACTCTAAAACACTCTGATTGGGCCGTCCCGCTTTGGGCTGAGCACAAACGATGTAGCTCGGAGCTTGTCAAGATGGATCTGCATGATTACAGACATTTTATCAGGCTGATCCAGCTTCTGTGCAAGGTTACATCAGATCCCTGAGAGGCATAGACAGGTCAACAAAAAGCATAAGGACTGATTGTAAATATGGAAAATTTTCTTTTATGGATCAACAACTACAAACGACTGCTTGTAACCACGGTCCAGAGAGCAGAACATTAGGAGTGATGCTTGATAAAAGTTGAGGGTCAAAAGCAGAAGAACAAAGAAAAGCATCTCTGTCTGTGATTACTGAGGAGAAATCCCAAACACTATCTCTTATTTTTAAGGCTTATTGCTCTCACACCAGAGTTTAGAGTTGGTCTCGTTGCCATAACAACCCTCGCCTGATCATCGTTGAGCTCACAACAGGCCCCGCATCAATAGCAGCAGAAACATCACTCTGCAATCAGCCCGATCGCTGTACAAGCCTCTTATCGGGCTGCACGCACCGACGGAGCCTCCAGCGCAATCAGATCCCCCTCATGAATGAACAAACCCAGACGCCGACTGCCACTTTTAATTTGATTGGGCAAACAGAGAATTAATGGGGGCTCGTTGGGAGTTGGACTAGTTCACAAACGGGCAAGCCCATGCACAGTGTATTATGAATGATGCCCATGCCCCTTTAAGGGAGTCATTAGAGCACTTAATCATAAAATATTGCTCCTTGGATACCCGGCAAGTCCTGCTGCATTAGAGCAAAATTTGCTCCCGGTGCACTTCATAGTGGGACATGCATTTTTCAGAGTATCAGGCCTACTTAAAGGACAATATCCCCATTTTTTATACTCACGTCAACCCTCATTCTCGCTCTGTCTTATTCATGGAGCCAGTTTCCTGCATGCTTTTGAATAATTTAAACCAGAAGATTTTATTCTGCACCGGTTAGATAAATTAGTGATATCACAGTCTAGTCGGTTTGTAGAAAGTATCAAATCTTTCAGAAATTCAAACAATTTTTTTGACACATTTGAACCTTGGGTGTCAGGAGAGGACAATTGCTCTTAAATAGCTGGTGGATTGTGCAGGAGGAGAAAGAGTTTGAACAGAGCCTGTGTACCAAATTCAGAAAAAGTCAAGCTGATGCCACTGCTGAAAGTAACTGTAACTCAGACTATTTGCCTGGGGTTTAAATGCAGAGTTTCCTTAAGATTTTCTTTAAGATTTGGTGGTCTGGATCCACCCAGGCTACCACCACTGGTCACAAAGGGCCCTGTAAAATCCACGATCACGAATGGCGGTCAGAATCACGGAATTGGAATTTAAAAGTGGAATTCAGTACAAACGCAGAATATCACAGAAATGGCCGACATTTAAATCAAAGTTTTTTTTTTTCTGAATAAAAAGAAATCTCTCAGAAAATGCTCCAAGGGGGTCACTAAGGCTGGATACAATGCACGCTTCACTTCCCTCCCCCTCCTCCTCCCGTCATTAACGATGCAAACATGTGGAAGCGGCCGCCTGAGACACTAAGTTAAGATGCTAAGTTGGCAAAGAAGCTACGAAACTCCCGGCTAACTCCAAAGTACAGGGCAGAGCAGTTTCCCAATGATTATTATGTCTCAGGCGATCAAATGTTCTGCAAATTTTGTCAATATACTGTTGATTGGACCTGTAAAGATACGTGAGACCTACCTGAAGAGTGAGTGATTATGTTTCAATACTTTATACAGTGTCTCGAGGTTAAATTAGCGTAAAATACTAAAAAAACGAATTCTCAAAAAAATCAAAAGAAAAAAAAAACAGAATATGGGAAAAATTACAACGGAATTTGGGAAAAATAACATGGATTGTCATGACACAGAAGGTGATTTTTGGTCAAATCTGAAGTAAGATCTGTAGTCATCATTATTCAGGCAAAAATTTGGCTCTTGAAGCCAATTTTTGGTCAAATTTTAGTAATAAATGCTATAGCCTATCTTTGGCAAAATACCAAGGGTTAACGCCAATGGTCAAGTTTTGGTCAAACACTGCCAAGGTCTTAATTCGTGGTGTTTTTTTACTTCTGGTCAATTTTTTTCAGAATTTAGAGTCCTGTTTGTGATTATTGTTTTATTATTTTTGCAGTATTTGAGTCATGATTTAAAGATAGTTGATTTTTGGTCATTCTGGCACTTGTTCTGTGGTCATCCTTTTTTGGGCAAAATATCACGTGATTAAACAGATGGTTGATTTTTGATCAAACTGTGCTCAGGTGTGCAGTAATCATTTTTATGCACTGTTTTTGGACATACCTCTGATGGTCAGTTTGGGGTCAGGTCTGCAGTCATCACTGTTTGGGGACAAATTTTTAGTCATGAAGAAGATGGTCCATTTCTGAGTCAAGACTGCGTGCTGTCTTTGTTTTCTGAGGAATATTTAAAGTCTTGACACTTATGGCTGATTTTTGGTCAAATTTTGCTCAGGCCTGCAGTCATTTTTAAGCAAAATTTTAAGACATGACTCTGATGGTCAAGTCGGGGTCATATAAGGAGTCAGATCTGTGGTCATTACATTTTGGGGACACATTTTTAGTCATGAGGCATATGGTCCATTTTTTGGTCCATAAGCTTTTCAGGAATATTTTAAGTCATGACATACAGATGATTTTTGGTCAACTTTGAGGTAAGGTCTGCAGCCATTGTGTTTTGGGCAAAAGTCAGATCATGAAAAAGATTGTTTATTTTTGGTCAAATTTTGCTCAGGCCTGCAGCTACTATTTTTAAGGGCAGATTCTGATGGTCAGTTTTTGGTCAAGTCAGGGGTAAGGTCTGCAGTCGCTGTTTGGGGCCAAAATCCAAGTCACAATGGAGATGATTATTTTTTAATAGGACTGCTGTCATCATTTTTTGGGCAATATTTTGAGTCATGAGTCTGATTGTTAATTTTGGTCAAATTTCAAATTAGGTCTGGGGGGTTGTTGCTTTTAGGACAAAGTTTTTTAAGTCATGAAACGGATGATTTAAATTTGGTCTCATTTTGCATCAGGTCCTTAGTCTTTGTTTTTTGGGGCCAGCTGTTGAGCTGTGACATTGATTGATCAGTTTTTGGTCGAATTTTGCCTACTGTCCTTGATCATCCGTTTTTGGTAAAATATTGAGTCACAAAGCATGATGCTGATTTGTTCCGACTGGATGCTAGGTTTGTTTCATCGTCGTTGAATCGTTGAAGACAATCACTCTAAATTTCTGGATATTTTAGATTCACAAGCGAGGACTGAACGTGAGGCCCAGTGACCTCAACCTTTGATTAATGATCTCCAAAATCAAGCCTTTTTTTTTTTTGGGGGGGGGGGGGGGGGGGGGGGGGGGGGGGGTGTCAGAGTAGACGTGTGCAAGGTTCAAAGAAATCCTTCACAACATTCTTGAGACATCATATTCACAAATTTGGTTTAAATTCATGGACCAAAAGTCGTGCCTTTAACTCCAACTACTGCAGGCATGGACTCACACGATTAAATAGGCTTGTATCCAATTTTAACCGGGTTTCTGTTTTCAGAGGTGTTAATTTGCAGCAGCATAGAGTATTCATTCACTTATGTCATTTGCATGCACTGTTCACAGACAACACCTTGTTCTATCTTGCTAATTGTTGAGACTTCTTCCTGTTATGACACTGCTGCTTTTTTATGCTTGAATTCAGACTCTCTGAATCTTAATTAAAAGGTCTCCAGCATGCCGTCTTGTGAGAAGAGCACTGACACTCAGCTGCATATTCATGGTGCTGTGTGTAGAGGCTGATTGATCGTATCAAAGAAACTTCCTACATGAATGCTTCTTTCCACAACTTCCTGATTACTAACCCAGCTCATAGAGTCACGCAGGAAAAGCTGGTGCACACTCCAGTTTGTCTTTGTTGCTTTGCAGCTGCCACATCTCAGCACTTATTTTGGCATTTCGATGTATTTCAGTGCGTAGCCTGCAGAAATATAACTGTTTAACTTTGCGTCAAAGCAATCATTGACAAAATGAGACATTTTATTTTTATGTCACTCTGACTGTGAAGCTGCTCGAGGCAGTATTAAAAATAACAATATACTCGTCTAATCTGAGTAAATCATGTAGCCGTGCTGTGTTGAGATCATCACATCACTTCCAATTTGAATTTGTTAAGTTTTTCTGCTCATCAACATGGAAATTTATTTGTCAGATTTGATCACTTATTCAACCGAAAGAGATGACAAAATAAGAATAAATCAGGATATTCAAAAATATCCCTTAAAGAGCAAAAGTTCACACGTATTTTTATCCCTCTTCTTTTCTGTTGTTCTTAAAAGTTATTGTCAGTGTTTGAACCTGCAAAGTAAGCATGAATAAAACAGAGCATTTACAAAATAAATACATACGTGTTGATGATTGCTTCTCACGCCTACACATGGGTTTTTATCTTGGCATGGCAATGATTGATATGAGAGGGGGTTCTCTGATTGGTTGGTCAGTGGACCAATCAGAGAACCAAGAAAATATTGATTATTTCATGGCTACGATAAATCTTAAATACCCAAATCATCCAGTTCGACTTGCCCCCTGAGGAATATCTGCAACAGCAAATAAGAGGGGGAAGGCAGGATAGCACTATCAACCGGATGTTGCACACCGTAATTTCTCATTTATAACGCACTTTTTTGCTTTTAAATAAGTTCTAATTTTTCGGGTGCGTATTATACACGAGTACAAGCAAAATACTTAAGATATTTAGTCTCGCCAACATCGCGACTGCAACACATCTGATACAAAAAGCCGAAATATTCTCTTTCTCTGTGAAACATTCGCACCAAACTTGTGTAATTCTTATTAAACTGACCGTTAAACTGTTCTAATCAAATATTTTGGGTCTTAATTAGTTTAACTTTGTGCAATCATCGTTTAATTCTCAAGTGTTACCACTCACTGGCAAACAGAGCACTGCCATCTTGTGAGCAAGGGGACGCAAAATAGCTGCGCTGTGATTGGTTGAAGACATTGGCATCACTACAAGTGAGCATGCTCGGACAGAAACCGAGCAATTGCACATGCGTGAAGCAAAAGGTGTTTCTGAATCCGTTTGAGAGAGAAATCATGTATTTGTTGTGAAAATACTGAAATTTCATTGATTAAAACTTGGAATAAAGGTAATTTTTGAGTTGTCTGAGAGAGTAAGGTTTGGGCAAAATTTGGGTGCGTGTTATAATCGAGTGTGTGTTAAAATCGAGATATTACGGTATTTTTTCAGCTCACAAACATGACAACACATATAGACGCAACGATGCTTTTCTCTCAGGCAGGGTTCTTCAGTCAAAACAAACACACACTAAAACAACCAGTTGATCATGTCTATCATCCTTTACGTTTGCATTTCTTCTGAAGTCTGGTGAAAATCAACAGAGCGTTTAAATGTTATATACAAGATCAATTTTCCTTATACCTTAGGATGTCTCATGTTTGTTTTCAGTCAGCAGAGATTCTGAAGATATTTTGTGTAAAACCAGCCTGATGAATAATCTAAAATTTAACCACCCTTCATCTTTTCATGAGTTGCTAAACTGCATCCTAAAAGGAGAGTGGGCTATGTCATGTCACCTCTGAAACAAGAAATCCTGTCTCATATAACATCCTGCGTTCATTTACCTGGGAAAAAAAAAAAGTAATGAAAGCTTATTTATAACAAGGCAGTCAGCCAAATGAATGTGGTGACGCTATTTCTGGGTGAAAGCAGGTGAATGAATCAGCAGGCCCCGGCCTGGCAGGAGTCCAACATGTTGGGATTAATTGCTGCAGTGTGGGTGAACGAGCACCTGCAGGTTACTCCTCCACTGCTTCAGCACACACCTGTTTATGCAGCTCCAACAGACCTGCTTTAATGTGCAACACAGTAGGAAGTTTGGTTCACTTTGTTTTCTGTTTCTTTGATTTCAAAAAGTTAAATCAGGAAGTTACCATCCTATTGTACAAACTCAAATTCCAATGAAGTTGGGACACTGCGGAAAACATGAATAAACAGAACAGAATACACTGACTTGCAAATCCTCCTATCACAGTACATATCATTTTATTTAGCTTATATGTACGTGTTACACACTTCATTGGAATTGGGGTTTGTGTAGCACATGATAGAGGGCAGCAGAAAAGATGTTCTGATCCAAATTAAGTTGTTTGCTACTTAGTGACGGATAAAGAGGCTGCAACAAACAATTTGCCCACTAGAAATCAGGGGAGGCAATAAAGACATAGATATCAAGACACTTTATTTTTTACCTTCATGGTGATAAACAAAATATGCTTTTAAGTGAAAAACTGAAAGTCCTTCACATACCACAATACCTGCAGGCAATCGCCAGCACACTGTCAAAGTTAAACAGAAACATTGCCAAGATTTCCAGTCGCTGAGGTTGTCCAAATGTTCTACATGAAACATGATTAAATCATATAGTATTTATTGAGTGGTATCAAAGTATGGATATTAGTGATGTCTGATCATATAATTACCCATAAGAAATAGAGCACTCTCTGTTGTGCATACATAGAGGATTTTATAGTATATAATACAATCTGACAGATGGCCATGTCACTCATTAGCTATCCATTAAGCAACATTCCAGGAATTTACTTTGTTAAATATCACACATCAGGGACATAATTAAGCTTGAAATTTTGTTTTTGATGTGGGAAACCAATTATAAGGAGAGACTGAAAAGTAATTGTTCTCTCTATATATTAATTTAGTTCACTTTAACCCTTTGACTGGCATTGTAACCGTGTGGTTGACTTTTTGCCACCACTGTATTTAAAATTCTGAAAGCTCATGTTTGTCTGTTTTTCCTTATTTACCTCTTTTTAACCAATGTGTATCTACTGGGTGGCGTTTCTGTACGAGAATCTAATTGTTCGAAAACGAGAAAAAAATCAGAAGTGAATTATTGCTGCATATCTCCTCTGAAATCTAACAGTAAGAGCATACATTGGAGTAAGAAAAAAGCTTTTCACATATATCAAGATCCTCTAACAATTTAGTTAAAGGAAATAAATTTGACTATAAAAAAACTTTCTATGATTCTTCAGAAAACAGAGTTTAAATATCTTAATTTTGCTCTCTGTGATGTTTTCGTATGGAAGAAAAACATTTTGTTGTGGAAATGAAAAAACCTATTCATGCCCAGGATAACCTTTAACAGGCGAGCCAACCAGCAGGTTGACCAACATATCTGCTTCCTGATTGGGTAATCTGAAATATAAAACCTGAGGTGCTGCTAAATGAAGAAGAAAGAACAAATAATTTGTTGCAAATTTATGTCTTAGTCTGGAAGTCAAAGGGTTAAAAGACAGCTTTTTGGAATTTTTTGAGAAATTGTAGCTTCATAAAGACACCAATGCACCATAAGCATGCATAGAAAACACTAAAACCTCAGACATCAGTTGTTAAAAAGTTACAACAATCAATTTTTCTTTTACTTACTCTCAAGGCACACCATTTGAAAATCATTGCCTGATCAACTCCATTAGGAAAAATAATTTAAACAGACCGTTTAAGCACAAATCTTGTAAAAGGTGGAGCAAGCTACAGAGGGAGAGGATGAATTTTGTCTTGGACACGTTTTTGTATGAGAGTCATTAAAGAAGTATTTGCTCAATCTAGGTCCTTTAAGTCTTATTTTACTGCCCAACCCTAAGTTAAGTGCAAACATCCTTAAACTTGGCTCTAAAGGCCCCTCCACTGACCTTTTCCCTACAGTTCTGATGAATCTAGACTAAGTACAGACACTTACACTTTTCGAGGAGAGATGCTTCTTCTTTTTCCTGCTGACTGTCTGCCTTTATAAGTCCCAATGGGTATTTGCAAGAACTGTTCAGATGCCCTCATGTCCCGACTCCTTTGCTCCATACACTTTTGGTGGTCCGAGCACGTAGGCACGGCAACCAGAATCTCCAGTGAAAGTAACAATCACTGAGATTGTTCTCACCAAAATTGCACTGCTCGCTGTTTGATTGTAACTATGCGCCCACTTCCTCTGTCCCTCAAGCGGTACAGTGTAGTTCACAGGGCGACACCAAAACACCCTACAGGAACTGGTAAGAAAATAACCTGGGTGCAGTGAAGGAAAATGCCACTTAAGCAGCTCAAAACCCCCAACATCCTCAATGCCATGTCCTAAAAATAGAGCCCACAGAGCCTCCTGAGATGTCTCCAAAAATGCTCCCAGGATGAATAGAAGCAAAGTAACAGGACTGAATACCTCCCTCACCTGTACAAGGAGTAAGAGGAAATCACAAAGGACTGGCCTTTTGTTGAAAATCTGACCAGCTTGAGAGTAAAAAGTCACACTGTATCCCTACCCCCTTTTAAGACCCTTTTATAGTCTGGTGCCATGGTAAGCAAAACTATGTATACGATCCTACAGTAATAACATGCCAAACTCATGGTTAGCATAGAGGAATGTCCATGTTTCATTTATGTTTAGGCGGCACAAGCATGTAGTTTTCAAGACAAACGATTGTGGTTTCGGTCAAAATAAGCAGAGTAGAAACACATGGAAACGTTGGTTGTAAAATGTTGATTAAAATGTTCTGGTCTCCAGGTAAATACAGCCCTAAAATCCATGTTATTTTTTTCCCGTATTCTATTTTAATTTGTCCCATATTCAATTTTTTGTTTGTTTTAATTTTTTGAGCATTCATTTCTTTAATATTTTATGCAAATTTAACCCCAAAACACTGTTTAAAGTAATAAAATACCGTCACTCACTCTTCAGGTGGTCCTTACACGTATCTTTACAGATCCAGCCAACAGTATGTTGACAACATTTGCAGAACATTTGACCTTCTGACACATAATAATCATTGGGAAACTGCTCTGCCCTGTAGGTTGGAGTTAGCCGGGAGTTTTGTAGCTTCTTTGCCAACTTAGCTGGTGTCTCAGGAGGCCGCTTCTACATGTTTGCATTGTTGATAAGGGGGGGAAGTGAAGCGTGCATCGTCCCAAGCCTCAGTGACCCTGTCGGAGCATTTCCCTTAGAGCTATGTTCCTTTAAATTCAGGAAAAAAAACTTTTACGTAAACTGTCGGGCATTTCCGGGATATTCCGTGTTTACTTTGAATTCCACTTTTAATCTTCAATTTCATGATTAGATCCGTGATTCCGTTATCGTGGATTTTATCAGGCCCTTGGTTAACTACATAAATGATGGATTTGAGCTACGTCTTCAACCAACATTTAGCCCAATAGTACAGACGGAGCTGATGTGCTCACGTGACAGAAGTGTGGAGAAACATTCATGAGAGGTTAACATAAGAAATGTATTGAAACATCGCAACAAACAAATAGATAACGAATCAGAGTTAGAGATGGGAATCTTTTCCTACATCAGGATAAGGTTTCGATTCTGAAGGTGATGATTCAATTCAGGACTGATTTTCTCTTCAGACCAACACATGATTCTCAGTCAAAGCTCTTTTTGTTAAAATACGTCATGTCAGGATTTATTAATCTTGTGTTTGAGATGAATTACCTTTATCTGTTTTGTGCCTGACGCTTCCACAGCTCATACAAAGTTTTAGACGTCAAAGTAAAGTAATTAGTGAGTGAAATAATTTCCATCCATTCATCTATACAGCTTAACCCTTTCTGGGTCACTGGGGACTGAAGCCTCTCCCAGCTGGCATTGGGCGAGAGAAACACCCTGAAAAGGTCGCCAGCCAATCACAGGGCCAATAAAGAGACAGACAACCAGTCACATTCGCACTCACACCTAAGAGCAATCTGGTCATCAATCAACCTAGTAAGCATGTTTTTGATCCGTCGGAGGAAGCTGGAGTGCCCAGAGAGAACCCATGCATGCACAGGGAAACATGCAAACTAATTCATATTTTGACAATTATTAGGGAAACAAAATCACACTTACAAGAAAAAAATTAAATATGGTACAGATATTTGAATTGTTTTTAAACATTTTGTGGCATCTTTTTATATATCCACCTAATTAAAAAAAGGAAATTCAATATTATCAAGAGTGAAACTAAATCAGAACTTCTTTTTGTTGTATTAAATGTTTTTAAGATTTTTGTTTTTTTTGTCAACATTATTGTCTGAGTCATTTAAACTCAAACCGGGGAACTGTAGAAAAATAGTCCCAAAAATGACTATCTTATCTCAAGCACATATTATTTGTCTTTTATTCTTTTAAAATACACTAACTGCCAATTTAGGCAGCAACTTTGAGTAATTTACAGATTGTGGCCTTGGAGTTTTGACAAGACTTATTAACAGAAACCCAATTTGCATAGCAGTAGCTGTTGGACAACTTCCTCTTTTCTCCAATCAGAAATATTTATAATATATTTAAAGGGCAAATAATCAATATTTACTTCACAAACAGTAGTACAGGGCTGAGCAGAACATTTTTTTTTGTTTGTTTTCTCATTCTGGAGCGAGTTTTATTGATGATAGTCTTGTCATATTTTCTTTGGTCCATCTAATACGGAGCCACTAAACTTTGATTATAGGTTAGACTGAATTTCAATTCTTTTCTTTTTCCATGATGACTAAAACACTCTCAGATCTGTTTGATGGGAACAGAGCTGAATTAGCTTGAAGTCCTGATGCCTTTTACCAATTTTAACATGGACAGTTCTATAGTGATATGCCCTTTGTAACAGAAAGTTAAACTTGTTTCTAGCTGACACACTAAAGATACACTGCTTTGCCATACACATGATAAAAAAATATTGTCCTTGAGTTATGTGTTTCTCTGTAAAATGAAATACATGTTGCAAAGTAAAAAACAGAGGTTCCTCTTCCCTAGCCTTCCAATTCAGCTCCAGCTTTGCCTTTCAATCCCGTGTAATCCTTGCACTGGGTCAGCCGCTGAAGGCCACTCAATCACTCCTTCACTCGCTGTGTTCTCCATGACAAATAGATGTGTTCCCGCCACGCTCTTATAAAACAAATGAATGCTTTTTCCATCGTCTCCCATCAGCTCAGACCTGTTTCTTGTTTGTATTTTTGCTGAACCAGGCAAAACACCTTGCCGTTTGTCACTCTGGTGGTCTACTGTATATCTCACTCCTTATGCTATTGGTATATTTCAGGAAGACAAATGAAGACATCAGTTGCCTATTCTCTCCTTGCTGCACCACAAATAACCTGCTGGTATCTAGACATGGGTGCACTTGTTTTAGAAGATAAACTGCACTTCAGCAACTTTTCAGCAAATCTTATTTGAATTTATTCAAGTCATATAGCTGATCAATTCAGCATCAACAAAGAGAGATTGTTTCTGCATTTGTACCCCATTTTTCATACTAAGGACATGTTATTCTACATCGTAACTTATATTACTGGATATAGGTAGTGGAAGCAAAGCAAATAAATAAGATATTGTTATGGAAATGTATCCTAATTATCTGAAATTAAGGAGAAATCTGGAGAAACTGTGTAAGTCTGCTCTCCAACAGTGAATCCAATGTTTTCCCTCTGCACCTGAGTTATCAAAGAAACCTTTCACAGACATGAAAAAGGGCCTTGGTGGAATTTGTGAGGATGCATCATTAGTTTTTCATAAATCAAATAAACCTTGAAATTGCATTTCCAGTGGGAGAAGCTATTGATAACAGAGCCTTTTGATTGTGTTTAGGCGGGAAAGGAGAGTCCGGCTTAATGTAGTAAAAACAGCCTCCATCATTGTGTTCTCTCAAGCTGTTCCTAACAGGGCCATCTGTGTTGCTGCACTACAAAGACGTTGTTAGTTTATTCTCATAGAGAGGCAGGTATTTTAACCATGAAAATTTTTAAAGAGGTGCAACGTTCTCTGTGCAGGCCCCATGAGAAATACATTACTAGATACAGAAAAAGAACTGACGCAGATTTAGAGTCTGCTCCTGCTAATGGAGTGTGCACAAGATGTGTTGCTGCCTGAAATTAAACTATAAGATGTCAAGGAAATGTGAAAGGAATGAAATTTGGTGTGGAGAAATCTAAAATTAATTAGTTTGATTTGTGATAGTTTTCTGTCTTCTCCAAACTGCAAATATTTAATTATGAATTAAAAAGAAAATCTGCCTTTCTTGGGTCTAATATTTCCAAAATCTCTTAAGTCTACACTGATTTTAATACCGTTATTTCTCAATTTTAACACGCACTCGACTATAACATGCACGCCATGTTGTCACGATCGTTGCCTGAATAACACTAGCCTGACACGCCAGATGGACAGTTCCATATATCCGCCACAGAAATATTTCACTAATCCATCTGGGAAAGAGCCGTTCGAAAATGTTTTCAGGGGCAGAACCTTCAAAAACAACAGCAGCGTGTGATTGGACGATTTCTCGGTTCGTCACACTCATCACAGATCAATCCATATCAAGCAACGCTGCTACGTATGACGTAGCATACGTAGTGGCTATACGTAGTGGCTAATGGCTAACAAAAGTAGTGGTTAAAGGCTACCAACAGTTAGCCGTTAGCTTAAACTACCCTAGACTATCGTCTTACATTAAATTATACCACACTGATGTATAATTTAACTCTTATATGTGACATGAACCTCATCAAAGACAATCCCCATCAAGTTATTCCGGTAAACTGTGTTTGCCTGTGTTTTCACAGAGAAAGAGAATATTTCAGCTTTTTGAAACAGATGTGTTGCAATCGCAATGTTGGCGAGACAAATTATTTCAAGCATTTCGCTTGCACTAGTGTATAATGTGCACCCGAAAAATTAGAGCTTATTTAAAAGCAAACAAGTAGTTAAAATGTTGTTAAAATCGAGAAAGTACAGTATGTGAAGGTCTTCGCTCATGATGACATACCGATGCAAAACAAATTTGATGTCTGTGTCTTTAAATTATTCACACAACTTTATATGCAAGTGTTTTTTGTTTTTATTGCCTGCATGTCAGTTAGACACATCTAGTTCATAACAGCCAACAGCTTAATAAATCAAGTGTAATTAATATGTGTTTAATTTACACAATTATTATCTAATTAAGAACACAGGCCTTTTTTTTACCTACTTTCTGCTTAAGTAAAACATAACATATAAAACAAAATGATGTTGATGATGAATTCACTTTGCAAATGAATTCACAGCTTCAAAGCGGCATGTCTTAGAGCCACTGCCCCTAAAAATGGCTGTGTATCTGTTATCTTTCACTGCACTGATTTTCCTGCATCATTTTTCAGAATCATTTATGTGAAATTGATGAACGCAGTGAGTCAAACCTCAGTGAACTGAAACCTGGTAATTCATGCTTCTGTGAAATTAACCGTAATTGTCACACTTTTTTCACTTCAATATGAAAATTTGACTGTTACGATACTCTTGGTGGTTTTTAATTGCACTTTTGCAATATTTTCAGCCCTTTTGCAGCATTATAATAGCTCATTATCAAGCTCATTAGTCCAACATTTTACCCAGCAGCTTCAGTGATTTGGATATTGCACTTAGCCATTCAGCAACTTGAATATTACTTGGGTTAATGATATGGCTTTAATACTAATTAAATTTTGGCAAATTGAGGTGTCAAAGAGTCTGATATAAGCAGAGCCAGGTGAGTGTTTTGTTGATAACTGGCACTTTTAAGTAAAAGGAGTCATCGTATTAATAAATGATTGGTTCTCTTTTTCCCTTTTTTTTCTGGAACTAATCTGTCTAGCTCTTGGCATCTTCCTCTCCATCCGATAATGAGGTGCCTCCAACCTCGCCCAGGGGCTTTTTTTGTAGCTGCTCTGCCAAATTTGCACTTCTGAACAACTTTTAATTATACTCTCTGGTATGAAAATACACCAGCGGATGTCTAAAAGCACTGGCAGGTCGAAATGCCAGTTGAAAATAGTCGCCATGTACTTTGAGCTTAATTTCTCAATTTATGTCTCTTCAAGGTAAAGCATATTGTTTTAAGTTTAATTCTTAGCATTTATTAAAGATGAGTATGCTTGAGGGTGTTGTGGGTAATCTAGCTCTCATTTTCAAAGTATTGGCTGGTTTATTAACTGAGCATTAGTGGAGTCAATGATAAATTGCATATCAATAGATCAAGAATGACTGATGATAGTCATTAAAGGCTCGTGACGATGCTTTGTCAGTAGGAGATTTATCCTATTGATTTTGTAGAGGTCACAGGATATTAATTATTCCTGAAAAAAAGTCAGATGATTAAATTGCACCGCCAGCTTCAAGCATAATAAAATCTGAATTATACGTGCGTCACAGAAATGAATGCAGCAACTGGTGGAGAACACCAAGTAGAGTTAGGGTACATGAGAATTAATGGTACGGATAACCTTTAATGTTCATGAGGATATTGCATGGTGAGGTAGGTTCCATATGTCCTTTATTATGTCCCTCTTGGGCCTAGGGTTGGGAAAGGTATCAAAAAATCCTATCATGATATTTTATCAATATGGTGATGCATAACATTTTCATTGGAGATGCAATATTACATTCAGCCCCCATTACGTACCTCACGTTTTGGTCACAGTTTGTGGTTCAGTTTGGGTTTGACGGTCTGGACTCGGGCTGGGCAATATATCAATTTAATTGATTAATTTGAATGATTTTCTGTAAGTTGTTGCAATGTTTGAAAAAATAAATACTGAAAATGTACAGATTTTATGCACAAGCACACGTTTAGGCTTGTATTTGTTATTTAATTGAGATTAAAGCGTTCCATGTTAATAATCTGTGAAAATAGCTCAGCTTTCAGTGCTTATGTACACAAACCTGCCTACGTTTGAACTACATAATCAACATTTTAGGACATGCATTTTAACTTTTAAGAGGAAAATTCTGTTTGCTTTGGAAATAGATTTTGATAACATAAAGGCAAAATTTGATTAATGGAATTTTTGTGTCACTTGCAGGGTTTTTTGAGAGGGAAAAAAAATATATTCAAATTTTAAACCTAGTGTTGTGGAATAAAATCTGGGATTTTATTTTTGGGCCATATCGTCCAGCCCTAGTCTTGAACAGTGAAGTCCTTTTTCGGTTGTAAACGTATTTACTCTGAGGCTTTTAGGTCAAATTTTATCAGAGCGGGGAAGGGTTTTTGAGGAGAAAAACGCTTTTGTTTTTTTCAATAGTTCAATATTTCTTTCTTTGATTACAAGAAAAAAAATCCATAAATATTGTTAATGCAGCTGGTGACATAAAAAACACATTAGAAAAAACATTTTAGAATGTTTTTAACCCTGGAAAAGAGCTGTTATATCTATTTTACATAACTCATAAATGAAAAGACAGACATCCAAACAAACCTCATTTTTTTAAGCTTTTGGACAAAAACACCTTTTTTAGAAATTGTATAAAACACATTAGCTACGAGCATGATTTTTTAAAAATCTAATCATATTTCAGAACTGTCACTCAACACTCAGTCCTTATCACATTAAGGTCCACTTGTTAAGGCTCATTAAATTTGTTTCTGACAATCATCCTGCAGACTCCAACAACAACAAGGACATTAAAGGTAAGTTAATAATTGGCTTCCAGATTAGATTTGACTAGATAGAACTTCTTTTATCCCTTTGGAAGACTCCCTCACAGAAATTAAGATTCCAGTAGCAGCTCAAAAAATATATATATAAAAAAAAGATACATATAAACAGAAATATAAATAACTATAAATATAAATGAATAGAAATAGAAATAGAAATATGGCTACTTGCTGGCTACTACTGCTCCTTCCCATCTTCAGTCTTCCTGTTACTCTTCTCCCCCCCTAGCTAGGAGTTGTACAGTCTGATGGCCTGAGGGACTAAAGAGTTTCTCAGTCTGTTGGTTCTGCACTTGGGAAGAAGATATTGAAATATAAAGGGTACTGAAAACAGGAGGAGAGGGAGAAGACTGGACAATAGACATTAACAAATATACCAGCTGCCACAATACATCAACATCTGCGCCATATTGAATGGGTCAAAATCGCCCCATAAGTCAAAAAGATGGCGGGAAAACTGTTGTTTTATACAGTACATGTTAACACATGAACTGTTACCAGAAAATCTATTCATAATCTGTCAGGTTTAATTTACCATGTCTAGTTCAAGAAATTGACAGTTGGGCAGTTACCAGGTTTCTCTTCAAGTTAGTGAAAGTGCTGAAGGCTGTGTTTGTAGGGGTATGCATGTGGTTGTAAAGCCAGTACCTACAAAAACAAAAAATAAACAGTTGACAAAATATGCTACATATATATCCTCTTTATACTCACATGCTAATTATTTTTATATCTATCAGCTGACAAAGGAAAAAAGCAGACAAAGGGAATGCTTTGAAGTAAACAATAATCAGGGTTCCCACTCTTTTCTAGAAATCATTTTCCAGGACTGTTTGAGGGCAATTCTCAGGTTAATCTAGCCTTCTAAAAAAACAAGATTAAAGGTTGATGACTAATATCTCTAGCTAGCTGCACCATATCATACTGAACTTAAAATGTATTAATTTCTAACTCTCGTGCATGAACATTGTCTGCTCGCTATCTTTTTAGTCTGGCTTTTATGAAGTGTCTTACTATTATAAATGTATGGTTTATACTTTTTATCTTTATTTACTCTGCTTTTTTATAAATATATTTTGTTGACTTACTGTTTAAGTAGCCTAAATTCTATTTTGCCATTTTTTTCATTATTCCTTTGTCACCATTGTTTTGAGTTTTTATATTTTATTCCTTAACTTCCATTATTTTATCTACTCATATTTTATGGCTAAGTGAGCATTAGTTACCAGGTATATTTTACTTAATTTCCTTTTGGTTGATTTTTGTTCACTAACAAGATAGAAGGAAGATAGATAATTTTCCAGGACAATTCAAGCTTTTACAGGACATTTTCCTTTTTTTCCTAATTTTCCACACGCAGGAACCCTGAATAATGTTTTACCCTAACCTGGCAAACCATTTGGACTGTTCAATAGGCTATACTTCACCGGTCCATCTGGGAAAGAGCCCATAGAAAGTGTTTGGGAATCGGCAGAACCTTTAAAGAGCATATCCGGCAGGTGATTAGACGATTGTTCTGTCAATCACATTCAATACAGGCCAATCAGATAATGTAGCAAGCAGACACTACCACGGCAGTGTATGAGAAGTTTGTAGTATTGTTCTTTGTTTTTCATTTTAATACAGAAATGTTGCCAAGAGCTGATAAACTGCCACTCGAGCTGTTAGCATCTATGCTAATCTCTGTCTCTGGATCTGCCTGATTACAGACTTTGAATCCATCTGCACGGCAAGGTAAGTCTTAGCCTATATCTGCTGATCAGTCTTTAAAAATGCAGCACATTGTCCAGCCCTACTCCAGCCTATTACATTACTATCCTTGAGCCAACACGAACACCTCAGCTGCATTTTCCCACACATGTGTTTCGCTGTTGGGAGTTCACTAACAATCTGGTGCCTTGTAGACGTCTGAGCGTGAACACTGCCTTCATGAACCCACGCATCATAAAACTTAACATCCCCCTAAAAGTGTGGCTGTGATTTAATTACGACGAGAAGCCGCAGTCCGTTTCAGTTCAAAGGCCGGTGCTGCTGACTCCAGCGATTCCAGACAGTTTTAACCGCACTTGCACTACATTGGCGTTTGTTGTTAAAGTCTGTAATTGTTTTTAGCACTCGAGGAACGGTGGGCGGAGTGGGTGTTGGTGAGCAACAGGAGCAGAGAAAGGGTACGAGGCTCCTGGAGCAGCGTTAGCTACAACTCAGGGTGTTTTTTTCTTATTTCCAATTTCTCGACAAGACTTGCATAAATTAGCATATCATTACTGTGTGGGCTACATTATATATAGTCTGCCCATTGTCCTGGTTTATTGGAGACTGCTGATAAAACTGTTATGTAAAATACATTTGGTGTCTTTACTCTTTAAATGAAAAAAGGCTTAAATTTTATTATTTTTCCATTTTCTTCTAATGAACCACCCAGGGTAGGATGCTGAAATACTGTTTTATGCTTCACTGCAGTGCTTTTAGGTCATAAAGTGGGAGAAAACAGGAACAAACTCTCAGTATTTTTTACTTCACGGATAAAAACGTAACTTAGAGAAAATGGGGCCATATTTCAAGGAAGAACTTTTTTTTTTAAGTCTTAAGATTTCAATAGACAACAGACAATTTTAGCTCATGTTTTAAAATCTGGGCTCTCTGTCATATCCAGCTGTGAACAAATGTAGTTGATGCAGTCACAGTATTCACAATGGCTCAAGGAGTTGATATTTTTTCTTATACTGAAGAAGATAAGGGGGCTCAAAGGACATTCCTTTCACTTATGGAAGCCCCTCAAAACCCACTTTAATGCTATGCATCATTTGCCCTCTGATTATATGTTGTATATATGCTAGGGGTTTGTCTCTGTCTAGTTAATGTGCACACCTTGCTCACTGAACAGAACGTTTTTGGTGTGTTTGTGTGTGCAAGCGAGGAAGTGAGTGTACATAACTTTTGGGGGGGTGGGGTACACTGTATGTGGTGCAACACCTGACTTTTGACAGGTTTTACAAAATTATGTGATGAGTGTTTAACTTTGATTTGACATATTGAACTTGAAGTTAAGACCAATGTACACCACTGATGTTTTATTTATGGAAAATTCATTTATCCCTTTATCTTTATGTTTTATTTTCCTTGCTCACCACCTTTCTTTTGACTTCTTGTACTTCTTTGTATCACTGTGCCATTTTGTCAGTCAGACCAAATGTATGATTAAATAAAAAGATTATTCAAAAATGAATAAATAAGAATTTTGGATCCACTGCAGTAACAGGAACTAACAGGGCAAAAGCAGAAAAACAAGCACAGACCAGGGTGAAACAGCCACCGCACAAGAGTCAGAGAGCCAGCAGATTGGCTGTT
Source organism: Cetoscarus ocellatus (assembly GCA_037902135.1). Taxonomy (NCBI): domain Eukaryota; kingdom Metazoa; phylum Chordata; class Actinopteri; order Labriformes; family Labridae; genus Cetoscarus; species Cetoscarus ocellatus. The sequence continues at coordinate 114,183 of JBAMNC010001676.1, forward strand.
TACAGGGAGACTCAAAAGAGGAAAAACAACCACTGCCCAGCGAGATAATTCTGTAATCTTTCCAGTGAGACTGATTGCTGATCATTTGGATACATGAGGATACGTGAATGAACATGAAGCACTGACAGCATAAACACCGGCTGATGGAGACTGAGCAGGTTTGAATGATCAAGGGCAGAAACCTCATTGAGAACTGGAAGACATGAGATCATGTCCTCCAGTTCTCATTGTCAAATTTGGTGAAATACCAGTGTGACTTGATAAAAACACTTCAGGATGTTTCAGGATCAGAGGATAGCAGCGACTGATGAGTTTAAATCTGCAGCCTGTGGCACTTACCATGCAGATCCTCCTTGCTCAATGAACGTTTAAAGTCGTACAGACCCAAGTCAACATTTTTTAAACTTGAAAGACAAACCTGAAGGGCATTTCATTTAGCACAGATGACCATTCACTTACATGCTGGATGGCATTGATTTTGATGTCCAGTGGAAATAGAATAGGGTGTGACGTGTGCTTCGGATGGGGCCAAGAACTCTGTAAATCAATAAATCTGAAGTGAAAGCAGACTTAAAAAGTGATTAGGTGATTGTTCACTGTATTGAACACATTTACAATGCTTTACTTTTCTTCTACACTGAAAAAACTCAGATCTAAGTGAGTCTATTTGTCCAAACTCAAGACAAAAAACTCTCACCAGGTTTATTATAATCCATTTCCTGACATGTCTGGATTAATATCTTATTTAAAGATATAAAAACTAAAAATTAGGCCTGACTTGCTTGAAATAATAAGTAAAATAATCTGCCAAAAAGACAGGACAAATTAAACTTGAACAGATATTTCACTTTAATTTAAGATCATCACTGAGTCAAACTTTGCTTGTTTCATTGGCAGCTATTTTCTCTTCATAACAAGCAATCCAATGCCTTATTTTTGCCTTTCATTCCTTAAAGTAAGATATTAATCTCGACCGGTTAAGTGAATGTTGATTAGAATAAGTGTTTTGCATATTTTTGACTTGAAAATACACAAACACACTTGCCTAGATCTGAGTTTTTGCGGAGTAGCAAGCCTCTTGTTTAGGGTACTACTCTAGGTGTAAGGACACCTACGCTATGCAGTGTGCTGCAGTACTACTCCAATAAAGTGGCTTGTTCGTGGAACAGTACAGTGTACAATCACCCAAACAATACTGTCTAGTTTTTTTGTGCCTTATTATTGATAATTCACATACAGCTCTTGGCCCCTTCTGCAGCAATGTATAGCCTAGCTTCTGTGCTAGGCCTTTACTTAACTGAGCAGAGCTGATCAACATCACTATGGCTATTGTTTTTACAATTAAGTGAACCTCATAAGACCCCACTTAGAAATAATGAACTATCCCTTTAACAGCATAAAAGCCCAAGGCAAAAGTTTAAATGTGTTTTAAGCACTAAATGGTGCCCATTATGCATTAGTCTCATGTAAATAATGATAAGTTGCTAAAAGGCGAGCCACCTAGCACCATCATGTGAGAAAAAGCTTTGAGTCAGCCCACAAATAAGCAAGTCATCCCCACGCAGAGGTGCCAGTCAAAGTCTACTATATATTTTCTAAGTCCAAGTCCAAGTCCAAGTCACAGATACAAGTCTTGGGTACAAGCACTGGATAAAAGCATAAAAGATCCAGAGAAACTTACTGCATGAACTGTTTTCTTGCTGGTGGATTCTTCCTTTAGTCAAAACTTTGAGATTCCCTCTACAAAATAATATCTCGAGAAGGTCAGCCTGCCTGAAGCAGCTTCTACCCAGCCCATCCAAAACACTTTTTATTATCTCCAAGAATTAATGGAGCATTGTAATGTCAGTGGTAATGGTCTTAATGTTGTTTGAATGGGCTCAGCTTGCTGTAAAAACAGTGCGGCTCTAATTTAACAGCATCATAAGAGCACATGTAAGATTCTTTAACACCATGTAGTTAAATTTCCCTCAGAACATGTTCTTGTATCCACACACACTATCCTCTTATCAGACTCACTATGCAGAACTACAGCCAGCACTGGGACACATCCTCCCTCCTCCGAGATCAAACAGGACGCTTCCATCCCTCTGTTCTTGCCTTCTGTCAGGAGGGCAGAGTCTGCCTCTACGCCACTTTATCTTCCCCTGCAGCCACCCAGACGAGGCGATGGGCTGTGTCTGTAGACAAATGCTTCACTTGTTACAACAGATAACAGAAACATGAAAACAGGAAATAGCCGGTGGGCCCGTCATACAAACGTTTGAAAACTCTGATTCATTCACAACGTAAATTAGTGCTTTCCAGGCAACGAGGACGCGAACATTTCCCATAAAGAGCTGCATTACAACTTATTTCCCAAAAGCACCATCAGTCATCAGTCAGCCCATTACTCAGAAATAAAGAGCATCACAATTTTGTTAGTAGATATGTGGTCTGACTCAAATTGAGCAAAAACAGGAAACTGCACTGGTCCCAAAGCTCAATTTTAAAAAAACAATATGTCTCTCGTTGTGTTCAGCTGTATGTCTTTTTACATTTTTGGAAGAGAGTGTTGATAAGAATGTAAGGACTAAGCTTTTGTTTATTGTTTTCTAGCATTTCAAAGAATTTAATATGATAGTATTCTCTCAAGCTTCATCATTTCATATCAAGTCACACTCCATATTTTCATGATTTTTGCCTGAAAAACACTGTACTCAAATGTAACACGCACCCAAATTTTACCCAAACCTTACTCTCTCAGACAACTCAAAAACTACCTTTATTCAAAGTTTTAATCAATGAAATTTCAGTATTTTCACAACAAATATGGTACACGATTTTCTCTCTCAAACGGATGCGGAAACACCTTTTGTTTCACGCATGCGCACTTACTCAATTTCTGCCTAAGCATGCTCAGTCATAGTGTACCGACCAATCAGAGAGCAGCTATCAACATTGTAAAAACACAACATTAAACTAATTAAGACCCAAAATATTTGATTAGAACAGTCAAACAGTCAGTTTAATAAGAATTACGCAAGTTTGTTGTGAATGCTTCGCAGAGAAAGAGAATATTTCATCTTTTTGTATCGGTTAGGATAAAAGCTAAGAGCAAGGCTTAGGCTTAATATCTGCGTACAAATTTAAAATTTGAATATGAATGTCAACAAGCATTTGAGGATTTTCGTAACTAACCACTACTGGAGGCCAAAGGGACTGCAGTTTTTGGCACCTTGACATTGCCTTGATTTTCCTAACCTTAGAGGTTGCCTTGATAAAAAAAAAAAATAAAATAAAATGAAACAAAATAATGAAATAAAAGGGTCTTCTTCTTGGTTTTTGCTGTCTCACAAGTGTTTATAGCTTGGCACAAAAGCATACTGTAAAGTGAAATAAGCAACACATAATCAACATCTTCACCAGCATTCATGTGCCTTGCACCAAGATCCTGACAGAATAAAACGTCTCGTTTCCTGTCCAACAGAAACCATTTCAGCTGCCCTTTTAAAACAGGGAAGACGTTGCCTTGTGTCCTGGTCACTTGGCAATACTGCAGCATGTAATGATAGAGAAGGTGGCTGCAGTATTATCCTCGTTCATTGCTGCATGAGATGAAAGGCAGCAGCCTCACAATAATGGCATTGCTACAGTAAAATGCCCGAGAGCACATTGTGTGTTGATGGAGGCTGTGGCTGTTGGAACAATGCAGGCAATAGAACGGCAGCAGACAAGCACATTAACCTTTATTAGCTGGTTGACCAGGGCTGCTCGGTTTGGATGGAGTAATTACTGGTGACATGGCGATGATTGATGGTTATTAATGATACTAATGAGTGGCATCTATCAAAAACATTGGAAGATCTATGCAACCTTTGGTATCTGACTCCTCATTTTGAAAAGGCGAGTTTACATGTTAACCCTTGAAGCCATTTTCTGGACTATTTTTCTGCAAAAATGCATGTCAAACCTCAACACTTTCAAGCACACAGACACAGTGTTTGTAGAAGCACCAGGGCTATCAGAATATCTATGCAGTGATATTGTCAGACTGATGTTATAAAGGTGAAGTTTGCTAGATTTGAAATTGTTTGTCTAAGAAGTCTTAACTTGAAATACCAGATGGGTCATTCAGTATTTTGCTATTCCATCAGGGGAAAAGCCCAAAGGAAGTGTTTGGGAAAGGGCTGAACTTTTCCAGAAGCATATCCTGCAGGTGACTGGATGATGGTAAATCATTCATTCAATTCAAACTGCCTGATTAATTCCTACAGTAACAACTGATTTGGAGAAATCTGAACATAAAAGTCATAAATTACAATGTACACAAACTGCAAATTATACAAAAGAGCTAAAAAATGATCAAATGCTGACCTACAAAGAATACTGTTATTAATTAAGAGTGATAATAAATAAACTGAATAAAAACAAATGACATGATCAAATGATCTCTGATAGTAATGTAAATGCAGAGGGGATAAAAGACTAAGCAAAGCAGTTAGCTTTACACAAGCAGGTGAAACATAATGATACCCAGATGGCAGCAGAACAAATTCACTATAAAAAGCTTCACTCAGTCCTTCAATAGATCTGCTGTTCACAAAAATGACCCAAACATCTTTGTTTCATGCTGATATTCTATGAGTAGGTTTCCAATACTACTGTTGGAAAAAGTATGGAGGCTTCGAAAAACTGTGGTATTCTGAAGCTCTTCCTTTACTTTTACAGTGTTTGTGATTACAGTTGTATAATAAGCTTCAACTAATTCCAAAATAAGTCAGCGGTATGTAAATAAAACAAATGTCTTAAGCAAAAGCTCCACTTATCTTGGTCTGATATGCTTAAAAGTGAAGTCAGAAATTCAACTTTTTGTATAATTTCAGTACAAAATTAAAGTAAAAAATATGGAAGTTTCTTTGTATTGGGTTGCTAAATTGTGAGTTCTTTAAAAAGAAGTTTCTTTAAAACAACAAAATCTCAGTGTTTTTTGATAAGCAACTATGAGATAGAGAACTTTACCTTTTTCATAACAGAAAAGAATGAGTGTGTTTTAAAATGAAGGTTTGGGAGTTTTATAGTTAACTGATTCAGGTAAAAACAGCAACAGAAACAGTCAATTGTTACAGAAAACGTGAGGATGAAGTTATGAAATATTACGAAACAAATAGCAAGCTCTTCACCATAATCCTTGATTACTGGGATGATCCTCCATATAAACTGAACAATCATGAACTTTTGAATCAATTAATTGACTTTAATGCCTCTCAGTTTATTTATGGCAAAGTGAGCCTTGAGGACTTTGTTGTAAAGGAGACTCTGACCAACACATTTCTTTGATATATGTTAATTTCCAACATTTAATAAAGCCTTTGGTTCTATAGAAAAAATACTTTTTAAATAAACACTATGATGCTGCAGACCCATTTAGAAGGTGAGCTCGGCAGAAATGGCGTTTGTTGTGCAGGAGAGTTAGTAAATCAAACATGGCAGCACAGGAGACAGACAAAACCAATGCGCCGTGGACATTTAAAGCCATTGTGTGGATTTATTTTGGACTTGACATGACACATGAGACTAAGGTACTGTGCAAGTACAGCTCACCTCGCTTGGCACTATCCAGGGAAAGCAAAAGTTTATGACACAAAGCTAATGCTAAGTTAACCCCGCTAATAAACCAGCCAACACTTGACATGCTTGGCTTGTCAAGGCTTCCTCCCAATTCTGAGCATTTTAGGAAAGCAGGGCCTTTTGTTACATGCTGGCTGGAGCCCAGGTGTGCCTCTGTCTGTATTATTCACCAACACAGCAGCATCAAAACTCTACAGAGCAGTCAAGCTAAAAGTTGAAGAGAGGCTGAGCACAGCAGTGTGGGTTGCATTATGTTGCGACGTGGGGACTACAGTCTGAGTTTTACTTCTGTTTGTATTAAAACTGACTGCAGTGACAAGAGTATACTGAGATACATTATTTAATTTGACAGAATATTGTGGGGGGGTTTGTTTCTGGGTGTAAATACGGTCAAGAAAAGGTTACAAATTGCAATACATTGCAATGCTAAGTATTGCAATACTCAGCATATCAACTACCACAGTGGCTGAGAAGCAAAAAAGTTCATTTCCAACCCTGCCTCCTACACACTGGCTAAAGCACCTAAAATTTGGCACTGTTTTGGTACTGTAACACTGCGTCTGGTGTCATGAAAGCCCAATCCCACAGACAGAGTTAAAACCAACTGTTGTCTCCTCTCCTCCATTTATACTTCATACGATTTAAAGAATGACATAAACTAGGAATCCCGCACTCTCTGCAGAGGGAATGGCGTTAATGTCAGGATGTATTCAGATATGGAGGAAAATTGCTTGTGAATGTGTTTTCCCTGTGATGCAACAGCGATGAAACATCACCAGTCGTGGCAGTGGTGGGAGGTTGACAGTTATGTCCATGTTGACGTATGGCGCCATTAAGAACAAAAGCTGCACTCAGCCAGAAGAGACATGACAACAGTATCACCGTGGATCTGACAGCGGCACACATCTTCTCTGTGTCATCTCTGACCTCTATATCTCTTAGCTCCAGATAGATGCATTTTCATGGCTGGCTTCAGGCTCTAATAGTCCATTGATTCATTCGCAATATGGCCCCTGAGTCAGCCAGGGTCCCTGATTATTTATTTTCCTCTTGAAATCACTGTGGCCCCTCTCTCTCATCTGTCTTATTAAAATGGAATAGCAAACAAAACCCAAGTCTCCCTCTCTATCTGATAGTGGAGAGAAAAACAATTCGAAGGGATTCGCGACGCTCGGCTCTGAGAGGAGAAAACACTCAGAGGTCTAAGATGAGATAGACCTCCAAATCAATCACTACCGCCGGAGGATTCCTTGCTGAAGATTGACAGGCCTCAAATCTTCACACAGAGCCAACCTTGACCACCCGCTTAGGCAGTCTAGACTCTGTACCCCGCTGAGGTGAGGGCGGTGTGAAATTTTAGGTTGTCTGCAATACAAATGAGGGGGGAAAAGAGGGAGATGGGGTTAGTGTAGCGTACAAGATATAATTTACTGCACATTAACTGCGGTGTGGACCAACGTTTGTGACCATTTAAACCCACTTTTAAACTCCTTGTCAGAGAAAACACAAGCCAAGACGCCGCTTAATCTGTCATATGGAATCATTTTCTGCTAAGGTCATTTTGGCTTTTTCCAAGAATGTTCCTTATATACTCGACTGGCATGTGATCTGAAATTCTCTCACATAAATGGATTTCCCAGCTGGTGGTGCACTCTGCCTACCCCCTTTGCATTCAAGGGGGGGCATATGCTGACCACAGTGTTTCGGGCACGCCCTGGTAGTCCTGAAATGACAGATGAGGGAAACCCGTGTCCTTAATGCCCATCTATCAGAGCGGGAGCTGCTGGAGGCTGGAGTAGTTAACTAAACAGAAACCTTTAATTTTGCTGGCAGGGGAAGTAAGAATGGCTGTGGCAGCGTTGACTTAAAAGCCCTTTATATAGGCATGGAGGAAGATGTAACAACGAAGGAATCTCATCATACATCTATTGAGGTACCAGAGGACGCAGAGGGATAGTGAGTATTTTTACAGTTTTGGGCAAACACTAGATTTTGGGATAATTGAAAAGCTCACAAATCAAATGTTGTTTTTCCTTATTTTAACTATTTAACATGAAGGAAATTTGCAACTCCCTTTAGATCATCTGAAGAACTGTTACTCAGTTAAAAAAAAAATGATTTTCTGCACAATATACCATTTCTCAATCAACCTGTTACTTGTAAACTTACATTTGTACTGTTTTGATGCCTGCCTCGAGGGTATGGATTTGAATTAGCAATCTTGCTAACCATGGTATTTTTGACCTTAAATTCATGTGCATCACCTTTCTCCATCAAATAAAGACACAAACTGGGCTCCATTTATTGAGTACTTAAGTCTGCATCTCCCAAATATGGAGAAGAGATAGAAATCAAGAACCAGTTCTAGCAGAGACCCTGTTCCAACTAAGTGGGGGAACATTATTTGCCTTTGTGTTTAACAAATGCCTTCTTTTCCCATTATTGCTTTACTTAGTTCTACATGCCTTGAAAAGCAATAATGTCACAGTCTGGCAATAAGCAATCAGCGTTACAGACAGAAAAGATGTAAACAATTAATTTGGGTAGACAAGAGACAGAAGCAGTCTAAAGTGGGGGTTGATTTACAAAAAAGTAACACCAACTGCATCCTGTTAAATGTGATTCTGTGTGATTTCAAGCAAGGATGGAAACAGAAGCTACATGCTGAGACAGCAGACGAAGGGGTATTATATTAAATACCAGAACTTCCATGTGGCTGATGTTGTTTGTTGACATAGAAAACCTGTGTGTTAAGGGTGTAAACCCTTATATAGGACAATTCAATAGGTAGAGTACAGACCTTAACCCTACTGAGTATCTTTGGGATGTGCTGGAGAGGGCTTTGTGCAGACTCTCCCATCATCAATACAAGATCTTGGTGAAAAATTAATGCAACACTGGATGGGAATAGATCTTGAGACATTACAGAAGCTTATCCAAACAATGCAACAGCGAACGTGCGCTGAAATCAAAGCTAAAGGCAGTCCAATGAAATATTAGAGTGTGTGACCTTCTGTTTGGTGGCAACTTTTTTTGGCCAGGCAGTAGATAGATAGATAGATAGATAGATGGATAGATAGATAGATAGATAGATAGATAGATAGATAGATAGATAGATAGATAGATAGATAGATAGATAGATAGATAGTTTGTATTTATTGATGTTACAGTCAAACATTTTGTGGTGATCAGGCCTCTCTCAACACTTTCCACATTTTAATTTGACACACTCACCTTTGCTGAGAAGAATTGAAACACTGCAAACAGTCTTACTGTAGCATCTAATTGAGAGATCCTTGTTTTGTTGTGTAGTTTTAACCTACAAGTGGACTAACGAGGCTTTTGGTGGAATCATTAACTGCTATGTATTGCCTTGTGTCCATACCCGGCAATCTCCCCTTAGGGGCAGAGCTGGCCAGTTGCTTTACTGACCAGTTTCAAATGATGCATGACATTGTTATTTTCCCTTATTAATTACCAGCAGATTATTTGTTTCAGCATGCAGACTTTGTGGGTGGGAGCATTTTGTGCCAGCATGAAGCTTGTCATCCTTGTGTGGAAGTTCTAGCCAGCTCACAAGGAAAGTAATAAACAGAAATAGATCACAATTTCTACAAAGAGACATCTGATGTTTTGAAATGCAGATGGTTGCTATTGGCAACATAGCAAAGAATACTGCAGAAAAAGCCATTTACGGGTTGTTTATACCCCCTCAGTGAGCTGGTTAGGATGATTTTATTTTTTATTTTTAGGTGATCATACGAAGGGATGTCTCTGCATGACATTATTTTTTGTCATAGATTTGATGAAAGACACATCGAAGACTACAGCCTCCACTACAGACACATTCATACTTTGTGTAAGCGGTAGCCATATATGGAAGTTTAGTCAAGGATCAAACAGAGATGTGTTTATAAGCCCATAAAACACTTCGTTGCCCACTTCTAATCTCCCGTCTGTTTGGCTTAATCTGCTGATAATCACTGCTTAGTAACAACCCTGTCAGATGAGCAGGACATGATGTTTTATTGGCTGATACTTTGAAGTTTCCATGCAAAGGACAGGGGCATTGTGATAAATACTTACCAATAGGTCTGCATGTAGTGTGCTCTGTGTGTTTTCTATTGCCCGTGACCCCGGCTAGAGGAAAGGTTAATTGCCGCCCCTGTGAACCAGTCAGGGAAGGTGAGGTTGGTCCCACCCTGGCAGAATCTTCCCTGAGGGTGCATCTGAATTACAAGATGGAAAAACAACAACATCAAGCTGTGGATGAGACAGGATTACTTATACATGTTACCTGCTTCATAGTTCTGATTCCTGGCACAAACACAGAGAGCGAGTACAAGCTGAGCAGCCCTTATTATGATAATGAAGCCTGATGAGGGGGGTGATTATGAACAAGGGAAGGTAGAGCTGTCACCGTATACTTGATATTTGAATATCCGTTCAAGCATAGGGTAGAAATTTGTTCTCAAACGGTAAATATCTTAATATTGAAAACAGTAAGTACACTTCTAGAAAATGGAGGACAGGGAGATCCATTCCATGAAAGGACTTTGGGCTTCACACCACTGATGGCAAAATAGAGAACAAGGCCGGGCTGTGTGTGGATAATGTGCAAAGCAGCTGGCTTACTCCACATCCATGACAAAGCTGCGGACCCATTTGTCTGTCTTCCACCTAACTGCAGCGGCGGTGGAGTGCTCAGCCCTGTGCCACCACAAGATTTCAAGTTTCATATGCAAGGACAAGCGGCCCACTGGTGAGGCCTCAGGAGAAGTAATTACTAAAATAATCTAGCAGTGATTCCTTTATCTGTCACGCCCCTGGGAAGAAAACCATCAAAGCCCATCAAAATAACATCCAAATGGACAGTCTGTTTGTTTTTTCTTTCTTTCTTTCATATACAGTCAAGCAGGTAGGATTATTTTCCCATTTAAGAAAAACTGTGCAAACGTGAATCGGTTGGGGCAACAACTAATTTTAATTTAAGTTACTGATTAATTGGCTGATACATTTATTTGATTCATTGATCAATCATCAAAACCAAAGAACAGATATCGAAGAACATCCCTGGGCTCTTCAAGTTATGATAAGTTATTCTTCATATTTCATAAGTAAACTTAAAACGTACAAACCCACTTGCCACTTCATGTACACCCATTCAAGCGCTCGTTAATAGAGATAACCTACCGGACAATCACATGACAGCAGCTCAGTGCATTTAGCTATGGTGACATGGTCGATGGAGCTGACACTGTGCATCTGAATGTCAAGCACAAACCTCATATCTCCAAAATTGCTACTTTTTCAGAAATTAGAAAATACTTCTTTTTGTCATAACTTAAACTTGGCCAAGTGGTCAATAACACAATATCCTATTATGTTATTTATAATTCATATAAGTCAGACCCTTAAAAGGTTTTAAGCACAAATCCAACCTCTGACAAGACTAAAAAAAACAATAATAGTTAGTGTTTAGAAAGCAAAAATCATATTTCCAGGGCCTCTAAGTCACCAATATGGTCACACCCTTTTTTAGACTACCCTTACCCCCCTATATTTCCACACCCCTAAGCACTTTTCAGTATTTATTAATACCCATTAACCTCCACTTTTCCATGGGGTGCTGGTTTGTCAGAGTGGTAAGCAACCAGGCATGTCCCATGTATATCCTTCTGCCGGCCCGGGTTCAGATCCAGCCCGTGGCCAGTTTGCAGAGTGTCCTCCCCTACTCTCTCTTTTACCCCCCTTCACAAGCCTATCTACTGTGTCTCTCTCTCTACTATCAAATACAGGCACAAAATGCCCAAAAAAATCTTTAAAAAAAACCTCCACTTTTCCATCATTCAAGCAGAAATGTATAATTAAGAGGGATTCTCTGAAACCACTTCAGTTCTTCTTGGGAGGGATGTAAAGAAAAACATCTCAACAAAATTGACGACTCTGCCGTGGTATGCGAGGTAGTAAAATGTGGGTTTGTGTGCAGAAATGATGTTTACACAGCATGTATGTAGAAGCAGTACCAACAAACTATAGTCAGATACTACATTTGAACAGCAATGGAACAGTAAAGTAGCTCCTATATCAAGTTTTTTTAGATGCTTTGTAATTTATATTCAGTTATGTCATGACCTTGGACAAGGAAAGCAACATCTTATACCCACATGTGAATGCAAAATGTTTCCATAGAGACCTGTGATGTGTGCTTGAAAATGTTTTCAAGAATTCTTTATACACTGAATTCACAAGCAAAAGATTACAACAAAGAGGGATTACCTTGACCTTTGACCTTTACAGTGTCATCGGCTCATCTTTAAAACTTTTGTAAAGCTTTATGGAGGAATATGGGAAATATTCTTGAGATAATGCATTCACAAGATCACATTCAAAAGGCAAGGCAAGTTTCTCTGAATAGCCCCTTTCAGCAACAGGGGAAATCAAAGTGCTTCACACACTGCATCACAACACAATGATAGAAGAAGAAAACACAACAGAATAAAACATTTGGCAACAGAATCAATGAAACTACAGAAGATAAAAAAATCAAAGAAATAAAAACAAAGAAAAAGAAAAGAAAAAGTGAGCTAAAACAAACCTAAGATGTAAAAGAAATACTTTTCTGATTAAAATACAGAACTCAAAATAAAATTAAAGAAACAGCTAAAAATGAACAGTGCAGTATTTCGACTGAAAAAGTGACTAGAATGTATTTTTCAATACAACAGTTAGGAAACTATGATATGTATGGTGCAGTGCTATGTAGTTATTAAATACTGTAAGCTTTATAAGGTTGACCTAACTTGATTTCAACTGAAAAGTTTTTATCACAGTTAAGTTATTTTAATATTTTCCTTGTGCTTTAATCCTGGAATGAAGTTAACTCTTTGCATTCACACTTTTAATTATCTATTTATCTAAAGTTGTACTACTTAGAAATGAATAAAAAATCAAATAAACAAACTTTCAGTCATTTTCATTTAGCTAATATGAATGACTTAGTCATTGTTGCCAGGAATTCTTTAAGGCAACCATGTTGCTGTCAAACTTCAGAATATTAGCCAATTATCTCTTATTCACTTACATAGACAAGATAATGCAAATGTGTTAGGTCTGTTTTGAGTAATCATCATAGATATCACCCAGTGTGCACACTTCCACTGCTCTATTGTCCACAATTAAGTCCTACTGTCCTGAGTTGAGCTTTGCAGTTATTTAACCCTAAAACATCTTCCCATAGATTTAGGATCACTCAAAGCATTTGTGAAATAATTAACTTCACAAGCCAAGGGTGACCAAGAGGCTCTGTCACCTTGTCCTTTTCCATTATATCACTTTATCCCTGTGTCATGGTGGATATTTCTGTTAAGTTTGAAGAAAATCCGTCGAAGCATTCTTTTGATACAGAGTTCAAAAAATTGCTTTCATGAACAATGGCTGAACATGAGGCTCTGGGACTTTGACCTTTGACTCAGTCTTCATCTTTAGAACACTGTGGGTTTGAGAAAAGTGGCAAGGACGTCATTTTTGTCAAGATGGAAAAACCATCACTGTAGAGCGGTGGGGACTGAGACAATACAATCCCCTTTACGTAATGCAGCTTTAGATTCCATTCATAAGCAATCCAAACACCTCCACCCAAGAACAAGGGACCAAACAACATGTGACCCAAAAGACCCAGGAAGTGCCCACCAGTCAGGTCAACGACCCTGCCGACTACTCTGAATGATCTGACCACCCAGATCATTTGTAAACTAATGTTTGACCAACACTTTATATTACTAGCTCTTCCACAGTCCTCGAAAGAACTGAAGAAGCCTTTTTGGAGAAGAGGTGAACCGTCCTCAAGAACCTAAACCAGTCCAGATGCCCCCTAGATCAATGTTAGGTATCCATGACTTGAATGATTGGAACCTACATAGACGTAACACCTTTGACCTCCAAAATCTAATCAATTGTCCTTGTGTCACAACAGAGATGTGTGCCAAGTTTGAAGGAAATCCCTTTACACATAATTGAGATATAACATTCACAAGCAAAGGATAACTCCAAGACTTTTAACCTTTGACCTATAACTCCCAAAATCTAGTAACTGCATCCTTAAATCTAGACAGACATGTGGCCAAAGTTTAGGGAAAATCCCTTTAATGAAATAGGCAATTTTATTTATTTTTTTTTTTTTTACATGTCTTGCCTCAGTCCTGAGTCTATGACAAGCAGATTGACACCATTCTTTCAGCTGTGCATGCAGTAACAAGGAAGAGACTGCTAATTAGCTTTGCTCAAACACTGGGAGTTAATGGGTAGCATTAGTCTGCCTCTGCCAGAGTCATAAGATGAACTCTTCAGCAACTCCTAAATGGTGCCCGTCTCTTCCTTGTTACTGCACGCACAGTCAAAAGAATGGTTTCTGTCTGCTTGTCATGGACTCAGGAGTGAGGAAAGACACAAAAACAATAAAAAAAAGCTGGCATATCCCTTTAAGATTTAATTAGATATTATGTTGGCATGTACAGACAGAAACCAGCAATATTACATTTGGCCTCAGCTGTAGGTGGTGCATATAAAAACAAAGAGATAGGATTCATGTTACATATTGCCCAGCTAAATCATATGCATAGTATTCCAACTGGTCCGGGGTTTGGTTATTCTTTAATGAGGTCAGGTCAGCGTGAAAACAAACATGTAAAATGAGGTGCTGTCTGAAGCTGGAAGTTTCTGAAGCTTTTGTTATCAGTCTTTCCTCCAGCAGCTGAAATCTCAGCTCTCCCTCTGAGGCATGCAGCCTGAGGCAAATTAGGTCTCAGGACAGTGTTGGGGAACACAATAGACACAAAAACATCCATCACTTCGAGCACTGACTCTTCATCCAAATTCCAACAGTGCCGCTACAGCACGACGCACTTGTTGCCAAGGCCATGGTCCTGTCTGCGAAGAGCTGCCATGAATACCTCGGTCTACTTAAGCCTCCATGTGGTGAACGCTACGGCCAGAGGAGTTATTTTTTCAGATTGTCTTGTCAGTGTGTCCAGGCTGCTCTAGTAAATTTAATGTTTAAAGGCTTATTTACACATGTACATTGGCTGATGTCGACCCACATTGAGAGATCATCAAATTTATGCGAAAGTATGATCCCAGGGTCAATTTAGCTGTGTTTAACATAGGAATGTAACCATGGAAAAATTTCTGACTGTTAGTATTACTGTTTCCTATTTTAATTACCATTAAAATCCATGTTTGATTACCTCATTTTGTCAATAACTCAGGGTGATACTGCTCAGTGCCTGGAAAAGCCAGAGCTATTCGGCTAACTACTCGGCAAAGCACCAGCGGTTCTTCAGACGCAGGCACAAATGTGCAGTTTACAATATTTGGCTGAAAGCGAAAAGCATGGCGTTGGGTGCCTGCATGGATACTGTACTGGAGATTTTTCCCCACTCAAATCGAACAAAGTCTGAAGTCTGGTCGTATTTTGGATTTTACAAGGATGCTGAGGGGAAACTAACAGAAGAAAATGCAGAAATATGTCTACAGGAAGGGAGGCAGAGAAGAACCACAAAGCACCAGCAGCCAGTGTTAATATCGTCGTCTAATTACTTTTGTCATAGTTTTTAACAACAACCTTTTTTCCCCTGAAGAAAACTAGACTATAACTAAAAAAAACAAGTCTACATTGACAAAAACTAAAACTAAATTAACTGACATTTTCGTCAACAGATAAAAACTAGACTAAAATGTTTAACAGAGACTTAATCCAATCAGATCTAATTTCGTCATGTAGACAGTAGAGGCAAGTTAGGAATCACAGCTACTTTGATTGTGTGGAAAGGTTGGATGAGTTAAGAGGGACATCCAATCACACCTGCCTTAGCTTCATGGTGGCGAGATCCAAGTCTAAAACATGACTTCAGAAATTCAAGGAAACATAAAAAATGCCTTTACAGTAGATTTCGTCGACTAAAACTTGACTAAACTTAAAACAATTCAGATGACTAAATTATGGCTAAAACTAAAAGATATTCTAGGCAAAAGAGTAAAACTAAAACTAAATTTAAAAGTGCTGTCAAAATTAACACTGCCAGCAGCACCTCCACCACAAACACCCCCACAGCAGCATCATAGGGGAGCGGCCTGATCGTTCTTAAACTCGCATTATTTTTTAACTAAATAAAGCTTTGTTAAACGATTTCAATTTGTGTCTGAGTACTTTTTGATCATTTTGAGCACATTGCAACTACATGATAATAACCATAACCGTGATAATTTTGGTCACGATAACCATGACATGAAATTTTCATACCATTACATCCCTAGTTCAACACAGGTTGACGTATCTAAAGCAGAGAGAAACGTTGTGCTGGCACAGTTTGAGATTTCCTGTCAGCTTCCTGACTAATTGTTGACAGATTTGAAATGTTCGCCAACACAGATGCAACGCATGGGTAGCGCACTCATCTTAGGGGAACTCTGGCCTCAGTATTCCAACACCATGCCTCAAGGACGACAGACAGCTGTCCCCAGAAGGGCACCTCAAATCGCACGATAGGAGTCCAGGCCTGAGGAGAAAGCAGCCAACAGAGCTGAACGCAAATGTAACTGAAGGTAGCGAAGGACAACAGAGCCAATATCTTTCGGATTTGGGCTTTACAGGCTAGTTGTATCATTAGAAATTTTTAAAAATGCATCAAATCTTTCGGAATGCGTAAACAGGTGTAGTGATTTACAAAAAAAGATATGCCTAGAACCATAACAAATTTCCCTGACCATTTTTCTATAATTGATAACACTCTGAAGGGTGAATAGGACACAATGGAGACCCTAATGTGGCCCCCAGGCTGCATGTTGATCACCCCAGTTTTAGTGGGTCAAGGTGATTTGTTATGACACATACATCAACACCATTACAAAAGCACAAGTTCTTCTAGTCCCACTTCCAATAAAAAAACACCAGGCCCTCCTCTTTGACCCATCACTGCAGTCTCACTGTCTGGCACTTGTATGCCTGGTATATAGCTGCCAGGCGGTGGGCCTAATTTATATCTGAAATAAAAAGTACCAGAATGAAGATCTCCCTCCACCTGGGGCTGAGTGGGACACCCAGTTTTCATCAGATGCTGCACTGCCAGAGGCATTTCTCTGTCCCAATCAGTTCTCTGAACTCTCAAGGGAAAACAACTAGGGTAAAAAATTTCCTCCGGCTTTTCCGAGTCTGTTTGCAAACTTCAAGCAGAGTCTCTAACACTGTGGATAATTTACGGTTTAAAAAAGAGGGCAGTAAATTAAAAGGACAACATGGACGGTCATTTATCACTGGCATACCTTCCTGCTCTAGTCAGACCTTCCATTAACGCTAGCCTGAAGCTAAGCCCTGTCATAGATTTTGTCGGATATTAAGCCTTAAATTGTTTAGTCTTTGGCACCCCACCGAGGGTTATAATTACTAAGACATCATCGCCATAGGAGGTAAATGGGAAGGAACTGAAGGTTAAATGTGTTTCCACATGGCTGTGCTTCGGCTAAAAGGTAGGGATCAAGACCAAATCTAGCTCAAATATGTAGATTATTAAAAATTGAGTTATTAATCATTGCAAAATCCTAATCACAGCTGGGGGAATGATATCCCGCTGCTGTAACAAAAGACGCCCAGGTCCTTTCAAATGAAAATGCCACTGCCTTTCTCCAGGGATCATTTCTCTCTGCATCTCTGTTTTACATTAACCACTGACTAATTCCTGATGGCTGGATTTATGTGGTGGCTTTTACATAAAGGACACCTCTTAATGATATGTCAACATACGAAACTCCAAACGCAGCACTAAACACCCCTGATATAAATGTTCATGCAATAAAAACAATCACTTTGTTATCAGCTGCGACTAAAGCCATGTTGTTTCCAGTGTTTACAGTCATTAAAATGCTCCATATCAGGGGACTCACTGTCACTGATATCAAACTCATCCTTGGGAAAACTGCAGGTTTTGCTTACAGAGCACATTAATTTGCTTGACAGATTGCTATTCTGGATCAGTGGACCTTTCAGCTGTGAATGCTAATGACCTACCCACTGCGTGATCATTAAAAAATATAGAAACTTAGAAAAGCCCCCAAATTTTCACCTCAGTAAATTACAAAAATGTGATTTAAGATCTGCTGACTTAGATGAAAATGAAAATGAAAATATGTCTCTAGTTATAATTTCTAAAAGTGAAACAAAGCTTCTTTTTAACAGTCCTGGAGTCTGGCTTTCTACTGTACTGTTAGAAGGAGTAGTGTTGCATATTAGACAAAGCTTTGCCCACTCTGAGACCTACTCAGACATTAAATGGTATCAGCAGCTCTTTGTGACTTAAAGGGATATGCCAACTTTTTTTTCCTTTCTTGTCTTGCCTCACTCTCAAGTCCATGACAAGCAGATAGACACCATTCTTTTGACTGAGCGTGCAGTAACAAGAAAGAGACAGTCAAAGCTAGCCCACCGCTAGTTAGCTTAGCTCACACACAGGGAGTCAGTAGGTAGCCCTAGCCTGTCCCTGCTTACAGTCAACTCCAAACAGTCCTGTGTGCTTGTTTTGACTTGTTTTGTTACCACGTTATGACACATTATAATCATATTATCTTCTTCTACTCCTAAACAGAGGCTTTGTTTTGTTGGCTTTCTTCCGCAGTGGTTTGTGCCGGAGATGTGACGTTTGCGAATGAGTTGAGTCTTTTGAATGGCTCTTTTAAGTGAATGATGAGAACCGATTCGCAGTTGTGAGTGAGCTGTCCATTTGCAAACCATTTTTAAATCTGCAGGCAATTTGTATTTAAGAATGTCTCACAAACCAACAGTTTACTCACAATTGCAAATCAGGTCTAATCGTTCATTTAAAAGACCTGTTCAAAAGACTCAACTCGAATGTCACATCTCTGACACAAACCACCGAAGAAGTAGGTCAACAAAACAAAGCCTCTGCTTATGAGTACAAGAAGATAATACGATAATAGTAGAAGATAACATAACATAACCCAGTAAAAAAACGTAAAAAAAAAAAAGTCATCACAATCACACAGGACCGTTTAAAGTTGCTGAAGAGTTTATCTGATGACTGTAGACAGAGGCAGGCTAGCTATACCCATTGACTCCCTGTGTTTGAGCTAAGCTAACTAGCAGTGGGCAAGCTCTGCCTGTCTTTTTCTTGTTACTGCATGCAGAGTCAAAAGAACGGTGTCTATCTGCTTGTCATGGACTTGGGACTGAGGCAAGACATGAAAAGACAAAAAAAGTTGGCATATCTCTTTAAGTCTTAAACTGCCTTTATTTTCAGTACTAATACTCCAGATATTGTTTGATGAAAATTTCATTCACAAACCAAACAACAGGCCCATAACAACCAGCAAACTCAAATAAATGTACCTTTCAGGTGGATGGGGGCAGTAGTTTTTCCATGAGAAACGATCAAAATGAATCTTTTTCATATTTAGTGTTTTGGTTTTTTGTTTTTCCTATAGAAGCTAGAAGAAATATAATGTACTTGAATCCTTCACAGGCAATACTGAAATAACAGCACTGACGGCAGATACGTAAAATGAGTTCAGTGGTACATCTGTCTATATTTGACTGTTCTGTTAGTCTGGTTAAACATCCACCTCTCCCTCAGTCAACATCTTCTAATCCAAGGTCTATACATAAGAACAATGTTGGTTATTTTTATATCTCCTGAGCCACAAGGTAGGTTTTAATATGTTATGGAAATATTTGCCATGTAACATGAAATTTTGATGGCTAAACAAGAGCACACTTCACTTTGATTTAATATATTCCAGGGTTGGAGACCAAACATCACATGACAGATCGGGGTAGGAAAGGTTCAGCGACTATTGTTATTTTGATTGAGGAAAAACTAGATGCTTTCATACTGCTTGTTAAAGTGATCTTTTCCAGTGGGTACCAATCAGAGTATACTGTGCTTACTGGCCACAATATAATGAACATGACATGTTTGATCTCAGTGGGGAATTTTTCCTGTTTTGTTTGTTTTACAGGGGTTTTTCACTAGTAGTAAAAATCTAGTGACACCGATGCCTTTTTGATACCACAGCAACAAAACAGAGGACATTAAAAATCTTTAGAAATTGATTGTGTCATCTATGGGTTGGAATAAAAAATTTTTACATCCTCAGTATGCAACATTTTTGTTCAATTAACAGTGGCAGGAATTTGTCTTCAAAAAAAATCTGCAAAGGAAAAAATCTGTTGCTATAGTATCAAGTAGGCATCAAAGTAGATCTGACGTATCTGATGTATTACACTAGCCTATCTGCCTAAATTCTGCTTTTGGCTTGCTGTCCTTCAATTGTATTACTTAAGAAATGGAGTTAACTGACGAAAAGGCATCGACCGGGTGAATTTTAGCTTTGAGCTGTGACTATTTCCCCTTTCTGGCTACTTGCATTAACATGGACCAACATCCATTTTGGGTGTTCAGATACCAAGATGACTGCACTCAAACATGAGTTCTGATATTCATTCAATCCAATGTTAAGTACCCTTGTGTGCTATGTGCAGTTAGTTGGTGTGAACTGGCCACAATATGGGGGTGCAAGCGGTGCTCTTTAATAGCTTTTCTCCTTCTTTTTGTCACAAATCATGCTACAAAACTACTGTGGTGTGCAGTTTAGCAGGTTGGTCAGAATTAAATTACAATTCAAGTCAATACAAAAAGTGACAAGCAAGTCATGATGTGTTTGCTAACGAGCCTTTCTGTTGAGCAAACTCTATTTTTATAACTTTATTACATAACCAGCAGGAGATGGATTCAGGTTAACAGGAGGTTTTCTTTTTCTATTTCTTGCTGTTAAGTAATAGACAAAAAATATTAACCAGAATGGCTAGTCGATTGAAGCCAAATGCCTAGCTCTTGTGACTAAGCTAAAACGGATCACTTAAAACAGCTGCTATTCCCATCACCATGAGCGACTTAAAAAAAAAAAATCACATTTTTCTTCTTTTTTTTTTGCTTTATCATGGATCACTGTAGACTACATCAACTTACAGGACATGTTTCAAACCATGTTACTCTGTCCTTGCTACATTCTAGCCTGTGCTGGCAGTCCACGTTTGCCATCAGTTTAATACATTTTTCCTCATGCCACTGTAATGACTTCACAATAACAGATCAGAAAAGGGTCTTAAAAATTTGAGATACAGAAAGTCTATTGCTGTTTAACTGACGGATATCTGGATATGATTTTTGGACCGTATTGTCCTTCCCCACATGAGGGAAAACACCTCTTTGCTATCCTTACATGCACTTTAACTGAACTATTTCAGTCTATCTTTGCAAACAGTCTGCTTTCTCCTGCTTGCAGCATCTGTTGAGAACCAACAGTTCACACCCACACAACACATGCTGTATTTATTACAAAGAAATAAATTATTAATGAATAAGCTTTTGGATTTGATGATAAAATAAAGCTACGTGGCAAAACTGCTCAAGCTGAGTTATTATTGTACAACTTCTGTACAATAATACAAAAGTTAAGACAGTATAACACCCAGAACCATGGGGACATTATTTCCCTGACATGTATTCAAATACAGCCATATTTGCCTGTACAAATCTGCGAACAGTAGAGTCAAAGAAACCTGTGTGTGCAAGCCTGATGGTCTTGCTCTAAGCAAACAAAACTGAAACATGCTGCATATCCTGAAAATATGAATCGCTGTACCTTCATGCATCTCTAGACAGCAAACATAGACCTAATGTTTGTTATACTGCATATACACCAAAAATAGATGGAGTTCATGAATACTAATGCACAAGGATGCTGAAGTGTTGATGAAATTCACAGTTCAGGCTATGTATGATATTAGTAGGAATGTAGAAACAAGTATGGACCGTTTTCAGAGTTGATTTGGTGGATGTTTGGATTCAGCAATATGTTGAGTTTTTAAGAAATATCAGATGCTACAAGGTTGCCAGTACCACAAACCTTGCCAGTAAATAAAAACAGGATACAATGATTTGCAAATCCTTCTAGACCGATACTCAATTGAATTCACTACAAAGACAAGACAATTAATGTTTAAACTGGTTAAATTCATTGTTTCTTTGCAAAAGTTCATTCATTTCTAATTTGATACCTGCAAATAACCTGAACAGGTTAATCGGAAACAGGTAAGTGTCATGACTGGGTATAACAGGAGCATCCCAAAAGGCTCAGCCAGTCACAAGCAAGGATGGGGTGAGGTTCACAACTTTCTTAAAAAATAAACAGTGTCAGATAATGCAGTTCATTGCTACATCTTCAAGTGCAAGTTAAAACTCTCCCACACAAAACCATATATTAGCAACACTCAGAAATGCTTCCCCTTTCTTTTTTTATCGGAGATGGACAGGAGCTAAAGAGATAAACCGATTAAATATGGGATGTGGAGTCAGAGGCCAGGTGACCACCTCTGTATTCTTACTCTCTGGTAATGGAGGCATAAACCCACCATGAGGTAATTTTACTTGATCCATATTTTCCAACCAAAGTCATTTGAATTGCCAAAACTACTGTACAGAAAAGACAAAGTCCTTCCAACTGTGACATTTTCTGCCAAACAATGATTGTTGCAATACAGTAGTGGCTTTTTGTCCTTCTCGTCTTGTCTTGATTGTATTTGTACCACCTTTGAATACTCCATAAATAAACAGACAGTATATTAAAAAAAAAAAAGAGGGGGGTGGGGGGGGGTTACATTGTTGCAAAAAAATCCATAAATGGTTGCCATTTATTGTACAATTTATTGAGGTTACCCCTTGTTGAGTGTCTAAGTTTCTCTACTTTTAAAAATGACCATAACATCATTTATCCATTGAGTGCTGAAAGGAGCTGTTGTGGATTCCAGTTACGGAGGAGGTGGCGTTCAGTAATTACAGAGGTGAAAGCTATTACTTCCAATTCTTTAGTCGGGTATACTCTTCAAGGACCAAAAATACTAATGTGTGGTGAAATGTCAATAGTTCTTGAGAATACCTTGGACATGGTCTTAAGATAACTTTGCCAAAAATTTGTGAGAGCTGGACAAGAGAAAAACATATGCGTAAGATTGCAGGGTGAGCCTCCACATTTGTCAAAAACATCTACTGTATTTGGGAAAATATGTGCCAACCTTGACTTTGAATAATGACATCTAAATACGATTTTAAACTGTATTAAAGTCAAACTGGCACAGATAGAGGTTTTATGAATGACATCCAGTGCGGATTCCCACCAATGTTCATCGATAACCAATCCTAGTTCACGCTCCCAAGTTTCTTTTGTATTGGAGGTTAATTAACCATCATATGACTGAATGGAACTATAAATTTTTGAAATTAAAGACCTAAAAGCAAAACTATTTTAACAAAATAGTGCACTGGCTACAGGCATGGTGCCCTATAGAGAAAAACCTCTCCGATGTACACCTGAGAAAGTGCTGTTTTCTGGACAATAGCCGGGTCTGTTTGACTGAGACCCCCTGAGATCCCACAGATGTCCTGTAAATGCACTTTGATGGAGGGTAATGTGTTTCAGTCAATGCTCTTTTACACCAGCATAAAATGAGAAAGGCACCTTTCTTCTTTCTTTTACTTTGTTCTCACATAACTGGAGATTTACAGGCAATAGAAGCAACATGGTGGAATAAAACTTGCAGCTTTCTATTCCACATTATTGTCACTCTGGAGATTAACAGAGGTGTAATATCTAAAGACATAATAGTGACACATGTTCCACAGTTTGTGTGGCTCACTAGTTTTTATAAATTGTGACCGTGATGTGGACTGCATGATCTGGATGAAGTTCACAGTCATAAGGGGATGAACCATTCTGACTTTGTGTATTTACCCGAGTTTTCTATTGACATATTTTTAAAGGCCCCTAGACCTTGTACTTCATTGTTTTATAACCTCAGCCAAGGAGGTTATGTTTTTGCCAGTGTATGTTTGTTTGTCTGTTAGCAAGATTACCCAAAAACTACTGGACGGATTTTGCTGAAATTCTCAGGAGATGTTGGTAATAGCCCAACTTAAAAATGATTGGATTTTGGTGGTGATCCAGATAACCGCCATTAGTGAACGACCATTTTTGCTCAATAACTGTCTAACTAATAATGA
This sequence comes from Cetoscarus ocellatus, assembly GCA_037902135.1. NCBI lineage: Eukaryota > Metazoa > Chordata > Actinopteri > Labriformes > Labridae > Cetoscarus > Cetoscarus ocellatus. The sequence goes on from JBAMNC010001676.1 coordinate 137,918, forward strand.
TGCCAACATGATTCTGAGTGCTAGGTGTGGGTTTTTCAGGGTCAGGGAATCATATTATGATGGTAACTTCATCATGGAACTATTGCTTATAGATGTAACAAAAATATGTGAGCTACCTTGGCAGAGGTTTGTGCTCCCCAGGTGCTTTCTAGTAGTAAGTAGTTGCGATGGCATACCAATGACAGCTGGTACAAAAATTGAAGATGTCCAGGGGATCAGTCATTAAAGGACAAGTTCATTTTTTTGACACCTGGACCTTATTTTTAGGATTAAATATGCTCGTAGACTCACCCAGACAATTTTCGAGCAATTTAGATCCATCCAACGGCATTTTTTCTCATGCCGTAGTAGCAGACGGGGCCAGAAATCGAAGCCCCTAAATTAGACATTATCTGCTGCAAAACTCGCTAATTTCAGCTACATTTTATAAATGAATGGCCAGTGTTATCACCATGTCAGCTCAACTTTGTTGTTATGGTCATCCGGGGATTTACAAGGACGGGTAACTTTTGGTGACGTCATAGACCAGAACATGAGTAGAGCCACTGTTATTGCTAGGCTACACGGCTATTTTTCTGCAACATGGCGTAATATTTACCCGATGTAGAAGTGTCTGACGACGACTTTGAGTATAATGGATGCCCGTATCGTTTTGAGCCAGAATATACCGACGAGGAGCTATTTGAAAGGAGGATGCAGAGGGAAAGAGCCAAATAGCTGGCCAGAGAACAAGCAACCACTGTACGTCCACGAATGGGGGCTAACTGGTGGTGTTGCTGTGGACATTGCACGGCAAACACAACAGAGGAGGAGTGCCTTTGCTGCTCAGAGTGGGACTTGAGACCAGAGGAAACACGTACTGATGCCCCCCAAAATACGATTTCTGGCCCCGTCTGCTACTACGGCATGAGAGAAAAACGCCGTTGGATAGATCTAAATTGCTCGAAAACGGCTCCGAGCTCCGCCAAAATTGTCTGGGTGAGTCTACGAGCGTATTTAATCCTAAAAATAAGGTCCAGGTGTCAAAAAAACGTACTTATCCTTTAATGGTACCAATAAACTTAACACATCATAATAATGGAGAGAGTTTTATTTGATTTGTAAAGCCTCTTTTTATAACAAACTGAAATACTTCAATGACTGTGAAGTGGACTCCTAAAAAAATCTTGTATACACTCATGGTCCTATCCATCCTATTAATTTTGGCAATCCTCTGGTTATTCCAAAATGGCTTTCATAAGGCTTTTATAAATATACAGTAAATCACTAAGATCAAGGATTATTAAAAAAAATTACAATGAAATCTTAGACAAAAGTCCATGGTTCAGAGGATAAACGAAACCAAATAACCAAAGTAATAGAGTGGCGCAAGAAAGAGTTCAACAGCACTGAAGTGAGTTAGCATTTTAGCACCTCCAGTTCCCAAAGCCTATGGGATTATGGAAAAGCCTTTCAAATAAACATGTGAAATAAGGTCTGTGACAAACACATGCAAACTAGACTTTAATGTTTATTTTTGCGACAAAACAATGCATCTGATGCTGCTTACAAATTTTAAAGCATTGCTATAAAACTGCTAACAAGGACTTCAGAAATAGCTGGGTACCCCAGTGCAATCATTACTGATAATTTTTAATCAATAATAATATAGGGTGCTGGTTTGTTGGTGTGATAAAGCAACAAGACACAACCCATATACATGCCTCTGTCTACCAGGGTTCAAATCCAGCCTGTGGCCAGTTTGCAGAGTGTCCTCCCCTACTCTCTCACACCCCCTTTCACAAGCCTATCCACTGTCTTGCTTTCCTACCAATTAAAGGCACAAAATGCCCACAAAACAACCTTTAAAAAAAACAAAAACAATAAAACAAACATCACAGCCACAGCCATGGGCACCAAGCTGATCTGGTCATTTGATTAAGAGAAAATTCTCATTGGGTTATAACGTGGCCTTCCTACGGTGGAAGTGTAGTAGTTGCTTTTCAGTCCAATTAATGGTAAATCTTGGTGCACAGATGATTCAGTGATGATTAAAACAACTGAGTTATAATGACATCATGTGTTTACCAAAACTTTGCCACCAGTTCAGTGTCAGCACCTTTACAGAAGTATTTTTGCTTCACTTTTTTACAGTGTAAAGAGACAGAAACATGATGTCCATTTTGATTTATAGTCAAAGATTCTGCATGACTTTGATTGATTTGCATAAACTCTCCTTTAAACAGTTTTAATCCTCAAAATGCAGTAAAACAACCAGTGTATGTGCTGGATCTCTTCTCTTTATTGTTCCTTTGTTGCCACTCTTCTTGGATCAAATATGACAGACTGATTTTTCATTGGTAGAAAGTATTAAAATTTCCTCTGTTGCAGCCCACAGCTGAAAGCTTAAGAGCACAGTAACTTTAGAATAACTTTGAATCACTGTCTCTTTTGTTATTTATGTCAGCTCCAGTCAGACGACTCTCTTTTAAAGAACCACTTTTTGAAAAAATCCTCATGGTTTAGAAAAACATTTAAGTTCAGACTTAATTGCAAAGACCCTGAGGACACCATCACACACTCCTGAATCATTTTTGTTTTTGAGCTAGTGTTTCTGATGCACCAAATAGGATGAAAAGAATCTGTCTGGTACATTGGTTCACTAATGAATCTTTAATGGGAAATATATTTGCTGCAAATAACTATGCTCAGACACACTGTTTGATGCAAATAACTGCACTGGGTGGTTTTCTGACAGTCAGGCTAAACAAAAGAGAGGCTGGTGCAGACACATCACTGAGTGCCTCCTGTCAAAATCCCCGTGATTCATCACACTGAGTAATATGATACTCACACATTTGCATATTTGATACTAATGTGCTGTTTGTTTATGATAATAAGAAGCTCTAATTGGATTTTAATGTATGACAGCAGAAATGGCCTGTTGGTTGAAGAGGTTTTGTATTGTTTTCGACAGTGATGGCATAAATCTCAGAAGTGCTGAAAGGTGTCTCTCATCTCCAGTTAGGCCTTGAACTAGTCAGATGTTAGTGCATGCAATACCTCTTTACACCATATATCCCATTGGCCCAATTTATAGATTTTTATATACAAAGTCAATTCAGTCAGGAGAATTAAAAAAAGTTAGTTAACGCAAAAAGGAATGAAATGTTGTAACCTCAAATGTGTGTGCTGTGCAAAAGATGACACGTTACAGCCTGAATTTTAAAGACTCTTTTCCTGTTGTTGGTATAAGGAGAAGTATTCTCCACTGTTCCAGTAGCTTAAGTAAACGTCACTAAATTAATTTTCTGTTTTCATTTAAAAAAGATTTTCCTTTGAAATTGAGGTCTGTGAAAATACCAAATGCAGTTATTAGGCGGGGAATTCACCAGTGGCCGACTGATAAACTAGAAAGCATACCTCAGATGTTATTGTTACATTTATAAGCAATAGTTTCATAATAAAGTCACAGTTATTGTATGATTCCTTGACCCTAAAAACCCAGAACTAACACTCAGAATTCTGTTGATATATTATCATAATTAGTCAGCAAAAACAACTGTTCCCTAATGGCAGTTATCTGGATTACCACCAAAATCCAATCATTTTTAAGTTGGGTCATTACCAACATCTCCTGAAAATTTCAGCAAAATCCGTCCAGTAGTTTTTGGGTAATCTTGCTAACAGACAAACAGACGAAAAAATATGACCTCCTTGGTGGAGGTAAATCTTGTCATGATACTTGAGCCCCAATTAGATATCATTGCAATTCCTAAAATTTTAAGATTTGCTGAGTATTGCAATACCTAACATTGTGATATATTGTGACTTATAACCTTTTCTAGACTGCATGGACTTAAAAAAAAATACGTTTGATTCAACAAGAAACAAATCTCAGTATATTCACGTCACTTCAGTCAGTTTTGTAAAAAACAGGAGCCTGATGTACACACATTGCAACCCACTCTACTGTGCTCAGCCTCTCTTTAACTTTATGTTTACAGCTCTGAGGAGCTTCAGTACTGCTGTGTTTCATTTAAATATTGCAAAAGGAGATGTTAACCATGGAGGCACATACCTGGGCTCCAACCGATTTGTAACAAAATGATTGGGGGGGCAGCTCTGACAAGCTCAGCATGCCAAGTGTTGGCTTTTTTGTCAGCGGGGTTAGCTTAGAATTAGCTTTGCTGTTATCGACTTTTGTATTAATTAGGTGGTACCAAGTGAGGTGAGCCATATTCCAACAGTATTCTGTCCTCATGCTTCATTCCTCACAAGCTCTGTGTCTTGTCCATCCCTTAAAAAGTCCAAAATCAGTCCACACAACTGATTTAAATGCTGACGGTGCAGTCTTTAGTGTTGCCATGTCGGATTTACTATCTCTCCTACACAATGAATGTCACCTCTGCCAAACTCACCTGCAAATAATCAGTTTTATTTCTACAGAACAAAAGCTTTATCAAACGTTGGCAATCAACAAAGTTATTGACACTTGACAGTTGTAAGGTGATACACTATCCCCATGCAAAATGCTGCGATACTATGGTGTATTAACCTAGCAATTGTAGCTGAAAATCATAGGAATTTACATAATGTTACTGCCCTTCTCTGATTTTTGTCTCTCTTTTTGGTCATCGTTTGCTAGGTGTCATTTTATCTGATTGGGACATGGAGGTTAAAGAGCTGTTTGGCATTATTTGTGACTCCTTTCAATCTAATGGAATTGTTCAGCTTTCACATTAAGCACTCACATTGTGTAGAGAATCATGCATCATTTGTATGTACAATGGATCCTCCCGTGACACTCAATCGATGTACCCACACAGCTTCCAGTGACTGTTAGATGGATATCTCTCAGTCCTCCCCATCCTGCAACCGCAGGAGACCCTCAGCCCCATCAATGGCAGCAGACCAGGGGAGCCACATTGTGCCATTTAAATTAAATCATTGTCTCCAACTCCTTTTGTCACAAAAGAAATTGTATTTAGACCTACTGGGAGGACTCAGACGGAGATAACTAAAATGAGTTTCCAGTGATGCTAAGAAGACTTGGCACTGAATCATGTTTCAGTATAACAGCGACTGGAAACTCATTTGTTTTGGTTTTGTGATCCAAATTTTAATTGCTGACACAGAAACAAAGCTTGAAATTTGGGAAGCTTTAATTACTTCAGCTGTTTTGTCTCCATATATTCAGACTGATAATATTAAGTTGAAGAGAAATATTGTATAATTTCAAAATCAATTATTTAAATCATTTACTTTTCAGTGTAAACTTTGATTACTTCAGTAACTGTTTGTGAAAATGGAGAAGTTCAATTTAGAAAAAGACTAAAGGCAAAAAGTGTATAAACATGGACATGGTTTCATAACACCATCAAATCAAGTAATAAAATCCAATGATGGCTGTGGCCATACTGGAATCTATCTTACCTTTAGAAAAATTACAAGCAAAACAAGTAAGCTGGTTTACTGCACTGCATTTAATAATAATAACAATAAATAAATTAACAAATAAACAAACAAATGGATAAACAAGGTGTTCAAATCTCAACAGTAGCAATAAGAAAAATAAAGTTAGCAGAGTTATGCAAAAAAAACATGTTCAGTTCTGTTTGACAGCTTGGCCATTTAAGCCTTGTTTTTGTACTCTTTTCCATTACGAGGTGTTGAAGGCAAACATTTCCATTTTATTATTCCTAAATAATTTCTTTTTTAACTTTTGTTCAAAAAAAGAATTCTTCTAAACATCCTTAATGCAGTTTATTGTAAAAAAAAAAAAAAATTATATATATATACATATATATATATATATATAAGTGTATACATATATATATTTAAATGCTATTTCTCTGCAAGGAACATCTGATGAATCTTTTAATAATGCTGAAGAAACAAACTTATTTGAGCTAATCTGCAGTTTTCAGACAGACATTTCATTTTCTTTATATTATATTTAAACATATCTTGTTTTACTTACTGGGTACTTTTCTTTACTGTCATTGATCACATCGTGATATATCCATCAATGTCAGCTAGTTGAGACCCATTTTTCCACCTACTCGATATTTGACAAAGTCTGGATGGCTCTTCACGTCCATTTTAGGCAGATGAGGATAATTTTTCTTGCTGCAGAGACCAGTGTGTTATGAATCTGTTGTGGAGTTACCAGAGTTCTTTATTCCAGGCCACCCAAAGGTAATACAGGTTCTGCATAACTAAATGAAGTGTGCTAATGTTCTTGGAGTGTATGCTCCTCCTGCACAATTATGATGGATGTCGACGAATCAGTGGTTTAAAAAATGATGTTATGTGACAGGGCCCACTAGGGTCAGGAGCTGTACTGATTTGCTTAAACATTATTGATTTTCACATTGTGAGTGGGGTGCATATTGCTGCCTCTCCACTCAGATCAGTGCGGTTTCTGGGCTCAACTTTAGCGCTTTAGTTTACTCGCCCCTGTTTACTTACCCTATGAGCTAAAATGCAGCAGCACAGATACAGAGCGAAAAGAACGACAATAAATAACAGCTGTTTGTACTCCAAACCAAAAATACCACAATTCATGCATGTGTATTTACGCTGAACCTATAGTTCAGTATTTTATTGAGAATTGTTACATCCCTAAGATGCTAAAGTTGTCTCACAACACTTCTGTTGCCTTTTGAAGCTACTCTAACATGTGTTTTCATTGCTGTGTATACCTCTGATTGAATTTTAAATTAGAAAATTTGCAGCAAGGTTCCAAAACTGAAACTATATTCAACTGGGAGCGTTCTTTATAACTTTCTGGCATACAAATTTGATACTCCTCGGACATTTTTGCACAATCCACGGGAAAAGCAGTCCAAACAGAAACACCCGTTACCTGCAGAAAAGGAAAAATTCACTAATAAGACTGTCTAAGAGCAGAACAATAAAATTTTACTTCTAAGAGCTAAGATTTATGGCTATTTTTTTCATGCCTTGTCCTTGTCTAAACTTTTCAAAAACTACATATTTCTCTCAACTCAATGATGTATTTAAAAGGAAGAACATAAAAAAACATCAAAAAGTAGAAAATATGTTTGATCCAACTCTTCTTCAGCAACTTCTTATTCATCTTTTAAAGCCTTTTCACCATCTTTTCTTATCGGTTTGACTTTCACTTTCATTCTGTTAAAGCATCAGGGAAAAATCTCTTTCTGCATTTCTCTTTCATGTAATATGAACTTATCTCAGAGCAAGAACTTACAAATTCCCTCTGCAAAAAGCTGGGACATTCAATTAAATACAGCAATAAAACAAGATATTTACTGTTTAACTCATCACCTCCGTTGTTTTTGGAAGTATGCACATATTCTAGAATTGATGCCTGAAACATCTTTTTAAAAGTTGGGACAGGAGCTGTGTTCAGCTTATATAGCTCAAAGATTAATGATTTTCAGTGTTATATTTAGCTTTTAATGTGCTATATACTTTAAAGGGAGACAGGTCTGGACTGCATGCTGGCTCTCTTTTGGGGAATTTCCATTTCTGCCCAACTCAGCTCTATTCTACATGAGTACTATCATTTTCTTTTTCCTTTACAGTTTATTTTCTGATAGTACCTCTTTAAGGTAGACGAGACCATCATGGCCTAGCAGAAAGTACCAAGACATCCTCAAAACAGCTATGGAGGAAACAGAGGCCGCAGAAATGTAGGTCCCTATAAAATTCATGATCACGGAATTGTAGATGCAATCACGGTATTGGACATTAAATGCGGAATTCAATATAAACACGGAATATCACGGAAATGGACGACATTTGACGTAAAATGCTTTTTCTTTTCGGACTAAAAAGGAACGTATCTGTTGGGAAAATGCTCCGAGGGGGTCACTAAGGCTGCGGACAATGCATGCTTCACTTCCCCTCCCCCTCCTCCTCCCCTTATTAATGATGTCAACATGTCGAATCGGCCGCCTGAGACACTGGCTAAGTTGGCAAAGAAGGTACGAAACTCCCGGCTAACTCCAAAGTATAGGGCAGAGCAGTTTCCCAACGATTATTGTGTGTCAGGTGATCAAATGTTCAAAAGATTTTGTCATCATACTGTTGACTGGACAACAATATGACGTAAATATACATTCAAGGACCACCTGAAGAGCGAGTGTCTATATTTCATTACTTTCTACAGTGTCTCAGGGTTAAATCTGCTTAACATAAAAAACGGAATTCTCAAAAAATAAAAACAGAAAAAACGGAATTTGGAAAAAAAAATAACACAGATTTTATAGGGCCCTAGAAATGCTCCCCTTGGATTGTGGCTACTGTTAACAGTAAGGAGATGACTTTTGTTCCAGCAACAGTTGCAAGCAGCCAAACAACATGCAAAAGCAGAGAAATGTGTGAATGGTCAAAAAGCATTGTAGATCTGACAACAGTAGAAGTTTTATTTCTGACGTGAAGCCATGCTGTTGTAACTGGTCCAGAATGTAGATTGGCATTGTCTTGCAGAAATAAGCAAAGGATGCCCCTGCACAGATGTACTCTGAATAGAAGCAAATGCTGATTCAAAACCTGTATCACTAAGTATTAATGTTGCCTTTGTAGATGTGCAAGTTACCCATGGCATGGGTAATATCACACCCACACACCATAGCAGATGCTGGCTTTAGAACTTTGCATTTACAACGACCTGTCTGGTCATTTTCCTCTTCAGTCAAGAGGACTAGATTACTACTATTTAAAAAAAAACAATTTGAAATGTGGATTTTTAAGACCACAGCACATTTTTCTTCTTCGGTAAGTCCATTTTATTTGAACTTGGACCCTTGTCCAACATCTGTGGCCCTTAAAAATTCTGCTGGCAAGGGTACTAAAACTAAAACTCATTTTTGAACTTTGTATAATTTTTAAATACTGATTATATCTGAGTGCAAGGACTTGTCTATTGGGTCTGGATGACGAACTTCCTGTTAAGAAATCTCCTACACAATCTGTTACGTACTACTCGTAAATGTATACTAGCCATGTGGATTATGGATAAAGCCCCCACTATTAACCAATGGATGACCACAGTGATGAACATTATTCCACATTATTTCAGATGTTCTTCCAATAGCTCCTTTTATACATCTATTTACCTTCTAAATTGTATTTATTTATTTATTATTCTTTTTCATATATATATATATATATATATATATATATATATATTTATTTATCTAGTACTCATTGCTCACTTCCTGTGGAAAAAAAAAAAATCAATCAAGATACCTTTAAAAAAAAAAAATTTTGGCAGGAAAATTCTCTTTTACTATGTTGTCAATCATCATCTTTACATCAATAAATGACTTTAAAGCTAATCTTGAATAACAGTGATGTTTGTTTCTGTGTCATATTGTCGGCGTCAGTCCTCAAAATAATGATATCCAAAAATGAGGTCAAGGATCTGTGTTTACAGGTTTGACCTGATCATTAATCATCCACCAACACTTTGCATAGAAAAGCCTTCTCTTCCATCTGTAGGTGCAGTGGTGTACTGTGTTGACTGACAATGGTTTTCTGAGGTGTTATCAAGCCCATGTTGTGATATCCATCTCACACTGATGCCAGTTTTCTATGCAGTGTCCCTTGGCAGGTTGGGAGTCACAGGCATTCAATGTTAGTCTTCAGTCCAGCCCCTTAGGTGCAGAGATTTGTCTTGATTGTCTGAATCATTACCTCCGCCAAGGAGGTAATGTTTTTGGCCCCATTTGTTTGTTTGTTTGTTTGTTTGTTTGTTTCTGTTAGCAAGATTACTCAGCAAATCATAAAATATTAAGAACTACAATGATGTCTAATTGGGACTCAAGTATCATGACAATGTTTGTTTTTTAGCACGATTACGAAAAAACTACTGGACAGATTTTGCTGAAATTTTCAGGACATATGGCCCAACTTAAAAATGTTAGATTTTGGAGGTGATCCAGATAACCGCCATTAGCGGATGATCACTTTTGCTCAATAACTGTCTAACTAATAATGATATCAACATGATTCTGAGTGCTAGGTGTTGGTTTTCAGGGTCAATGAATTATATTATGATGCCAATCTTATCATGGAGCTATTGCTAATAGACGTAACAGCAATATGTGAGCTACCTTGGTGGAGGTTTGTGATCTCCTAGTGCTTTCTAGTTTGATTATATTATGGCGTGTACATGTTGAAATCTCTGCATCCTTGTTAATACACGTTGAGAAACGTGTTTCATAAACTGTTGGACTGTTTGCTAATGCAGTCTTTAACAAAGTGGAGAGGTGCTAATTTGATATCCAGTCATGGTTTAATCACCCAGGTACCCGTGGAATGTTCCTGATGCCTTTATTTTTTGAGGGGTCTTTTTATATTCCTTTATTGATACAAGAGAGACAGTGAATAGAGCTGAAAAGAGAGGACGAGAGTGAAGGACAATGTGCAGGAAATAGACCACAGGCTGGAATTGTACCCCACCAAAGTGAGAGCCTTCATGTACAGGCATACAGGGTTCTCAACAATCCACTAGGCTATGGGCATCCCAACCTGGGTGTGTGTTTTAAGCGTTCCCACATTTTCCCTGCATTTTTTTGCCAATATCCCAAATGTTTTTGAAACTAATTGTGGGCATTAATTTCAAGATATGTGTTTATTTCTTCTCATAAAGCTAAAGAGTTTCTCAATTTAAACATTAAAACCTTGTCTTTGTTTTGTAAGTATGGAATAAAGATTGAAAAGGATTTACTATGTTCTGTTTGGATTCATATTCACAGGACATCCCAGCGTCTCAAAACAAAAGTGTCAGGAAACCAAAGGATCACCCCAAGTTTAAAATTTGGTCTGGTAGCTGAGAATGTGCCAGGTCACTGTCAAGGTTCCCTTGAGCAACATACTGAATCCCCTCAGCCCCCTCACTGTGACACCTCTTCATAAGTGCATCATTATAAGATTCAGTTTTGTTCAAGAGTGACCTTTGCATTTGTATGAACTCCATAGATGCAATTTCCACCAAGGGATTCAGAAAATAAATGGAAAAAAGGAGACTTTTTTAATTTGGATTTGGACCTTTGGATGTTTTTTTAAGCTCTGCCTCGGCGCTGGACTCGGTGAGTCTCACCACCTCTCATGGTTTAATTTCAGCCACTGAAAGCCTGCGCACAAACGCACCAACGCTTTTCTCCTCCATTTTCCAGAGAACAAAATGCTCTGAATTCCCATCCTCTTAACAAGAGTGAGCCGAAGCTCCGAGTGCAATATCAAACCGGGCGGCTCTCGCTTCTAGCACATGTTGCCATGGCGATAATGGTTGAATCCATAGTCTCCTGTCTCTTTGCCGGGCCTGGTAATTCGGTTATTCTAGCGTGAGAGATAGATCCCATCAGTGATACAAGTGAGCGCCGGAGACCTGAATGAAAGAGGAATTAAATTCTAAAGATAAATGTGTTCGCTCACTTCATACAACGTGATTGAAAGATACAGAGAGAGTGGAAGTGTAGAGACTCGCAAGTAACACGTTTAAAACTTCATAAATCACTGGGAACACGGTTATTATCTAAATATGTGCTGCTTACATCTATAGAACAGAAAAACACTATAAATTCAACAGATGATGCTACCTGAAAATCATACAAAAACAAAATGTCAAATATATCATCTAGTTGACAGTTCACAGATTTACGATTGAGATAGAAGTCAGAGGATATGATCAAGTCCACTGGACTTCCTCTGCCTCTGCCTCGACACTGATCCACTGGTCACGTCTCCACTGCAGCTTGTTACCTCACTCAGCACGAAAATGTGAACAATCACCTGTGAGGAGGACCAGCGATGCTAGCACAGCTAACATTACCACCTTCCACTCTACAGACCAGCCTCACATGGTTTATCTGCTGACACTGTAATCCTGTGTGAAACAAAAAGCACTTTTTTTTTGTTTTTGAGGGTTGTCTTAACTACAGACTAAGTGGTTTAATTTAATTCAAACTTAATTCAGATATAAAATTGAATTTCTTGTTAGAGGGACATGCAGACAACTGATGATGGATAATGTTGCATGTTTGGGCTAACTGGTAGATGAACTCAAGTACGGTGGTGATAATAGATGGTAACAAAGCACTTGTTAGTCTTAGTGATGCACGATATCATCAGTTTGATATCGGTATCAGCCGATATCAGCCTAAAAGTTAAGTATAAATATTGGCTGCTATTTAAAGTTTTGCAGATATTTACAGCCGATATATCGGTCACACACCAGCCATCAGGGTTTCTGCAGAAATCAGCCAGTCAAATTTGATGCTTCTTAATGCCATTTTAATGCTATACTATCAATTTTTTATGCCATGACTGTGAACTCAAGACAGGACACAGGTTTGTTTTTTTTGTAAAAGATGATTTTTATATGAAAACTGTCCCTACAAATACCTCATCTTAAAGATATCAGAACTTATGGAGTTGTGAGAGAACCTATACTGCACTGGAGGGTGACCACTAGTTCCTTCACCTGGTCCAGCCTGCTGGCCACTTTCCAAACATCCGGTTTTACGGCAATTGTACCCGATCAGCCAGAAACAATTAACGCAATTGTTCCACTTGTTTACGTGGATGTACATATCTGGTGAATCAGAGTTTATTATTATATATCATCATATTGTTATCATCATATATTATCAAATAATTTTCTTGAAAACTACAGACAGAACTTTTAATGCTGCTGAATATAAAATTTAATGATTTTTAATGCCATTTCAGGCCTTAATTTTCGCAAAATCAATTTAATGATTATTAATGCTTTTTAATGTGCTGTATAAACCCTATATATTGGCTGGAATATCGTCAAATTATATAAATGTACAATATTGATGCACCCTCTCATCACTGCATGGGTACTTCGAGTACTTTTCTTGTTTATCATCTGGTCCTCACAAAATTACACTGTAACACTGAAAGAAAAAAGTCCATATTCGTTCATTACAGAGCTTCTGCTCTTGATATCGGAATCGGTGTCTGTGATGGTGAATTAAAAAATAGCGAAATATCAGATATCGGCAAAGATCCGATATCGTGCATCCCTAGTTAGTCTGACTACATACAATGCAGTTACCTGAATAATGTGGTTGAGGACTCATCATTTCTCTCACTTGACTGCACAATCCAGGTATGGAGCGGTCCTCCATCTTTGAATTTAATCACATTGGTTTATTTGCAGCTTCACAGTCTGCTGTTCCCCGATATGTCATCTGCATCCTGTGGTTGATGTAATGATATCACCTCCAAGAGCCCTGAGATGTGAGCAGATAAAGCTCATGTTCTCCAGGGCACCGGGCCATATGGGAAGAAGAGCCCCAGCGGAGCAACATATGCTCTGAAAACAAGGAGCGCTCATAAATGTTAAATCTGCAAATGCAAAAGTTCAATTTACATTCAATTAAGAGCTCCACAGCCGTGTCTTCTCTTACTGTACATGCGTAGATACATTTTCTCTGAGGGCTGAGTCGCTCTCTGTGAACATTTAATGGTTGATCTGGACATGGCTCAACATGTAGCCATGCTTACAGAGCCAAATGTTCAAAGGGAAAGCAGTCGATGAGCTATTTATATACTTAAGTTTTAAAAAAAGCACAGCTACACTGACAATGGTTAAGTTTAAGCAAAAATGTGTACTTCAACAGCTCAGTTTATGAACAAATACTCTCGTAAACTGAACATGAATGCAGATGTATGTGTGTGAAACAAGCTTTCAAGTGTGTAAATATTATACTTGATTAAGATATTTCTCCATCGCTCTCTGTGATTTCCCATGGAGGAGCTGAAATGTTACTGGAGACACATCCAAAAGCTCTTGGGTGTGATATAGTCCTCATTAAAAGTAAAATGTAAGTAAACACCTTCAATTAATTCATCCCATTGAATAGCTGCTGTGTCAAAGTCAGTCTCTCAGTGAAGTGTCTAAGCAATATCTCCCTGTAATGTCTGAATTAATGACATCTTTCATGTGAACTCTGATTAAATTACAACTGAGTAATCAAATCTGTGGCATGTGTACAGTGTTTGTGCCAATACTGGCTCACTGGTATTGTCTGGTGATTGCAACTGTCATCATATGTTTTGAAATAGGGAGGCACATTTTTATCAGGCCAATACTGGTATCAGCAGATAATTGCCGAAAGGTTGATTATTGGTATTGGCAGATACGAGCAGTTGGCATGTATTAACAGCTAATATTGTGACCATAGAAATTTGCCATAGATATCCCACATATATTAGTTGTAATGTTGCAAAATATGTGATACACCATAATGGTTTACCTCATAATCTCTCAATGTCTGCATGTATAAATCAAAAATATCATTTATCAAATGGACTATAACCATGAAAGGAACAGGTCGGCCAATTTTAGTTAAGCAGAGACTTTTTTGCATTTAACACAAAATACTGGTATCAAAATCAGTGGTAATGTTTTTGGACATATCAACATATCATATATCTGTAAAAATCCAATACTGTGCACCCCTATTTTTTAATTATTTTGGTAAAATAGGCCCTAAATGCCTGTGTCTATGAACAGCTTTTTTCATCATTGGCATTTGACAAGCAATTACTATTGCTGGGTTATGAAAGTTGATTTACAAGTTGCTTTTTTCACATTTTAGACTTGATTAGGTTTGTTTTTAATCATAATAAAAAATAAAAAATAAAATTTCATGTTGTTTTGTCAATGTAGACAAGTGTGCAGATGTCCAAACTGCATGCTGTACCTCCGATAACACAGTTATAGCTTGACCTTTAATTCTACGAAGGTATTGAGTTCAGTTTTTTGATATATTTTGATAAATTGAGGCAGAACTTGTTATTGTGTACTTTATTTGTCATCTGTAGTTTTTCTTCACTATTTCGTTGAGAAGGAAAGAAAAACAGAAACTGGAAATTTAGGGCTGCTGGAGGCACTCAACAAATGCCAGATGCCCAGGTTTGATTCCAGTCTGAGGCCCATTTCCTTCTTGCCAACACCTTTAATGTCTAGTTCTAGCCAGACAAAAAAAAGTCGTAAATTGAGTTCTGTGAGGGAAAATCTGGGATTTTATTTTGTGGCATGCTGCCCAGCCCTAGTGTGGCATGAGCTTGGTCTCCCTTATGCACTGGTACACAGCATAACACCACTTTGAGACAGAAAATACAGAATCAACACCAGTTTGCCACTCAGTACTGATATCCTGTCACTGCAAAGACAAACTTTTCAGCATCAGATATCTAGTAAAATACTGCATTTCAAATTAAACTGTCAAAATATAAAACGAAAGTGCAATGTGAATAACAATATAGGAGCCAAACCCTAAACAAAAGTAGAAAGGAATGGACGTCAAGTCTCCCACATATATAAACAGTAAAATCAGCTGAATAACTGACAGTCATCTCTGCTCAAATCCTGCCAATAATGAGGCTGATTAATCTCCCTTCTTCCAAAACTGTCTGGATGATTAAAATATAAACTGCCTGTGAATCCCAGAGTCAATATTCAAACATTTTAGCTGATAAAACAGACTCTTGCTGTAAATAATGTGTTGTACTTGTAGCCAGATGGACACTTCATATCCTCAAATTGAATTAACCAAGTTGAAGGACAAAAACAGCCCAAGAAGTCACGATTAAGAAAAGCCACCGCAGACTCTGAGAGTAATTCTATTAAAGGGCACGAGTCCTTGAGATGGCCTTTTCAAAATAAGACTCCATATCTGAAATTAGGGATCAAAAACTATAAATGAAAGATTTCCCTGCGACCTCAGTCTTTGGAGACGGCGCTCTCACAAAGGCCAGTGGAGAGGCTTGAAGATGAAACACCCTTGATACTGGCACCCACACAACCCCCTCCTCGCTCCACGCGCTCTGTGAGGGAAGCAGGGACGGCGGTCTGCTGCTCCCCGGGTGCACTTAAATCATCAGGGCCTGATAAAGACAGCGCTGGATGGGAGCCTCATTGGAATTTTAAAACTGCAAGCTCCACAATCATAAACAAGGCGTATGCTACTTTTAGAGGTGGCAGCGGAGACGTAGCATGAGCTATTACTCCAGGGTCCCGCCGCTAACTGGCCGGCAGTCCTTGTTTCTCCTCAATTATGCTCAGGCCTCGCTCCCTGTTGGGAAACTGCAAAGAGCATTTCACTGCATGGAGCTTTACAATGCTCCTCGTGCATACATTAGCCTTGTATTCTTGTTCTTCAAAAGTTCAGTGCAAGCATAGGAATACAAATGATTCACCGCTGAATTTCTATCGGTGTAATGTTGTGATGGTAGAGAGAGACGGGATGAATAGTAAAGCTGAGCAGTCTATCCGGTTTTCAAGATAAATCAATTTAGTTTAAAAGAAGATAAACCTGTAAGACAGAGCATTGTTCACTGTAAGATCCACTGACAGTTACATTCTTCACCACAAAAAAATACATATGAAATGTTTAGTCTTAATAGGAGCATGTAAAATTCTAAGAAAAAACTGAAAAAAATGAAGTCCCAAACGCAATATTTAGTGATTTCTTGGTAAAAATCATCACAAATTTAAGCCAATCTCCTGCACCAAGTGAGTATCGAGGATTTTCCCAAGTAGACAGCTTTAAATCCTTCTAAACTGAAAACAAAATGACATTTAGCCAACAAGTTTTGAGTAAATAAAGCATTTGGTTAAGTGCAGGAATTGAGCACTTCTTAGCATCCACAATGCAAAGTTAGTTGAGAGAGGAGTGGAAAGTGCCAGCAGTGCTAACACTAGCCTTTGGATTTTCTCTCAGTTTAAAGTCCAATTTCTGTACCAGATGCAGACAATTGTGAGTTTATTCTAAAACAGCTGAAATATATTTTAATTAAAGCTCCATATTTAGGATTAAATTTCTGTCTAACCACATTACTCCCACATGTTTCCAAAGCTATTTATTTGTTCCACGGTGTTAATTCAAAGTTCTTTTATTAAATTACCAAGTTTAAGGGCATTTTGGCAGCAAGGCATCAACCATGAAAGAGAGGGTTCAGTATTTCTTAAGTGGGTTGTATGGGATTCATTTTAATAGAAAAAAACATAGAAAGGACTAGCTTGGGTGCTTAGCCTTTGTATACATTGTAGATGGGGCCAAGATCTCTGTATGATTTAATGAATTTTAGGTGATAAACTAAAGATAATAACAGCACTGGGTGGTTGCACACTGTAATGGGCACATTTACAATGCTTTATTTTGAGTACCACAGGATACAACAAATATTTTTGGACTCTGTGTGGGAGTTTATTAGCAATTTTTAATATGTCAAAGTGCAAACTTGCCCAATTTGTGGCAACTAGATATTCTGTTTTAAGACGATAACTAACTAAATATAAAAACAGAGCTGGGTGATTGCACAATGGACACATTTAAAATGCTTTATTTTGGTCAGCAAGAAAGAGCTCTTTAGCTAGCAGGTCCCTTTGTTTCGGTGTGACTCTGGCATATTGTACAGCCTATGTGATCGACCCCCTAGGCTTTGGTCCAACTTATTAAAAATGAAAATTTCCCAATGTGGAGTTTATCTCACTCCTTGCCAGTCTACTTTTCAAAAATTGCCGACTTCCTTGTACAATTTTAGCGGTGCTCTCTCCCTTTTTTTTCAATATGGCCCAGATCACTGAGTTTCTGAGCTTCTGATCCAACTGTTTATTTAAATATTGGAGATTTTTTCCTTTTAGAACACAGTTTTTTGGGGTTTTTTACATTTTTTTTTTAACATTTTTTGACAACCACAATACAGGAAATAATGTCACTGTTTTTGTGCAACTTAGTGCCTTGAAGTGCATCTTCATTTTTAGTCCTTTAAAAAGAAAATGGCCCAGTATAGTTTTTCTTTCCCTCTCAGTGCAAAAGACTTTTCTAAATGTTGTCAACATATCTGTGCAAATATGACAGTGTGGCTCTCTCTCTCTCTTTTTCTCCTTTGGTCAAAAACATAATTGCAAATCAGCATGGTCCAAAATATGTTGGTAAAACAGACCATTGCTTTTGTCTTTGCCAATTTAACATGCTTTTGGAATGTTGTCAATTTTTTTTTTTTGCAATTCAGATGTTGCTCTTTCATTCCCTCCATCTTTCCCAATTAAAACCATGACTAAAGATCATCAATTTTCAGTGACACAACTGATCATTAAATGAATCAAGATGTAATATTAAAAAAAAAAGTATTGAAGAGTTTAAAACATTTTGACAAACACAATTTAAAACATACAACTGTGGGCTTTTTGTAGGAGTTTATTTATCATTAAAATCACAAATTTGCCCAATTTGTATTGTCTAGAAATTATATTTTTGTTGCACTGATATCAAGTACCACTATCAGGTGATTTGAAAAGAAAAAAATTGTGATTGTGAACATTTTTTTTAATAGAAAATCAGGATATGTTGTGTCTGCCATACAGCTAAAAAATATCTAGATATGATGTTTTGGTCCATACTGCACAGCCCTAGAGTCAGCAGGAAAATATAACTGCTCCACACTTGCACTTTTGGCACAAGGTGTAGCACTGTGATAAAAAAGAGAAGGATACAGTGACTATCTTGACACAGTGGCCACCTCTATGGCGCAGTATTAATGAGAAAAAATAAATAAAGTTCATGATTTTCGCATACAACCTCGCCCTAAGGGTCGTTATCAGTTTGGCAGGCGGCAGCGTCATGTCGCTCTGAAATGTCAGACACGCAGACACGCGTGCCGTGGTCCATTTTTAATGATGCAAGACACTAATCAGGCTGGTTTTCTACCTGCCAGTTTCATACCCTCCCTCTGGTAACGCACAATGGGCAGAGAGCAGATCACTGTGAGCAGCGTGTAAGAAAGGAAAAAAACAGGAACAGAGGGAAGGAGGGGAATAGTTTCAACGCTGACATGAAATACCCAGGAAATTGCTCCTGTCTCAGATCAACGAGGTGCAGATGTGAAACCAGCGCTGTCACACGCTTGTGGTCCACCCTCTCTCTGAAACGATGTACTCCTTCAGCCCAGTCTGTGTACTCTGAATGTACGAACAGGCAGTATGATGTAGGACTGCTAATTCAGGACGTGTGTGGTGCGTCTGTGACAACATCTCTATCGCTTTTGGGACAGTAATGAGTGCTGTCATAAATTGGCTGAATGAAAGGGAGAAACATGGGCTCCCAAAAGCTTTAATCATTTAATTTTGTCAGGATTGAGGTGCGTCCTCCTTCTCCTCCTTCATCTCCGCCTGTCTCCACCCTTAGCCAGGCTGGCTGGAGAAAATCCTGTTGGTTGCTATTTCCGGCGCATGAGGCTCTCTGGTTAAGAAACAGCTGGATGGAATTATGCCTGAGAGCGTCATTGAAGAGAAGGAATGACCAAATTAAAGCCTTAAGTCTTAAAGTACTCGTGTTCTTTACTCTCAAACTCAGGTTAACGTGTGATCCCAGAGGATGTAGAGTGGTGAGAGTGGTTGGAAATTTAAGGGCCGTGTGTCAAGAAGGATGACAGGATGAGCCTGTGATTACAGGCTGTTATGATTTAAAATATGGAGGTATAACTCTTTGCACATTGCAAGAACTGTCATTCTTTAACCCTTGGATTCTGTATTAAAACACATCCTTTAGTCCTGTTTTGGCTTTTTAAAAGCCACAACTTCAGTTGCGGTAAAAACATAACAGACAATTTTTTTTTTTCAAATTTTTTCGCTCGGATCTCTTCATCAAGCTCAGCCCTGATCAAAAGTATTTTATTATTATTATTTTTTTTTAATTATGGATTTTAACCCTTTAAATGCTAATTTCATAGGAGATGTCACTGATTTGGTGAAAAAAAACACAAAATGACTGATTTTCAATATAAAAAATGATCAGAGGCTTGATTTTTTTTACGTGCTATCAGACTCTTGGATATGTCAAAGATCAGTAAAAACATTGGTTTTGGTGTGTTATTATTTTTTGTGCAGCATCAGATTTTAAGTTTTACTCCCTATTGACTCCCATCATAACCACATTTTTTGAATGCAGCCATGATACTGCAGTGAAATTGAAATTGGCATTTAAAGGGTTAAAATCCATAATTTAAAACAAAAAAAAAATAGTTTTGATCAGGACTGAGATGGATGAAGAGATTTGGGGGGAAAACGTTTGAAAAATAATTATCTAATATGTTTTTTACAGCAGCTAAAGTTTGTGGGTATTAAACAAAACAGGACGAAAGGGTAGTAAATTTGCCCACAGTGTATTTTTGACCTTTTTGAAATCACATTTTCAAAATTTATGTAGAATTACGTTTCTTCACCAAAAATGTTTTCTCTCTCTTACATAGAGTGAAAGTTATGGTCAATTAGTTCTAAATATCACCCCTTTGTGGCAGAAAAAAGCCACATAGAGACCCAAGGGTTCATTTACAGTGCAGCACTAACTGTGATGGTGTCTCTTATGTCAACTGTAAGATTTTGATTTTTAAAGCAGCCATCTGAGCCTGAATTAAAGCTCATTACTTTGTACATTGCAGAGTTTTACATTGTAGGAAAAAAGCCGTCCACTGTGCTGTAAAATATAAAGTCATGTATTGTTAAAGGGATGGGTCAGTATCGTTGTGATTAGGTTGTATCAGATTCTAGACAAAAGTCAGTGAGGTGGCTGAAAGGGCTTCAATAAGCACTGCATTATTAAGGAGAACAAGCTCAGACTTCCAGTGAGGTACACTGCTGTTGTCGGGTTAGGAATGTAACGGTAACCGATAAAATGATAAACCACAGTAATATTTTAGGCAGTTAGTATTACCGTTTCCTATTTTAACTACCGTTAAAACCGTGTTTGATTACCTCAATTTGTCAATAACTCACGGTGATGCTGCTCATTGCCTGGAAAAGCCAAAACTATGTGTCTGCTCCTCAGCAAAGCAGCAGCGGTCCCTCAGACGCAGGCGCTCGTGTGCAGTTTGCAATGTTTAGCCTCTGAAAGTGAAAGTATGGCGGTTGGTGCCTGACACAGACACTGTACCGGATTTTTTTCCCTCAAAACAGACCAACTCTGAAGTCTGGTGGTATTTTGGATTTTAAAAGGGTACCAAGAGGAAACTTATCGAAGACGGTCACCCTGTCCCTGTGAAAGGGAGGCAGGGAAGAACCACAAAACACCAGCAGCACCTCCACTACAAACACCCCCACAGCAGCATCAGAGAGGAGCGGCCTGGCTGGACTGTTGAGAAAGACCTCAGCAAGGGACCAGAGAGGTGAAGAGGGTCAGGTCGTTCTTAATTTCACATTATTTTTTAACTAAATAAAACTTTTTAAAATGATTTCAGTGTGTGTATCAGTACTTTTTGAACATTTTGAGCACATTGCAACAATGCCACAATAATAATGATAACCATGATAATTTTGGTCACAATAATCATGAAAAGAAATTTACATCCCGCTGCATACAATTATTTTGCGTAATTGTGTTGGTTTTACATAAAAACAAGCCACAGAACTATGTTGGATCAATCGTTCGATTGAGCTAAAATTTCAGCGTGCTTTCTCTTTCCTGCAGGAAGTCTCTGCACTTGGCACTATTTTACAATGCAGCAACTGGTTATGTGTTCTTCTGCCCATGCACGATGATTCCTCTGTGTTGCTGTTTCACTCTAGTGGGCAGAATCGATGCACACATTTTCACGGGCTTCGTTTTAGCAGGTCTTTGAGGCTCTCAAAAAATTGGATACTTGCAGTCTCCCTGTTGGAAGTTTTGTAAAGTCAGATTGACTTCGAAACAACGGTAGGATGGAAAATACCTCTTTCATTTTTTTACTTTCACAGTCTACATATTAGATGCTGA
The DNA here is from genome assembly GCA_037902135.1 of Cetoscarus ocellatus. Lineage (NCBI taxonomy): Eukaryota > Metazoa > Chordata > Actinopteri > Labriformes > Labridae > Cetoscarus > Cetoscarus ocellatus. The sequence continues at coordinate 159,682 of JBAMNC010001676.1, forward strand.
AAAAAAGTAGAAAAATATATCAAGATACTCACAGCAGATAGATCACAGTGACTTCCTGGGTGGGAAAACAAAGAGCTCTGAAAATTTTCTCCCAATTAAACATTCAATCCAACATAGTTTCATGGCTCATTTTCACATAAAACTCAGAATTTGGTGAAAAAACTACAAGGGCCTTTATTTGTGAGGGACAGAGAAAGGAGATTGAAAGGGGGAGAGAGAGCAGGGGAGGACACATGGCAAACAGGCCTTAAGAGCTTCAATCATGAGATGTGCAAGGTTAGTATCCACTCCACCACACCAGCCTTGGATGAGTGGACAAGGCGTTCACTGGCTTCGTTTTAGCAGGACACTGGTGAATAAAGTATAAGCAAATAGTTGAATAAAGGTTTTTACTAGAGAGCGTGGATTAGCACAAAAGTTATATAGTTATGGCCCTACATTTGGAACTGAAGAAGCTTCTTGGATGAGAAGTGAAACGTCTTCCCAACAAACTCAACACAGTCCAGTTGCCTTGTTTTTTGAATCTTCAAGATGAACATGACCTGGATGAATGAGAATCTACACAGACGGCCCTATAAAATCCATGTTAGTTTTTTTCCCAAATTCTGTTTTAATTTTTCCCATAACCCTGAGACACTGTAAAAAGTAAGGAAATATAGACACCCACTCTTCAGGTGGTCCTTACACGTATCTTTACTTGTCCAGTCAACAGTATGTTGACAAAATTTGCAGAACATTTGATCGCCTGACACATAACAGTAGTTGGGAAATTGCTCTGCCCTGTACTTTAGAGTTAGCTGTGAGTTTCATAGCTTCTTTACCAACTTAGCCGGTGTCTCAGGCGGCCGCTTCGACATGTTTGGATTGTTAAAGAGGGGAGGAGGAGTGGGAGGGAAGTGAAGCTAATTGTCTCCAGCCTTAGTGACCCCCTTGGAGCACTTCCCCTTTTTATTCCGAACAAAAAAAATTAAAAAATGTTGGCCATTTCTGTGATATTCCGTGTTTATATTGAATTCCGCATTGAATGTCAAATTCCGTGATTCCATCCGCGATTCCATGATCATGGATTTTATAGGGCCCTGTATAGTGTCAAAAGCAGATCTCTGTGGCTTTCCAAAAATAGGATAATTGCAGTCTTCCTGTTGGAGGTTTCTTACTGTCAGATTGACTTTGAAACAAGTATTGTATGATGGAAAATTCCTCTTTCAATTTTTACTTTCATACCCTCCACATTAGATGTTGAAAAAAAGTAGAATAAGATTTCAAGATACTGTGGATGAATCTTTATTTGGCTGAAAATAACCACGCTGAAATGTTCAACAGAAAGACAGGGCACAGCTTCTTGACACTTTACCTGCCCTACCTGGAGAATGAAAATATGCTTTTTTCTGCAACAAAAAGCTTATCTGCCCCTGCATGTTCACCTTGAGTGACTCAGTTGTTTTGGATTTTTTAAGTATTTACAGCATTATTTATTAGGATATTTTCCTCACGGATGCCCTCATACCACCTTTGTCAGCCTGACATTCAGATACTCTTACATTTTCCCATTATCATCTGAGACAACGCCACATCTAGTTTCAAGCAAACTGCTCAGCTGAATTATATATATATATATATATTAAGATAAAGCGAGCGATGTCAGAAGCTTTGAACATATAAATAAGCTGACTATTTTTGGGAAGCCGTCTCCCTCACATCATCTTTTTCAGACGTTGCTCAAACAAGAATTACTGGTGAAAGTCAAAGGTAGTCTTTGACAGAAGTACAAGGTGCAGTGTTGAATGTGCAAGGCGGCAAATGTCAGACGCTTGTTTATCAGGAGAGAAGAACATCAGTGCTCTTTTACTGCAGTATTTTTGTGCCAGTGCTAAGGGAGCACCTTGGTGCTGCAGGGGATCAAATGACGCCCTCCTTTGTATTTTTCATGAACGGCGTTTTACCGGTGACACTTTGTGATCACACACAAACCTGATGTGGAAGATGTGAGAGATCCAGATATTCTCGCAAACTTTTTCTCCCTGTGTGTGTTTTTTTCATCATGAAGAGTCATTTTAAGTGTTAATCCCCCAAGAAAACACAAAGTTGGAATTGTCAGTTGACTGGAACACATGCATAATTTAAAAGTGAGCCTCGGTTGGCGGTGGTGCTTATAAAGCTGCAATTATAAAGTTGATGAAGCTGAAATGTTAGCAGCACATTTGGAATTCTAACATGTTTTAATTGGCTTCAAAGACTGATTTGTAGTCTGGTCAAGTGTAAAAATGGTAACATGTTTTGTAATTAAGTATGGACTAGACCCTGAGTTGACTCCAGAGGTGAGTTATTTTGAAAGTTAATTCATCTGGAACCTTGTTTTTAGCTGTGTCCTTGCACATCTGTCCATGTAAGACGAACAGCATTACCGTCTGTTAACTACTGACTCAGTCCAAAGATATCCCCGTATGGTTGTTAGTATGGTCAAGCCGGGTACACACATAAGGATTTTCTAAATGTGAAGAGATTTTTTTATCTGTTAGAGACCCCACACATGAAAATCAAAAATCAGGCACTGAACAGTTTTGATCGTACTGTGTGTGGAGTGCTCCGATAATCTCAACACAGCACGCCACACACATAACGATTCTGTCCCACCACTGATCTAGAATCTAGTCCTACAAAACAGAAATCTCAAGTGATCAAACGTGATCTAACAAAAATGAGGAAGAAGAAGCGTAGCAACAACCATAAACATTGTCTACGGCAACAACCGGAAAACACAACACGGAACATGGGAGAGGACATACAAGAAGAGGGAATGATGGTGGTCTTGGGGATAGTTTTGACAGAAAATCAGGAACTAAATAAAAGACTGTGGAAAAAAACCTGGAGACTGTGTGAGCACGTGAGCTGGTCCTCCATTTCTGAGGTCCACAGAACTTTATGTTTATGTTTCAGGTTGGCCATGCTTTTCTTTTTTTAACGCCTGCTTCCTTATTCCTCAGTCAGTACACTTCTTGATTGGCTACATTCCGTTCTACGTCACAATTCACAGAGTCATGACTCGGGAGTCGTCGGCTTTCCCAACACACATGAAGATTTTTTGTTGTAAATACTGAACAAGTTTAATATTTACAATTGTCGTCCCCGACCCATTTCAGAGCTGATTATCGGGACAAATTTACTCTTAACACACCCCAGACCACAGGATAATCTTATAGGATAATCTTAGAAGACAGAAGATAATCAGGCATTTGCTGTCCTTGGTCAGGAAGGGGAAAAGTCGGGACAAAAACAGCCCAATAATCTTAATGTGTGTACCCCGCTTAAGACTAACCACAGAAGACTCCTTTCCAAAAGAAACTACGTGAAAGGTGGTATTAGAAACACTGACTTGAGCAGCTCTAATTTATAAGTAAATGTTTTGCTTTGTAACAGTAATTTGAGGACCTACCAGTCAGATAAACCACAACTGTTATGACAGATTAGGAATAGTGGTAAATCTCCAAAGGGTGATCAATTTGTTATCAATAAAGAATTGAGCTATTATGAAACAACTGCATTTTTCAATTTAGGGATGCAAATTAGCCTCAGTTCAACAGTGATATCTGTAGATATCAGCCCTTTTTACAAACACTGACATCTGCTAACTAAAGACATCTGCTAACTAACTAACAGATATCAGTTTCAGATGTTTTCTGTTGTGTCATATCAATTTAATGCTGGCATCTGGCACACCTAACTGCTGATTAAGAGAAGATTCATTTTATGGGCTGTAAAAATGACCTATTGGACAAACTGTGATCTGTTTTCATGATCAAACAGGAGAGAAAATGCTGACCCAATTATGCCACAAGAGGTAAACAGAAAAACAAAAGGTATCAGCATCAGCTACTAAAATCATTTTAGACAATATTATTGGCATTGGCCTTGATTTTCACAATCAGTGCATTTCAAATAGAAACATTGTGTTCCCAACTTGATTTTAACTGTTCTGATATGGATGTGTATAGGACTTCTGAGGCTTTAGAGGCAAGCTTCAAGAGGACACTGGAGGAATGGCAGCTGTTTTGCATTGCAGGATCTCATTAAGTCTCACATTAAAATATCAAGTTCTACAACCCAAATTAAAATGACAGCCTGGTTTGAAAACAACAGCAAATTTTGAAGTTCTGTCTGGTGTATGATTTGATTTTCTTGAGCCTAAGACTTGTTTAAATTTGCTTAATTAGAGGCATGGCTGAGATGATTGACAGATGGGTGCAGTATAGCAATCAGTGGCCTTAAGTGACATGATCAGCACTGAGGCCTAATGGGCAAAAGGAGTTTAGGATTGAAGCTATTAGTATTCTATTCCAGAGGGAAATGTGAGAGAAGCTTCTGAAATCAACATCTCTGCAAAGAAATTCATGTTTACATCCACTGACAAGAACAGAAGACAGAAATTTTATTATCAATAAGTTTTGGGCACTTTGGACATTACACAGCACCTGGACACGACTTAAACAGCTAAGGTTTAACCAGTGCGTCCCTTCAGCAATGTTAACATACTGTAATATAGGAGAACGCTTCCCAATACACCAACACATAGATGAAAATCCTGAAATACAGACAGTTTATGCAATTTTAATGTGCTTAGGTCAAAAATGCTGCTGTCTAAAAAGTGAAGCTACCATTAGATTGTTGATGTAGTTTGTTAACAGTATCCCAATAATCGTCAGCTGTTACCATTTGGTAGTGTTGTGAGGTAATGTTAGTTCAGTAATATTAGTTTACAGGCAGACAGTTTGATCAGATTATACAATATTTTATAACACAATTAGAGGAAGATTCTTCCTCCAATGGATCCTGACAGATCAACTGCCCATTTGCGCATGTGCGACGGTAAGTCTACTGGGACAAACTACTGTCGGAAATGCGTTGCCAGAGACATTTAAGGGATTTTGAGTCATTCTGCGCTGCAGATGGGTTAATTGCATTAAAATTTTTAATAAGATTAATCATTATAATGGATTAATCAGCGTTAACACGTTAATTTTGACAACCCTTATTTTTTCATGATAATAAAAAAAACACACACACACCAAAAAAAACCTGGACTAGAGTTTGTTTGGTGCGGACCAAACCTGTTAGGAGAAAAAGCTATCTGTGCCCATGTAGTCTAAGGATGAGATATAAGACTCATGTGGCTTATTTACAAGTCTGCACAGTATTATACACTCGGCATAGGAAACAGGAGCAAGCTATACAATTTAAAGTCAAATCTGATTCATCTGATTCAGATAAAGCCCTTAGAGCTGCACAGTTGTTAACAATCCATCAATTAGTAGCTGAGAATAAGAATGCATGACTTGCTCCTGTTTCCATGGTCGTCAAACTAATCACTGATAATCCTCGGATCAGAGAGTAAAACAGACATTTGTTAAAAACAGCCCTGGATGTCTTGCACCAGAAAACAAATCGAGGCGTGGGAGTCTGCAGATAATAATACTCTCTGATACTCAACCTTGTGCACCTTCAAACTCTTCAACATACTTTCTGCAGGTATTGTTGTTTTCCCTTCAGTTGAATATGTTAATGTGTATTAAGACAGAAAACAAGCAGAGTTCTTACATTTCATCCGCCTAAGGTATCAAATCCTGCGTGTGTTCTAGGTCTATCAGAGGATAAACACGGGGGAGAAAAGGGATTTTGAGGCGCGCAGTAAGCAGGCCTTGAAATAGCTGCATTTCAAATGTTGTGTTTGCTGTGAAAGTGACACGCTGCAATAAACCTGAGAAGGTAAATACTTTTCCAACACACAAAAAGGAATATGTGAATTGTTTTTCTGTTCCAGCACACTCTAAACTAGCTTATTATTTTCACGGCTGCCTCAGTGCTGCCGTCATCATGTCCTCGGGGTGCTGGAACCACATTTCAGCCTCTCGTATGCTCTACAGTTGACCAGCTGGCAGAGAGATTGTTAAACTCACTTTTTTGGCCAAACAAGACAGTGCTCCTCTCTAATCCGCCTGGCCCTTGTGTGTGCTCCTTGGCCTGCAAACCGGGTATGTTATCGTTTCTCCTCAGACCGCTGACTGGATCCCTGGGCCCTGCACTGCTCCAAGTAATGCTGCTAATGAGCACGAGGAGGCTCGGTAGCAGGGATCAATGCTTGGAGCGGTGTGTGTGTGTGGAAGAGAGGCGTCTGCCCCGGCCTGACCGGCTGCTGCCCTGCATGCACGGCGGCCCTGCTGACTCCAGCACCGCTGAGACGCTCTGGGCGACACGGGGCCTTCGGGTGTGGATGTTGCTATAATCACCTGTTATCTCTCTCATACCAGCACCTGAGCCTCTGATACTGTGAGGACCCCTGTATAAGCACTACAACAGGTCTCCCTCTGCTTCCTGCTGGCATTTTACCAGAACATACCCTGAAACAAGTTTGCCAAAGAGGTGCAAATCTGTACTGTGCGTTAATGTTAATGAAGACTATTTTTGTAAGTGGAGTGACAGTTTGGAGATGATAAAGGCATGTTGAAAAAGGCTGTGATTATTAAAAAATCTGCATTTCTTCAAACCATGTACAATAGGGCTGTCAACTTATACTCAATATTTGAATATCCAATATAGGGGGTATAAATCAGTTCTTAAACTGTAAAAATGCATTTGAGCAGAAAATATACAGTTCTACATCACATAAGGGGGGCTGCCGCAGTGAACTGCCTAATCCAACAGAGTGCGCTTCTAGCAAAACCCCAATCATTCAAAGCTTCCTTGTACTAAACAACAGAAAGAACACCTCCAAAAAATTGAGGAAAATGGAGGACAGGCAAAGCCACTCCGTTCTTACAGCAACAACACCAAAACATCTGAGGAGCGCCATGTGGAAGCAGTTCTGGCTCCACTGTGTGTTGACTATGTGCAAAGCAGCTGGCCCACTCCTCATCAACAACAAATCCACAGGCCCATTCGTTGACCTTCCACCCACTGAAGTTCAGTGGTGCCTCTCCCGCCTAAAGGTGCATTCACACTGAACGTAACTTGGGTGACCTTGGCGACCACTCTCCATGTAAAGTCAATGTACAGCTGTGATGGGGCAGGGTTTACCCTAGAGCAATGCGGCGGACACGATCTGGGCGACCTGGTCAGCCTACCAGGTCGCGTCGCTCTGTCGCCAAAGTTGTGTGAACTCGCCGACACCGTGCGTGGCTGTACCGCAACAGACAATCAGTGTTGTGTGGGTGTGTGCAGACAACTGGGACAGACTGTTTTTATTCCGGATCACAGAGTGGCAATCCATGTCCTTGTGGGAACATTGAGTTGGTGAGTACATTAGTTCCGCATAGATGGGACCGCAAAGAACTCAGTACCCGAGGTGCAGCTGACAAACGACGCTGCTGCCGAGCCATCAGCTGCAGTGTTTTGTGGTTGGTAGGTTAGTGAAAAGGATGCAGTTGGAAAAATTTCAGCGAATACATCCTATTATATGATATAATATGATGGCAGTGAAACTCGAGCGGGCGTGACGTCACTGAGTGATGCAATGGTGACCAAATGAGCTATTTATGGCCAGGCGACACAACTTTGGTGGGCGACGCGACCGGTATGAACGCACCTTAAGATGTGGAAAAAGGCCACCACAGACAAGACTGCAAGATTTTTATGCAAGGAAAAAATGTAAAATGGAAATGCCTTGTGGCTAGCAGGGGTGGTCTAATATCCTCAGTTATTAGCATGTATGCTCAAGAACACATTGAGTTTGATTTTGTGGATAAGTGACAGCCCTAATGTCCACATGATTGATGTTGTGTAGCATTTTTGTGCCTGTATGTCAGTTAGGTCGATATTTTCAATGTAAATAAGACCATTTCATTAAAGCAGAAGTCATGACAACATTCAAAACAGCTTAAACCACCTCTATACAGATATGACAAAACTGTTATTTGTTCTACAGTTTATGTGTATTCAATAAAATTATTTTGATTTAGTTGATCAACTGCTTTTCAACTTCTTCTTTGTAAAATCAGCCCGATTATATTATAACTTTTTCAAAGACAATTCAAAATAATTTGCAGAATTCATTACACAGCTGTGACTGTGGGGGGGTGAATTAGGACATGAACAGAAGGTTGTCTGCAGTTTTTGGTGATGAAAAATAAGAAATAAGCTACTTTGCGGTGCCACAAATTGCATTTTTGTTGGTGTGCCATCAACACAGATTGCGTTTTGTTATATTTGCCTGATTGTACTGAAGGTTGATTATCTGTTACCCTGATAACTATTCATTGTGATGTCAATCTGGATTACTTTGCCAGTGTGTGTTTGGTTTGACATAAGGGGCTTGGGATTTTTTTTTCATAAACTTCCTCTTGTTCCTATGAAATGGCTTCCTCCAGCCCTCAGGAAAAAGTCAATCTAAGACCTTACTCAAAGTAACTATTTCCAACACTATTGTGGTAAGTTTTATTTAACATCAGAACAGTTTTTCCAGGACTAGTTTTTTCTCATATATTATTCAATATTTCTCAAGGTCTCATGTGAAGGGAATACCCAAAATGCAAACAGCTCAAATGTGTCTTTCTAATGCTTTTTCTCAATGTGACAAAAGATTATCATGAGATCCCTTAACACCATGCAATAAATTCACAAAGACGTGAGCTTAACAGTCTTTTTGAATATTTTCCCATGATTCCTAGCAAAGAATGTCTACAATAATCAATAAAACAGCAGACCCAAACACTTCAAACACATGAAATGGACGACCTTGGAATAATATTAACTGTTGATACAGTTTTCCTCATGGTTGCATCATTATCTGTCCACAGTATTTTTTCACTAAACAAACAGGTGACTTTGAGCTCAGTCTGAAACCATAAACAAATGATTCACCACGCCATAAAGTGAAAACAGCCACTCGTATCGGAGCCAATTTCAGAATGGATTAAGGATCTTTAAGTGGCTCTCACAGACAGATTGTGATTTCACTGTGGAGCGATGCTGAGTCATCGAGCAGCTCAAGCGGCTCACATAAGTGGGCGGATGTTCGCTCCACGAGTAGACTCTCGTATGGAAATAAGAGACAGGGACAGAGAGAGAGTGAGGGCTGAAACATTATGCTGTCAGGTCACCTTTGTTCAACATTTGTTTAATTGTGTTGTGTGTTGTGCTTCAACATTTTATGACCGTGTCAGTCTGATGTTTTACTCATCACAGAACAGAGATGATTAGAGGGATTACAAGGTTATACAAGAGATCCAGATACAATGATTCTGTTCAGCTAGAACAGTATAAAAGTTACTGTTTGCAGACCAAATAGTGTTGAGAATATTATGCTGTAGATGTGGCTCGATGTGAGCATGTTAGACTAGCTGTTAGGTCTATGGATCCATGCTAAGAGTTTTTTATGTAAAGAACGCTAAGCCTGTCCTCTGGTTTTTACCTGTTACTCTCATGTCACAGTCTATTTGTTCCTGATGTACATTTTGTATATACACTGCATTTGTTAAGAGTTATTTTAATTTATACTTCATTTTAATTTTATTTAATTTTATTCTCTATTTTTATTTTTATTTTTATTTTTTTTACTTCCCTTGTACTAGAGAAAACAGCTGTATGAGTCGAATTCCTTGTATGTGTCGTATACTTGGCAATAAAAAAACATTCTGATTGAAAGTAGACAGCAAATAATCATATTTGGGTCCACAACAGATTGATTAAAACCAATTTACAAAAGCCATATTGGGAGACTCTCTAATCATCATTATCACAAATAAAACTCTGGCTGCCATGGACTAATCCAAGGAAATACAGACGTTGAAACATCAATATTACTTTTCTAGATTCACAACATTAAGTGCTAAGACTCAATGATGTATCATTTTTTACTAATTTTCAATATAAACATGTGCAACAGTGACATCACAGGACATGTGATCAAGCTGCCACTTTGTTGGTGAATAGAGTGGTGCAGGACTGAATCCAAAAACACCTGAAATAAGGTTCATGATGAATACATGTACTAGAGATGCTAATGGTCAATATCAAATAATAAAAGGCATCTGGTATTGCCTATTGCTTCTGAATTTTTAAGTCTTGTGTGTTTTAAAGGACAGATGCAAACATGCTAACAAGGACTACAAACATGGGCAGGGACCCTACTGCAAGCGTTTCTGATTGTTTTTTAATAATCAGAAGTTCACACACCATTGCCACAGTCAGATCACTTGATTATCAAGAAATTACCAAACATGAGGCTTCAACTTTGTCATTGTGTACCGGGAAATATTGTAACTGCAGCCATGCTGTACTTCCATTGTAGCTCAATAGTAGCGTTTTACGTGCACTGATTAAGTTTAAGCTTAAGAAATTGTGAAAAGTAGGTTTGTTTCGTTAAGATCATCACAAAAAAACAAGCATGTGAGTTTTGTCATTTTTGTTTGCTACGGACTTTTTAATCAGCAATGATCAAAAACAGTCCAAAATTTCCATAGGCTTCTGGTTTGAAGCTAACTTCTGCATTGGCCTACAAAAATACATCATCCCTGCACCACTCTAAATAAACCAAGGCTGACAATCTTCTTATTTTAATCACTCAAGAGAAGACTGTGTCCCCTGTTTGCGCAGAGATAGATAGATAGATAGATAGATAGATAGATAGATAGATAGATAGATAGATAGATAGATAGATAGATAGATAGATAGATAGATTCGTCTTTGACAGGCTCATTAAACACTTAAAAGGACAACATTATAAAAAGAGTTTGAATTCCAATTAGACAGTCTTTCACAAAAAGAGGGGAGGGGGTGTTAACAGCAGCATGTTTCTATTTCTGTTTGTTCATGGTGGCTATTGCGGAGGAAATGAAAGATTTTTTTAAAGATGTTTCTCCAGGCCAGAGGAACCTTGAAACGCCTGCCTGATGGCAGCATCTGAAAGCAATGGTGGAGGGGGTGGGAGGGGTCTTCTGTGATCAGGATGGCTTTCCTGGTCACAGACCGGCTGTACAGTTCTGAGAGGGGGGTTTGTGGTGCTCCAATGATTTTGCTGGCCTGGTTAACTGTGCGGGCGAGTTTTGCTTTGTGTTTGGATGAGAGGAAGCTGTACCAGGAAGAGATATTGAAGTGAGTATGAATTCAATAAGAGACTGGTAGACCAGAGTTAAAACATGGATGCTGACACTGAAGGTCCTTAGCTTCCTCGGCAGGTGGATGCATTGTTGACTTTATTTTTGAAAATGGTGTCCGCATGCTGTGAAAAGGAGAAGCAGCTGTCCAGGTCAGTTCCCAGATACCTAAAACACTCGAACCTGCTCCACAAGCTGACCCTAGATGCTGAGTGGTTTAAAAAGGGCGGTTGCTGACTCTCATTTGCCCCCACAACACAGCTCCTTTGTTTTGGAGACATTTAACTCCAACTATTGCAGCCACATTGACATGACGCATGAGACAGTGGGTGTTTTCCTGCTATCAGTAGAACCTCATTCTCGTGTTTGTCAACTTCCTGACTGAATGCCGCAAAGGCTCTACCTTAGTTAGCTTTTTTACAGCTGTAGGAGCACGATGGTGTGTGAGTCACAGGCAGCTCGACAGTGATCTGTTGTTTCACTTAAAGTTCGTTGTTTTGTTTTCTCTACCTCATTTTTTAACAATACACTTTCAATGGTTTCTTGTCCCTGATTCATCTCCAGAGAGAAATGTTAAAGCCCTTTTTAGCTGTGCGTTGCCAAAAAACATTGCCAATACAGCTTGACCTCAGGGGAGACCATCGTGTAAGTATGTACTATTTAGTAGTCGAGGGTGTGTTCTTGACAGCTAAAACATTTATTAGAAAATGTTGTCATCACTTAAGGTTCAAAGGATTGGACGGATGGGGTGCTGGCGGTTGTGTTGTTGCACCCAAAGTGGTCCAGGTTTAAATCCGTCTCCTGGCTTCATTCAGGCATGTCATTACGCATTCCCTCCCCAGTTAAAAACTCTATTCATTGTTCTTTCCATCAGGTAAAGTCATAAAAAGCTCCCCACAAAAAAAAGAAAAAAAACACATATTTACCCACAAAATGTTGTGCCATCTGACAGTAAACCACCAAAAAAGCTTGAGCTGTCCATCCTTCTGTTTTCCTTCAGCTGGTTCTCTTTGACTTACATCAACCAAAAGTTTAAAGGGCAGAAAAAATAGGAATGCAGTTTTGACATCCATAGAACAATAAGCACCTAGCTCGTGTCCTCCAGCGTGGTAAAAAGCCATGTTAGCTGACATTTCTCCACCATTGATTCCCATCATTGGTTCAACCTTTGCGAGTGCTTTGGTCTGACCTACACCGACTCCACAGGGAGGCACAATGCCACCGAGACTCGCACAAAGCGGCCTCCTATCGATCAGAGCTTTGCCTAAAAATAAAGCTGGGGCTGCGCAGTGACAGAGAGGCGGGCAAAACACCGGTGTCTGCTAATCAATTGTGACCTAGAATTTTATGTCCTGGGTCGATACATCATGCTTTTCTCTTGTGATCTAATGATCTCTTGGATGTGTCTGTCTCTGGAAGGGTTGAGGAGACGAAATGTCAGGGGGGAAAAATGTCATTGCCGCTTGTTGGTTTGATGTTTTTGTGGTAAATTGCTTGCTGGAGCTGAATTAAAAACTTGTAGGGATGTCATTTTCTGAACAAATTTGCAAACAGATGTGACCTTTCCGGGCAGTGTAAAAATTTAATAGGCACTGAGGCAGATTTACAGTTGTGAGGATTTAATTGCCCACTGGTCATTCTTCCACCTGTTCCCTCTTTATCTCCGCCTCACTAAATCTCTTTTTACACTCTTCCTTTTCTCTCCCTGTCTTCCTCTTTCTCATCTTCATCCTGCTATCTCCGTCTTTCTCTCTGCATCTCTCAGCAGGAGCTCTGCTTTGCTCAAGGCTATGAGCTATCTCCCCATACTCCTCTCTGGTGAATATTTTATCTCCCGCTTTCAAGTATCATTTTCGCACCCAAAGAGGGGCCCGCAGTGGTTTCACCTGCTGAGCCCGTCATTGAGAAACATCTCTGTTTCTTACAAGGTGACAATCTGTTTGCATATTTCGGGGGAGCTTTTTGGATATGAGGATGCAGATCAGGAGGATCAATTTTGATCAACAGAACCCTGAGAATGCACGACGCAAAACTACAGTAAGGGCCAAAAATAATATCTCAATATTTTTTTCAATACGATGATTCACAATTTATGTATCTGAATATTCTTTCTGTGGGAAAATTATGCAAGATTGTCTTTATAAATATCGGTATATTCAAGTAAAAATCAGATGATACTGAAACCTGTTTAATACCATCTCAACAAAAACAGAAGTCCTCAACACAAATGTTGGATAATTCTGAACAATAACAGAAAATCTAACATACCTTAATTTCTCGATTATAACACATATTTCCATGATTTTTGCCTGGAAAAATGCTGTACTCAAATATAACATGCACCCAAATTTTGCCCAAGCCTTACTCTCTCAGACAAATTAAAAAATTACCTTTATTCAAAGATATAATCAATGAAATTTCAGTATTTTCACAACAAATACAAGATTTTCTCTCTCAAAAGGATATGGAAACACCTTTTGCTTCACGCATGTGCAATTGCTCGATTTCTGCCCGAGCATGCTCAGTCGTAGTGTACCGACCAATCAGAGAGCAGCTATCAACATGCTGATGTCTTCGACCAATCACAGCGCAGCTATTTTGCATCCTCTTGTGCACAAGATGGCAGCACTCTGTGTTTGCCAATGAGTAGTAACACTTGAGAATTAAACGATGATTACACAGTTTAAACTGATTAAGACCCAAAATATTTGATCAGAACAGGGAATAAGAATTACGCAAGTTTGGCAGGAATGTTTTGTTGAAAAAGAGAATATTTCCGCTTTTTGTATCAGATGTATTGCAATTGTGGTGTTGGTCAGACGAAATACTTGAAGTATTTAGCTTGTACTTATGTATAATATGCACCTGAAAAATTATACTTATTATTTACTTATTTAAAAGCAAAAAAGTGTGTGTAATAATAGAGAAATTATGGTAACTATTGTTTCTTCTTTACACAAAATATACTGTAAAGAACCTACACACGATGACGCTGTTTTAATTTTTCTGTACTTTAAAAGAATTTGTCATTAAACAACGATATTTTATTTTATTTTATTTGGGACACACTGCTATGGTTCTTCAGTAACTCTGTATGGCTAATCTTATTCTGCTTCTTTTATCTCATAGCAAAACTCTGGCTGTAGTGCAGAAACACACACACACACACACACAGTAGAAGGAGGAAAAGTAGAAAGAGATAATGGTTGTAGTGGCTTGTTTCTGTAAGGCTTAAACTTTACGAATGAACATGTTGGAAGTTACTTTGTTGCTTAAACAACAGGGATGCAACAATTCTCAATCGAATATTAAACCGAGGTTCAATTTGAGTCTGTGAAATGTGGCATTTTAATTTTTTAACACAAGCAACTTACATTTATTGTTGCTTTTCTCTCGGGGTGCTTGCACTTCTGTGTCTGTGACTGTAAGTCAGTACAGAAGGCTGAGGAAACTCATTCAGCAAGTATCAGTGTGCTAAAGTTTGGCCAACAATCACACTTTACTTTCAGAAAGGGGGTGCAATATGTCGGTAACCTGTTGTGGGAGTAAAGGTGAAGATAGTCCAGCATTTGCAAAACCTGAAAATCAAGAACATTTTAGGTCAGTGATAATTAACCGAGCATAACTTTATCAAACCACCAATGCACAATCATCATTTCATAAACTGCAAGCACATCAGCAATGTGCATCAAATAAAACTTTAAATGTGCCAGAAATTCCATACTGGCTTCTGAAGTGGGATAGATCCCCTTTATCTGCTCACAACAGCTGTGAACAACACTGTCAGAGTTTTTTTGAATGTTCTGTTGGTTAAAACTTGTTATCCATTTTTAAATGCTTAAGTCAGCTGAATGACTGTTAGATCAAACTTAACAAGCCCTAATGTAGTGGTTACATCATGATGTGTTCAGTGTTAATTAGATAAAATAAATAAATATATCATCATTATGTATTCAAATAAAATCTAAAAAAAAAAAGAAATCGAGTTTTTTGTTTATAAACTTGAATTTTTACAGCTGCTTGGAGGTTAAATTTGTTCATTTTCCAGTATTATAAACAGCAGATTTTAGCCAGGGGTGGAGAACATAAAAATGTTGGGGGTTTTTTTTGTAACGTGTTTATTTCTCTATTTTGAATCACAAACAGCAAGTGGGAAAGGGTTTAAACTTAGACTTTTAAAAAATAAATTGTTTAGAGAGAAAAAGCTTTTCCATCTCAATAACCCTTTACTGTTGTTGTAAAATTTCCCTCAAACATCCCTGGATGGAACAGAAAGAAAAGCAGTTTGACCAAGGCTGTCAAAACCAAACCAAACTGAAAATTGAGACCCTAAACTGATGTACGTACCAGCATTACACCCAGTCTCTTTAAAATGAACATACACTGTGTTAATATGAACAACATTGTCTTACTTTGTTTATCTTATTTTAAAATGTATGAATATATTTTAAATATTTGAGACATTGTCCAGTCCTAGGCCATTTGGCACCGTGCCCCACACATCAAGCTGAAATATAAATGTTTTACATATTTACTGTGGCCTTTGTGGCCCTCAGTGACAAGAGAGAACTAATTATTTCCTCCTTTTCTCTCTCTCTGTCTGCTCCTCACCCTCTTTTCTGACTGCGTCATTGCCCAGATTGACGTGATTTAAGCTGTCAGACTTTTCAAGGCCTAAAATTCTCAACTTAGTGACTCACATTTCGGATCAGCAGATCCTACTTGTTTGCATTTGCCCAATTTATATCCTCGGGCAGCGCTTCCTGCATGGTAATAGTCCAATTCACTTTTTTTTGGCAGATAGCGAACAAGGGGAGGAATGGAAAAACGGCAGATGAAAAAAAAATATGCTAACGTCAGTGATTATAGAATAATGGGGAAAGGGAAAGGAAAGGAAGGGGACGAAATCTCAGGAGCAATCTGGAGCGTATTCATAGAGTA
The DNA here is from genome assembly GCA_037902135.1 of Cetoscarus ocellatus. Taxonomy (NCBI): domain Eukaryota; kingdom Metazoa; phylum Chordata; class Actinopteri; order Labriformes; family Labridae; genus Cetoscarus; species Cetoscarus ocellatus. Next base: position 175,707 of record JBAMNC010001676.1, read on the forward strand.
ATACTTAAATCAATGTATGTGTTTATTCACACATGTTTTATTTATCGGGCACATTCTCTTCGGGGGACACAAGAACTACAGCTGGATGGTTTTATGCCTCTGGATTTGTTCAGAGCTGGAAAGAAATATCTCAAAGTATTGCTGAGAACTCACATCTGAAAGAAAAGGATTATCATGGGGCAAAATTACCTTCAACCTTTGACCCACAAATAACTAATCAGTTTATTCTTAAATCACAGAGGACATCTGGGCAAAGTTTAACTTACAATCCCTTACATACTAAATATGATCATACGGCAAATAGACCTTTTACCGCATTTAAAACTTCTAATTATCTGCAAAGTTTGTCCTCCAAGCACCCTTGAGGTACCTGATTAACAAGAAAAGGATGCTCTTGAGGCTACACAGCCTTGACTTCTGACCTCCAAAATTTAATTAGTTCATCCTTGAATCAGAGTGGACAGCTTTCTGAGACACCGACTGACCCTGCGTTCACACCAAAAGCGATCTGAGCGTCCTCAGCATCCAGCTGTCATTCTTTTTTAATAATAGCTGGCGTTGACGGGCGTTGAGTGGCATCGAAGGGCAACGAGCTGCGCGATGCGAGTGACACAAGCAACATCGAGTGGCGCATAAGTCGGCAAAGGTCAAAAACTCTCGGCTAACTCCAAAGTACAGGGCAGAGCAGTTTGCCAATGATTATTATGTGTCAGGAAATCAAATGTTCTGCAAATTTTGTCAACATACGGTTGACTGGACACATAAAGATATGTGTGAGGATCACCTGAAGGGTGAGTGATTATATTTCACTACTTTATACTGTGTCTCTGGGTTAAATTTGCGTAAAATACTAAAAAAAAGGAGTTCTCCAAAAATTATATCAGAAAAAACAGAATATGGGAAAAACTAAAATGGAATTTGGGAAAAAATAACACAGATTTTGTAGGGCCCTGAAAATCCGTTAAAAAATATGATTTTTTAAAATTCCACCCAATGTTAATCTATGAGATTTTTGGAAATTCAGGGAATTTTTTTTACATCCAGACAAATATATATATAACGACCAAAATCTAAGCATTTCTAAGGTGGGCCATAGCTAACATCTTCTGAAAATTTCAGCCAAATCCATCCAGTAGTTTTTGCGCTAACAAAAAGACAAACAAACAAACAAACAGGCAAACATACCCCGTCAAAAACATAACCTCCTTGGCGGAGGCAAGACCTAGTTCATATTCACGGGATAACCATTAGACCTCTTCACACTGACCTCTGACCTCTAACACTAAGATTGTCTTAATTAGAGTGGGTATTGGAGCAAAAGTTGATAGTATATCATTCATTTAGATGATCATGATAACAAATCACCGTCTGCCTTTGGCCTCTGAATCTAATGATTTCATCCTTGAGTCACAGTGGACATTTCTGCAAAGGTTGACTGAAGTCTCTTGAAGAGTTCTGGAGACAGTGGGTCCACAAGAACTGGACAGGCTGTAGGATGGGCTTAATATTTAGCAATACAATGTTACTACAGAGCTTGAGTCAGTGCATTAATTCACTCTGGCACAGACCTGTACACGTCTGAGTGCATATACACGTTCTTCCAATATGAATGCATGCTAGGACTGATGTGTGTCTTTTCTGTGAGAATGTAAATGTCACAAAGCTTCTGATCAATCATAAGTGCTGATGGGGATCACAGAGGGCCTCCCAAAGCCCTTCGGCATACATCAGGTATACCCATCAGGCTTTACATTACACCTCACTTGCATGACCTCTAAGGAAAAAGTGGAGGAGACAGAGAGTGGAAGAGACAAGACGATAAGGAGAAGGATATGCAGCAGTGACATAAACAGGATTTGGATAGAAAGAAAAAGAGCTGGGACATACATCATTTAGCTTCCCAGCATTCCAAGAAACTGATAAATCACCCACTCAGCATCATGCGGAGCAGCTAGCCAAGACCCCAGATCTGGGTTGGGATTTAGAGGAGACAGAATCTGGGTTAGCTAGTGATTTAAAAATGCTGAAACCACGGGAAAACGGCCTTTGATAGAATCACATGTTCAGCACTTACAGCTGGAAAACTGGGATACACACTGGCTGTGTCACTTTTTGGTTCATTTTTTTTTACAGCAGCAGCCCTTCCTTTCTGTCCTCATTAAAGCTAAACACACACATATGTCCAACTCCTCTGCTTTAGATAGATAGATAGATAGATAGATAGACAGATAGATAGATAGATAGGTAGATAGATAGATAGATAGATAGATAGATAGATAGATAGATAGATAGATAGATAGATCCTTTATTGATCCCGAGGGAAATTCAAGATGATGACAAATAAGTGACGACTGTTAATTAAAAAAATCAAAGAATATTTCTGCTGTATGATCTGGCCCATGTACAGTATAAGAGATTTTCAAAGAATTTCCTCATAGTAAGGAATTGTTTCTTCTGTTTGGGGTTAATTGGATTCTAGAAAGGTCAAAGTGCTTGCAGACCTCTGGAGGATAAACCTGCAGTAAGCAAGCTCAAATAGCAGATCTTAATGGCCTGGTCTGGGATTAGGAAGCTGTATCTGCATAAAAAATGTAAAAAAAAAATACATTCATTTTATTCTAAGCCATATACAAACAGACATTTTCCAATCTCTATAGTGAAGCCAATGGCTGAGCACAATCATGATCCATCACAAGCTGGCAGCAGAAAACATAAATGAGATAGAAATGCAGGATGCCAGCTTCCACCAGCAGTTTCCACTTGCCAAAGAGGCTGTCTTTGACAGTTGTTTCAAAGGTAAATGGTAGGGATGGGCGGGTACCGATACAGGCCTTATTTCAATGTATGGAATACTCCTGAATGCTGCCGATGCCTGCCACAGATACTCAAGGCAAAAAAAAACTTACGTCGACTAAGTCCTCCTCGCCAGTAGTTGGCGCTATACTTCTGCAGTTTGACACCACGGGGGAGCACCATGCACGTCATGTCCTGTTCAGAGACAACAATAAACCCGCGAACATGGCGGTTCCCGCCAAAACTTTGCCGGCTTGGAAATACTTTGACTTCAACAAAGACGACCCAAACTTTGCAAATGCAAACTCTGCAGAGCAAAACTTGTTTTACGAAGAGAAGTTCGTTTAATACTAGTAACTTGATCAAACACCTCTAGTGAAACATGAGAATGAGCACATAGAGGTTTAAGTTGCTGTGCTGGAAAGGAGGAAACTCTTACAGCCAGCTTTACGGCCAACTCTACGGAAGACAGGGAAACCGAAGAGCACCAATCCTAACGCGGAGAATGTGGGATTCTGACAGTTCATGAAAGTTGTGAAGCCGAAGTATGAAGTTTCATCCTGTTGAAAAGCATGTTAGCAGCTTGCTTTGCAACACTTCGGCCATTTGCTTCACCGCTGATATTTGGAGCAGCAGCGCGAGTCCAGTGTCTCTCATCAGCCAGACTAGGGACTAAAGTCCAAAATCTTTAACTCTCTGTTGCAGAGTCACTGTGCTGCCTTTTGTCAGAAATAAAAGAAAGGTCTTTGTTTAAAATTATCTGTCACTGTGTTAACTGAAATTTTATGTATCAAAATTACTAGTGGTATTGGTACTCGGTATGAGTACTCAAGAGTGAGTACTCGTACTGGCATTGGTCTGAAAAAAAGTGGGATCAAACAACCCTAGTAAATGGTAAATAGATTTGAGCTCTTTTGAGTTCTGACAGCTCAAAGTGCTTTTATACCACAGGCCACATCCACTCATCTACACTCTCATATTGACTCACTGATGGTTTTGTTGTCCATCAGTATTAGCGAACATATTCATGCCCTTCATAGCAATTTATACGCCACTGATGCAGCAGTGGGAGCAACTTGGGACACATCAACAAATGACAGTCCAAACTGGGCTTTAACCCTCAACCCTCCAAATGATGGTGAAACCCCAATGACAAGCATGTGGTCTCTTTCATGGTGACTCTTGTCGTTTCAGCCACTTGAACAGTTTCTCCCACAAGGAATGTAAAAATACCCTTAAGCCCTCGGTCAGGGTTTTTGATTTGGTTCAGTCTTAACAGCCCGTGTCATTAAAGTGTTTCTTTTTGTTCAACTCAGAGGTGTTTCAGGGTACTTTTACGAGAACAGCAAGGACTTATTGTGAAGAAAAATATCTTTATTAATTCCTAAAATATGTCTCCATTGTTTAAGTTCAGTTTCTCAAGTTTTTTGGATGCAGTTTTTGACATTGAATTAAAAAACATATAAATAACACTCATATTTACTTTTGTCTTTAGCCGACATCTGTTGGACTGATTTTTAATGCTGGAAAATAAACAAATGTAACCTCCAAAAAGCTTTACCCAGGCAAGGGGCGTCCAGGGGCATGCTCCCCCAGAAGAAAATTCTGAATATTTCATATTTAAAAGCATCAATGTGATGCATTTTGAGAGAAAACCAAGCAGAATTACAGGACAGTATGCATGTATAATAAAGTATCTATCAATACATGGTCACATTATGCTATAAAAGACATCAGACTAACAACTTCTCTCATGAAATCGATACCCCCCCCAATCCCCCCAAAAGAACCCATCCACCCACGATTCACATAGGTCACCTATTTTGGTTGCCTGTTTACCTATAAAAGTTTTTGAACAAAAAAACACTTTATTTTTTATTGTATTACAACACATGATGACATTTATCTATGTCATCCTGTCATGATGTAACCATTACCATCTTCTCATTAGGGTCCCTTTAAAGCTATGGTCTACGATTTGGAAGCTTGGTACATCTTAATAACACCGTTTATAAGGCCGTTATGGTCCTATGGTCCGATCTACGCAATATAAAGACCAAAAAGAATGAAAAAAATCCATTCAGTATATCCGCTGCAAAGCGGCATAATAGTTGACCAATCCGAACCGCCGTTCCCCGCGGTTCGGATTGGTTCGGATTCGGCGGTTCGGAGTCCATCCCCTGTCTCCCCTGCTCCGCGCCATCCAGCCCATGGTCCCGCCTCCTCCCCACTACCTCCCTCATGTACCAGTGAGCAGCTAGCTGCACAGCTACTGAAGCGTCATGGAGCCAGAGAAGACCAGCACCGAAACCGGGAGGCCGCTTCTGTTACCCTCCACATCGAAGGGAAGGAAAGGTAAAAGTTTCGAGGAAAAGGCTGAAGTAAGGAAGAAATATGAGCAATACAGGTCCAAACGAAGACTCAACATTGGAGAATCGTACGACCGGTGGAAAAAGCTGCAGAATGATTTGGGACTGAAAACTGTCGCTGAGACAGCCGAATTTCTGTTGAACAGGTAATAACTTCGTTTACTACAGTGGGAGATGTCTGCTGAATAACTCTGGTTAGTCTGTGCCTATACTGGCTAATGACTGAACGTTGTTGGTTGGAACGGGTAGGCTCTGTCAATAGATTTTAGCATAAGTTAGCCACGCATCGTTCGCATTGTAAACTGAGCTGGTGAAGACACGCCAAGAAAGGTATATCCTGATCAGCTAACAGTGGTGACACCAGACCCGCTTCACCGCCGGTCCAATTGAAATGGCTACCGCTGTGTGTTACAAGGGGGATGACTGATTTTCTGCCGGCCGGCTTCGTGCTCTATCGGAGGGGGCGTGTTGTTAGGAGGCGACACGAGCTGGGGGGCGGGATCTTGGAACACGGATGGGAGGGGTGAGTGAAGGGGGGGCAGGCTGCGTTTTTCAAATCTGTCTTAACAGCCAAACTGGTTTTCAGATCGTAGACCATAGCTTTAAGGCTCAGTGAGTTTGTTGAAACGATCATTCAGCCGATTCAGCAAAGATTTAAAAATGGATTAAAAATTTCACCCAACAGGACTTTCGACTGTTTGGGTGTGCTATTTTAAGCAGATCAGGAGGATTTTGCCTACTTCATAAGCTATTATAAAGTTAATTGTTGTGGAGGCCACAACAGACTCATGCAAGGCCTCATCGGACAGGTACAACATTTGGGGTGCCTCCAACATGTTTGGTCCAGAGCAAATGAGCTCTGGTTTGTGTTTTCAGAAAGTTAAATTTATTTGAGGTGGTTGGAAAGGTCACACTATCTCTGCTGGAGACTAAAGAACTAAATTCTGGTTTGGCATAATGCAAATGACAAAAGCATACTGACCACTGATGTTGTATAATATGAATAAATAATTTGAGTATTGTTGCATCCTGAGTTACTACCACTTCTCTGGCTTTGTAGACTTTTAGAAATATTTAATGTACTGTAAACGCTTATCTAAATCTATAAAATTAGTCACTCATGGGCCAATCTCAACATTTTTGTGGGAAATTCAACCCTTTCATGCATGAATTTTTAAATCACAAAGGAATGACTTTAAAATATTTGTTTCACTTTTAAACAAGTTAAAATGGGCAGGGTTTTTTTCAACATGTTATATTTTGAGGGAGTTATGCTTCTGTCCACTACAGTTGACACCATGCATGAATGGAATAAATAACAATTCAATGGAACTTAATATAGATCCACAAACATATATTTGTTATAAACATCTATTAAAAGTAAATAAAATAAAATGCAAAATCTGAAGTATATTTAATATTGCTGTTTAATTAAACTAGTAACATGTGACTTTCAACAAAATTTTAATTAAAATATACAAAATTAGGTGAAATCTGAATACAGGCATAATATACAGAATATACTCTTTACTGCATAACGTCCTCTGGAGTGGACAGATTAATTTTTGGTCACTTATTTCTGAAGGGTGTGGTGCATATCCCTCTTTGTTGGACATTTTGGATTTATGATGTAATATCTCAAAATCAATAAAAAGACACAAAGATCATGGTTTTGGTGTTCACCTGCTGGTAGTTGGGACATGGTGCTGCAGCCTAAATGGTATAAAATGTATTCAAATATATACCCACTGTAGTTGACACTGTGCATGAAAGGATTAATACATGTCCCTTAAATTGTCAGTTTTCACTCTACAGTTACTGCACAGCAGCCGTTCAATCTTGTGGTTAAATCTACAGGTAACTAGAGGTAAGGCAAGGTCAGTGTGATGCACCTTTCAGCATCAAGGCAACTCCAAAGTGCTTGAGCTCTTCAGACGTGTCCCATCATGCAAAGCGTGATAACTGCTGAGGCTGTGAAACCAGCAGCAGCTTTGCACGGACACACAACGGTTACAGCTGATATCTGTTCAGGCCTGCTGCTCTTCTGACACATCTACAATCTGTGAGGCGTTCTGCAACCATAGCTCACACGCCGAGGTCATCACGCCACCCTGCAAGGCGGCCAGCCCACGCCTGACTTTCCCCCGGACACTGTGTGGAACCAGAGCTGACCGCTGATGACAGATGGGCGCTGAGATACCAGAGAAACGCATGGCAGCATCATTCCCCCGAAGACAGTGTGAGGAGGCGGCAATCAGACACGTACAGAGCAGGGGGGAGGGGCCACGAGTGAACAGAATGATGGAAAATGATACAGTGCTAGGCAACAGGGTTATAATTCACCCGCGGGGATCAGTCACAGAAGTCACACGCAGGCTGTGGATAAGAGGAGCCGACAGAGGAGGGAAGTATCATGACACCAGAACTCCTAATTGGTGCCATTTACAATTTTGACGCTGAAGATGACGCTAAATGTTTCACTGTGAACATTCTCTCCCTGAGACTGTAGTTTTCAGGTACACAGTTAGAAACTCTGTAAGGGTTTTACTAAAAGAATGTGGAAACTAAGATTGCACCAACATATTTAAGTCTTATGAGAGATGTAATGGCACACTTGGAGCTAGAGAAAATAAAATTCTCCTTGAACAAACAGGTGAAGAAATTTTACAAGATTTGGCAACCCTTTATCGATTATTTCAATCAAATGAAGACAAGTTAGATCGATTGGATGTGGCATGAAACGGCAGGATCAGAAAAAAACATGAATGTCTTGTGCACCATCATCATTATTTTGTATTAATTAATTAGTTTTTTTTTCTTTTCTTTCCTCCTCTCTTGTTAAAATAATTCATATGTATTTATGTATATATATTATTTATGTTTTATTTCACTGTAATTTTTCTTGTGATTTGTAGATGTCTACATTTCTCTATCCTCTGTGTTTTGTTTAAGATGTGCTATTGATTTACTTTGTATTTTGTGGGAAATCAGGTGACTGTGTGTAATTGTGGATATAAGTTTATTTGACCATTATTGTATATTAATATGTTCAAAAAGATAATAAAAACCGTTAAAAAAAGAAGAAACAAAGTGGAAACTAATCAGAGAGATGAAGCATGTCTGAGCTTTTTACAGCCCGTCTAAACATGGACATGATCTCAGTGACATCACCTATTATTTTTTTAAGCCCAACAATAGGGGTTGAAATGCTATCAATAACTAACCTTGGGTAAACCTATAAAGTCATAAAGGCAGAGCTTAGGTGGAGCTTAAGCTTCCTAAAATAGAGCCATGACACCCCTGCCTATCACTCAGATCATGCCCTTGTTCATACAAATTCTGGAGCACCAAAAGCCAAAGCGGTTATTAGGCTTGGATACCGAAAACCAGGTCCAAGTTTTCAAAGTCTGAGGGAACAATAAGGGACGCAAGTTTCGGTTCCACTTTTCAGCTTCAAAAGATACATAAATCTTTTTCAGTAAATAAATCTCAGTGAGGATACTACCATCCATAAAAGTTTGGCGGACCACAGCAGCTGAGAATTTAACTAAACTCCGCTACAAAGATAACAACAGGTCTTGCAGTAAAGATATTTGTCTCAGACAAGGCATTTACACTGACATGACAAAGTATTTCCTCCAACACAGAGTTAATTTGGGGAAACGCACCATGTTCAGTGGATTATGATCTCAGGTTTAATGTGCTAAAATAGCATTAAATGAGCCATGATCAGGATTGCAAATGCTGAGAATGTCAAAACAGGAGGCAAAACAAGCTGAAGCAAGATTAATGTTTCCAAAGTTTGAAGAACTATCAATACATTTACCGAGATATAGATTTTGGTCCATATTGCCTATCCCTATCCTCAATGTCCAACATTAACAGGCTAAAGTAAGAGCTGTTTCATTTGTGTAAACGCAGAGCTGAGAACAACAAAGCAAAATGGGGTGTGAGCCTTTGATTAGAAAGTTATCCCTTAACAATTTATTTTGTCAAGACATATTTAATGCCAGTAATGTTTACAATTGTGAAGCATTATGCTTTTAAATGTAAGCATGTTATTCTTCCTTTAATTTTTTCACTTTATAAGAACCTTACATCTTTTGTTTATGATCTACTATGGTAGATTGTACTTTTGGAAATTATGTGTTTTAAGTCCTATTCATTGATTCTGTCAAACCTTATAAAAATGTACAAAACATTAGGTTAAAATTATTTTCCTTACTGTTGTTAAAAACATGTATATTATTAAATAAATCATCTTAATAGATCCTTAGTACATAGTCCTGTAGTGAACATTTATCCTTCCATTTTCTTGTTTATCTATTTTCCTCAAATAAAGAGTAAAATTTGGCAGTTTTCTCAAACTCCAAACTTATTCATAAAACCACAGGTCCATGACATAAGTAAACATTAGATTCTGTTAGAGCACTGACAGGCAGCATTACAAAGGTACTGCTGAAAGAAGGAAAACACTAACTGAAGATCAACCTTGCATATTCCCTCATGTCTGTGACTAAAGTAGCAATCATATGAAGCCTGAACATGAATACAGACAAACTCACTGATGCACAGTGATCAGTTCTCGCACCACTGAGGCTGATGTCAGGCAAACATAATTAAAAAACATATGTGACTGCACGACACTCTCATGACTAAAATTGCATGTCCTACTGTGCCACTATTGTGCGTGGAGACATCACAATCACAGTTGATTTTTTTCCAGCCCCTTTCAGCATCATTTTACTGAAACTTCAACAAGGAAAATTTGTAACATATACTTTGACGGCTTGTCTGAGCATCCTGTCAATGTCAAATGTGTGAATAAAATATATTTTGAGCATATTATTGCTTCATGAGCCCTTGATCTCTCTTTCTCTCTCTCTCTGTAGCTGCCCATATAACACCTTTCTACAAAATAAATCTAGAAACCTGTCGGTGGATTTATGAATGTAAAATTAAATATGTACGCTATTCATTACAGAGTGAGCAAGAGTATCCTTTGGGTGCTTTTTAGGCCAATAAAAGTGTCCAATGGCTGTGAAGAAATATGCTTTAAGATTGATGAAGAGTTAAAAAAGAAGGTGCAGTGCATCCTAACTCTGTGGCTTATTCACACCCTGAGGTGTCAGCATATTCATACAGCCAAGTCTATCTGTGTGTTTTATGGCCACAAAAGCCGCAGCAGATTTGTGATAGCTTATCATTACAGACCGCCAATGATTTCACAGCTCATAGATTCATTTGGCTTGCTGAAAGATGCCTGTGTGTGCAGGAGTGACAATAAAAATCCTGCTGATGCACACACAGTAACATTAGTGATGCAGAGGAAGTGCATAGAGAAGTCACACTAGGAAACGTCTTCTGTGTGCTGTGTAATTTGTTTATGAGTGGGAAGGAGAGTGAGGTCTCGGCTATGCAAGTGCTACACCACGTCTGCTGCCCATGAGTTATTATTCACATAACAAGCGAACATGAAGCTCTCTGATCATGAGCTGTTAGGAGTTTCAGACGAGAGCGGGATTGTTAGGGAGTGCTTGTTAGTCGACACAACAACACTTCATTATCACAGGCTGAGGTGACAGCCAAGACACTTGAGGATCTGACTCTGAGAAAGCTGTTAGAGTCATGTTAAACTCTCACAGCTGAGCTAATGTCACAGTAATGAATCAGAAAGACAACATTTTGAAAAGTGAAATCTCTGCATATAAAGTTTACTTCACCATTGGAAGTTTAAGTAATGTTACGCAGGGCGATACAAGTTGTGATTTCAAGCCAGTGGTACATCAGTTGTGATGGAACATCAGCTCACACCTGCGACCAAATCATTCATAACACATAAACAATGCTCAGGGTTCATGTATCACTTTTTCAGACAATTTGTCAGAAATTGCACGGGGGAACAGTGGGTAGTGCTCATGCTTCACAAGACGACTACTGGTTTGCATGGATTCTGCAGGTTGTGGGTTTTCTCCAGGTACTCCAGTTTCCTTCCAAAGACAAAAACATACTTACTGGGTTACTTGGTGGCTCTAATCTGAGTTTAGGTATGAGTGTGAGCATGAATGATTGTCTCTGTCTGTTTGTGTGCTCTGTGATTGTTGGCAGCCAGTCCGAGGAGCACATTTGGATGTGACAGGGTAAGATAATCAGCATAAATTCTGATCCTTGATCAATTAAAATATGTTAATACTGACCCAATCTGATACTTTTGATCAGTATATTTAGTATCATCCATAAAAATGACAAATAAACTAAACACAGGGGTGTGAAGGATACACAAAGGAACCATGAAGGCCAGAGTAGGGCTGGGTGATAGGGCCTAAAATCAAAATCCCCCATTTTTTACACACGATTTATGAATTTAATCGTTTTTTTTCCCCTCTCAAAAAATAAAAAAAAACTCCAAGTGACACAAAAATAACATGAGTCAAGTTTTGCCTTTTTGTTGTCTAAATATATTCCCAAACCAAACAGCATTTCTCTCTTAAAGTTAAAGTCCGTGTCATAAAATGTTGATTATATAGTTGAAATGCAGGCAGGTTTGTCTACATAAAAAATGAAAACTGGGGTATTTTTACAGCATATTAACATGAAACTAAATTGTATCTCATCAAAAAACAAATACAAGCCTATAAAAGTGCTTGTGAAAACCTGACAGGGCCTTCCATGATGAAAACTGTAAATTTTCACTATTTGTATTTTCAAACATTGCAACAACTTACAATTGGAGTAAGTCAAGAAAATCTTCTGCAGAAAATAATTCAAATAAATCAATTTAATGGATTTATTGCCCAGCCTTAGGCCAGAGTGAAAGATAGAATAACACAGGAATCAAAAGAACTACTGAAATACATCCATATTTAAAACAAAATACAAACTCTCCATAATTAATGCACCGATGTTAATAGTCCTAATTCAGATATTTTGAATTAGTGATGTCACTAGTTAGTACAACATTATCTTTAGCTTAACAGTTTAACCAGTTAGAACAAATCACATATATATTTTTTTGAAGTGTAGTCAGTGCTTTTGCCTCTGTGGATGGTAAAAAAAAAAAAAAAGGTGTGCAGTGAAAACTACAACAATAAACAGGATTTATGACTTCCTAAAATGAATGTGGCACAAACAAAATAGTCCATTTTCATGCTCTGTGCTGGTATCAGAAGCACCTTAACTTCCTTATTCACACGGGGACGACCAACCCGAGCGACTGGGACTTCTCTGTGCTTTATTGTAGCTGACACATCCACTTTATATACTGCGTCTGTAAAATCTCATATTTTCTTGTGTTTACTATCCCCCATGACTGACACATACACACACAGGCACAGAGCCTCAAACTAGAACAACCTTGTCTGCCTTCACCTTAAAAGCTAATCAAAAATAGTATTAAAATGACCCCAAACCCACTCAGGATGCAGAGAGAAGCATTTGCTCGTATCTGTATAATTTATTCCCCCCCTCTCGCTCTCTCTTTGGCTTCTGTCAACAGTGTCTGATATCAGAGGGAATCTGAAAACTTGCCATTCTGGGCGCATTAGCATGCAGGAGAGCTTCCGTCTTTTTGCATGTGAATAAACAGCTATTAAAATTACAGTGTTGCTCTGGAGAGGTTCAGAGATTAAACGCTTACACTGATTGACACTTTCTGATCCAATTTGAAACATTCATTTGAATAACTCTGTGTTTATTTCAACCTCGTGACAGCCGGCACTTTAGACCGCAGACAGAATAACCTTCAACTGGATGATCCTCAGCTAAAATCCTCGTGTCGTGTGTGAAGTGTTGTGTGTTTGAGCGTAAGCATTGCTGTACAGAATCACCCTTTGTCTGCAGCCGAGTAAGCACTCTTACAGCCAGTTCCTTTTTTCCAGATAATGCTCAGTCAAACTTTGTCTATATAAACTTTTTATGACACTTCCAGTTTCTTCTGTTTGTCGAAAAATGCTTGAACCAGAAACTCTGCAGATTCCTTCCAAGTTTGGCTGTTAAGATTCAGAAAGTTTTTTGAGCTTCAAGTCTAAGAGAGCTGAATAAAAGAGTGCGCTCACATCAACCAGCCATCCTTTATTTAATCATGACATGTTTAATATATGCACTTTATGAATTTCAAGGCATTTATGACTAATTAATCTGAGGAAAAGCACTGAAGAAGTTGATAGGTCTAGATTACTTTCAAAAGAATGTTGATGTGAAACTTTCTTGATTGTCTCTTTGCTCAATTGGAGAGCTAAAAATAATGTCCAAGGCAGAGAGATGCAGCTTGTTTTATTCAGGTGAAAGATAAAATACTTTTAAAAAAGTAAGGCCACATTTACATACTAGAAAGCACTCAGAGAGCACAAACCTCCACCAAGGTAGCTCACATATCACTGTTATTACTGTGTCACTGTGTCCTATCTATAAGCAGCAGTTCCATTATAAAGTTACCATTAGGTTTGTCATGATACTAAAATATCAAACTCGATATCAATACCATTTTTGATACTGCTAAAATGACAAATACTTAAAGAGGCATAAAAAATGTTTTTATCAACATGAAAATCTTAAAAACACCTTTTCAATCTCAACATTGAACATGCTTTCTCAACAGAACCATAGTTAAATAATCAGAAAACGGAAAAAAAACAATAAAAAACATGACATTCACATTGTTTTTACTTAGCGCAAATAAATGCAAAATAAATAGAATAGAATAAAATAGAATAAACCTTTATTCGTCCCACACGGGGAAATTTGCAATGTTACAGCAGCAAAGGGGACAGTGTTGATAAAGAATAAGTATAAAAATTGTACAAAAATAGCATGAAAAATAGCAGTATGTACATTATTCTACCAATATAAATATAAAAAAGGGCTTGAATACAGAAACTAAAAAGCAAATCCTATAAGGATTATTTACATATTCACAAAGTAACTGCACATGAATGTAAGTGATTGCACATGGATGAATTGCACATTGTCAAGAGAGTTAGCACAGTAATTGTACATTGTAATTGCACATTGTTAGATAATTGTTCAGTTTATGGTGACTGGGAGCAGTGCTGGTTGTAAAGTCTAACAGCAGCAGGCAGGAAAGACCTGCGGTAACGCTCCTTCACGCACTTCGTGTGAGGCAGCCTGTCACTGAAGGAGCTGCACAGGGCTGTCAGAGTGTCCTTCAGGGGGTGGGAGTCCCTCTCCAGCATGGATGCCAGCTTCACCAGCATCCTCCTTTCTCCCACCACCTGCACTGAGTCCAGGGGGCACCCCAGGACTGAGCTGGCCTTCCTGATCAGTCTGTCCAGCCTGTTCCCGTCTGCAGCCGAGATGCTGCTGCCCCAGCAGATCACTCCATAAAAGATGGCTGATGCCACCACAGACTCAAAAAAGGTCCTCAGGAGAGCTCCCTGCACTCCAAAAGACCTCAGTCTCCTCAGCAGGTACAGTCTGCTCTGGCCCTTCCTGTAGAGAGCACTCGTGTGGTCAGACCCGTCCAGTCTATTGTTCAGGGAGCACCCAGGTATTTGTAAGAGTCCACAATCTCAATGTCCAAGCCCTGGATGTTCACCGGTGTTGGGTGGGGGGTCTACGCCTACGGAAGTCCACCACCAGTTCCTTGGTCTTCCTCGTGTTGATCTGGAGGTGGTGCCAACGGAGGTGGTTCCGTTGGCACCAGTCCATAAAGTCCTGGGTCAGTCCTCTGTACTCCCGGTAAATAACCCAAATATAACACAATCTGACAATATTTTAAGGTTGTCTCAGATATTTTTCTTTTTAACTTAGTGCAGATAATCCCAAAATCTAAAATTAACAATAGCAAAATATGCAAACACTTGTCTGAGGTAGCACTGATAACAAAGCAAATTAGTATTGTATCCGGATACGGCATTTGAGTATTGATACTTTTCGAAGTACTGATACTTTTGACAACCCTAGTTACCATCATGTTGATATCATTATTTGTTAGACAGTGTTATTGAGCAAAAGCTCAATAACTGATGGCGGTTATCTGGATCACCACCAAAATTGAATAATTTTAAAGTTAGGCCATTACCAACATCTCCTGAAAAATTCAGCAAAATCTGTCAAGCAGTTTTTGCGTAATCTTGCTAACAAACAAATAAAAACATAACCTCCTAACTAGGCAGTTGTTAATCTACTTTCTGTAGAGTGTAACCAATGACCTCCAAGGAGAAGCCAGTAATGGCCTTTCCTTCGTTCTTGTCCCCCCAGACCTCGATGCTGCCTTTGACACAGTAAATCATATTAACATTCTCAAAAATAATCTGCATCGCTGACCTGGGGTCTCTTATGCTGGAATCAAACATGATTTATTATGGCTCGACCTGGTAGTCGTAGGGTTCCAAGACCTGTCGACCACAAAAATCAGTTGTTCCATTTCAAGTAATGTGTCATAATGACCGACAACAACACGACTCGGCGACTGAAAGTGTAGCAGATTTGATTTGTGTCCTGCCTCCTACAATCTGTTCCACCACATCAGAGACATCGACCAATGAGAGCACTGGGAGCTCTGCATGTGTGACGATCATGGATGTAAACAAACCGAGGTTGATGCCTAAGAGGAGCATGAGAACTACAAGACAGATGAAAAGTTTGCAAAGCTCTGAAAAACAGCATCCCTGTCCTTATGGTATGCTTTAGAGGAGCTAGCACAGACAGTAAAAAGAGAAATGTTGGAGAGAAACAGCATAGGAACACGGTGAGTACTGCTTACGTTTATCAGCAAACTAACACATCATCTAGCACAATGTTTGTAGATACAAGCTACAGTACTGTTCTTTAAATACAAGCTGTTTGTTTGTGGCCTGTGGTGCTGCCGCCACCTCCTTCCACTGTCATCACATCAGCTTTTACATGCAGTCGGTTTCGGTCATGTAGTCCGGCTTTATGCCTGCCTAGTCTGACATATTGATCGCCTTTCCCAACTAAAAAAAAGTATAGTCTGACCTCAGCATTAGGGTGCTTTTACATCTAACATGTTTGGTGTAGACCAAACAAACTCTGGTTCAGTGTTAATTTTGTCGTCCTTAATTTTTTGCATTTGAATTCAGCCCCAAGTGGACCCTTGAGGTACCCTTTTTCACTTCTGTACAGGCTTCATTTTCAATCATCAGTTGCAGTTGGTTGTTCTTGCTCCTGTTGTGTAGCAAAAGGGCAGCACGGCTCAGTGAAAGGTCAGATGTTTGTGACTTTTTGTGAGCAAACCTTTTCTCCCGGACTGGCCTGCTGTGAGAAAGAACTCTTGACTTGCAGCTCACCGTCTGTACTTGGCTGAAAGTTTTTTGTGTTTCTTTAATAGGACAACAATCAGCATGGTGTCATATTAGTATTGATCCAAACATGTTGATTTTCATTTAAAGAAGTTGTGTCTCCAAAAAATACTATGTAGGAGACAAAAACAAACCCGGGGTGCCTTTCGGAGGCATTTGAAATAAAGGGTAAACTTTCAGAACAAAGAAATATTTTGTACAAAGAAAGACAAATGGATAAAGCAGTGGAGCCAGTGCCTCAGCATTCATCATTTCGGAGGATTTTTCTCTTAATTGTTTTGTGTTTCTTTTCCTCCAATGAGAGCAGCAGCTCTGCAGTGCCAGGCGCTTTTTGTTTTGTGTCTCTCTCAGATGGATGAATAAAACATGAGTTTAAAGTGCTGGTTCCAAGAACAAGAGCACATAAATTGTTACAGATGTAGTGATGCTTCTCTTGCTCTGACACATAACAAGCATTGTTTTTTCCTAAAGTGAGAAATAGTATCTTCAAAAAACAACGTAAGCCATTCTGATAGTATGTTTATTACTTTGCAACTTTCTATATTTATTTAGAACAAGTTGGTCTACTTTGGTATGAGGTTCCCAAGCTAAATAAAGCCAGATTCAGTCAAAATGCCCGACAACATTTGAAAAAAGATTTTCAATTTGATTTTAAAAGTAAATTGTGTACTGTTTTGCACCATTTAATTATTATCTGGGGACTACATTCCTCTGACTTTAATGTCTTGCACAAAACACCTGATTTTTGTCCTAAATGATGGGGTGGAGCTGAAAGTGATGATGCAAATAGTAAAATTTTTCACCCTGACTGGAACAGAAACAATTCCTAACAGCCCCCTTAGAAAATTTACATGTGTAGCACAGAGCAGTACATGTTTGATTAGAAAACAAACAAAAAAGTTAAAAGACAAATCACTGTGATAAAAGATTGGTGGGCTTTCCATTCTTTGTTGCAAAAGCAACTGAAAGAAAAGGCTGTCCTTCTGTTTGCTAGCTTGATGCTAACACATAATGGAAAACACAGTTAAAAGGCTAACAGACTTAGCATCATATGCTAATTTCAAATCAAGAACGGTATATCTAATACAACAATGAAATAACGCAAAATACCACTGGGAAGCTTCAAGCCAAACCATGTCTTTAATGGTAATATCATCACTTGAAGTCAGCTGTGTGTTTCAAGATCATACTGCAACAATGGGCCTGATGGCAAGAACAAAGACTCCACACAGGCCCAACTAGTGCTGGGTGACTACATAACAACATTTGACAGGCTTTGATCCACTTGACAAAGTGCAGTGAGAAAGAAAGCCAAACAAAGTGTAAAACTACAAGCACTCGGAGAGCGCAAACCTGCAACAAGGTAGCTCACATATTGCTGTTACATTTAGCAGCAGTTCCATGATAAAGTTACCATAATGATATGATTCCTTCACCCTGAAAACTCACACCTAGCACTCAGAATCATGTTGATATCATTACAACTTCGACAGTTATTGAGCAAAATGTTTGTTCGCTAATGGTGGTTATCTGGATCACCACCAAAATCTAATCATTTTTAAGTTGGGCCATTTCCAACATCTCTTGAAAATTTCAGCAAAATTCGTCCAGTAGTTTTTGCCTAATCTTGCTGACAAACAGACAGACAAACAAGCAAACAAACATACAGTGGCAAAAACATAACCTCCTTGGCGGAGTTGATGAAACAACGTCATAGCTTTATCCCCAAACTGAACTGAGTCTGCCCAATTATTAGATGTCAGATTCCAAGTACAAGAGCACTTAAATAGTTATAGATGTAGTAGGGTTGGGTTAAAATATTGATTTATCAATGCACTGCAATATTCCCCACTCCCAATTCAATATCGATTCGCCTCCAGGCCAGTGGGGGCGCTGTGCATGTGATTCACATTATATGGACGAGTTACAAAGAGGTAAAATCACTGCCACTCTCCACCAACCAACTCAACTGGTTGTGCAAATTTTTAATTTCAGATGTTTCATTACTCAGAAATGTGAGTTGTAGCATATGGTAACAAAAATAAGCATTTAAAAATTGTTAACAGGTTCAGTAAATTTTTGTGTATTTCGGCTTCTTACTGAATCGACATTGAAGCATTAAAATCAATACTGAATCAAATCGTGAGGTTCCTAACATCTCCCAGCCCTAAGACGTAGGGATGCTTTTCTTGCTCTGACACTGACCCAGCGTCTTTTCGTCCGGACTGGTAGCTTCCTTGATATAACAACTTCTCCTTCAACAGTAAATGAAGTCCATCACTAGAGCATTTCTTCATTAACGTGTGTGCAGGAAAGTCCATGATAGACCCTGCTTGTTATTACCTCCTCCAAGGAGGTTATGTTTTCGCCAAGGTCTGTCTGTTTGTTTGTTTGTTGATCCAGATTGACATCACAAAAAAACATTAAAGTTTATAATGGCAAATCCTATTCATTTACGGCATTATGGGAGTTGTAGTTAATTTGTAAACTGACATCTAGTTTTTCAAGCCTATGTCACAACATTTCCCAGCTTCCCTTGCAATGCCAGGGGAGGAGTTCTCCACGCCGCTCTGCACTCACAACTACTTACTGTGAACCCATTACCGTTATAGGAACATACGCGGCAGCTCTACTTGCTCGCAGTCCCTTCAGACATGCCTGTTACACTCGAAACAAGGCTGCAGATAATGTCGACACCGAAACAGTCCGTCATAACAGAAGTCCGTGTGTGTGAGTGTAAAAACCTAACCCCTAAATTCTACATGGAGCGAACGGCGGCGCACAGAAGCACCATGGTTTTGCCCCGACTGACAGGCTGGCGACATCGCCCACTGGAGTACCGCAGCATGCACAACACCACCATCTGTACAAGCAGCAGCAAATTCGTTCAGTCAAGTTACAAGAGCCACTACTAATTAGGTCACTCTATTGGATGACATTTATATCAACAATAATCACACTTCTTGCAGATTGATATTTTTCATTCCACAATGTGGAAATAAATAAAATTTAAAAAAATAAAATAAAATAAAATAAATATAGGAGTATAATGTTGCGTGGAAATCACAATTTATGGGTGGAACTGAGCTGCTTGGCGGAGGTCTGCACTCTCCAAGTGCTTTTCGAGTAAGCATCATGTTTTGTCTCTAAATCTGTTTCTCAAATGTCTCAGAGCCTTCTTCACCGACAGTAGAGGTTTTTGAGGCAGATCCTTGACAGGAATGTAGACAACAAGCGGCAGACATCACATGCCCTTTGTCGTGCAGAGGGAACATTGGGCATCTGTTTCTCTTCGTGCCTCACACTGCTGTCAGGCCGCTCTGATTGATACAAACTGAAGCCACAGAGGACTTTCTAACAGACGATACTGTCTGCTTTCCTCCGTTCTTTGCTTGTGACAAATGTAGCCTCTAAGTGTCTGTGGCAGACTGTGATCCTGTAGGACCCTTCACGCTGAATATGAACATTACATTTTTTGTCATTAACTTTAGGTGCCCTGTGTGTACCATCCCCCCCCCCCCCATCTCTGTCATTGTCTGCCGGAGCAGCGGAGCCCATACGGAGCCCATACGGAGCCACTCTTTCACTTTCCGCTCTGTTTAAACCAAGTCCAGATAGACGGAAAACACATGACAGACAATCTCTGCCCTAGTTGCACACAGGCACGCACATCACAGAGAAAGAGGGCTAGAGGGAGGGATACACGTTGGAGTGAATGGGCAGAAGACAGCCCACTTTGGGAAAAAACAGGGCTGAGGGCCAGTCCTGAATCCGCCTCTGGCTGTCCTTGACGAACCTCCGGGCCAGGGCCTCCTGGGTGGTCTGAGCAGCGTGGAGCTCTGAGGAGATTTATCTGGATGCTTGACAAGTTGCGCGCAGCTCGTCCCGGCTGCTCGTGTCCCCACAGAGAGCACATGTCACTGCCTTAAGAGCAAAGCTGCCTGACAATGACATCGTGGGCTTGTTTTTATCTGGGATTCACTTTATTCCAGAGCGCTTTTGAAGAAGTTTGGAGGGGAGGAAGTACAGTTTGAGCTTAGACTTTTGTTTGCTCAGTTACAGATTTTCCTTTTAAATTATTTACCAGGCTGGTGTGTGTGTGTGTTTGTGTGTGTATCTGGGACCATATTTCAGGTGCTGAATAAAAATACACAAAACAACTGACAACTAAAATGCTGCTGTGGCATCAACAACCAAGTAAGGGCTTGACAGATGACCAAGTCATGTACAGTATGGGGTGGTGATCAAATCCAAGAAGGACACATCCAGAGTGGAGAAACTGATCAGGAGGGCCAGCTCTGTGATTGGCATGAAGCTGGACTCTCTGGTGATGGTGGCAGAGAAGAGGACACTTGACAGACTGCTGAACATTATGGACAATGTCAGTCCCCCTCTGCACACCGTCATCAGCAACCAGAAGAGTCTGTTCAGCCAACAAATTCAGGATCAACAGACTGAGAAACTCTTATGTCCCTCAGGTCATCAGACTGTACAACTCCTCACTGGGGGGGAGGAGGAGTAACAGGAAGACTGAGGACAGGAGGGAGCAGTAGTAGCCAGTAGGGCTGAACGATTTAACAGAAAAGATTTTTCTGGCAGATATTGAAATTTCAATTCAATCCGCAATTTTCTTCAAATCAAGCTTCAGTGCAATATTCACTATGTTTACAGTACAGATAACAGTAAGTAAATCAATGATCAAAAGTACAGAACATATTATTCATCATCTAATATTGATGACAAATAAATCTGTTTTCATTATTTAAGGTAGTGGTTCCCAAACTTTTCACAGCCCGTACCCCTTCAGACACTTGACCTCCAGCCATGTACCCCCTACTCTCACACACTTATAGCAGCTAGAAAAAGAAATATGTCTGTTAGCCTGCTGCCATCCCCACCTCCCACATTTAACATGCATAACATACAAAAAAATCTCTTCAAGTGAGTTATTTCTCACAAAATAGATAAAGAGAGATAAAGTACAAACTCACCACAGCTTTAACGTGAAGGGTGTCTGACTGAACTTATGTTACTATAAGAATCTTAGACAATTTAGGCCAGATTTCCTTTTCCAAGATGCCTCACCAATCCAGCCTCCAGCCTCTCTGCCAACACTTCAGGCCTTTATCAAAGATCACCATACAAACATCTGCCAGTTTGAACTTTAACTACTGAAACAACTGATTGAAACCTGACAGGTTTTAGTACCCCAGTTTGGGAATCACTGATTTAAGGGATACTCCAACTTCTACTCCTAAACAGGGCTTTGTATTGTTGACCTGCTTGACAGCACTTCCATAAATGCAAATTTGTAAAATAGTTGACACAACAGATTCTGTGTCAGTCAGGAGCACTGCAAAAAATTGCAGCTTTGGCAATCACCGGATTGCGTTGTCTGAAATTGCAATTTTGATCCAAAATAGATAAAGCCAGCAAGTACCCATATTTTATGTTATATATATTTTTTAGATTTATCAATGTGTGTGTATATATATATATTTGACAGAAATAGTAACACACAGTGAATTGAATAAGTAGCTTTAAGTAGCTTCTGATTACTGGTTTGGAAATAGTAATGCATTAGAATACTCGTTACTGAAAAAAGCGGCCATATTAGAGTAATGCGTTACTAAGCAACGCGTTACCTGCATCACTGGTAATAACACTGCAGCTCAAAGTGCATGACAACAACAATATGATACAAGGGCTTTGGTCAGACAAATACTGGTCAACTAAAATGACACACACTAAACCAAAAGTAATTTTGAAAAACAACAAAAAAGCAGGTCTTTACGGACATCTGATAATATGAAATGAGAGGATCATGTTAAAAAATGTGCCAAAAACAGAAGAGGGCTCTAGTTTAGAAGCTGCACCATCTTAAAACTATCTACTATCTAAATGGAACATGAAGTGGAAAAATTCGACGCTCTGCTTCATTTGAACAGAACATGTAGCCTTTTTAAGAGGCTGCAGATGTTCAAAACAAGAAAATGACATTTGGCTGTCTTAAATGTGTGACTGTCCTTAATTAAAATTTAAAATGAGCCATCCTGTTTCTTCTTTTTCTTGTCTTAGATGTGAAGAGAGCTGCACCAGGCATTTTAAAAGTGAAATGACCCACTTTTAAAGAAGTTAATGTTACTTTGAGGAGCCAGAAAGCTGCCATTTTCAGAGAAGTAAGTTTTAATCATACCATTATATTTTCATGGCTAAAATGTATTCATAACAAGTTAATTTTAACATTTTGGATTGTATATAGGCTTGCTTGGACTACTGGCACCAGCCTGAACCAATTTTAGGACACTTTTACACTGAACACATTAATCCAGACTAAACAAAGTCATTGGTTCTCTTATTTGGAAAGCTGATTGATTTCGGTTGGTATGAAAGGTCACACTCTGGACTCTGGGCTGCCTTAAAACAGAGGGTTGTGGTTTTTTCTACACAAACCAGAGTTTGGTTTGTGGTGGTGTGAAAGCCATCCGAAACCAAACAAGAAAAGTGAAATAAAAAGCAGCGAGTCGTGGGTTGAATTGAGCCAAATACATCAATTAAAGCAAGCTTACGTGGCCTCTCTTTTTTTTGGTTGAACTGTATTTCATAAAGTAAAATCACATTGATCTATGAGTATTGTGGAAGTCAATAAAATACAATAGACTTGCAAATGTGCAGTATTCCCATACCCACACCCCCTATCCACCACCTACCCAAGGGTCAGTCTCCATTAAGTAATATGCATAACACAACATAAATTGTTATTGTCAGGAAAATACATTCTTAAATACACGCAATTCCATAGAATGATAAGAAACGAAGAAACTACATCATTGATCCAGCAGCATTCAATGCTTCAGATCTGTTATCAACGATAGTCTTGCATGCATGACTCACTTTAGCAACAGAGAGCTCCACTGTTTTAATCTCTATAAGTAAGTTAAACTTACTTATGTAGCCTTCTCTGGAAATATCAAGCAGAGTGTGGCTAACATTTGCATTGCCACCCTTTGGTTCTCTTAACGGGTTAACATCTATAAATATAGTCCATGCAGAATAAAGTTACACATCGCTCCTGTCAGTGTTAATTTTGTCAACTAAATATTTTGTTCATAGTTTTTGTCAACAACATTTTACCCCTTGCAAAAACTACACTATAACTAAAAAAACAAGTGCATATTAACAAATTCAAAACTAAATTAACTTTCATTTTCATCAACAAATAAAACCTAGACTAAAATGTCTGACAGAGACTAAATCCAATCAGACCTAATTTCATCATGTAGAAAGTAGAGACAAGTTAGGAATCACAGCTACTTTGATTGTGTGGAAAGGTTGGATGAGTTAAGAGGGACATCCAATCACAACTACCTTAGCTTCATGGTGGCGGGATCCAAGTGTAAAACATGACTTCAGAAATTCAAGGAAAAATAAAAAATGCCTTACACTTTACATTTCTGATTTCAGTCGCCTAAATTTACAGTAGATTTCGTCGACTAAAATGTTGTGAAATTTCATCAACTAGACTAAAATTAAAACAATTTAGATGACTAAGTTACGACTAAAACTAAAAGATATTTTAGGCAAAAGACTAAAACTAAAGCTAAATTAAAAAGTGCTGTCAAAATTAACTCTGGCTCTGGTCAATATCTAAGTCCCACCTGGTGCAGCCTAAACGCAGGTTCATCTTTATTACCTCCACCAAGGAGGTTATGTTTTTGCCAGCGTTGGTTAGTTTGTCTGTTTGTCTATGTTCAAGATAACTTGAAAAGTTATGGACGGATTTGGATGAAATTTTCAGGAAATGTGTGGAATGGGATAAGGAAGAAATTATTACATTTTGGGACTGATCCGAATCACCATCCGGATACAGGAAATGTTTAAATGTCTTTAACATTGGCAGATAGGACCATTTTCGCCAAAGTGGACTGAAGCTGCTTGGCGGAGGTCTGCGCTCTCCGAGTGCTTTTCTAGTTTATTAATGCAACAAACTTCTGAACTGCCATTACTCAAAGCCTGTCAGGAAAATATGAATTTAGACTTGTTTTAAGTAACTGTGAAAAGGACTGTGACTGAGTTTGGTTGGGCAAGAAGCCCTGTCCTATATGAATATGACCGTCTAATCTTAGTATTAGTATGATGTATTTTAGTTATGTAACATCTGCTTTTCTGATATAATCAAGTGACTATGGCGTTTATTTTAGGGGGCTTTTTTTCTTCTTTAACTGTATTTTGACTTCTTATTTTCTGTCAATAAAATGGCAATAAAATTGTAAACCAGAAAAGTTTTGAAAAAAATCTGAATTCTATAATATACAGGAATTTTAACTAATAAGTTACATACTACTTAAATAACCAGACAAATCAGTCAGTGCAATAAATCTGTCCAAATTAAAGGAGTGAACAATTTATAAAGTTTTTATATGCTGTTTATTTATAACGTGCCTATATTAGGGACCGGTGCACCAACCTTAGCATCCCTTCCTCCTGAGCCTGTACTGTTACTGTAATATGAGACATTATATAACTACTACAGCCTCTCATGTTTGATGTCCATCAGCTCACAGCATCAAAGTCATCTATGTAGCTTAAAAACTGTTGTTTTCGTTCATGCCCTTCAAATGTTCATTTAACACTTCATAATGATTTCCCACAGTGTTTATGTCTGCAGTCAACAAATATTAGCATCACACTGCAGTATAACCTGGCACATTCACAATAATTCAGCGCAACAGTCAGAAATAAACTGTGCATTATTACAGCCCAGAGGGTTTTTATCACATGCAAACACAGGAGGCCCAGAGGAGAGTGTCACACACTGTTGCTGCAGCCCAAAGAGTTTCAGGCCTCCAGCCTAATTACTGCTTATTTTAAACAGCATTTCTAAGCCATTTATTATCAAGACTGTATTTTAGGAGATCACCTTAGGGTCATTTTAAACCAAATAACTACTCACAATTATGTTTTTCTAATTATGATTATTTCATGATTACACTCCAGTGCTCCCTTGCTGGAGTAAACACAACATGATCTCTGGGCTATTGAGGGAAAGAGGTGACAATGTCACTAAAACCAATTAAAAAGCGATCAGAGCGAGCTGAAAAAGAAAACATTTCCTATTAGATTGCAGATTTAACCACTGGCCTGAGCCAAATGTGGCCACAGGAGCAGTAAGATGTTATTAGTCTCTGCAGGCGTCATGTTGTTATTCCTCTGTGTTGTTTGATGCTAAAGTGGGCTCAGTAATGACCACTAACAGCACTTCACGCTGCTGCTGGGAGAGATCATCAGGAGCTGTCGGCCCTGCTCTGGCTGTCACAGCTCTCAAAGGCGTCGGGCAGATTTTAAATGAAGAATTTTTCTCCATTTTTAGGACGCAGGGCGGCGTATGATGAGGCAGGCTGAGATTTGTTCTCCTCAATAAAAGGCCCTGACACAAAATAATAAGTTTTTAAGATGCAACCGCCTTGAACCTCACGTTTACATTGCTAGCTGATCAAGGGGTCAGAATGGATGTCTATGAAGCTGTAAAGTTTATGAGTAAGCTAAAACATTTAAATGGGAGTATGTCAGCATTCTCAGAATCCATAGTATGATTTCATCTTACAAAAATCCTGCTTTGAATTGACATTTGTCAGAATCAGAATTGGAATTTTGTATTTCAGAATCAGAATTACTATTTATTGCCAAGTACATTTGCACATACAAGGAATGTGACTTGGTAAATAAGTGCAAAACCAATCAACATATACTTAGAATAAAAATAAAAAGAGTCAGGAGGAATAAGATAAAGTATGAAAATTGGTTAAAAAAAAGTGCAAAACTGACTTGGGTATATATCAAAAATATATAAAAAATACGATAGGCGCAAAAAAGAAAAAACCCAACCCAACAATATATACAGAAGGTATGGTGAAGGAGCTATACAGAGAGCTCTGACCTGTTTAACAGTATAAATATAGATATTAATATAGATACAGTGTGCATGTGTATTAAAAAAAAGTCAGTGTTTTTAAACATTTCAAAAATAAAACTTTTTTTTTTCTTTTTAAATCATCACAAACTGTTAAAGAGGTCACTCTGTTGTAGCTCCTGCCCCAAGTCTGCTCTGATTGGTTCACAGATCGACTCTGTGGAGATTGGTCAATTTAGCGCTGTTCAGTGCCATGTTGTCAAACACTCTGTAATCATTCTGACATCAATGCTCTGCAATGAGCTTGCTACCTCTAGCCAATGAGCTAAAACTGATGACAAAACAATGGTAGGATGTCACACTGATAAGTCTATTCAGGGGGGACAGGGGATCCAGACTTTTTAAGCAAAGAGGGAGAGACAGAGATCTTAATGCCACAGGCTTTTTGTTTTGTACGAGAAGACATGTTAAACACACTAAAGGGCATTAAAAAATATAACATGACCTCTTTAACTCTCCTATCTACACTGCACATGAATGAAAAACTGCAAATCACTGTAGACTGTGAGCTACGTTCACACATTACTGATGATTTCAACCCCTGGATTAGTTTTTAAAGGCTTTTTGAGGGAGTTATTAGGCCCCTTAAATCATCAAAAGAATGAAGACATGATACTAGCAGGCATGGTCTGATTTGAAGCATGTTTTCAGTCCATGTCATTATGAATCAGTTTTCTTTTAGATGTCTTCTTTTCTGATTATGTTATTTTGGAAATGTTTGGTTCAGTCTGTAAAATCAATCCTGTTTTAATGAGACATGACTACCAACTAAAACAAACACTCTGCAATGATACAAAACTAAAAAAAGATGGAAGTAAAAATCAGACATCAAACAAGCTTTAAATATTTGAAGATGCCAGTGGGTGTCCAAGCTGTAATTACACATGAATCCCATGGTCTACCCTTTTCCCTACAGGTGTGCTCATAATTAGAAGCTCCATCAATCTTTAAAGACGTCTATGAGGAAATTAACTGTTCTCACTTTCTGTCTGTAAAGTGGAGATGTCTGCTCTGAAGTGGGACCTAAAGTGTTCATGACATTTTCCTGAAAGGATTATTGTGTAAAGCTGAATAAAACGGACAGTTCCATATATCTGCCACAGATATATTTCACTAGTCCATTTGGAGAAGAGCCCATAGAAAATGCTTTCAAAGGCAGAACCTTAAAAAACTACTGCAGCTGGTGATTGGACGATCGTTCTGCCTTCACTCATCACAGACCAATTGTATCAAGCCACAGTATGACATAGCAGCTAAACCCTGTTGTTAGCCGTTAGCTTAAACTACGTTTCAGTCCTTAGACTTAGGCTATCATCTAACATTAAATTATACAACATAGATGTATCATTTACGACGACGATTCCCAGCAAGTTCTACCGGTAAACTTCTGAGGAGAGCATATTTCGCCAGGTATCGTTGAGTAACCACGACTCCAAGCTTTTATAGACTAACCGGCATCGTCTGCGGAGGATTTCCGCAACTCTGACGTTCCTTGGTCCTCTTTTGAAGTAGAAACTAAGTCCATATCTGATAAAACATATATGGCCGCATCCACAGAGACAATGGCATTGTTTTCAAACATGCAGTCACTTCCCGCTGTCGTCACGTCTTCCGCCTCTCTTCCCTGATTGGGCCGTCCAGCTTTTGGCAGAGGAAGTCATTGGAAATTGGACCTCGGCAAGATGGATCTGCATGATTTCAGACAATGAATCAGGCAGGGCCATCTTTACTGCAAGGTAAGAATAAAACCCACTTATCCTCAAAATAAAATCTGGATTATCAAGAAATGCTACTGGGACATGAAATCCTAGTGCTGTAAGAGTTAAGGGGTTTTTTTTTCTCATAGGCCCTCCCCCATAGCTTCAGCCTGGGCATTAAAAGGTGCTCACACTGACAGTGAGAGCATTACTGTTGTGACTGTACAGCCATTAAAGCCCAGCTGGCTGCACACACTGTAAGTACAGGGGCTTGGATGTAAGCTCTGGACTGAGAAAGGGAGAGGCACGACATCCCTGAACACCCGTGTGAAGGGAATAAGGATCAGATTAAAAGCAGCTGCAGCACACACAACCCAGGGCTGTGTTCATCAGTTTGATGTGTAGCATCAATAACAACAAAAATGAGGACATGTATGCCTTGACCCCAAGTTGGAGGGTACTTTAGAAAATGAAGGTGCAATGCTGTGTGCATTTTAGCCTTTCAAAACACATGCAAACAGAATTTTAAGTTGCTACAGACACACAGGGAAACTCCTGCCTAAGACAAGATTTTTTAAATTCTAGTTCACAGTGTGGGTGGCATGGTGGCACAGCAGGTGATGCATGTGTCTCACAGCAAGAAGGTTGCTGGTTCGATCCCCGTGTCCTTCAGGGCCATTCTGTGTGAAGTCTGCTTGTTCTTCCCATGCATGTATAGGTTCTCTCCAGGCACTCCGATATCCTCCCACAGACCAAAAATTTACTAATCAGTAGGGATGCACGATATTTATCGGACCTATATAATATCAGCCAATTTGGGGAAAAATGACGTCATTTTTATCGACTTGATACATACATTTTATCCAATAAAAAGATCAGATAAATTCCTTAAATTGGGGAAATTGTTGGCAGGCTGCATAGCCCCAAAAAAAAGCCATGTC
This sequence comes from Cetoscarus ocellatus, assembly GCA_037902135.1. Lineage (NCBI taxonomy): Eukaryota > Metazoa > Chordata > Actinopteri > Labriformes > Labridae > Cetoscarus > Cetoscarus ocellatus. The sequence continues at coordinate 204,756 of JBAMNC010001676.1, forward strand.
GCGCTGGTTACGTCATCTATCACGCCTTACTAGAAGGACCCAAGCCTGCCCCGGTCTCTCTGCCAGACCAAAAGTGAACATGGCTTCACCAGTGTGGTTGTTTTTCTCTGTGGTAGAAGATAACAGCATTGCTGTTTGCACAACCTTTTCGGCAAGAATTCTGGGAGGAGGAAAGAGGACTTCAAGTTTTAAGACAACATATCTTATAGCTCACCTGAAAAGTTATCATCGCGGCAAAGCGGTATTGAAAGAAGACGAAGCGGCCGCGGTAGCAGCTAGCGTGCTAAGGCTAAAAAAAACAACACAGAGCATGGATGTCCCCATTCAACAGGCGTTTGAAAACTGGAAAAACTTTTTAAGAGACAGTATTAGGCTAAAGCCATTAACGACAAAGTGATAGAGTTCATAGTGCTCGACGACCAGCCCTTTTCTGTTGTTGAGAGCCTGGGTTTTCGCAAGTTAATAGCAAATTTGGAGCCACGTTACACCCTCCCAAGCAATCACTTCTTCTTGGATGTATCCTTCAATACCCTCTTAGGTATCGTTGCCCCACACATCCATAACTTGCTAACATAACACAGAACAAGAACAGACTACACGCAAGTTTTACCACAGACATATGGACATCTGACGTTAGTCCGGTCAGCAAGCTTAGCTTAATGGCTCAGTGGTTGGATAAAGATTTCAACATGCAAAAAGATTAGATTAAATATACAAATATGAACTCACTGGTTATCAGTATCGGTATCGGCCATGAGAAGCAGGAAATTATTGATTTTCGGTATCGGTAGAAATTTTTCATATCGTGCATCACTACTCATCAGGTAAATTAGTGACTCCAAATTGCCCTTAGGTTTAAGTGGGATAGTTTACAGTGTTTATGTGTAGAAGGGATTTTGGTGGTGATCCAAATATGGATGTGGATCCAGAAATTTTTAAAGGATTCATCAACACTGCATGATGGGGCATTTTTCCACATTGTTGCTTATAACTGAAAAAGTTAACAACAAATTTTGATAAAATTTGTACAAAATGTTGCTCCTGACACAAAGGAGAAGTGATTAGATTTTGGTGGTGATCCCAATCCATGTGCTGATCAAGGATTTTCTTAAATATTGCAGGATATGGCAGTTTTCCACATTTTAGACAATAACTCAACTAAGAATGTAAGGAATAATATAGCGGAGGTTTGCACTCTTTGAGCACTTTTCCATCAATCTGGAGGACAAGGGTTTGAGTCCAGCTCTGGCTGTCACATGTAGATGAGTCCATGGGCAAGACACTAACCCCAAGTTGCTCCCACTGCTGCAACAGTGGCATGTAGATCAGTATAAAAGAGCATGAATGTGTGAAACTTGGAGCCATCAGTGAGTTAATGTGGTAAGTGTTGATAGGTAGATGAAACAAAACCACACACTAAATACCATGTGTTTTCTCAAAACACCACAGTTCAGCACTTGCTGCAGTCTGCCATGATCCTCTTTTCTGAGCTTTTCTGACATACTGCATCACAAATGACATGAAGTTACATCAGCACAGCAGGTCCTGGCTTTTAAGTAGGACCGAGATCTTTGATACCAAACCATACAGATAAAAAAAAAACTTTATGGATGGTAAAACTCTCACTGAGGTTTAAAAAAAAACAATCAATGAATCCCCAAAATTTACAATCAGCTCTTATTACCAAACCCTCAAACCCACAGAGAACCAAGAGCAGAAGTTTGTCTATATGCTGATGATCCTGTGGACTCCCTTGATGCCATCCGGATATCGTATCAGGCTGCATGATGAAAATAGCCTGTGGAAATGGCACCACCAGCTGTGCCCAGGTACATGTCGTCTCCTCTGTAACAGCTCTGTCTCAGGTACTGTAAGTCACCCTTAACCCCCCCGGGGGGACAGGTCCCTTTAGTAAACGATAACAACCCGGGCAACATCATTAGGTGGCTGCTATGTGGCAGAGGCTCCTCGGTGCGGAGTGATAACAGAAACACTGAGCTGGGGAAATGCTTACAGTGCACTTGGAGGTGACAGGGATAATGTGGGCCATGCTCTTGTTATTCTCTGCAGAGCTGCACATCATTTGTACGCTCCAGCTATAAATAAAGATTTGTCACAAACTGAGATATGGAGTCAGGGTGAGGCAATGAGCTGAAATCCTCCAGAGTTTTATGGTTGCTGGTTGACCCTGCACTAAACCCATGCCCCTCAATCCAAACACAGCATAACAACCGCACAGGCAGGTGAAGGTGGGCAACAGCAAACCAATCATATAGCAAAAATGTCTGACTCAAATGCTGTAATTATGGGATATTTTGTCATGTATGACGTTAAATATACTGACAGTTTTTGCCTTATTTGGTTACACCACCTTTCTTGCCCCTTAAGATGTGTGAATTACTGATATGCTACTTTTAGGCTTAAGCTGTTTATTTTATATCCCAAGAATACAGAAATTTGGCACGCTGCATGAAGGCAAAGCAGGAGCCAGTGACTCACTGCATGTGGGAGAAGACCTTTAGTCGACCTCTTGGTTAAAGGCAGACCGATGGGGGAAATTAGAGCAATAGGAGCAAGAAACAGGGTTTAAGTTTTGCTATATGAGCACCAATGTTGATGCATTGAATTTAGAACTTCTGATAAATTGGTAAAAACATTTATCAAGTTAGGGGAAGGATGTTTCTTCTTTAATATATCATCTAAGTTTTCACAGTTGTGCAAGTATTTAAAAAGATATATTGAAAATAAGGCAGATGATAGGGTTGAGAAATGAAAGCAAAATTATTATTCAAATGTTGCTGACAAATATTTAAATTATGTTAGCAAAGAAAAAGAAAAATTGTCCCAAAACAAATAAGAAATTCATAGATGCACACAAACATTCACCCTTAAATTTCAAACTAAGAAATTCATTTACAACAAATTATTTGTTGGTAAAATTGTGTTCCTTACCCTTCATTTAGCAACATGTCAGGATTTTATCTTTCAGATTATCCAATCAGGAAGCAGATATGTTGGTCAACGTGATGGTTAGCTTGCCTGTTAAGGGTTATCCTGGGCATGAATGGATTTTTCATGTCTGCAACAAAATTTGTTTTTCCGTATGAAAACATCACAAAGCACAAAATTCAGATATGTATTGGCTGACCCAATTTTCAGAGGAATCATAGATACATTTTTTATCATCAAATTGATTGCCTTCAACTAAGTTATGACTGTTAGAGGACCTGGAAATATGTGAAAATATTTTTCTTACTCTGATGTATGATCTTACTGTTAGATTTCTGAAGAGCTACGAAGCAATGATTCACTTCTGATTTTTTCTAATTTTAAAAAAAATATATATTCATGTGCAGCAGTGCCAGCCAGTGGATACATATTGGTGTTACAAACACTATTCAGAGAGGGGAATAAGGAAAAACAGACAAAGATGGGCTTTCGAAATTCTAAATACAGTGGTAAGGAGGCAAAAAGTCAACCACATGGTTACAATGCCAGTCAAAGGGTTAAGGAGGAAAAACAGCATCACGTAAAACTTTTTATACTAAAAAAATAACCTGTTTTATTCAGTAATACCAAGTTAATCACTTTCTTCACTTAATCAGTCATTAAATACTATTCCATAACATAGACTGTCTGAAGTTTAAAGAGGTTGATTTAGTTTCTTAGCAATTTTCCCCTCTTTTTTATGATGAGATTGCAAGAAAAACAGCATTCAGATATGCTACAGGTCCCCTCTGGGAGAAGAACCTCAGTACACTCAAGTGCCAGTGAAATGAGTGGAAATAAAATCATTTTAAGGTGTGATATAGTCATGGGAAATCTTTGACTTGTTGAAAAACTATTTGAGTATCAAGAAGTAATACTGTACTCATGATATATGAAAATAAAAAGTTAAAGAAAGCATAAAACAAACACAGGCAACAAAAGGATACATCACAATAAGGATACCTAATAGAGTTCATGCTGATAGCTCTGATTCATGTGCCCTCCAAAGAGGTACAAACAGCACTGCAAACAACAACCCACCAACAGACAGTAGCCCCATTCATACTGCTGTTTCAAGGGGTAATATGTACCCCTCTGTGACGTTTCACCTCCACTGTGAATGTCCTGAAGGCAGAATGGGGGGCAACAAGTTGACCCCCTCTTTGTTGCGTCTCCAAAGGTTGTAACAGAGGTTTGCGGCATAATCAAAAAAATCCTCAAAGTCATGCTGATATGAAATATCAATATTTAGCAGCAGATATTGCCAGAAAGTCTCATATATCTACCATCTTTGACAACCAAATCCTGGAGCCACAATGCTGCTGGCACCAACATCATACCAATAATACTGTGTACCCTCAAAAGTAACGCACAACAGAGATAATGAGATATCAGTTTCTTAAATCAAGGGTGATAAAAAAAAACACATTTCCAGAATGAGTATATACCATGAAGCAGTCTTTACACTAAATGACAGTAAGATGCTTTGAAATAAAATCAAATGAAAATCCAGAATTGTGTTGGCACTTGAACTTTGGTCTATTAATATAAAAGTTATCATCCAAAAAATGTTCAGCTGAGTTAAAATTTAACCACATTTATATGTCAAAGTATAGGGCTGGACAAGACAAAAACAGATCTAAAAAGGATGCCAGGCTTAATGCTGAGTGAAAAGATCATTCACTACAAGAACCTTTGACAGTAATGTGCTTACTGGCATCAAGATAAACTTTTTAAAATGGTCCACAATGACAAATTACAATGATAGTTATCCATTGTCATGGCTGTAAATTTAAGTGCCTGTTCGACAGTTAGTTTTGCCAGTTTAAGTTTGCCTCTGAACTTGCTTTTTGCTATTTCATCCCAAAATAAAATGGTGGGAGATACATAGTGTATGTAACAAAAATAAATAAATCATAATATTGATATGATATTGATACAGGCCAATATGTGCCTAAAAAGTTGAATACCATACTGGTCAATATTAATTTTCTTGCCAATAATCACCATTAATACAACTAGCATACTCATCGTCCATATATTGGCTGTAATATCCGCAAAATACAAAAATGTACCATATCGCTACACCTTACAATCACTGCATTTAAATCTCAAGAGCTTCACTTTTCAAGAGTTAAATGTTGTTTTTTCCTGTTTTACTGCTGTTCCTACACATAGACTATCACACTGAAAGCAACAAGTCAGTTTTCATTAATTAAACACTTTTTACTCTTGATGAAAAATATCAGCTTGGGTATCTATGATAATGATTAAACAAATATCAACCTATTGGATATTGGTAAAAGTCCAACATCATGCATCCCTATAATCGTATATAATCTTATAGGGATGCGTTTTCTTATCAATAGACAGATGAAATGGCAATCACAAGCAGAAGAAACAAACTGATAGATAGATACATGGATAGATAGATAGATTTATTGATTTGTGTGTCTATTAATATTTTTGCACTTTGCAGGACATTAGCCCACAGTGGAAAACTAGGACTGGTCAAATAAATAAATAAAATAAAATAAAGTAAAAAGGATTTTAGCAGTCAACCAGACAGAAACCGAAAGAAAATAAACACAGCAAGCTTGAAAGTCAGAGAAAACCAAACAACCACAAAGTCACACCACAAAACCAAGCCATAATACCAACAAACGCCGAACAACCGTAAAGTAAAGTTAGCAAGCATTATGCTTACTGTTATGAGGAAAAAGGTAAGCAGACATGGCAGTCTGAGGAAGAAACAGCAACGAAAAGAGCAGCTTTTTGAAGCTTTACAGCCAACGCTTATGACAAAGCCAGTCTTTTAAAATAATGAATTTATATGAGCTTACTGTTGACGTCTTCATCAGGAGAGTCTCCTCTGGCTCAGGGCGCGTGACTGGAACAGTGCTACCTTAGCTAGCTCAAACGGTTAGCTAAAGCTAATATCGCATATACAACTTAACTTTCCGTTATAATGTCAAATAAAGGCCTACTTGTTGAATATGTAGTTACTAGAAACTTGACAAAAGAGGCATTGGCCAGAACTCTTCAGCCACATATAGCTCGCCGGACAACCGCACACACATGACCTAAGCTGTTAAGAGTTGACATGGTCACTTTGTACAACACTAGGGCAGTTAGCATTACCTGTCTGTCCGGAGGATCGGTTTCAAAATTATTATCTGAGTAAAAACAAACAAGCAAAGGAAAAATGAGTTGTTCTCCTATAATAAAGCTGTTTTTGTTTATCTGCATTTGGGTCCTTCTTGCTTTTTTTACCTTACTTTTTAACAAATCCTGACAGTAAATGTCAAATCAATAACAAACAACATCAAATGTACTATTCAGTTTAAAAATATGTAACGAGTATCACAAATCTTGCCATAAAATGCAGATAAAACATATAGTTCATATTGAGTCCAATGATTAATGTTGTTCAATGCATGTTTGTGATGTTTTTTTGTGTTTTTTAATCAACTGAGCTATTACTCCCCCCAAAAAAACACATATTAGGCTCTCTGTAAAGTGTATGAGATTCTGTGTCCTATTACTGGAAAAATTTACATGTGGGATCAATTAACAGCATTAATAACATCTTTAAATTATGATTTATGTCCCTTTAGCTATGACCAATAATAAATAAGATATCTTTAGGTATCTTACTATATGTTTCAAACACCAGTTTGTTTTTGTCTCTTATATGTTGTTCTTATCTCCTCTTCAGCCTCCAGGCAGTATCCTCTGCAGCCGTGTGAGTGTTTGATGAGCTTTGATGGGCAGCAGTCGCAGGCAGTCATTTTCACACAGCCTCGAAGAAATCTCTTCCAAAATGTCAGGCCATTCAGAGGAAAACAACAGTAACAAGCACCATCTATCGACTGACAAGCTGACAAGCGGCTATTAAACCAAGCTGAACCTTTGACGTGAAGTCGCAGCAACAAAAAAATTGCCAGACAGCCAGGGCTGAAAGATATTATCGAACTGTTGATAACGAGTAAACACACAAAAAGATCTGTTTACTGCTGTCTCAGAAGGGCAATTTTGCCCGCATTGTTTGCTTAATTAGGCATTTGGGTGTTTGTTTGTTTGTTGTTTTTTAAGTGACAGGAAACAGATGGACCATTCCCAAAACAGATATCCTAAAATATCTCCAAATTTAACATGCTATCTTTGCGCTCATCAAAGAAAACATATGACTTTTGATTTCCTGAAGCATGTATCACTGTTCTCATTAAAGATTTAAGTTGAAACTGCAGAATTTTGACAAACATCACCCAAAAGCCATTGAACTATTCTGTCCATGAGATTTTGGAAAAGATCTAGAGATGGTGTTAGATAAAATAACTCAAGGATGTGTTTCCCATTTATAAGTGACAATATGGGGGGCCAATTTAAAATATATGAGACTGCATCTCACTTTATTAAATATGGATAATATGCCAACAATAACTCATCAACCTGTATGAGATGAAAACTGAAGACAGACCATTTATGCATCTTTTTGGCATTCAGATTTGTTTACAAGTTTTAGAGTTCAGTTTCACATTTCACCTAATTGGTCATAATAGATATCAGGGGCAATCTGTCTTTCCTTTTGTAAAAAATGGTTCAAAATCTATATGAAATGACATGAAACCAACAGAAATACAAAATATACATTTTTTCAAATCTGATGCAAGCTTTAAAACAATTTATTAAAACATTTTTGAATAGCTCATAATGCAAACTCTTATTTGTCACTGACCCATAGACTGAAAATCTGAGAAAGACAACTTTGGCCCACACAGAAAACTCATAGAAATTGATAAGGGGATCGTTAAGAACCGAATCGACAAGCAGAATTGATCATGGAATTGGTATCTATAAAATCTTATCAATTCCCATCCTTAGTGTGACATCACAGTAACATGGCAACAGTGGAAAATGGTTCATACTGAATTTCTAACAAGATCAACAAAAACCCTCTGTGGCTTTGAGAAGACATTTTCCCTGTAGGAAAAACAAGTCATTTATGTCTTATCTTCATGGTGGACACAAACCAATCCCTGAAGCATTAGCCCAGTGACTATCCATCTCTTTACCTTGACCCGACAAACCACCCGAAACCATTAAACACCTCCTATGTGGTTCAGAAATGAGATGATTACTATCTCACTTTAATTTGCCAATTTCAACATAAGACAGGCGTCAGAGTGAGCAGCAGTGTAATTGCCCTTGTCTCGCGTGTTAGATTGTTGGTCTTGAGAAAGAAAAAGAGACAGCAGGCCTCCTTCATTTGCCACGCGATAAAACTCATTCTCAGATTATATGGCGAGGTAATTGAGCGATGAATTACTTTTGCGTCAGCACTGCTCAGTGACACTGATTCTGATGTAGTCATATATTATCTTCCCCCCCTTTGCTGTAATTTATCCCTAAAATGACATCAGATGGAAAATCAACATCCTCCTTTTTTCAGACCATAAAATCAACCAATCAGACATCCCATAAGTACAGCCTTTAGTATGTTTTTAGGAGGCACACTGCAGTGTTGTGCTTTCTCATTATGCAAAGTGATGTTTCCAAGTGGTGAGTGACATTATTCCCAAAACAGAAAACATCGTTTTGCATAATCCAAGAGAAGCTGCTTAAATTACTTTGTTACCATGGGGAGACCAGCACTGTTATCTTGAGTGCACATTTAAAATAAAATACAAGAAAACAAGTCGTCATTATTCTGCTGTATGAGCAGGATCCCCCCTTTTACACTGACCTCAGATCAGTAAGACCATTTCCATGATTCTGTTCAGGAAATAGAGTCAGGCCTGGAGGAATGATATCATTTATTCATCTGTTCAACTTCCTCGACCATCACTTTTTGACACAATATCTTAGGAACATCCAGAGTCGTTTTTATTCAAAATTTGTCCAATCTGACACAGATTTTAAAGGTCATAGATCAAGGTCATTAGGCGTTACTTACATCTCCTGATTGTCAGTTTAATTTCTCGTTCTACCAGAGGAGGAGAGTCAGACTAAGTGTATAAGTGTTCCCTAAACAGTTGAGTCTTCAGCTTTCTCTTAAAAGTAGTAATTCATTCCACCACTTGGGAACAACAGAGGAGAAGAGAGATTTTGAGCCTTGTTGGATGAGGGATTCCAGGTAAACAGGAGCCACTCTTCTTACTGTTTTGCAAGCCAGAAGTCGAACTGTTGTGGTTAATCAGAGGTCATGTTAATTGGACATATTATTATGTACCATTTAGATTATGGAACTACACTACAGCTATGAATTCATGCATACCGTCCTTAATAATAGTATCTTGTTGTAAAGGAGACAAATCAGGTTTTTCAAAGATGCAAAATAGAGTACCGATTGGTATTAGTCAAGGGAAGAAATAATCAACAAAAAAATGCTATCAAACTCTTTTGAGAAGCATTGATCTCTTTGTGACACAACACACTACAAGGATTAAACTGTAAAATCTGCCATCATTTGTCTTCATGTGCAGTTTCTATCACTTTCAAAATTGGTTAAGATTATAAAAAAGTGGCTCTAACAGAGTGTCTCAGACAGACAGAGGCCTTGTCCACACGGAGATGAAAACGTTTCATTTTTAAACTCAGTATCCATGAGGACGAAACGCCTATAAGATTAAAACCTTGTGTAGATATGCCTAAATTCTCCATGTGGATGCCCCATGAGAGTATAGCTGGATCAGGGGCATACCTAAACTAGAAGGTTTTTTGAACGTTATTGATTGTGAGTCTTCAAAAATAGATATATGAACCAATACCAGAGGATAAATTGATTACAGTTTGGAAGCCATGTGTCAAAGGTCAAGATTGTGTTCAATAAGTGATCAATGTATCAACAATACAAAAGACACTTTACAAAGCAATCAACACTGATTTAGTAACCAGGTAAATGACGATCATCACTCCCCAAACACAGCCAAATTATAGTGCCTATCTTTGGGTTTGAATCGTGTGATTAGATAAAAGCTGCCTCTACGTCGGAGCATTAAGGATGTTGCCTTGGCTCGCGAGTAAGAGCTTGTAGGTGTCAATATTAATGACAACGGTATTGTAACAAAAATGGGAGGTGTATCTCTTTTAGGGAGGCACACTGCAACATTAAGCCTCTTCATTATGTAGTCACATCTCCAGCTGGTGAGCGCCGTTATTCCCAAAAGAGAAGAAATAAATGAGTTTTACATCAAGTAATGCAATCAGCCGCCGTTGAGCCGAGATCTCCCAAAATTTGATTATGCGAGCTATAATTGAGGAGGCACCTCTACCTCGGATTACGCTCCCGAGAAAGAACAACACTCATATGTGTGATAATTGGAGGAAGAGATGTCTAAATGGAAGATAATTTAAAATGGATGTAAATCAAATGAAAGAAAGCAGCCAACAAGAAAAAAAAGAGGACAATCTTTATTTCGATTTTTCAATCCTGTAATAAAGTGTGACCGTCTCAATTCAAACCCAAAATAAAGGAAGTTTGGCAGAGAAAATGGTAGGCAACTACAAAGACCAGAAGGCAAGGCGAGGGCATGGTTTCCATATGTGCAGTTTCACAGTAACATCACAGATAAACTCTGTGCATTAAAAACAAGTGTGCTTAGGTTTAGGTGCCTAAATCCATCAAGGTACACATTAGCTGAGCTGCAAAAGCACAATGAAAGAGCAACGATTAAAACAAATCCTGAAACCATTACATCAATCAGCTACAGTTCACAGAATGGGCATCATAGCAGAAACAGCTCAAAACATTCATAAGCTTTTGAAATCTTAATCCAAGGTCTAAAAGTCTCCCACCCTCATGATGAAACACGACTAAAAGCTTAAAAAAGAAATGAAGATGTGGATCTACGGATCAAGCTGTAAGATGGCTGTGCTGCACTTTTGTTCCCAAGGTCAAGAATGAACTTAACGCTCATTCATTAGCCCATGTTGAAGCCCCACTCCAGAGAGAGGGAGCCTGTTACAGAAGCGTCCATTGCTCATTTCAAACTTATAATTACTTTGCAGCTCTGTGCGTTAAATATAATGCATGGATGTTTCTGGTGAGTAATGTCAGACAAAAGTTATTTCCCACTCCAGCTTGGAACTGGAGGAGAAGATTGGAACACATACATCGACTGAACGGTCGAAAAGCTAGAGCCAGCAGCTGATTAGCTTCACTTATCTTAGAAATATGACTAGAAGAAGGAGGTACAGTGAATTTTGCTCTGTACAAAGGGGTTAAAAACTTTCTACTTGTTCAGCAAACTCATACTCACTTCTGTTCAACTGTAGGGAGAGACTTTGTGTTAAGAGATGTGAAGAATGATGGACTGGTGCTTCATGTACAGAGGCTGCTTTCCTTCAACCTGTGGCTCCATCTTACTGCAATGTGAATACGAGGCTCCGAGCTACACCACGACCACTAACACTCAAGATACTGGCTGGGGTTGTCTAGGCAGAATCCCAGATGCATTGCCCTTGATATTGGACAGGGTTGTGCCAGGTATTTGCCACAGGTTTTGCTTGAGGAAAACCAAACAACCCAGATCCAAGTGAGCCTTGTCTTGTCTTGTGTGATAACATAATGGAGTTTTAATAAGCATGATTTTACAAGTGAGACTGACAATCCATGAAAGATAGTTTTTATTTTCGTTGGACAAAATTTGGCTTGCCGTTTCTTTTATTTCGCGTTCTGGCACTAAGCTAAGCTAAGCTAAGCTAAGCTAAACAGCTGCTGGCTGTAGTTTCATGTTTCCACTTGAGTATGAGAACAGCAAAAACTTTTTATCAACTCTTAGCAAGATATCAAATACGTATTTACAAGACATCTAGCTACTGCTACATAATCATATTTTTACTATTTTTTATATGGTCTGGTGTGAGTTTAGTTATATTCTGAATGAAGTGTCAGAAATTTGTGAACTTCGTCTGTGCTCTCCTCACTGATTTGTCATGGTTGTATTTTTGTAGGTTAGACCAGGCACCAACTGGGAGAAGAAATGTTGGTTAAAATGCCACAAAACCACGACTGTGAGTGAAACTTCAAAATCCTGAGGTTTTAACTTAAGTAAAATGATTTCTTTGATCTTTTTTTTTCAGTAAACTCTCAAGATAATGTCCCAAGTTTTCAGGCGCCCTGAGTCACCTTGCAGCGTAAGAGGCACCCACTCGGCCCTTAATCCAACGAGGTGCTCTCCACTGTGCCTTTTTCATAAAAATGGCATTACACTGAGTGCTGCAGATTTCAGGAACACTTGCTCTTTTCATAAAATAAAGTGGCCACCTGCACCTCGAGGAAGCCATAACCCCTTCTTGATGTAAGATATTATGCACACTTTCTCAGAGGGGGACGAGGGGATGGAGATGGATTTATACGCCTTGAGAAAAGTGAAAATAATATTAAACTTCTCAGCTCATTTAGACCAAAAATGGGGAACAAAGAAGAAGAAAGTAGAAGGATGGTCCTTATATTTCTTGCATCTGGATGTACACTTCAACCAGGCGTCTGAATTTAATAACAGCAACCTGTGATGGAGGACAGACTGTAATATGGAAACAGACAGAGGCAGGAACACGTCTTGTTAAAAGCTGCAGGAACTACTGGAGCATGTTATGGTTGTCTGCTGTGCAGGTACGACCTGACTACACTGAGAATTTCTAACAGGTTGGGTTGAAATAAGTACAAAAAAAAAAAGAAAGAGAATGTGCATTTGCCATATTTCAGCATCAGACAGACTGAAACCAATTACCGCTCCAGCTGTTCTCCATCAGCTGTGTTTATGAATGGACAGTAACTGCTAACAGGTGGCAGGGAAGAGTCCAAATGGAAAATTTTCGGCACTTTGCATTCCTAGAAAAGTATTTCAGGCAATAACATACAAAAGAAAAAAAAAAGCATGATTCATTTATGGCAGATTTTCCTTCTTGGGCACTTTCTAAATCACTTTTCATGATACACCTGCACTGGGGTTTGAGGGAATGGGGAGGAAATGGCCGTGGGCTGAAGTATGTAGTTTAAAGGCAAGATTTATCTATCTACAAGTAGGGATGTGCACTTTATGGAAAATCACTCACTGCTGGGAGAAAAGGGAGAAAAAAAATCAAAGGACCAGGATAGGGATCTAAGAAAGTTAGCTTGATGCTATCATGTAATGGAAACTGCCATTTACTGGCAAACAGATTTAGCACTAATATATGCTCAGTTTAATTCAAAGGGATAGTTCAGTATTTCTGATGTGGGCAAGCATGAGGTTCATGTCAATAAATTGTTTAATAGCCACAGTGACGCTGATCAGCTCTGCTCGTGTAAGGAGAGAACCAGCATGAAAGCTAGGTTTTTACCTAGCTGGTGTAGGGGCCAAGAGCTCTGAGTGATTTGGTAAATTCAGCTGGAAAAACAGCATCTGGAGGTAGAGTTCAGTGCTAGACAAATTGAAAATGCTTTAATTTTCTGCAAGTAAGACCCTTGTTTTGATAACACTTCAACACAACGTAAAGTCTACAAATCTGTCTGCATAATACCTGCATTTTGGAAGAAGAACCAAAACAAAGGAGCAGAAAAATAAAGCATTGTAAATGTGCCTGATTACAGTTTGACCCAAAGTTTTTTTTTTTTTTTCGCTTGTCTCACCAAAAATTCACTAAATTAAAGCGTGGAGCACTTGGCCTCTGTAACATCTTCAATGCTGTTCTCTCCTAACAGGAGCGGAGCCATTCACACTACCATTTCAAGCTGTAATAATTACGCCACTCTGATGCTTGAACGTTGCAGAAATGGAATAGGGGGAACATGTTGACCCCACCATCTGCTCCATCAGCAGAAGCAGTATCAGAGCTGTAATACTGGTGAGAGAGGGGCACGCAGACTCAGAGCGCTGTGAGTGAGCGCGCCTTTGTGTGTATGAGGAGTTTCGGCTATCTTTGTGAGAGAATGAACATTACATCCTCAGAATTAATGTGAATGTCCTGAGGTATAATGACCTCGAAGCTTTGCTGTGGCGGTCTCACATAAAAGCACAGAAAAAGTGCTACTGTAGCTAATGCATTTACTTTTGTCATGAACCTCACACAACCCCATTTCATCAAAACTGAACTATATTTCTAAAGTAATCCTGCATAGAGAGACATGTTGACTTTATCAAATTACTATCACCATCTTTAAAATGCATGTTGTACAAGTAAATCAACAAGTTTTCAAGATTTTGTGAAAATTTTACAGAAACGTTCACATGTAGGGCAATGCACTCTGGGTAGTGATATCAGACAGCTGTGTTGATCTTTCCCCAATCTTTTAAATTGTACTCGCTTGGACTGATATTACATTATCTTCTTGATTGTTAAAGTGCACTAATGTAAGGCTAAAGATAAACTTGTTAGCCATGCATATGCATCATCGCTGCCCTGTGTCAGCTTAAAAAGTTGGCTGTGCAAGTCCTCCAGAATAAACTCGATGAAAGATGCAGCAAATGTGTGACCACTAGGACTGGTGTCAAGGCGGAGGAGCAGAGACAGAGTCAAAACAACAACTGAAGCAACAATAAGTCCAACTGACAAACGTTGCTTAGAGTTTGCTAACAGAGACATTCATGTCTTTAAAACTGGCTGGTGATGATAGATTAGGTTTCAGAAGTCGATGAGTAACTTCACAAAACCAATGGAAATAAGTTCAAAGTATTAGTAAAACAAGTTGATTTGAAAACTACTGACTTTAAGTCGTACGCTATCTTGACTGTTTGTGTTTACAGTTTTTAATATCTCCTGCAAAGTCAAATGTAAAACCTGCACCTTCAATATCAAACTGTTCCTTCAACAAATTAACCAAAACAGAAGGATGTAACATGGCTAAATTGATTTAACTGTCTTAATAAAGCTGGAGTACCAAGAAGTAAATGAACTGTTTATGGCGCTCAGTTTAAGTCAAGAGAAAGTGAGTTAGTGTAGGTTGCCAGTCTGCAGCTAGCTAAGAACTAGCCAGCATGGTGGGGCTGAATGTCACAGGTTAATTTAGACACTTTACACTGGGACCGTTACACTGGGACAATTAAGTCAGTGCACCGAGTAAAATATTTTTAAGAGTGCAGAAGTTGCTGAATGTCTATTGCACTTTATGTTGTGCATTTTAATCAAAGATTTAACCTGTTATTTCCCATATTTGCAGTTTACTTCCCACACATCAAGTAGTTGTATAAAGCCTAGGCTCTCTGGTGTGCCTTTTGTTGGAATATTCCAGTCATACACATCGCACACAGGCAAATATATTTACAAGAACCCTCATAAAACCAAACACACGGATAAACAGCAAGTATATCTATCCACCCATCCACCCCTTATCTATGCTGAGGCAGGGACGAGAGTCACCAGCAGATCACACAGGCATCCAAGCACTTTCGAGCAAGTATATCTTCAGTCTTGAAAGCAATAAAGGCTTTAGGGATGAGGAAAAGAGGAAATAAGAACAACACAAACTTCCCAGAGTACATTGAGCAAAAATGATAGCCAACATGTAAAGTAATTTTAAAATTTTCTCAAATGGTAGAAATTTACTGTGCTTCTTCGTATGATGTATATATAATAGACACTTCTGATGATCCATAAAGTCAACATGCTTTATGTGCAGGGTCCCTTTTGAATCGTCATTTATTTCAAACAACTGCTTGAGCTTTTAAATATTCAAGAATCATTGCCCATCCCTATCTACAGTATCTAATTTACTAGCCTATCTTAGTAAACAGAAAAACGTATCTGTAACATGACAGAAGACTGTAGTAAGATCACTGAAGTAGTAGCAACAACAATCAAACATGTAACATGGAGAAATCCACCAGTTTGTCGAATCATAATAAATAAGCGTTTGGTTCACAGCCATCCCTTCTTCAGTGTTTAGTTTTTATGCTCCGTCATCAAAAAGGCTGTTGGTTTGAAACATGATTCTTTGCTCCATTGAGCAGCTGACTTTACAAACTGACACACAGAACTCAAAAAAAAGGAGTAAAGTCTGTGCTAGAGGGGCTCCAAGGGGAGAGTGATATGAAAGACAAAGAAGCAGAATGATAATACATTGATATGTCTTTGAGTTTCATGTCACTGAATTGGACTAGAGGCCTATCATCCTGTATCCGGGGGGAGGGAGCTCCCAGTGTTAATCTGTTTTCTTCTCCTCTGGATCCTTCTCTCCGGCGTCGTCTTCCTCTTCGGGGCCCTCCAGCTCGGTTGTGCGTTGCCTCTCCTCCTCCTCTTCCTCCTCCTCGTCGGTCAGGCCCTCCCTCTTGAGCGCATCAATGTCATCGGCGCCGTCGTCCGACTCGGCTGTGCAGATGCCGTAGCACATCAGGCTAATTACGCCCAGCGGTAGGCCGAAGAGGAAGCAGCCCAGCAGAGGGGAGCTGCGAAACACTGACTGATGTGGGGACGGAGATGACAAAAGATGAAAAAGGAGACAAAAACGGGAGAATGTTAGAGAAATGATGGAAAAAATGACAAAACAGCAAGAGGAGACAGAAGAGAGAAAAGCTGATGCTTTTCTGGGATGGTGGGTCGTTAATGCGATAGGCAAACTTTTTATTTCCGTATCATCTTCTACTTCTAAACAGAGGCTTTGTTTTGTTGACCTACTTCCAAAGTGGTTTGCTCTTGAGATGTGACGTTCGCGAACGAGTTGAGTCTTTTGAACGGCTCTTTTCAGTGAACGATGACAACCGATTCTGAGTTGTGAGTGAGCCATTCGATTGCTTCTCAAATGCAAATTGCCTGCAAAAAAAGAACAGCTCACTCACAACTGCAAATCGGTTCTCATCGTTCACTAGATTTTGGTGGTGATCCAGACAACCGCCATTAGCGAACGACCATTTTTGCTCAATAACTGTCCAACTAATAACTAGAAAAGCACACAGAGAGCGCAGACCTCCGCCAAGCAGCTCTGTTCCAGCAGTGGCTATTCCATCAGATCCGGAATACTGCCAGGATCCGGACCAAACTCAGCACATACATGGAGGTTGTTGTCCTGTATGAACACAAGTTTTGGGAACATCACTTAATATTTGGATTTTATCTGAATTATTGAATGTGGTCAATGGGATTTCCCATTCTAAAGTTCAATGTTTTTTGTGACATCAATCTGGATTGGATCCAAATGAAATTTGACTTGATGGCAGAGACATGGACCCCATATTATCCTGTAAAATCAGAAGCGAACCCGTTGAGGAATGGCAGAGATATGTTTTTTTTTTTTAATTCCGCCCAATGTTAACCTATTGGATTTTTTTTTTAATTTGTGGGATTTTTTTGAATCCAGACCAATATCTGTATCACCACCAAAATATAATGGCTTCTTCCTTGGACCAAACTACACCTCTGTTAAATTTTTCATGTAAATGCATCCAGTAGTTTTTCCATAGTCTTGCTAACAAACAAGCAAACAGACAGACCCTGGCGAAAACATAACCTCCTTGGCAGAGTTAATGATATCTGCATGATTCCGAGTGCTAGGTGTGGGTTTTCAGGGTCAAGGAGTCATTCATATTATGATGGTAACATAATCATGGAACTATTGCTCATAGATGTAACAGCAATATGTGAGCTACCTTGGTGGAAGTTTGCGCTCTCCGAGTGCTTTCTAGTTTCATGCTGTCAGGCTGAATTTCTGATTTTGCTTGACACAAGTGGCGTCCTATCATCACCCAACAAGGCAGGAGTTTCTTCTGGCCCAAACAGGTTAATCCAGTTCTGCCCATTTCTCTCAAAACATGGTCTCTCAAAACACAAACAAATAATCTCAATCTTTTTGTTCATTCTGTGCCTCATCAAGAAAAAAAAAAAAAAAAGCCCATGTGAACAAGTACGAGGCTGTTCCATAAAAGTGTAACAATTGTAATTACAGCCACTGTTTACAGCAATAAGAGCTTCACAGCTACAAGGTAAAGTGAATTAAATTGCTGTTTGAGAGCAGATCTGAAAATGTTTTTCTGTATAGGACTGCTGGCTGGCTTTTATGGTTTTAACTGCGATGCTGCATTTTTACTCATTCATATATTCATTCATTAGCATCAGACTATTAAGCCTGGCGAGAGTGTTCAGCAGCCAGGTCACAAATCATTTGCAGAAACTCAGCAGCCTTTAATATTTTAGTTCTAATTAAATTTCAGTCGTATCATTTAAGAGTGTCTGGACTGTTTTATGCTGTTCATATTCTAGCTCGTTTCATTTGTCTTGTTTGTTTTGATTTGTTTTACACCCTGAGCCATATTGAAGAGCTGTAGCTTTTTATTCAGAACCATTTGGGGCCCGTTTTACTTTTATACTGTTCAGATTAAATTACACCTAACGAAGAAATCTTCTACTTTAATCAGGCAACTTAAATACGTTAGAATCTTTAGTAGTAGAATATCATCTGCACAGACTTGCAACTTCTTGTCTGTCTTCTTCCTCTTGAAACACTCCCCTCAAATGATCACAAACTAACAAACAGTATCTAAAGTGTGCAAAAGTTACACACTGACACTGACAGAGGGCTTTTAAATGTTACTATTATGCAAAATATATGTTTAAATGTTGTTTACATGAAAATATGTTTCCATGGCCTATACAGGACCCTCCAACTCTACTGCTCGCTCCATCTTTCAGAAAAGACTGTCCAAAAAGATTCCCCCAAAGCTATTATTAGGGGATATGCCATCTCCTTCAGACTGGAGACACTTCCTCAGTCAGATGTCTCTTCAGCTTCCACAGCAAAAGCAACACGTCTGAGAAAGGCAGCACAGCTACAGTAAACATTAAAGCATAGTGCTGGGAGGACAAAGCCACATCCACTTCTTGAAATGGGCGTGGTGAGACACCGTTCATAAGGGTTTCACATTAAAACAGCCTGTTTCGAGCAGGGAGGAGACTGAGGGGTTTATAGGTGCCCAAAATCAAACAGGTGCAGATTTTTTTTTGTTGTCAGAATTCACAACGCAGAATTCACCTGGGTGAATTTAAGAATTTTTAGGGTTTGGGCATGTGTGACTAAGTTTGTAGATTTCCCTCACCTACACCTTTGTTGATGTTGTTCGCCTGTACAGGGAATGAGGGGTAGGAGAAAATACAGCTCCATTTACACATGCCTTCACTCTGAAAATCTCATTAATTTACCTGAAAGCAGGGTCCTTAGTCCAAATGTTATAAAGTCCCTGTTAGCCTTGTAGTAACTTTTCACTGGGAACGTTGAGCGCGAACAAAAAGGTCAGGAACTTTTCTGGGAAGGTCATCTTTACATATTTTATAAAATGTCAGGGTTGCATTTGAAAAAAGGGCCTTACTGAGGCTTAGCAGGAACATTTCTGGGTAAAGTCAGGATGAAATACTCTGCTGTTTGCATTCACAAATGTAGCTCACTCAGGTAAATTCGGAAAAAAAGGAAGTCAGCATGTGTAATTGGAGCTGTATTTTCCACAACTTTATTACTTTAACTTTGTCTGTGAACCTATGGAGGGGGACACAACTGTAGTCACACATGCATATATGTTTACAAACAGAAGGGTTTGTCACCCACATATTACCGTTAGACTTTCTGTTAACCCTGTATGTTCTCTTCCCACATCAATCCAGAGATTTAGAGAAAAACTGCAGAAAAACTTGCTGAGAGAGGGTCAAATGTGACAGAGCAACTTGGGAGTTTTCTGGGTACATAACCCTGACATTTGATATAAAGTTTCTGGAGCTGCATGTGTAAAAATTGCACACCACAGGGGCCAGTAATAAAATTTCTGGGTAAAGTCAGAGTGAAATATTCTGCTGTTTCCATTCACAAATGTAGTTCAAGCGAGCATGCGAGCATGTGTCAATACCAAAGCTCATCCTGTCCCCTTACTTGAAATTCTCAGACATTTGAGAATAAACCAACGTAGGAGGAGGGGTAAATGCAATCCTATTTATACATGCCCAAACCCTGAAAATCCCCAGAATTTACCAAGGTTCTGTGCAATTAGTCCACAGACAGCACCCACATATTACCCTAAGACTTCCTGTTAGCCCTGTATTTTCTCCTACCACATCACTCCAAAGAATGAAAGCAAACTGCAGAAAAAAACATCTTGCTGAGGAGGGGTAAATGTGGAGGAGTAAGTCAGACATTTTCTGGGTTGGTAATCCTGACATTCAATATAAAAATTTAAAGTCACGTGTATGAAAGGGGCATACTAGAGGGACAGTGGTAAAAATGTTCTGCTGTTTGCTCTTAGAAATGTAGTTCAAGGGGGTAAATTCAGAAAAAAAATCAGGATGTGGACAAGTTTAAATAGGAAACATTTTCCTGTCCCCAAACTTAACAGTCTAAATTTTCAGCCATTTCCTTGTGAACCTATGTAGGGGTGGGGAGGAGGAAAATACAACCCTATTCACACATGCCTCCATCACTTCACACAATCATGAAGGTGGTTTTTGTTGCAATGGCACTTTCCGTTTACACAAGAACGGTGCCAGGAGTGCCTTAATCCGCACACTTTTGAAACCAGGATCCAGAGCAAAAAGTTTTGAAAACATTTTTGTTGTCATCTCCATGTAAACAGGATTCTCCATTGTCATGCGCAGTACTCTCAGATAAAGGTAGCGTGTGTACCTAGGAACAACAACAACAGCAACATGTGTGCTGCTAACTGCGCTAGCTTTGTTATCGCTCCTCCAACAAAATGTGGTTCAATGCTGTGACCAAAGGAGAAGCACACGCCATTGTTGTTGTTTGTGAAAAGTCTGTCTTCACTAGAAAGCGTTAGTGCACAGACATGTGTTGCAACACCGCTTTTTCACTACAAACTTACATCGCCAACTACTGGTCTGGCATCCACGCTACCACTTTTGTAGTCATTCTTGTGGATCCGTGTGAAATTGCTTTTAAAAGTGCTTTCCAAAAACCTTTCTGTTTCTGGTGACAAAGTTGTTGTGTAAACGGGCCCTTAATGACAGTGAACCTGCAGGAAACCTTCTTGCTTTGGGGGGGGCAAATGTGGAGGTCAAGTTATGAACTTTCTGGGCAGGTAACCCCAACGTTTTATATGATATTTCAAAGTTGCATGTGTGTAAGTGGCTTGTTGGGGCAAAAGCAGGGACACATCATTCACACATGCGGCTCCCTCAAGTAAATTCAAGAAATTTTCAGTGTTTCTGTGCATGTGTGAGGGCGTTTTGACACTCCACTCCTTGAAAACTGATCCCTCATGTCTTGATGATATATCAAAGCCGGGGTTACCAAAGGACAACTCTGCATGTTCTTCTTCGAGCGAGCCCGGTAAAAAATTGCATCATTTGGCCTTCCTATAGCAGGATTCATCATTTGGCCCTAATATAACAGGATACTTCAAAGACAATGTGCCCAAAAGGGGGCATTCAGTCATATCTTCTGTCAGCCGCTGAGCTGAGGAAGAGAAATTTTCACATCCCCTCCGGTCACTGCCACAGGAAGAGGGATGGTAATTGCCTCTGCTGTGATGCTACATGAGGTGGAGATGGGATGCTATGCTAACAGAGCCGGCTATGAGTCACTGGCTCTAATGGCTGCTTCCTCGTGCTGCTGCCAGACGTGCGTTTAGATAGGCTCTCTGGGGGCAAGGTGATGGCTGCTGCCCATCTCCTCTGTGTCATATCACTAAACTGTGAGCCGGAGTAGTCATGGTGATAGTTAGCGAAGGTGCTAAATTTAGGGACGTAGGGGGGAGAGTCGTTTTTCCTGTCTCCTACAGGTGCAAAACTGAGCCATCAGACAGCAAGCGGGCTCAGGTGCTTACAGCGACCCAAACACAAACCCATAAATTAAGCTTGTCATGGCTAAAAGAGGTGCAAGGTAGTTAGACGAAGGCAACACTTTGGGCTGCAATACATGATAGAAACAATTTGGAGGGGGGCAGAGGAGTACAAGTACTCACAGTAACAAAACTGTACATTTTCATTTGATTTTACAAAAAATCAGGAGATACTGATACTCATTCTACAAACTCCAGTTCCAAAGAAGTTAAGATGTTGTGTCAAACATAAATGATAACTGAATACAATGATTTTCAAATTCTTTTTCAAAATAAATTCAATTGGATACACCACAAAGACAAGACATTTAATGCTCTAACTAATAAACTTAAATATTTTGCAGTTATTCACTCATTTTGAATTTGACGCCTGTAAGACCTTTCAAAAGAGCTTTCTAGAATCAAAAGGTTATGTTCCAACATACTGGTGCAACATAGACAATGTGCAGGAGTTTGAAGGGAATCATATATTAATGAATAAAACATAAAGATGCAGGATATTACTGGCACAATATCTATATCAGTGGATAATAGCTTTAGTAGTTCACAATCACATCAGCAGATATGAAAATTTCAGCCAATATCTACAGCTGATATCATCTTTGCATAACAATATTACATTTGCCGGGTTTGAAGTACAACAAATGGATCCCTCCATGTTTAACTCTTTTTAATGTTTTCATACTCATTCCTTAAACTCTGAAGGCTTTTCTAAGGCAGGGACAGGCAACTTAAGTTACTGAATTGGCCATATTTGAATTACCCTCATTGCAAGAGGGCCAAATTTTCAATTAGAAGGGCTTAAAAGAAACAAAAATACATAACTGTCATAAGAAGTTTTCTTCTCTGCACCTGTTATATATTCACTCAGATACAACTTGTGATACTTCCACTATCGGGCTAAACATAGAATTCAAGGTAGTTTCAGCTACTTTTTGATGCAGGTTCCAGGGCATTTACAGGAAATTAAAGTGTATTTATATTACATTTTTATTTTCAATTTTGACATATTAAAAAAGAATTACACAGAAGCAATTAAAACCAATGAAAGCTCTGTTTTCAGAGTCTTACTATTATTCTAGTGTTAACATCGACATTTTACCAACGTTTCTTAATGAACATGCATTTATTGCTTTTTATATATATATATTTTACACTGGCTGGTGGGCCACATTAGGGCAGTGGGCAGTGAAGCTTCAGGAGTGAACTACAGCTGATTTTACGTTGATTTGATTCTGAGTTTGTCAATCTCATGTGTTAGCAGATTGCTGCAGGGCTGCTTGTCGCTCAAAAGGCAGAAACAGCTCAGTTTCACTGTATTTTCATATTAGAAACACATCTTCATATAATGTACATGCAATATAGAGAAATACATTTTAGTTTTTATACCACTGAATGTCCATATTTGAAGACAGATACATTCACCATTTCTGAAAGAATCAAATATGTTTTTATATCAGTTTTTACAAGGCCTCAGGGGAAACCACTGAGCGAGGACTGCACTGGTACACAGGGAATTATTGTTTTGTATAAAAATAAAAATCAGTTAATAGATCTGTCCATACATTGACTTACTTATCAACGAGAATAAGTTCTGAAATATTAGTATATCAGATAACATTAACATGGCGAAAGAGATCTTGATCTTACTCGGTTTTCATCTGGTTAAAAAAAGTTTAAATAAAATGAAATAAAATAAAAATCTAACATTGGGTATCTCTTATTGTTTACCAAGTATTGGATTTTCAGTTGCTGTGGTGTCAAACAGGAAAAAATATAATTACTTTTATTATTATTATTTGTACAAATAATGAATAACATAAATAAAATGATGGTTTCTCCACAAAGGCTAAACATGTCAAACACATTATCAACAAACTTGCAGTTCTTGCTCTAAACAGCCTTAACACTCACCAGTGGCCTGATAAAAGTCAGATTAAGATATTATGTTATTTAGAAAATACACAAACTATTACGTTATACCTTACATACATATATGTTTTTTAAGTATGTCCATGTACCGTATGTTAAGAACATGACATATCACCCTGCTCCAACTTACAGATCCACAATTCCTGACCGCTTCAGACCACTGATGAGCTACAACATCCAATTTCAAATCCACCGTTAACATCTCTATACGTTCCAGAAGTGGCTCTAACTTTTATTTCACCTTCTTCCTAAACAAAAATCTATAATTATCCTCTTCGAGCTCTCTGCATGTCTTTAAGGACACAGTTAAGGGCAGCTCTGCCCGTGGTTTCAGTGCCACCCGAGCAGCTTAACAACACAGCTGTATTTACATTCCTCTCACACCCTCAGTAAAAATACACCCGCTCTCCCAAAAGAACCAACAACTTAGAGAAAAAGTGGGAGGAGAAGCAAGTTCAGCCTCCTGACCCTCTCTGCTCCCTCATTACTCCACCTCCTCGTGCTCGGCTGCCTGTTTTCTCTCCCTGCCCGCTCAGTGTTTACTGCCTGCATTGCATATTCTCGGTTGTACTCCGCGTTTCGTCCTCTGAATGTTGTTTTTCTCCCACAGGGAGCGGGGAGGCCACTCGGGCATTTGTATTACATTTTTACTGAACTTGGAGCTGGTTGCATATATATACTGTATTTGCCCTTGATTGATAAACAGAGTCAAGGTGAAGCAGGGTAAGAAGCATATTAACTAGTATACTGTGTTCAGGAGAACAATAATAAGAATTGATTTAACTGTGGTTCTGCAGAGGGAATAGGATTTTAACAGCTTGTATATTAATGATGAAGTTGTTCAATACTGTGAGTACAACATAGAAAAAATGACAGGCTTAAAGGAACATAAAACTGAAATTAGTATATTGGTATAAGAATGCATATGATACACAAACACTTTTTGTTACGGACAGACCGAGATAAATGATTCATCTGATGTTTAACTACATTTTAGGTTGTTTTATGTGCAATATTATCTATTTGTTATCAGTCTCTAATTGTTAATTTAAATATTGTAAAATTAAAGCAATACATTTTAATACTCTCACTAGAACTTAGCT
This sequence comes from Cetoscarus ocellatus, assembly GCA_037902135.1. Classification (NCBI taxonomy): domain Eukaryota; kingdom Metazoa; phylum Chordata; class Actinopteri; order Labriformes; family Labridae; genus Cetoscarus; species Cetoscarus ocellatus. The sequence goes on from JBAMNC010001676.1 coordinate 229,531, forward strand.
TTACTAATAACAATGACTTAGGTTTGATTTACTTTATAGTACCTTATCCATCCTTCACTTAAGTGCAAATACAGACAAACTTCCTTACTGGTATCCACATTTGTATTTGAATATATATAACTACTACATTAATTTGTTCTTTTTTCTAAACAAATACACATACACATATGTACACACATATATACCAAAAATCGTTCTTAAAGTCTCTATATTTGTTAATTCACCAGTAAGTTGATACGACAGGATTAGGGCCACGTAAAAAAAAAAGAAAACCTATTTTTGTTAAAAAAAAAAAAAAAAGGGAGAAGTTACGAGAATAAAGTCATAAAGTTATGACAAAAAAGTACCAAGTATTGGTAAAGACATTAAGAAGGCTATTTGTCAAACTATAGATCAATATAAGCATACCTTAATCAAGAAGGCGCTCTCATTTCATCCTCTTTGCGTAGGCGGATGGCTGCTCTTCTCCTACAACCTTTCAGAATAAAGTTTGTTTTCTAGCTTAACTTCATAACTTTATGACTTTATTATCGCAACTTTATGAGATAATTCTCATAACTTTTCGATTTTATTCTAACAAATTTATTACTTTATTCTCATAACTTAACTTTTTTTTAAAAGTACTTTTTTTTTGTTTTTTGAAGTGGCCCTAATCCTCTGTCGTAAATTGAAACTTGTTGACCTCAATGATGTTTAAATGCTAAAACACAATCATTCTGTTATACATGAATTTCCATATTTAATGTTCCACAAAAAAAAATCCTAATTCCTGTTTCAAATGTATGTCCAATAGCAATAACATTTTCAGTTTTAGACTTAGTCTTTGAAAGATTTGTAAAATATTCTTGTGTTCTCATTTATATGACAGGCTGTCTCATAATTTTTTGAACACTGAATATTATTACTTTAAAAACTTGCTTACATTTTGCTCCTTGTACCCTGTCTTCTGACGATACATGGTAGTAAATGTTGCCAGCAAAAGCCTCATAATTAGGGTAAAACAAACAAAAAAAAAAAACAACTAACTACCACTAACTGACCCCGCTGCAGCACTCTGACCTGATGAGAGCTGATGAGAGGAAATAAGCAGTTTGCTGGCGGGAGGATACTTAGCCAACGGTTGCATCAAAAAAATAGTTTGATAAACATGGAGAGAGTGAAATGCTCTAAAGAATCTTACTTGATCTAGCATCAAAGGCCATGTTGATCAGCCATAGCGTGTGACTATATTGAAAATATACTTCATACATTGCATTAGTTTCTCATATGTTTTAGAACCTCATTTAAAATTAAACGTATTCTGCCTGTCCGTGTACAGAAGCCTCGTATGAACTATCACAGACTTACCATAATGGTTGATTTAGTATCAAAGCCAATGCGTCTCATCCTCTGAACGATGCCATCTCCTCCGTATGCCTGTGGGAAGACAGAACGTTAAAGTCCCACCATAGTTTCAAAGGACCACATAAGAAATACAGCAGTTTTAAACGATTAACATGATGAAATTAATTAAAACCAAACACAGCCTGCTCATGAAGTCTTACTTATGAAGCCAGTATGATCTGCATCGTTTGATCAACTCCTCTGTCTCTCTGTTTACCGTCCAGCAGGTCCTGTCTGCCTGAGCTCATTTACTGAGAACAGCACCTGCTCTGCCCATGAATGATCCGTCCTAACGCTAATTCATCAGGACGCCCAATTAGTGAGCAATGACTGAGCATGACTTCTGTGAGCCAGTCGGAGGTGTGCATGAGATGATTTCTGTGAAAACAGCTGTTGCACAGACTTAGGCTTATGCTGTGTGACGACTGCATAAGTAGTCAGGAAGGTTTTATGTTTTCATAAAGACGCTCTCTCTTAATTCAGTGGAGAAAATCACAGAGGACTGAAAATGAGTCTGTCCATGAACCAAAAGACTTGTGAGTGAAAATGCGTTTTAAAATGTATGTTTTTACTGAAAAACCTGCAAGAAACATTCTGAAGCCCGTCAACTCTGTCCTGCTCAGGCTGGTTTATGCTTCACGTGAGGCTAAAAATCCAGTCTATCGGCTTTCATGCTCTTGCTTCTCAGGCTGTTTAAAAAAATAAGGAATCTAAGTCATCACCGAGTACAATTTCAACTCTTCACATTTTCAAGAGGAAAAGTAAAAAGTGCCTTATCATACTGAATGTCTTTGAACACACCTTCTTTGGGCTTTAACACATCACATTACATTTGACAAAGGATAGCACCAGAGAATGAGGAGAGAAAGAGGGAATCAACATGCAGGAAAGGAGGAACAGCTCAGATTTAAAGGAACACTCCAACATTTTTGATGTTTTTGTGTCTTTCCTCCCTCCTGAATCCATGACAAGCAGGTAGACACCATTTCTTTAAACTGTGCATTCAGTAACAGGAAAGAGAAGGAAAAAGATCGCCAACCGCTAGTTAGCTTAGCTCAAATACTAGGAGTCAACCTGTAGTGGTAGCCTGTCTCTGCCTACAGTCATCAGATAAACTCACGGTCCCGTGTGCTTGTTATGACTCCTTTATGTTATGTTATCTTCATTTTATCTTCTTCTACTCCTAAACAGAGGCTTTGTTTTGTTTACCTACTTCCGCGGTGGTTTTCGCGAGAGATGTGATGTTCTCGAACGAGTCGAGTCTTTTGAACAGCTCTATTAAATGAACAAGGGGAACCGATTCACAGTTGTGGGTGTGTGCGCGTTCTTTTCTTAAATTTGCAGGCAAGAAGAGTTTATCTGACGACTGTAGGCAGAGACAGGCTAGCACTAACAGTTGACTCCAAGCGTTTAAGCCTGGCTAACTAGCGGTTGGTGATCTTTTTCCTTATCTTTCTTGTTACTGGACGCACAGTCGAAAGAATGGTGTCTACCTGCTTGTCATGAATGAATGAGGTAAGACAAGAAAACATCAAAAATGTTGGAGTGTTCCTTTAACCCCAGGCTAACTGCTTCAAGGCCAATCGCCTTTGCCCAAGGGGACATGACCAAGAGGTTTACCAGCACCAGTCAAAACTGAACCTTACTGCATTTTAACTCATGTGATTAAAACAAGTTACTTTTAATTTCTAAGTACTCTAGAAAAGCTGTATTTCCACTGAGCAGTCCATTTCAGTTTGATTCAGTACCGTACGCAGCTGTAGGTGTTTCCATTGTCAAATATAGCTAAAGGTAACAAACAACTGATTCATGCATTCCCTCTTTTGCTATCCCGAGGGTGGATCTAAAAACCCTGAAGCCTGTTGATTTGTCGCAAGAACTGACACTTCCTGTGTGACTGCTGCTAAAATAAAAACAGCATACTTCGCCACTTTTAAATCACCTGACAATCAGACTGAGTGACTTTACTACTACCATATTTTCCAGACTACAAGTCCCACTTTTTTTCATAGTTTGACTGGTTAATAAAGTTTGGAGTGAGTGGGAAACTCGTGAGGGACTGGCGAAAAGCAGAGGTTACTCTAACTGCCAGAAGAAAGTGAAGAAAGCTAAACGTGGGCCGAAAGCAAGACGGCCAGAGCTGGTAGAACGAGTCCACAGATAGGTGCTTGAACAACGTGCTGCCGGGAGAGACTTGTTAATGGTGCAGTTATGTCTCCTCACCCTGGTAGTTGCCAAGGAGATGAATAGAAATGCGGCAGGTGGGCCTTCTTGGTGTTACCACTTCATGCACTAAATAAATGCGACTTATAGTCCGGTGCGACTTATACATGTTTTTTTCCTCTTCATGACGTATTTTTTGACTGATGCGACTTATACTTCGGAGCAACTTATAGTCCGGAAAATACGGTCCTTTTGCTGTAAAGACTGTCTGCATGGAACAATGCCCCATGCAGTTCTTTGGACTTGCACACCTCCCTTGCCACTGTTTGAAATGCAGAGGAAGTTGGACCCTTACCTTCTGGCTCACACCTCTGCCTCCAGTTGAGGGTACAGCAGGCAGTGAAAAGGCAAGTGAGGCAGCTTAAAGGGATAGTTCAGCTATTTTGAAGAGGGGTTGCTCGAGGCCCATGGCAAAAGCAAATATAACTGCCAATAAAGCAGCTGGCCAGCGCTGCCCCTGAGGGGAGGTAGCTGGGTATTAGTCGAGGTGCTTGGCGATACAAAGCAGTTAATGGTGCCACTGGAAGCTTAGTATTTACCCCACTTTTTGGGTCAGCCAGCAAAACTTTGCTCTCCTCTTATCAGCTGTTCAAATTGTCTGTCTCCAGAAGAAACAACAAACACTAACACCACTAAAAAGAGTCTCCCCTTAGGGGCAAAGCTGGCCAGTTGCTTTATTGGCAATTTAATTCATTGTGCCATGGGCTGCGAGGAACCAAACTTCAAAAAACAACGAACTATCCCTTTAAATGCAGCTTAAAAATCCCCAGTTGGTCAGCATGATGGAGGTGCAGCCAACAAATCTGCAGCAACTGTGTGATGATATCACATCAGTGTGGACCAAAATCTCTGAGGGATGTGTCCAGGACTTTGCTGAATCTTTGGCATGAAGAATCAAGGCAGTTCTGGGGGCCAAAGGGGGTCCAACCTAGTACTAGTAAGGTTTACCAAAAAAAGTGGCCCATGAGTGTATACTTGTGTTGCTGCAAAGTGCAAGAAGAAATAAAAATTTCAGGGTATATCCATCTTCAATGCTAACATAGCTCCCTTGCAGTGGTTAGAGCAGGGGGTGGGACAACTTAGATTACCAAGAGGGCCACATAACTTTTTTTCAGTGCCTGAGGGCCGCACTGTTGCATATTGTCGGGCACTCTCAATGAGGAAAAAAATACATAAACAAACAAAAAAACAGCAAATATAAAACTTAAAAAAGGATTAAACTAACATTAATATATTTTACGTCAAACATCATAAAAAGGTGCGATTTAAAGAGCATGCTTCATACTGAAAGCCAATTTAAGCTACTTTTTAAAGCAATAAAAGCATTAATGTTTACCAGTTTTTAAAGCACAAACATAACCTTTGCCATTGCTTCCAAATATAGTTTTTACTAATACTATATATTATGTTTTAATGCCTCATAAAAGATATTTAGAGATACAAGCTTGGCAAATCAAGTTCTTTAATGACTTGTAAAAAACAGGAAATATTTGATCACCTATTCTTATTTGTGCATTATGAGCCAGATGAACCCTGACTTTGTCATCTTGGAATATGCCTGTGCCATTAGGGAAGAAACAAATCCATTGATGGAATAAGCTGGTCATTCAGTATATTCAGGTAGTCAGCTGACCTCATTCTTTGGGCCATAATGTTGCTGAACCTCGACCTGACCAACTGCAGCAGCCCCAGATCATAGCACTGTCCCCACAGGCTTGTACAGTAGGCACTAGGCATGATGGGTGCATCACTTCACCTGCCTCTCTTCTTACCCTGATGCTCCCATCACTCTGGAACAGGGTAAATCTGGACTCATCAGACCACATGACCTTCTTCCAGTCCTCCAGAGTCCAATCTTTATGCTCCCTAGCAAACTGAAGCCTTTTTTTCCAGTAAGCCTTACTGTTTAGTGGTTTTCTTAAGGCTACACAGCCCTTCAGTCCCAATCCCTTGAGTTCCCTTCACATTGTGCGTGTGCAAATGCTCTTACTTTAACTATTAAACATACCCCTGAGCTCTACTGTTGTTTTTCTTCAATTCGATTCATTTTTTGATCATTCAGGATTTTTTCTGACCACATTTCTTCCTTGAAGACAATGGTTCTCCACTGTTCTTCCAGTTTTTAATAATGCGTTGGACAGTTCTTAACCCAATTTCAGTAGTTTCTGCAATCTCCTGAGATGTTTTCTCTGCTTGATGCATGCTAATGATTTGACCCTTCTTAAACAGACTAACATCTTTTCCACAACCACAGGATGTGTCTTACGACATGATTGTTTAAGAAATGAGAAGCTACTCATTGCATCAGCTGGGTAAATAACTTGTTGCCAGCTGAAAGATAATCGCTCATGCAGTAATTATCCAGTAAGAGGCTCCTACCTACTTGCTTAGTTAAATCCAGGTGGTGACTTTTTTTTGGGCCAGGCAGTGAATGAAGAATCAGTCCTGTTGCCAAAAGTGTCATTTGATTTTTCAAGTTTCCAAAAGACCTTTCGTATGATTCCAATCTTTACCATGAGCATGTAAAACCTCTCACAGAAGCTTAACTGTTATTTTTTGTGTGTGTTTTATTCTCGTGAAGCACAAACCAGCCTTGAGACACCTCACGGCAACCATTAAAGAGACTGAAGCCGTCCAGGCTCTGGACTACAGAAACATGGAGGCTTCTGTTTCTGTTTATTCGGTGGGAGGAGGTTTGTTATGCTGAGCAAAAAATAGCTTGGACCTTTGTTGAAAGAGAGAGGGAGAAAAAGAAATAGAGACCTCTGGCTGTTTGGCTTATGGTTTCATACATCTGGTGAGTTTCGTGTATAATGTGGGGAGCGCGGTGACATTTCTTTTCCAGATTAGAACACAATGTGGAGTCGTGTAGTAATTTCAGTGTGTGACTAAGACGACAGAGTTATTGCAGATAATCTATTCAGAAGAGACAGCAATATGAAATCTAAACATGCAAAAGAAGATTGCAAAAACGCCTCATCTGGGGGAGAATATTTTCCAGAAGGGGGACTTAGGATGCAAGGCAACATGTTTGATTAATGAAGACTACTGGTGTGATTACAATGGTACAACACAAGAGAGGGAGGGAGAGGGCTGTGCTGAGCTGAATTTGTAAACAGAGAGCAGGAAAAGGAGAGGAAGGAGGGGAAGATGGAGAGATCTGGACCTGTGCGGAACCGTTCAGAACGCTGTTGATGAATTGGATCAGCTCCTCCATGGTCTCGATGGGCTCGAAGGGCACGAAGTACTCCTCGTTGGAAGTGTTGAGGATGATAACAGAGGGCACTGGCACCTCGCTGTGGAAAAACAAGAAACGCAGCTTTTTAATCGTCTTAACCTCGGCACCTTGAGCTGCCGTTATCAAAGCGCATCATTAGATAGGAACAAATTGTGGTTTCTTAAGGAACAAATCGCAATACAGAGATTACAACGGAGGGATAAACAAAGCCTTTGTACTCGGAGAAACCTAACTTTTCCCATGGGTGTGCTTTCAAAGGGAGGATTCTGCAGCCTGGCCTATTTCAGGGTGGCATTCCTTCTATCTTTTATGCAAACAGCGTGCAACTCAAGGGCTTTATGGGTCCGCGCCGGTCACAGTTAAAGAAGCCTTTGCAAATTACAGCTGACAAGGGAATCGCAGGGAGTCCAGTAAAGCAACTCCATGCTGGGACTAGACATCCACAGAGAAGCCGAGGACTCCGGTGACGCTGCTTCATTTCTGTGAAAAACAGAAACACCACCTTGTTCGCTCTCAAGCCCACTTACTTCCACAAATCAGCAGAGGAATTACAGAGCTCAGCGAGATAACAAACAAGGTCATATAAACAAGCAATCCCTCTTTCACATGTCTCGCACAAAGCAGCAAACCCGGGCTTAGATAAGGTATCAGAGTGCTTAGACACACACACACTAAGGCACACGAATGGTCCATCACACTCTGCCACACTCACATCCCTGCGGTGTTACTCAACCCGGCAACAAATTTCACACACACGCACGCTCGTATCCATCACTGTCCCAATCCACCACCCAGCTGAGATCAGGAGCGCAAACACACAGACGGCCGAGCGGCAGACTCATCAACGCCTCACAACTCGGTCCAGCTGAGAAGTGCAATCACAGAGACGTACACACAACGCACACAAGGCTGGTGTGTGTTCCATCTGACATCCAGCCGACTCCAACAGATGGCGCCCATTTAAAATAAATATGGATTAGCCTGTTCACCTCTGTGAGTGGAGACTGCTGGGGTTTGCCGCCTGTAATGAAGGGTCATACGCTGTGCTATGGCATTAAAACAGACTGAAAGCACACAGAGTCAGATCCTGTCACAGGGAGAAACGGGGCTGTGGTATAATTAGCCCTAATCATTATTTTCATTTAAATTTATGATGATTATTTCGTAAACATTCTGAGATTTGAGGGAAACATTTGGTGTCTTACCATGCAGTACATCGAGGGTTCACAAACTTTTCACCCTGTGACCCCTAAAATAACAGGGCTGCACACAAGGGACCTCCACGGTCTCTGGAGGAGATTTAAGCACATGATGTTGCACACTGCAGCAAAAACATACTACTTTACATTATAATTTGTTGGAAAAAAAGGCTAGAAAACCTATTATCTCCATTTTGTGAGACTTTTTATCATAAAACTGTGCTCTTAGTCACCTTCTATTTTAATTAGTGGGTTTAAACATATTAACCCAATCAAAAGTTAATAAAATCATGTCTAATCTGGACAATACTGTGATTATTCATTCAGTTGTAGAGCTTCTTTCCCCTTAAATTACCTGAAAGCAGCAGTTTTTAAGATAGGAGGTTTGTGCCTGACAGCGATGTTATGTTGAAAAAGAAAATATCAAAATAAAGATTCAACTAATACAACTTAAACTGCTACTACTGCAATAAAAATATTTAGATCATGTCCATTTATTTAAAAATCAGCCTTGTTTTTGCGCAAATATTCACTCATTTAAATCTGATGTCTGCAGTACATTCCAAAAAAGCTGCGACAGGGCCAACAAAAGTCTGGGGAAGTTGAGGTATGCTCGAAAAATTAAGGTTGGGAACATTTTACAGGTGAACAGGTTAATTCAAAACAAGTGAGTGTCAGCCGAAAGGCATTTACAAGCAAGGACAGGGCGAGGTTCCCTACTTTGTGAACAACTGCATGAGCAAACAGTTCAACAGTTTAAGAGAAATGTTTCTCGTATAACTGCAAGGAATGTAGAGTATTTTTCAGGGCTGTCCATGCTTATTACAGCAAGACAATGCCAAACCATGTGCTGCATGTGTTACAACAGCATAGCTTCGTAGTAAAAGAGTGAGGGGATTGGATTAGATTACACAGAACTTTATTAATCCCTTGGGAAGACACCTTCAGGGAAATTAAGGTTTCAGTGGCATATTGTATAGTACAAAAGTATAAAAGAAGACAGGATATTTAAAAGTAAAAACAATTAGCATATATATGTGCGTGTGTATATATATACATATATATGTGTGTGTGTGTGTGTGTATACACACACACATATATACATATATATGTGTATGTATATATATATGTGTGTATATATACATATACATACATATATACATACATATATGTGTATATATATAACATATATATGTTCTATATATATAACATATATAATTTATATATTAATAAAGTAAAATAATAAAATAAAATAAATGTAAATAAAAAATTGAATAATATAAAAATAAATATGTAATATAGTAAAAAAATAAAATAAAACAAAATATGGCTACTAGCTAGCTACTACTACTACTGCTGCTCCTTCCCGTCCTCTGTCTTCCTGTTACTCCTCCTCCCCCCCCTCAGTGAGGAGTTGTACGGTCTGATAGCCTGAGAGGCTAAAGAGTTTCTCAGTCTGTTGGTCCTGAACTTATGAAGGAGCAGTCTTGGGCTGAACAGGCTCCTCTGGTTGCTGCTGACGGTGTGCAGAGGGTGACTGGCATCGTCCATAATGTCCAGCAGACCTGTTTCACACTGAAAACGTGTGGTGTATTATGAAGCACAAAATGCGACAATGGAGACCCCAGTTCCCAAACACTCATCGATATTGTTTAAAGGAAAGGTGATGTAACACAAACCTGCCTTGTCACAGCATTTTTTTGGAAAGTGTTCCAGGTATCAAATTCAAAATGAGTGAATATTTGACAAAAATCAATGAATTAATGAATTAACATGTTGTCTTTGTAGTGTATTCAAATGAATAAAGACCCAAATGAACTTGCAAATCACTTTATTCTGTTTTTAGTTACATTTTTGACAAATTGTTAGCACTACTGACTTTAGACAGCAACAGCTAGAAGGAAAGCTTTTTGCTGTCACCGAGGACGTGAAGCTCTGTCACAACAAACTAACAAGGTGTGGTTTGAAGTTAGCATGAGCTCCATCCTTACCTCTGAGGGATGTGTGTAGGCTACATCTGTCTCATTTACCTCCAAGCCAGAGAATGAAATATCAGATTTTTTTTCAAGTTTAATTGAAGATAAATATCTACAAAATAACGTGTTGCCAAAGATCCATAGCACATCAGTTTGTTTTTCCTTTTTGCTGTTTTTTTCTTGACTCTCTTAATGAGACCCCGGCTCATTATTAGCAGTTCATTAGTTCCTTTTTCCACAAGTTTTCCTTTCACTCTCTGTTACCGGGGGCATTTTTCTGAGCTTTAATTATTGAAGGAGGACTTAATTAAAAACCTAACTGTAAACTTGTTATTCCAGCCTTGCTATTGTCACTCGTTAGCTCGGAAAATGGCATTCATTTCCCCAAAAAACATTTATTAGAGCTTCCACAAAAGCAACATTTAGTATGCAAATGACTGCTGCTTTGTGTGGATGTAATGATCCCTCCAGTCATTCACCTCTATGGTTACAACTCCTCTGCTCCCACACAGACTTTACAGTCACCTCACATCACTTTCAGTTTTTCACAGCCTACAGTGCATTCTATATAAGGGGTTAGCAATAATCCCACGTTTAAACAGAGGCAGAGACAGCCTCAGGCTTAGACTGCTGCTCATGTTGTGTGTGTGTGTGTATTTCTGAATGTGTCTATGTGCCCCTGGTGAAAGCAGGGGCCGCCTTACTCCAGACAGACCGCTGCCAGAACACAGTAATCGCTGTGATGACAGAACGAGGGATAAAAAGCCATCAGATTTATTTCCACGGCTTTCCTCAGGGAGAGAATTAGTGGACATTGACAGGCCAGGATTTCATTCCTCAAAGGAGGGCAATTAATCCAGTACTGCAGCCAGAATCAGTCCTGTTAAAGCTGAGGAAATACATATTGTATGTACTCATAAAAATAAAACTACGAGGGCTTATTACCTCTTTAATCTTACAAAACCAACTTGTTGCCTCTATTCATACTCCAAAAAAGAGCTATAAGAACAGTATTTAATGCAAGGATCCATGATCACACCAATCTACTCTTTTTAAAGGCATCTGCATTAATATTTTTTGACTTGGTCAAATTTAAAACTGCACAAATTATTTATAAAGTAAATAATAATCTTCTTCCAAACACAATTCAGAATCTACTTCATGAGAGGGACGGTTGTAGAAAACATGACTTAAGAGGAAAACTCAAACTGAAACAACAAAGGGTGAGATAAACTCTCAAACGTATGTGTATATAATTTGTTTGGTTTGAAATAAATATCTATCTAACCCCCAAAAAAATCTAATCTAATCCAAAAATCAAACACTGTCTCCCAGAATCAGGGCTGAGCTACGTGAACCGGATATTTTTAGCTTAATAACATGGATGACAAGCATCATTTTATTTTCTGAAGGTTCATAAACTTTGATATCAATTAGTACAAATCAGCCAACAGCAACACAAGCAGAGTTCCAAGACACCTGATATTGGGCCCCCACAGCTTCTCACACGGCCCCCAGTATGTTATCAGATTCATAAATTTGTGTTGAGGAAACTCGTATTTGAGGGTATCCTATTTTTATTAAATCCCAGCTGTTTGAGGTGCTGGTTTGGCAGAGTGGTAACCATCCAGGCACGTCCCATATACATGCTTCTGCCGGCCCGGGTTCAAATCCAGCCTGCGGCCAGTTTGCAGAGTGTCCCCCCCTTTACTCTCGCTCACCCTCCTTCACAAAAAACTATTCGCTGTCTTGCTCACCTGTCAATAAAGGCACAAAATATTCAAAAGCTTGAATAAATCCCAGCTGTTTGAGGCAACGTTTACACGACGTTTTCACCAGAAACGGCAAGTTTTTTCTTTTGCGTTTTTTAAAAACGATCTGCGTCTACACAAAGATGCAAGAACGAATGAAAATGCTGTAGCGTGCATGCCAGTCCAGTAGATGGCGATGTAGGTTTGCAGAGAAACAGCGGTGTAACAACACGCGTACTCTTTTCGGTGAAGACAAACTTTTCACAAACAACAATGACGAGTGGACGCACGAAGACGCAGGAGTTTCTCTACTGGACAACAAGTCTGTCTGGATAAAAAAGCGATCACGGCAAGCAGCACACATGTTGCTCGACAGACAGTCGAAGCTGTTGTTTTTCCTGGTATGCACGTTCAGCCTTCATGTGAAAGAGTACCGCGCATGCGGTGACATCAGCGTTTCACCCTGAAACGCTGAATCCCATCTACACAAAGCCAAACACTGATATGTTTTTAAAACTCTCCACTCTGGATCCTGGTTTCAAAAGTTTGTGGATTCAGGCACTCCGGGCACTGTTCTCGTGTAAACGGGAGGCAAAAATGCAATGAAAACTCTCAGTTTTAGGCTGAAAATGTTGTCATGTAAACACCACCTAAGCAACCTCAAAAGTTTTTTTTATCAAGTTAGATTTCATGTTTGTCATTTCTGAATGAGCAAACACTGCCTAGACCAGGGGTGTCCAAACTTCAGCCAACTGTTGCCCGCAATTCATTTTTGATTGGCCCACGTCTAATCCTAAAAACAAAAAGAAATGTGGCTCATGTTAATAACTTTTGCTTAATGGTTAAATACACACAAAAATGGACCACAGTAGCACATAGTAGCGACAATCATGCTCACATTTACCACTTTCTGCTCTGTCTTGAGGTCCCATACAGAAGAACATCAGTATAAACAGTCCTACAAAATTCGACAGATACATGCAGTTTGTTCTTGTTTTGTGTTTGAATCTGAAGTAAAGCTATCAGTAACTCTACTCTCTGCAGCACAAAGCATCATTTTTATCCTGTTCAGGGGCCAGTCAAGTGCATGCCATGGCCAAGGCCAAATTAAGCCCCTGAATTGTGATTGAATGGCTGTTTGCCCTAGAAATCCACAATTAGAAAGATGTGATGTAGACTGTTCATTTCTCTGTGGAGCATAATTCAATTATTAATCAAATCTTAACCTCAGTTTTTATTAACTTTAATTACACTAAAAGTGAGGTGGAAAGTGGCACAGTCGTCTTTTTTTATCTTTATATGAACCTCTGTGAAAAAAGTTTGGACATTCCTGGTCTAAACAAGAAATTCTCCATCCCTTCAATAATCAGTGGTATCACAAAGTAAAAAATCTTCATGATCTTCAGGCTTAATTTTTCCTTAAAGTAAGAGAGTAAGAGAGAAAGAGAGAGGACTGTCTCCTAGGCCCTGTTTACGTATTTTTTCAAAAAACAGTAAGCACCAGTGTTAATTTTGACAGCAGTTTTTAATTTAGTTTTAGTCCTTTGCCTAAAATATGTTTTATTTTAGTCATAATTTAGTCATCTAAATGATTTTTTTTAGCCTAGTTTGAGTTGATGAAATTTCAAAACATTTTAGTCGATAAAATTTATTATAAAGTTAGTCAACTAAAATAAGATTTGTAAAGTGTAAGGCATTTTTTAAGTGTCCTTGAATTTCTGAAGTCATGTTTTACACTTGGATCCCACCACCACGAAGCTAAAGCAGTTGTGATTGGATGTCCCTCTTAACTCATTCAACCTTTCCACACAACCAAAGTAGCTGTGATTGTATATATTCCAAACTTGTCCCTGCTTCTACTTGGGGTGTCCCGATCCGATATTGATATCGGATATCGGTCCGATATCAGCAAAAAAACAAATATCGGATTATATCGACCTGCATCTAAAATTTCTTATTTATTTAATTCAGTTGTAGAATATGCTTATGTTTAAATAAACACAGTGGTTATTTTGCAATTTAAAAATATATGTTTTTGTTTTTATTGGATTTATTACTTTTTAGGGTCTTCTAATTTATTTTTTTATTTAATGGTAGTATATTCTTATGTTTAAGGTTAAAATGTATTCAACCCATTGGTTAATAACAATTGGGTCAGTTTTTCTCATACCTACTATTGCTGACTACTGTTCTCTGAGTAATCTCACTTGATCGAGCCTTTTCTTACAGTCCATACTACAAAATAAGTAATAAAATTATGTATGATTCCTGATGATATCGTATCAGATCGATATCGGTATTGGCCAGTACTCAAGGCTGCAATATCGGTATTGAACTGGAGCTGAAAAAGTTGTATCGGGACACCCCTGCTTTCTACATGACCAAATTAGGTCTGATTGGATTAAGTCTCTGTCAAACGTTTTACTCTTTTTTTTAGTTGTTGATGAAAATGTCAGTTAATTTAGTTTTAGTTTTTGTCACTCTACACTAGTTTTGTTTTAGCTAAAGTCTAGTTTTCGTCAGGGGAAAGAAGGTTGTTGACGAAAACTATGACGAAAATAAGTAGTCGAGAAAATTAACACTGAATGTTGCATTTCGGCAATTAGTTTACTCAGAAACAGGTTTTAGGTGACTGAAACATGAAGAAAAACTTGAAAACTGATCAAGTTTAATTTTGGGAAAGAGTGACAGCCCTGGTTGATATGGTGTGGGAAAGGAAGCAGAGAGCATGTCAGGACCAAAACACAAAACTCACTGACGCACGGGCATAAAGACTCAAGATGGTGTAGGTGTAGATTCGACACAGACGTATACACAAGCCTTCACATGAAACTACTCAACACTACCGGTAACCTCTGAGCTGCTCCACCAGCTATTTCAAATGCTGCAAACCAATTTAGACAGTGTGCAGGACATGCTCTAAGATTTTGATCGTGAAAAATCAAGAAATTAACCAAAATTCAGTTTTTAAATGTTTATATTTGCCATGATATGCAACAATAGAAACTAGAAAAGCACTCAGAGAGCGCAGATCTCCGCCAAGCAGCTCAGTTACGACGGTGGCTTTTCCACAACTGCTGTAAAAGATACAAATCTGGATCACCATGCGCTAGCTTGGACAGCCAAGTCTCCACTCATGTCTGTCCATGTGGAGAAGTCCTTGAATGGGATTTGCCATTATAAACTGCAATGGTTTTTTATAACGTCAATCTGGATGATAGAGTGATATTACATATGTTATCATGCAAATTTTGAAGTGAATCCATCAAGCGATGTCAGAGATATGATTTTCTAAAATACAGCCCAATGTTAAGTTGTGGAATTTTCAGAAAATTTGGGGAATGTTTTTTGCATCCAGACAAACATGTGGATCACCACCAAAATGTAATGGCTTCTTCCTTGGACCAAACCACACCTCTGGTAAAATTTTTATGTAAGTCCATCTAGTAGTTGTTGCGTAACCTTGCTAACAGACAAACGAACAAACACACAGACAGACCCTGGCGAAAACATAATCTCCATGGCGGAGGTAAAAATGCAACTTAAATGACATTAAAGACGGTAAATAATAATTCTTCAATCAGGGAACACATTTTGAGACTGTCTTATGTTCAGTGAGCAAATTGCTGTTAGTGAATCTAACTGTTTATCTTTTACTAAGCCTTTAGCCTGGCATCTATTTTTGATATCCATACCATTTCAAACTATATTATTAAAAGCAATATCATTTTTGTCATATCTCTCTTAAAAAATATAGGCATATTTCTCAGAGACTATATATACCGTCCAGCCCTTCTAAGAATCCATTTATCGAGTAGCGTCATACTTCCAAAAACAACCTCTACTGTAAACAATGACTCACTTTTAATTACAGCTGACTTCAGGGACCCAGTCGGCTATAATCTCCATCATACAAACAATAACATGCTCAAATTAAAAGAACATCCTGTAGCGGTCTATTACGCTCGCAGATTCTTGAGCACTACACCCACAACACTACACGAAGACCTCATAATTAGATACAGAGGGCTGGTAGACACAAAACAGACACGCCAACTGCTTCAGCCCTGCTGGCCTGAAACACTAGCGGGGCTCTGTCTAATTAAAAGTGTGGGATGTCAGTTGCAGGGGCCTCGAGTAAGAAGTGCATACATTCAGCCCTGGTTTAGGTGCAAAGCCTCTGCAGTGAGGCTTTCGGCATCATTAACGCTGCTCTTTGACAAGTTATTAAAACACGTGACCGCTGAAGATGTAATCCATGCATTGCTTTATCCCTCATATACCCCTTTCACTTTCCCGCCCTTCGCAATAAAGGATTTTCTCCACCTTTGTGTGCTTTTTTGTAAGCGTCGGTGTGTGACGGCGGGGGGTTTAAATTGCCGGGAGCGCTAAAACAGAATATGACAGTCCGTCTGTGTAATTGACTCCTCCACAAGAGAGCGTCTTTTACAGCAGGATCCGGCGTTGCGAGTCAGTCTCAACCTGGTTAAGTAGCTGACAGAAGGTAATGTTAGGTAAGGAGAGAGGAGGATGACGCGAGGAAGAAAGGAAGTTGGATGTGAAAACTCACCCCATAATGAGGCTGTTAATGTAGTCGTTCCCGTCCATGTGGCCAAACTGGAAGTCTCTGGGGAAAGCAAGAGAAATAAGTGGCATGAGAGAAGGAAACAAAGCATAAACAACAACATATACATCACTAAAAATAGATTTTTTTAATCTGTGTCTCAGTGGATTTCATATCATTGGAGTAAACTGGGACACAGCATTTCGGCACAGTAACACAAAACTTAAACTACCGTCTAGTGTTACATCCCGCTGCAAAGGATACAACTGTCAGACAGTGGAGGTACAGCAGCAGGCTAAGAGAAAGGGATCTTGGTCATCTTTTTTTGGTTTTGTCAGTGGTAGAGATCTTATTACCTTTGCCAAGAAAGTTAGGTTTTTTGGCCCCATTTGTGTGTCTGTTTGTTAGCAAGGTTACACAAAGTAAAAAAAAAATTCCCATATCCCCTCCAGCTGCAGTTACCATATTTAGCTCATCACCAACATAAACAACGCGCTGCAAGACGACTTCATGCAAAAGTCAACATCACAAAATGTCCACATGAACACAGTGTACAATACTATGGATGTGATTGATTTCAATGCATAAGAACAGCCCTAAATTGTTTTTTAGGTAATAACACACTGCTATTACTTCTGAGCAGTACAGTTTTCAAGTAGAACCTCCAACCTTTAAGGGCGTTCCAGATGACGTTGTCCAACTGGACTTGGAATTTCCGATTTACGAGGTAAAGGGAACGCACCATAAACATGAGACTCAATGACTTTGACCTCCACTATCTAATTGGAACCTTGTTTCAGAGGGGACTTCTTATAATGTTTGAAGGAAATGCTGCAAGATGTTGAGACTCTGTGCTCACAAAAGTGGGTATAAGCCGGACCTACAAGCTGAGAATATCATTCCTCTGGCCCTTGCTGGCTTGCTGACTGAGGCATAAAAACATAATTTCATGGGAATACATGTCTCACTATGGAAAACGTGAAAGGAAGAGGAAAACTATATATTCCCAAAGCTCCCTCCTGGCCGTCTCCTGTTTCCTCCACATCTTCTCCGACCACAAAACCAACTTAGGTGATTTATCTAAACGATAAGGCAGGAGGAGGAATTCAATTTGTATCTCATTGTGCTGCACAATGTCTGAAAAGAATGTATTATGGGTAGACTGGGGGAGGATGGGGGGGTTGGGGAGTCTGAGGACCGACTTCCACTGAATGACTGATTATGGAGGCCTCTACATATATATTATATCCATACTGAAGCATAGCTACATCTTGCAGGTCCCCCCTGAGTGCTGCCTGAGCTGATATCAATGACATGGTTATGAAGAGGCTGAACTCTATGATAAATCCAGCTCATGCAATATAAAATCTGTCTATGTCAATGATAATCTTGCTGACAATAGCAGGCAAGACAGGGACTACAGCTCATTAAGAAGTCAGTTTGTAACATCTGTTCAAGTCTGAGACTGACAGGTACAGAACAGAGACGGATGCTCAGATATTGATGCAACTTTATTTTTAAAACTTTGTCTGCTCTGAAACTTCGCATATTTACAGGGTCTGTTTCCTGTTTAAAATCCATCTTCATACTCCCACTGACACTTTTTGGCCGGAGCACCGAGCGTACCGGCCAACAAGGGTGAGTAACCAACCGAGAAAGTTGCATGTGTTAGAGAGAGCATGGAGCAATCGGAGGGCAAGAGTGAGCAACACATTTTTCCCAGAAAGTACTTTTAGTTTTCTGCAAAAGTTGGAGTTTTTAAGCCACTTAGTCAAACACTCCCTCTGGTGAAGTTAAAGTGTCTAAGCTAATCACAACACTTGTAAAATATTTAAAATCCACAGCGTTTATAAATGTTGTTGGACTCCTCATTCGGTCATTTATTTAGAAGAGTGTTTAGGCAGGGTTTCAAGAGAATTGATATTCAAAGAAAAGATTAACAAAATTAACAGAGTGTGGTTTACAACAGAATAGACTATTCACCAGAAAACCATGACATCCTTTTAAAATCAGGCTTTAAAGGGATATTTCAGTGTTTTGAAGTTGGGTTGTATAAGGTACTTAAAAATGGTCAGTGAAGCGACTGAAAGGACTCTCAGCAGCCCTGTACCTTTAAGGAGAATGAGTTGAGCAGGTAGGGTACACTGCTGCTGGCAGGTACGATTATTAGGGTCCTCACCCTAAGGGAGAGGACCCCTCTAGCTAGAGCTAGAGAGGTCCTTTGGGTAAGGACCCTATTGTTTTTGCTCCGTTTCTTTCTTTCTTCTATTCAACTGGACACTAAAGCCTTAATTTGACCCCCTGAACATGTTCAAAAACTCACCAAAATTGGGACACCCCTCAGATTCTGCGAAAAATTTGATATAAAGAAAAAAATAACCCCCAACATGCCAAAATGTGCTCTCTAGCACCACCTAGGCAAACTAAAACACCCCTCACGGCCAATAGGAATGTTGTCGAAAGATCAAACCAACGGCGAAACGTTTGTCTCATGAAGTCCCACAAATCACGCACTGACACCCCTGACCTTTCTCAAACAGGAAGTCTACAATTTGCCTTTTAACATAAAATTTTCCTCAAAAATTGCCCTCCATACAAAATGTATTTCCTCCTTGGCAGTAAATGTATTTAAACGCAGACAGATGACAGAGTAGGCCATGCTGATCAAAAGTTCTGAAGGAATTTGTTTCTCAAACGGTTTCCGAATGACAAGCCCTTAAAGTTGGTGAACCCCGAAGAAGCCCTCTCAGCTCCTCCCATTCAAATATATGGGGTGAAGTACACACAGCTCCACACAACCTGTGGAAGTTAGGCCTCTACACTAAAAACTAAAGGTGCTACAGCTTTCAAAATTACATGAATGGATTCCTGACAACATGTACTATCCAAATGCAATGTTTTTGGAGAGATATGGTCAAAATTGTGGCATCTGTGAGGCGGTGTTTCATACATTTTCAACAAATTTCAATCTATGACATCATTAACTCCCAAATCCTGATTGACAGTTCAGTGTGCACTGATTCCACCCATCTGCTGTTTCGCTCTACGGCTTCAGGAAGACACAACAGCAGAGGAAACGGATTCAGAACCAAATGAGCGATTTTGACTGAAGTGATGATGGTGTTCCTTTTACTTTGGATACACTGGGTTACCTGTAAGAACCGGAGCATTTATATTATACAAGATTCAGCAAGCTGAAAGAGAGAAAGGACAAATTTCTGTAGAATCAATGCTCACAGGCTGAAGAACACATAGCCATTAGCTGCATCCTAAAATAGTGCCAAATACAAAGACGTTGTGGAGGAAAAACACTGCACTCTATAATTTTCTCCTGATTGTGCATTCGACCAATCATAGTTTCATGGCCTGTTTTTACATAATACTCACACAGTTCTGCGAATTAACCTTACCAGCCTCAGCTTGTTCCCCTTAAATGTGCAGTGCTGCTGGGAGCTCTTTAAGCCACTTCACTGACTATTGTCAAGTACCTCATACAACCCAACTACAAAAATATCAAATATCCTTTTAACCTTAGGAGACAGACTTCAAATGCAGACATTATAGGCAGCATACAACATGCTTTAATTGTTCAAGGTGCATTGAATGTTGTTTGTTTGATGCATAGTTAGAATATCACTTTGGAAAACTAACTGCCTATCTATTCAGCAAAATATTTAAGATTTGACTAGTTAGTTCAGCGCACCCTCAGCCATTTTTCTGCACCCCAGCTCCTCTGTTTCTGTGCACCGTTGAGTCAGATGGCTTTGTTCCCATGTTAGAAGTAAGGCTTTCTGGCCAGTTCTGCTACAAAGTTCACTTTTCGCCAGACTTCTCCAGACAGTAGGTGGGTGTATTTGAGTCCTTCTGGTTTCTGTTAGCTCTGAGCTGATGGCACTGCTGGGATTCTTCCAACATTTGAAGGGAGCTATAAGCATGTTCCTTTCATCTGCTACTCTAAAGCTAAATCCCAATACACCCCTTGCTCCCTTCTACTGTGCCCTACTCCTGCGTTTTGCGTGATCACATGAAGGGGTAAGGTGACCAAATTCTTGATTGAACAGAGCCGAAGGATGAACTGGTAGACTCGGGAGTCCCACTGACACATGTCAAGATACGTCTTTGATTGCAGTCACAGTAAACAGTAGAGTCCAGCGCTGGAAACCCATAGCCAAATCCAGTTCCATCAAGAGACATGGTTTGACACAGTTCATAAACACGAGTGGTTTTTAGGCAAGAAACTTTAAAACTATGTTCCACGAACATCTGTGACCAATGCAGTGTTAATTTTGACAAAACTCAGTCTAGTTTTAGTTGAGGAAATATTTTAGTCTAGTTTTCATCTGTTGATGAAAATGTCAGTTAATTTAGTTTTAGATTTAGTCCATGTGCACTTGTTTTGTTTTATAGTCTTGTTTTTGTCAGGGGAAAAAAGGTTGTTGACAAAAACTACGACGAAAATAATTAGTCGACAAAATTAACACTGGACCAATATTAACCTGAATAGGAGTAAATATTTGATATATAGATGTTTAAAAAAACCATTGATAATAATATATAATAATAATAATAGTATAGGTTTACAACTCTAAAAAAGCACCACATCTACCAAGAATCTATTTTGAGGTTGGTCGTTTCTGGTGTCCAAAACTAAGACCTTGTTGGAAAACTTTTCCTAACAAGGCGGTCATTTCTCTGCTCTTCTGTTACAAACTTTTTGTGCAGCAACCAGCAGGAGAGAGCTGTGAAAATAATGACTGTAGAATTTCAACCCACTGGCTGATGAAATCAGACTTTCCCACAAGTGCAATTTACTCACATGTAGGCATGTGGATGACGGGAGTTTCATCCAGGCTGACTAATCCCTTCTCAGATCTGATGTTTGATTTCACTGCACTGTTAAAACACTAAAAGGACAGTTTGAGCTGAACACCAACGCACTCAGATCTACACCGCCTTCACCTGTGATCTCGTAACTTTTTGCACTTCGTTTTCCATCCACTGGGGGCAACAGTAAATCCTGTGATTTGTAATTACATATAAGTGAAGGTGTGTCAGAGCATCACAGGTAATTCTGATCTCCGTGGGGCTCTCGCACTCAAATATGTTCAAAAACCCAAGAGATGCGTGGCAGATTGCAGTCTTGCTGAAGATAGGATCAGCGTAATTCGATCAGTCCTAATGGGAACGCCTGGAGAGGGAGAAACACTTTGATCATACACCTCTTCACTCAGAAGCAGGATCTATCTAAAGAAGTGATACAGATTATGATGGGGCAGAAAAAGAAGCTTAATCACAACATAATGAAGGAAATGTGAGAAGCTTTTTGCTATTAATCATTTTTAGGGTATCCTCTTGTAGCTCACCGCCCCGCTGGGAGTGTTCAAAGATACTGGACAGCCACAGAGCAGCACCCTTCCAGCTGATCTGAGTGCAGCAGAGCTAATTTGTTTAGGAGGAGTCCCTTAGCTGAAGAATGATCTATCCACTGTACTCACTGCATCAATGAATTCTAGGGCTTATGGTAGTTTGCTGTGTCCATGCACTTTTATGTCAGAGAATGAGAAAGATTATGCAAGAACATTGTAGAGGCAGAATTCTTTCTACAAGATACAAATAGTTCTTTAAAAAGGGGCATTTAACACCGAACTGGACGCTGTCAAATTAATACTCTCTTATTGCAGTCATTTATAGGGCAGGGGTTCTCAAAATGTAGTTTCTAACACCCCAGAGGGTCACTATGAACGCGACAGAGCGAAACTAAACAAAATAAATATAAGCTAATCACACTATCTGTAACAATTAGTGTGACAAAGGGCTGGAACATTTCTGGCAGATTTCCTGTAACTTCCATAAACTTTCAATGGGAAGTTGAGCAAAGGAAATTTGGGAATATTCCAAATTGGTAGCTTTTAATGGGAATTATGGGAATAACTGGAATATATTAGACTTATTTGGAAACTGGGGGTAATTCAAACAAACTGTATCCTATCCAAACATAAACATTTTCTTTCATTACAGGCAGACCTAGAACTTAAATAATTTTTTTTATTTTATTGAACAATTAATTTCAGCTTCAAATTATGTAGTCCACAGGCTTCAATACTTTTGTGTTCTTGGTTAAAAATCATCATGTGCTATTTTCTGCTCATGCACTATTATCATTTCAGCAACTTCAGCAACAGCATCAATTACAAAATGGGGAATTTTTTTCGGTATTTGCAAATTAGACATTTTATCATGAAAGACACTACTTTAATAGATGACAATGTAATGTCCCACGTAGAAAAGGTTCTATCTTTAAAAGTGACCAAGAAAGCTATGAGTGTGTTTTACAAGGCCCTTAGTCTGAATTCCTCTCTAACCTCTAAGGCCATTAAGCAGGCATGGGAAAGGGACTTGGGAATCAGTATTGATGATGCAGAGTGGCAGAAGGTATGGATCAATGCTACTAAAATTTCTATCTGTAATCGCACTAGATCCATTCAGTTAAGAATTATACATCGTATTTATACAACACCTGCTCTTAAACATAAAATAGATAACAAGGTATCCCCACTTTGCAGTAAATGCAAATCAGAAATCGGGAATTTCATACATTGTTGGTGGTCATGTCCGGTGTTGCAAAGATACTGGCTTGATATTGTATACGAATTGTCTGCCATTTTTGGTGTTCCAATTGTCCTGAACCCAATGTCCCTCCTTCTTGGTGTTTCAAATGTCCATATTACAAAAGCAAGTCATAAAAGACTATTTGCTCTACTGACTTTTGCAGCAAGGAAGAACATTCTACTTTTCTGGATCAAAGACACTGTACCCACAAAGAAGTCCTGGCACAATTTAATTAAGGAGTGTATTCCTAATGAATATCTTACATGTACGCTTCACTCCTCTGTGGTTCATTTCTATAAAGTCTGGAATCCCTATTTAGTACATATAGGACCTATTTTAGCATCATCAAGTTTGCATGGATTTCCAGTTAGATCTTAGAATCACTACCTACCTTCAGACCTATCCTTTACTATCTTTGATGCCGTCTTATTGTAAAGAGGGGATTGGAATTATTACGTACCCAGTTTGCATTATTTTTGCATAATATATATATAGTTCTTTTCTTTTCTTTTATTCTTTTTATGAAGATACTCACGTGCTATGTCCTGTCTGAGCTGATGATTTGTTTTGTGGTTGTTGTTTTAAAACTTGATTTGAAAAACCAATTAAGAAAAAAATAAAAAAAAATCATCTGTGCATGTGATGGAGGGATGAACAGTGCATGTAGAGGGCATGCCCTCAATATCCCAGTAGCAGGGAGTGTACTATGTGCATGTGATTTAAGAACAGCAAAAACAGTCTCAAGTATACTTGCATGAAATCTGTTTTTTGGGGTTCCTAAAACCACCCTGTTTCAGCCCTTCTCAGAACAGGCGTATAGCATAAGTCCTTATCAATGTCTAACCACTCCCTACTCAAGACGTGGACTGCGGTGCTATCAAAACATGACAACATCTGGAAAACACACCTTAGTAGATCTTGTTATATTGTTATTGTTTATTCTAGTTATATTTACAAACCCCAGTTTTAATGGAGTTGGAATGTTGTGTAAACATAAATCAAACCAGAATACAATGATTTGCGAATCCTTTTTGACCTTTAGTCTATTGAAACGCTATAAAGACAATGTATTTAAGGTTGAAACTGATAAACTTTATTTTTTAATTACAAACATTTACTCATTTTGAATTTGATGTCTGCAACACATTCAAAAAAAGCTACCCTGCTGACACGACATCCATGACTCGTCGACTGCAGCAGACTTTTCCACTTTGCAGCAGATCCATCTTGAGCTCGGGGACAAAGAGGGTGGCGGCATTATCTGGTGTTTTTGATATTTGGCTTCACTTTGCATGGTAGGATTTTAACTTGCACTTGTAGATGTAGCGACTAATGGTGAGTATTCCTGAGCCCACATACTGCAATCCTTTACAAAATGTCAATTTTTAATGCATTGCAGCCTGAGGGATAAAAGGTCACAGGCATTAAATGTTGTTTTTTGACAGGGACTTCTCCGGATTCTCTAAATCTTTTGATAATATTTTGAACTTTAGACGATGAAATTCCTTAATTCCTTGCAATTGTACTAGGGCTGAATGATATGGACAAAATTTCATATCTCAATATTCATGCCAGATATCTCACTATCGATACGATACAATACGACAACAGGTTCGGTGAAAACCAAGCATTTTTCAGAAAAATAAAAACAGTTTGAAAATAAAAAAGGTTTGTGGTTGGCTGGCCTTAGCGGTGCATTCAAGGGCAATCATAAAATGAAATTTGTTGCTGTACATGCAGGGGGAGCGTGGGGGAAATCCATATCATTTACATCGTTGCTTTTTCGATATTAATATCTTGAATGTTCATATCTCAATATCGATATGATAACGATACATCTTTCAGCCCTAAATTGTACGTTGAGAAATATTGTTCTTAAACTGTAAGACTAATGCAGTTGTCCACAAAGTAATGAATCTCATCCTTGCCTGAAAACGACCGAGCCGTTTGGAGATTCTCTTTTAATTCTCACCTACACCCACCTGTTTCAGATAAGCCTGTCCTCAACTTTCCCAGACTTTTGTTGACCCAGTTCCAGCTTTTTAAAAGGTGTCGCAGGCATCAATTTCAAAAATAAGTGGCAAGTTATCATTTTGAACATTACATATCTTGTATTTGTAGTGTATTCAATTGAACAGAGGTTAAAAAGAATTTGCAAACCATTGTATTCTATTTTTATGTATGCTTTATACACCATCCCAAATTCATTAAAACTGGGTTTTACATATTCAGGACACAAGCAGTAATGCTATTTACTTTTTTTCTATTTTTTATATTTTACTGTGCAGTTATTCTCCGAAACTACCAGTTCAAATGCCTCATAGGTTTCACCTGCATGGTAATTAACACTAAATTTGGTTCTAATTATACAATTTTCTTTTACATTCTACTCTCCATCAGCTTTCTCGCCTACCTTATCTAGTTCTCGTGAGGAAAAAACAAGAATAAAACAGGTAAGAGACTTCATATTTCTGCCGCGTTCCCCATTTGTATTCACTTCCTTGTTTAATTGGTTCCTCTCCAGTAAAAGAGCAGGTTGCACACAGCAGCGTGTAACATAAAAATCCCATTCCTGGTTGTTATTTCACAACCGGAGTGGGAAGAAGACAAAATTATGCATTAATACAAACCGGGCGCAGGAGCTTTTTTTTTTTTGACTGACAGCTGAAAAGAACACCTATATTTGGAGGCTGACATTTTGCATAATTACCTTTTCCTACTGAACCTCAACAGAAAACAGACAAAAGGCATAAACTTGCTTGTGAGGAAGACAGGCAGCTTTTCCCCAGTGAACATACCATCCCAGAATAAATGCAGAAATTGGATGTTCATCTTTTCACCTCATCGTGGAGTCGTGCCTTACCTGTTAAAACGCTCTCTGTATTCCTTCGACACCCTCTGAATCATGGTCTTTAATCTAAAAGCAAATGAGAAGAGAGTTAAATGCCACATGAGTCAAAGGAGAGCAACCTTTTTTTAAGCCCCTGTCTGCAATTTGTGGGGAGGCTCAAACAATAACAGCGTGTCTTATCTTTATTCGAGAGCATTTATTGTGGTAACTGTGGGAGAGTTTTATACACAACCATGCTTTCTAATTTCAGTGATCTTCGTACCTGCCACTCTCGTCTGTGGGGTCCTTCTCATCGATGACTGCAATCGCCACCAATTTGCCTGCAGTGTCAGACAGGGATTACAAATCACAATCATGCTCACACAGGAGAAGACAATAGCGGGCAGATAAGAGGCTCTGGAGGAGACGAATCGCCTCTCAACATGTGGGGAAAAAAGAAAGAAAGACAGCTTTATTCATTCATCACTCAAACATGGAGCCAACGAAGGCTTTCTGCTCTATTTGAACAGGAAACAAGTGGTCACTTTCAGTTGAAGAGCTATTTCTGAGCCATTCAAAAAACACCAAACCGACGACATGACAAATAGGTCTACTTAAAAGAGAAAAGAGCTGTTACACAACTTAAAAGGTCTGTGTTTCAGGCTTGTATGGTTTGAGGCCAAAAAAAGCCTTTTATGAGGGGAGGGAGAATCAGGCTGCCCCCTGGTGGCCACTGGTGGTGGTTCAATGGAAGGTCTGTCTGAATTTTCACATCCAATTTCTATCTTTTCTTTTCTTTTCTAGTCATAGAATCTAAAAAATAAATTATTGATATTCTTTAGGCATAATGTTAATCTTATCTAATTTCATTTAATCTCTGTTTTTGTCTACAACCTTTGTCAATGATAGAAATACTCCTAATTTGACTTTTTCTTCTTCTACAAGCATTTTTTTTGTGATGAACATGCAGTGTGCTATTGCAAATACAAAAACAATCATATAAAAGGGGGATCATACTGGTACCATGAATGTTATCTGTAATATAAACAACACCAATATTATATGTTTTATTATTAGTAGTTGATATTCTTTCACTTTGGATTTCTGACAGGGGTGGGCAAGTGGTGGCCCAGGGGCAACATGTGTCCCTCATTCTCTCACTTTGAGGCCACAAAGTAAATTTTAAAGATCAACTACAAGTGCCCCAAGAGCAAAAACCTCTGCCAAGGTATTTCCAACATTGTCGACAAGTTAATATCAAAAATGTAAAAGTTCGGAGTACTAATTTGGCAGAGTGGTAAGTGACTAGGAACATCCCATTATGCTTCAGCCAGTCCCAGGGCCCATTTGCCCCTGCTCTCTCTTGCCTCCTTTCACAAGCCTATCCATTGTCTCTCTCCTATCAATAAAGGCATAAAACACTCTTAGAAATGTATACATAAATAATTAGCACACTGACCTAACTTGCAATGTCAATAAATCCTTGAAAAAATCCCTCGACCCACATCCAGACTTAAGTCATCACCAAAATCCAATCACTTCTTCCTGAGCTATGACTAACATGTCATCAAAATGCATAGAACACTTATTGAGCTATTAGCAAAAATGTGAAAACCTCATATGGCGCTGTGATGCTGTGTGTCTCAGCATCGTACATTGGTATTTTGGTCTCACTGAAAATAATCTTTAAGTGAACAGAAAGTCATCAAATTTGCGTGTAATCTACTGTTTTTACAGCACTTAACACGTTGAGATGTTTCACTGATTTTCCAACCTGACATGGACTGATACATACATACAATATAGAACAAATTGCTTTTCACTAGTCCATCTGGACAGCAGTCCATAGAAAGTGTTTGGGAAGGGCAGAAACTTTCTTAAGCATATCCTGCAGGTGATTGGACAATCGTTCTGTCAATAACATTCATTACCATCCAATCAGATAATGTGTTGAGTACTAAAACCGTGACGCAAAGTACAAAACATGAGCTGATTTGAAGAACAAAGACATGTCGGAAGTGGAGAAAAAATATCCTTTCTAGCAAGAAACGCTTTCTGTTTAATTTTTCTCTGATTTAATAAGGAATGTGGTCCAGATCTGACAAGACTGCTACCGTAGCTGTTAGCATCTATGCTAATCTCTGTCACTCGCTGTTGTTGTCACACTTGTAGCTCACACCTCTTCCTGCCTTAAAAGATGCTGACTGGGCAGTGCCGCCACAAGCTGAGCACAATAGCTGTAGATATGAGCTAAGCAAGATGGATCTGCTTGACTACAGACATCGAATCAGGTGGATCCAGCTGCGGCTTAAGGTTACTGATTTCCTGTTGAGACAAAAGTTTCAAGATTTGTGTTAGCATGACTGATTTTGTGTGTTTGTACAGCTGTAAAAAGTCCCTCCAACTCTTCACAATAAGCTTGACTGTATTAAACCTGATACCTCACTGAAAACCCCTCAGAGGGAAGGCTGTCGATTCCGTTTTCACCAATTCCCTTCAATTTCAACTCTCTAAACTAACTTATTTTTAACAGACAGGAGCCTCCGACTGTGCCGCCTTTGATCAGTCACACACTGTTTATCCAATTAAAATGCTTTGGAGACTTTTCTGCGTTCAGAGCTGCCAATATTGAGAAGCACATTTGGTAGAGACGTGTTAAACAAACTGAACGCAGAAAGAATAAAGAAATTCAACCGCTGAGCTTCACTGATATGAGTAAGAGCACATTAGAGGTAAATACTGTACCTAATATTAGAAGGCCCAGCTCTCTCCGTGGAGAACATCAATTCAATACCTTTAAGAGGCAGTTTGTGTGTCACTCTTGGGCTCCAATGTCCTGTTCAAATGAAATGTGCAAGCGTTCAAGTACACAGAGCAACAAAGAGGGGACATCTTGCCCAATACAGCTCCAGTACAGGTCTTAAGGGGTTGTTATATTAAGGAGAATTTGACATGTGTGCTTCATTGATCTCTCATTTTGTAACTGTTAAGTCTTTGCGTTGCTAAGAGCATGTTTGTGGGTAGGGAGATGCATATTAGGGATAACGGTGTGATATATAAAGCTTGAAGCAGTCTGTGAGCAACAAACTGCTGTTGCAAATCACACTATTAACACTCACCAGTGTTTACTCTGCATTTTAAAGGCCAAGTTCAAAGTGCCTCCCAAAATGTTGGTCATAGCCCTCTGAGGGTACTGTCTGTAGGCCATAAGAGGTTATTTACCTGTTATCCAGATTAAACATATATCTAAATGATTCCAAATCAATGATGCTGAAAAATTAAGTCAATGAGGAAGTCACAAAAACTGCAGTTCCTTGAGGGTCTGCTTGAGGCTGGCTGCAGGAAACCCTTAAGTTACATGATTGTGTGTGAAGAACGGATGTTTTTTTAAAACCTACATGACTATACTTACAGCCTGGTTCAACAAACAGCTTCAGGGCTCACGAGCGGTAAACTTTTTTTTAATATATTGTACCAGTTTCTATTTTATTGAGGATTAAGTCTTGGATTGTTAGAGACATGGCTACAATCCTGCAAGGTGTTACTTTTGGTCAGATAGCTCCAAGTCCCACCTCAACTTGGCCTCTCTGTCTGTCAGAGGGTTGATGTAACGTTAGATTGAGAAGGTGTTTACAGTATGGCTGCATCCATACTGTAAATGCTCTTTTAATAATCCAACAGCTAACGTCACATGGCTTTGTCCAATTCTTTTAACAGTCAGTGGTCGCAGTTGTAACAAAGTACAGTTTAATATCTGAACTGTCATGTCACCTTCAAACTTGTTTTTTTGTTTAAGTTGTGTGAGCTACAAAAAATGTTTTGACTCTTCCAGATTGAGGCGGGGCTCCTGTGTCTATTTGCTGCTCGCTGCTGGAGTATTAGCTAGTATCGGGTTCTGTTAAGATTTTAATGATTTCAGTTCTTACTGGATCCTAAAGCTGATGCCTGGATAAATGCCTGCATGCCTTTGGAAGAGATTTTTATTTTCCCTTCTATATATGCCAATGACGCTGACATTTTATCAGGACATAGTGACACAAATAATAAGC
Organism: Cetoscarus ocellatus; assembly: GCA_037902135.1. Taxonomy (NCBI): domain Eukaryota; kingdom Metazoa; phylum Chordata; class Actinopteri; order Labriformes; family Labridae; genus Cetoscarus; species Cetoscarus ocellatus. The sequence goes on from JBAMNC010001676.1 coordinate 259,353, forward strand.
AACCAAAACTGTTTAATTGATAATGAAAAAAACATTTCAAAACTTAGTGTACTTGCTGCGTCACTGATAGGGATGGGAATTGAAAAAAAACTCCCCCAAGGAATCGATATCTATCAATTTGCTCTGCATACTTTGCAAATCAAACGCGTTACACTCTCAACAGAGGCAGTGAACAGATATGATAACAATGGCATCAAAAACAAGGGCAGACGGGGGTCGAACTGGTTAAAATTGTGGCTTAATCTTTGACATAGACGCGTACTGCACAATAATCAGGAAGTGGAGACACCAGCAACTTGCAAAGCATTTCTTTATGCCTCACAGCACTGAATGTCAGTGTCATGTGTTTAACGTTGTTGCCATTGCAAATGTGTGTTGGCCGACTTCTGCCCACACAGAAAATCAACAGGAATTGATAAGGGAAGCGTTAAAAAATTGTATGGATAAGCAGGACCGTTAATGGCAGTGGTATCAATTAAATCGTATCAACATCACACACATAATCAAATCCATGAATCCTGAAAACTTGGAACAAGGACCAGTTCTCAGCACTCAAGTCTTGTACACACAATGGGCCCTGTTAGCCCTAAAGTGAGCTACAACTTTGTCCCAAGTGAAGACAAGTAAGTCTCCTATATGCCTTTGGGGCTTGGGAAGTAGGATGTGTCAGTCCTTCAATCGTAAAGTTGAGGCTGAAATGCTTCCAGAGTTTGGAGAGTTTCAGGACACAGCACTGCTCCATCAGGCCACTGCTGGTGAGTTATATTTTGCTCTGCTGTCACAAACACTCACTGTTTGCTCATGCTGCTCTCAGAAAAGATAGCCAGGAGAGTGAGATGGCTCACTGCTCAAAAACTCTGCTCTAGAGGACAAGGTAAGGACCACACACACCTCGCAATGACATGACAATTTAACGACAAGGAAATCTGTTAGTGAAAAATATCAGCATTAAATACCCTACCCTACGCTACCCTCCCAGTCTAACATCTATAGCACTGCAGAGACAGCATGTACGGTAAATAAAATATCTATGCAGGGACGATATTATTTGCCACTGATGGCCTTCTTTGCTTTTGTAGGCCAAATAAAGGCAACAGTCTGTTTCACAATAAGTGAAAAAATCCTCACATCATCTTTAATTTATACTAAAAATGACAGTTTCCCCCAGCCCAAATTCTGACTTTGCCTCTGTGAGTTCTCAAACGCATAAATATTCATTATTTTACAGAGAAACCATCAATCACAATACAGTGTGCTTTTGAGAATAATTTACATAAAACTGTAAAGATGAAAAGACTGAGATGTTTGAGACAGGGAGACTAATCTCGAAGTCAAGTGCACATTATGGATGAGAAATCTGATGCACACTCCACCTGTTTCTCCGAGCTCGTAAAGCGTGAACCCATCAATCCGCAGGTACCCTTGGAAGCGCTCCTTGTTCACCCACGATGACAAACTGGCATCTTCGTACTCTGCAACACACAGGCAAAAAAACGAAACAAATAAGCCTATTGAAAGTCAGCTCACAGACTGTCTATATTAAAAAGAAAGCAGAGGAGTGTACTGACGGCAGGATTTGTGAGACTATCGGTGTGTTTACCACCTGTTGGCTGTCTGGGGAATAAAGAGAGGCACTCAAGCTGAGCGTTCAGAGGCAAAGGTCAGTAAACAATGATCAGAAATTGTTTTGAGGGAAGGGTGAGATATCAGGAAGGTTATGGACGTTCTGAAACAGCTCATTGTGATCAATTTAGAGGAAAAAAAACAAACATTTCACACCAGAGCTTAAAAAAAGACAGAAACACATGGCCGGTTTGATCTTATAACGTGGTCTGCAAAAGATGAATTTGCTTCTCTTCAAATTTGAGTGTTTTGTCCCCTTGGCATGGTCAGAGTCCATATGGCATCGCTGTCAAAATTAAGTAATTCAAATATGTTTTTGGCAGCTTGTGAACAATATTTAGTGTTTTTCAAAAGTTTTAACTGTGGAGTGTTTTTAACTGTTAACTGTGCAGAGCAGAAATGAACTGACCAGTCACCACAGATCAGATCAGTTACCAATCAGAGCAGACTGTGCCCATGAAGGGGAAGAAGCCTTAAAGGGACAGGAGCTCTATAACAGAGTCTCAGACAGATTGAGAATAGAGGTGGATCAGGGGTGTTAAGTATGTGAAAACTGAAAGGCTTTTTGAACATTAGTGATTGTTAACATACTCTGGCAGTCATCAAAGCTGAACATATGGACCTGGGTTAAGGCAAATATGGGCTTTTTAATAATAAAAAAAATGTCTTGTATATCAACATTATTCTTGAATTTGGACTTTTTCTCCTAAGTCAACTCTTTTTTTAACATCTTTCCTTTTTTCCCCAAGTATTACATTTTTATGTTTTACCTAGGAAAAAAATTAAATTCAAAAGTTAAAACTTTACTTTTTATATTAAAAATAAGTACAGATGCATGATACCGGATATGCCAATATTTCAAAACTTATCAGTGCCGATAACAATATTTTCTGGACAGAGTAAAAGGTATCTCCTTAACTAAATTTGACTTGTTTCTCCCATGGTGACAGCATATTTGTGTTAGAAATTGATGTGGACCAAGGAAAACAACATTTTATTCTCTTATAGAAGACACTTTTGTTAATGTAAACATTCAACAATAATAATGTGAAGCATTGTGCTACATTCATATAATTGTGGGTATTGCAGCCAATATATGTAATATATACGGCTAATATGCATGGCCAAAATATCGGTTCTATATATGGGCAGAAATTTTGATATCTTCTGAGACTTAAATTACAATTTTTAAGCTAAAATCTGCCCATAAAAATATTGTGCAGATAATATCTTGCATCCCTGAAAAAAGGTTTATTGTTTACTCTGTACTAAATTTCCGTACCTTGAACTCTATAAATGCTCCAAATGTAAACTCTACAACTCCAGTAAGGCAATTTGCTGAAAAATATATAAAAATAGCATTTTCATCTACAGTTATCATGTTAGTCTGGCTTATTCAACATTATTTCAATAACAAGCATGCATTTCTGCTCCAAAAATCAGATAAGGGGTGCCAAATGGTTTATGTCCAAACACCTTTGTATTAAGTTATCTATTTTTTAGAACTGTCATTTTGACCGAATGAAGAACAACAGGTGAGAGGATTGTCATAGTCTCTAGAGTTAATCCTCTGTAAGCCGTAATTGTATGTGCCAAATTTCAAGGTAATCCATCAAACAGTTGCTGAGATGTGCATTACCCTTGTCAGATTTTAACACATTCAAGAAAGATAAAATATGGGCAAAACACAAAATGAGAAACTGACAACTGCATATTAGTTTTTTTTTTTAAAATGCAAAAAATACAACAATGGAATCATTCCTGACTCACCAGTTGTGTCAGATTATGTGGCATTAGGTGTTAGAAAACCTTGATTATGACCTGTGATAGGGGGAAACTCTGAGGGTCACCATCTCCTCCATATTCAATTACATTTTCACCAAGTTTGAAAACGTTCTGACGTTACAGAAGTTTCATTTAAGACTAAAAATATCAACAAAAGTGGGGCTGAAATGAAGCAAAAACAGTCTGTAAAAAGTTTAATTTTGACCTGATGTTGGGCAAAAGCTCAGAGAATCACCAGCTTTCCCACATCTTTTCATCCTGTGGAGACTGTGAATCATTTCATTAATAAATCTTTAATTATATAGTGCAAAATCATGACATTACTCAAGACACTTTACAAAATCAACACCCAAGAGATGCTGAAGAAAAACTTCTATGGCCAGAATTAAATTTTCTTCCAAAATTGTAATTTTGACCTAATAAAAATAAGCAGTAGGAGGACTGCCAAATTTGGCAGAGTTTATTCGCTGGAGGCAGTGAATGTCTGTGCCAAATTTCAGGCAAATACATCCAATGGTTTTTCAATTACTCCATTTAAAACTGAAAAACTCTCGGCATTAATGTAGACAGACTTGAAAACTGTCATTTTAACCTAACACTGGACAAAAGTAAGATGATTGACAAAGTTTCAACAATTTTTCCTCTTGATGCAGAAAATCACTGTATAAAATTTCAGGGCAGTATATCAGTTTATGAGATATATCAGACTCTTCATGTTGAAATTTTCAAATTAAACTTGATATAAATATGAGTTTGCTCATTTCCAAATTTGGTATTTCACATGAAATATCAGCATGGTAATATTCATTCACAGTAAATCAGGTTTTTGTGTTGAGCTGGCTCACTTGACCCCATTTCTGTAACAAGCATGCTCTTAAGTCTTCATTGAAACCCATTTGGTTTGTAAATGACTCTACAACATTCGCCTACATTCATTTTCCCGGTGAATTATTTTGGCAGGTTTTCACACGTTCAAGGCGGATGCATTATTCAACAGATGCATTTGTGCAAAAACACAAAATGATAAAGTGTAACAAATAAATAAAAAATGTGCCAAAGTGAAATAATGGATTGCTTCCTGAGTGCAAGCCACATGTTGTTGCTTTCCTGAACATCTGGAGGCAACAGGCAAACAGGGGAGCCAGCGCCCTTCCCTCCGGGGTATAAATAGCGCGGCTGCTTAAACTACGCCGTTCTCTCCGGCTGAGGGAGGCTACGGGATGCTCATAATTGATGTCAAATATAGCTGAGACCTCATTATGACATGTTAATAAGTTATCATGACCTTTCTGCAAGCTTTGCAATAATTACAAGAACACTGATGACTTGAACATGATTTTTAAGCTGCAGGGAGCTGGGAGTGTTCTACTGAACATGACAAGCTAAAACCTGAACATCAATTTTAAACCCCAAGGTTGTTGCTGGTGCTTGTATAAAAGAAACTGACCTTAATGCAATGCAGTCAATTTCTGCTGCCGTGCAGAGGCGGAGCAGCATTATTGTTTAAGCTGCTGAGTCAGGAAATCTGGTAGACATTCCTGAAAGTTACTTCCACAGATGTTTGGCTTTATAGACAGCACGCAGCTGCCTGGAGAGAACCGAGAGCCCCCATACTGGGATTTGTACAGGCCTGATGAGCCTCTATGCTGAATGAACCCGCTTCACCTTGAAACAAATTAGAGCTGTGAGCTTCCCGGGTGCCAACATTGCAATCTCCATACTGCCCTACAGGAGCCTGTCAGCCCCAGAGTTCACACAGCGGGAGACTAGAGAGAGAAACATGAGGGGCAGGAGGGGAGATGGAATCAGGCAGAGGGGGTGGAAAGAGGATGATCCCGTGTCAGAGATTTTGAGCGGAGGGAGGAGGTGGTGCTGACACATTTCAAGGATGAAGGTTAATCGCGCTTAAGACCTCGAAGACAATGCAAATACAGGGGAAACAAAGCAAGAGGCAGGAGGGGAGGGAGTGGAGGAAGAAGAGAGTAATATCATCAAAGAAACACAAAGTAGTTCAGACAGAGCACTGATGTATTTAAAAGTGAAGCAAAGCTCAGAGAAATGACAAAGCAAGTCAAACTTTCAGAGAAGATTAGCCATGAAAATGTTTCGGAAAGCTGCCAAAAAGCACAACAAAAAGAGACAACAAAGTGCGAAAATTATGTCAAAATTAGTGACAGTAACGGGAAAAGCAACTATATTTCCCGGAAGACTGCCTGACAAAAAAAAAAAAAGGCAACAAATAACCAAGTCTTAGCCAATAAACATGTGCAGCAAAGACCAAAAACAGGCGTCAGTGGTCACTTGGTCCAATATTTAGTCAAACACTTCAGCAGCAAACAAGTCAATAAGTAACTTTTCAGAGAATAACCAAGATTTTACAATAGTCTAATGCAGGAGAGTTCAAAATATATTCACCAGGGCCACATACAAAAAGATGATTATCTGCATTTATTGAACTACTACTAGTGAATTGAAGTAAAAAAAACAATTCAATGTAGGTTAAAATTGGATAAATAAAGCAAATAGCCAATCAGTGATGAGGATTTAAGGTCAGGGTGGCCAACCAAGCCGTTTATCACTGTATTAGCCTCTGTTTAGGATAAAAAAAAACACTTAATTTAGCACGTTAATCAGACAATGAGACAACAGGTAAAGCAGCTAATGGACATGATATTATGCTGTAATCTATGTGACCTTATTCATCAGTCAGGTACAAATTCTATTGCGGGCCAACTCAAAGATAGCCGTGGGCTACAGTTGGCCCCCAGGTCATAGTTTGGACACCCATGGTTTAAAGGGATAGTTCAGTATCTTTGAAGTGGGGTTATATGAGTTTTGTTTTAATTGCAAAAACATAGGCCAACATTATTTTAATAAGCTATTCTCATGTAAGGAAAAGACTTGCATGGAAGTTAGGTTATACCGGACATCGCCACAGAATGCAGAGTCATTGACAAAACTGCGCAGAGCAGCAATGACCTCACCAGTCACCACAGATTAGATTGGTTAACCAATCAGAGCAGACTGTGCGAATGAAGGGAAAGAAGCCTTAAAGGGACAGGAGCTCTATAAGAGCGTCTCAGACAGATTGAGAATAGAGGTGGATCGGGGTGTTAAGTATGTGAAAACGAAGGTTTTTTGAACATTAGTGATTGTGAACATACTCTGGCAGTCATCAAAGCTGAACATATGGACCTGGGTTAAGAGAAATATGGGCTTTTTAATACGCAACTTCAACATTATTATTGAAATTTTGACTTCTTTTCTCAATGTCAACTCTGTTTTTCAACATTTTTGCTTTTTTTCCAGCTATTACATTTTATGTAATGCCTAGAAACAAAACTTTCTCCTTTTGCTATTTCTTTTCTCCTGCCTTTCCTCTGTATAGATGCATCAAAAAATAGTGTTAAATGTATTCTTAAATATAAAGCTAGAGCTGTTCAATCAATCTCAAATTTATTGTAATTGCAATGAGAGTCTTCACTACAAACTTATCTCGAAAGTCCGAATTTATTACAAGTAATGATTCTGGAGATGTGTTAAGATTTCTTTGTGCCAATTAAGTGGAAAAAGGGTTTTGGGTATTTCTCTCAAATTCAACAGAAACATGTAAATGAACTTGAGCTTATATAGCACTCTTCTAGTCACTACTCAAAGCAGCTTTACACTGCAGGCCACATCTACCCATTCACTCACTGATGGCTGGAGTTTCGATGTCGGTTTTCCATCATTATCACACACATTCATGCCCTTTAATCCATTTACACACCACCAATGCAGCAGTGGGAGCAACTTGGGGTTAAGTGTGACACCCGGAGCTGGGCTCGAACCTGCAACAACAACAACCCCATTACTCATCACTATCAGACCTCGCCACCAACGCACCTTGTTGCCCATGTGTTAACTACAAGAATTGTAGAAAACATCAGGAATAGCAAAAGCTAGCACGTAAGTTGTAGGTTATAATGTGTACTATTAATCTTTGGCAAATTAACTGCAATTAATATTGTCCTTGCAATACTTCCCATTGTAATCGCAAATCGCACATTTTTCTCATATGGTGCAGGCCTTTTCTATGCCCATTTTAAAGTTAATGATAGGAAAAAGTATCCATCTACAACCGAGTTAGTAGTCGGCTGTTTGGCTGGCAGCTGGTGCTTGTGGAAAGCCCTGTACAATCACAATATCCCATTTTAAAAGCATTGAATAAGAGTAAAAACTCCAAGGCACACTTAAAACACTCTTTAAACTATTAAAATGCTTTTTTAACAGCATGGTCATCTAAAACTTAAAAACCCTCTTCCACATGTTTCGGCATCAAGCCTTCATCACAAGTCAGGCAAACAGATGCTAGGCCACATTAGGCCCTTTAAAAGTGGCAATCTACAAATAGGAAACTGCCACTTGGGTGTAGAGGTTTGGCCTGTGGCCTTGGAGTCTTTCCTCTTGTTCAAGAACTTTCTGAATCCCATTCCAAAAAGCACCTCATGCAAACACTTCCATAAGTCAAGGAAGCACTATTTTCCTTTGTCTTTTGAATCCTGCTTTCAAAGTTTTTGTTGACATAAATCTTGATAGTGCCAACATAACTGGATAGTGGATATATATATTATCACTACCAACATTTTTGGAATCCACAAAAAAATCCTGCTGTTAGTATTACAGCTTCATATATCTGCATTAGGAGAAATAATTTTAATTTGTAAGTCAAATCTCCATAACATAAGGGTAATTCTCTGTTATTAGGTTGTTACAGATTGTTAGTAGCTCTTAAACTACAGAAGAACTCCTCTCAGTAACTTTGGTTTCTATTGTTTGTTTTCTAATGTTATTTGAACTATTGGCATTTAGAAAATCAGCAAAAAAAGGAATAATATGCATATTTACCAGATATTGATAAAGTGCAGGGGGGCATATTAGTTTATTTCTTGGTTAAATATATGGATTAACTTACAATTCCTTTAGTTCAGTGAACTTTTAAAAAGCACATAACCTCCATTGACCTTATTGTCTTTGTAAAATTCAAACAATTTATGAGGTGAACACTGTTCATGTGTGCCTCCACAGAGTGTTGTCAGTGTGTTATCACCTTCTCAGGCGTGATCTCATCTTGTCATCACATTCATGGGCTGTTAATCTGACTGTCACTCAAGCGCTCCCTATAAACCTATGCAAATAGTTCTCTCTAACATCTGGTGGCATTATCTTCCCCTCCATACAAGGAGTGACAAGGCCAGGCTGTAAACTGTTGAGACGCATTAATAGAAAAACTGATGCTGGCCTCTGAATGTTTGCTAATGTGTATTAACATAAAAAATAGGTTTGAAAGCTAATTCCATGCGAGTGGAGCAACTGCAAAAAGCCGACTAAAACACCGCTGAATTCACACAATGATCAAAACCATTTAGCCCTTGAAGCACAAAACTGAGCAGACCTGAAGAGCAGTATGAAAGTGAGGATTTCAGCTATTAAATATGCATGAGACTGTGTGCTGGACTATTTTCAAAAAAGCTCTTAAAAAGGGATGCCGCTGTTTGTGATGTGCACAAAACCAATCAAAGCAGATATTATTTTACACAAAGAAAATGCTGAAAATGATTGGGTTGGTATAGTCTGTTGAGTAAGGATCGAACCCCTGACCTCTTTAAACTAAGAGTAAGGGGTTTGAACGCAGCTCCTGACGTCACATGTTGACGTGTCCTTGAGCAAAGACACTTCCACCAGATTTACCCCCAGTGCTCGGTAATTGTTGTGTAAAATGTACATGAATGTGATGAACCTGATTTCTCGATATTCAATTTGCCATTAGAGCATGGGGGTAAAACTGTACATCAACATTCAAATAGAAAATACACAGTTTTGTGGCACATGAGGGCACCTGGAGCAGAGAAACGGGCAAAGCCACTCTGTGGAAGCAATTTGTGCTCCACACAGCTGACTGCAAAATAAAAACAAGACTGCGCTGTGTCGATTATGTGCACAGCAGCTGGCTTACTCCTCGTCCATAATAAATCTGTGGGCTCATTTGTCAGCCTTCCCACCAAGTGAGGCAGGAGAGGAATGCTCAGTCCTGTGTAGCCACGTCCCCCTTGCACAGTAAAAGGGTGTCACGGACAAGGTTGCAAAATTTATATGCAAGGACATACAGCCTGCAGTGGCCTCGAAAAATAGTAACATTATCTCATGGAAACACCTAGAGTCTGTGTTGCAGGTGATCCAGAATATCTTTGGTTATGAGTGTGTATGCTCAAAAACAATTAAGTTTGAGTTTTGGGGAAAAGAATGACAGACGTAGCTTATACTCTTGGCCAAAAATGTTGCCCTCACATTGCCTCTCAATTCTAACCCTTTGTAGAACTCTGTTATATCAATGACTGCTCCTACTGCTGCAGGTCAGGCACCCTCCTCCACTCAAAACATCAGTGGTAAGATCCCCCTGTATTGAGACCAGTTAGTTAAAAAAGCTAATCTGTGTTCCCCTTTTCTTTGATATGGTAACAATATTTGTAAACATAAACATTTTTGCTGATATCTACAGAGGATATTTCAAGTCTACTATCAGAAACACAATAAAATGTATCACAGATACCAAATAAACCGTAATTTCTCGATTATAACACGCACTTTTTTGCTTTTAAATAAGCTCCAATTTTTTGGGTGCGTAGTGTACACGAGTACAAGCAAAATACTTACCATATTTCGTCCCGCCAACAAATATTCTCTTTCTCTGTGAAAACACATGCAAACACAGAACGCTGCCATCTTGTGAGCAAGAGGACACAAAATAGCTGCGCTGTGATTGGTCGAAGACATCGACATGTTGATAGCTGCTCTCTGATTGATCGGTACACTACGACTTAGCGTGCTCGGGCAGAAATTCAGTAATTGCACATGCGCAAAGCAAAAGGTGTTTTTTCCGCATCCATTTGACAGAGAAAATCGTGTACTGTATTTGTTATGAAAATACTGAAATTTCATTGATTAAAACTTTGAATAAAGGTCATGTTTGAGTTGTTTGAGAGAATAAGATTTGGGTGCATGTTATATTCGAGTACAGTGTTTCTCCATGCAAAAATCGTGAAAATATGTGGTGCGTGTTGTAATCGAGAAATTACGGTAACGTATAAGAATAAAATATGATATACTGTAGATGATGCTGAAATAATAAAAAGTCAATATTTGTCATAGATTAAAGAAGTAGACAGAAAAATTCACTGCAAAGTCAAATGTTTGTTTAAGTAACACAGTAAGAGTTGCAGATTAATTCCAACACAGGAGAGGCTTGGTGTTCTTTACAAAAGAGGCGGATATAGGTTGATATTGGTATGTTAACATAAGTGTGGAAAGATCAGCATATTAAACATAGTCAAAAACACAATGCTGCACATCCCTATGTACCAAGATATGATTTTCATTCATATCGCTCAGCCCTAGTGAACAGCGATGTAAAAAGCATACAGCAAGTGGGTTGTTTATCCGTAAAAACTCCCAACGGGGGACAAAAACCATAAAGAACACCTGACTGCACACCATTCTGCTTCCAACATGCCTGTACATTTAATGACCTGATCATAAAACAGTGCCACTGGCTGCTGATGCAAATATGTCTCTGACGTTTAGCCAAACAGAACATCATGCAAAGTGAGTGACACAGAAAACACCAAGGTGCCTCTGTCTTATTTATGCCAGAATTCAACCTCCAATGAGATGATTTTCAGCAACAAGAGAAGCACAGCAGAGCACAACTGGAGGAAACCCAGATGCAGCGGACCACAGGTGGTACAAAGAGAAGCAGAAACAAACAACATCCTCTTATGCAGAGAAGGAAATGTTCTCTTTGTAGGTGAGTGCTTAATGAGCCACTATTTTTCATTCATTTTTGCCAGATAATTTGTTCCTCTTTTGCTCTTAAAAGGCTTTAAAGGAAAAAAAGAAATCCACTCTGTGAAGGAGAAAGGACACAACATGTCATTTCGCAATGCTGCTCACCTTCTCACTCCTTGACAAGCTTAATACGCCGTCACTATGGCAATGCTAGACATCCACCACATCCTCCGTATCAAGGTCCTGGAGGACTCTGCAGAGAGTGGAGTTTTTGTCATCAGAGTGTGCTGCGGCGAGCCTCTCCTGCTGAGATTCTGGCACAGTAAGTCTCCTTTTCGGAACGGCCAGGTGGAGCAGACGGATGTGAGCCCTAAGGAGACGCCCGCAAAGGTGGACTTTGTTCTGCGAGCACTCCATCGTGCACCGAATCTACCCAACAGCCACTACTGGGGCCCGTTTGTGTTCGCGCTGTGTCTCGACGCTCTTCACTTTCGCTTCCGCCTCCCAGCCAAGGCTCTCAGCGGCAGAGAAATACAAGAAATCATGGAGGAGTGTGGAGAGCTGATGTTGTTGCGGTAAAAGGCTTCGAACTGCCTCAAAACACATATATGTTCGACTAAAGTTGAACATGAAAAGACTGAGAACGGTGTATTCCTGCATTTTGGATTTAGACTGCTTCAAAGTTTTTCGACACTTCAGTTTTGAGGATTCTTTCGAGGGAGGGCCAAATGAGGGGCTCAGTGACACATTTTGTTTTTTATGGATAATTCGTGTGGGGAGGTAGAAGGAACGATTTTTAAAAGCATGAAGCACATTGGCTTAGGGGCTGCCCACACAGAGATGAGCTTTTGTATCTCATGGGCGTTTCATCCATACAGAACCATTATTTTGAGAGCCTAAAAACACATACTTTTGAAACTGGGTCCCAGACTGAATAAATCTTTGACTGCTGCCCTCGCTTTTCTGTGTTTACAATGAATACGCATATTTTCAGCAACAATGATATCTTAGCCCCACCCTCCCTTACACCACTAACCGCAACAACAATGGAAGCAATGACTGAATAGAGTGTTGTGTTCACACTGCAGGAGCTACAGAGCTTGTAATGGCTTTTACAGCAAACCCTCTGCTCCTCTACTACCACCGTGAGCAACAAGAGGACACGGAGGACAGCATTAGGGATGCACGATATTATCGGTTCTATATCAGAATCAGCCGATATCAGCCTTTAAGTTAAGTATTGGTATCAGCTGTTATTGAAATTTTTGCAGATATTCACAGCCAATATATTGGCCACACATATCGGCCAAATATCAGCTGGAATATCGGCAAATTACACAAATGTACAATATTGATGCACCTTCTCATCACTGCATTGCAGTGTTAATTTTGACAGCAGTTTTTAATTTAGTTTTAGTCTTTTGCCTAAAATATCTTTCAGTTTTAGTCACAATGTAGTCATCTCAATTGTTTTAATTATTAGTCAAGTTTTAGTTGATGAAATTTCACAACATTTTAGTCGGTGAAATCTACTGTGAAAAACATGAAGTGTAAAGTCTAAGGCATTGTTTATGTTTCTTTGAATGTTTTACACTTGGATCCCGCCACCATGAAGCTAAGGCAGTTGTGACTGGATGTCCCTCTTAACTCATCCAACCTTTCCACACAACCAAAGTAGCTGTGATTCCTAACTCGTTCCTACTTTCTACATGACGAAATTAGGTCTAATTGGATTAAGTCTCTGTCAAACATTTTAGTCTAGTTTTTATTTGTTGACGAAACTGTCAGTTAATTTAGTTTTAGTTTCTGTCAATGTACACTTGTTTTTTTTTTAAGTTATGGTCTAGTTTTCGTCAGGGGAAAAACGTTGACGAAACCATGACAAAAACAATTAGTCGACAAAACTAACACTGCTGCATTTAAAGATCAAGGGTTTAATTTTGGCAAGTTAAGTGCTGTTATTGTTAGTGTTTTACATCTGTTCCTCACAAAAATATACTGTAAAACTGAAAGAAACAAGTCAATTTTTCTACTACAAAGCTTGTACTCTTGACCAGAAATATCGTTATCAGCGATAATGAATTTAAAAATATCCAAAATCCAATATGGTGCATCCCTACAAAGCATACACCACATGTCCTTAAATCCACTGGAGAGAACAACAGGAAGGATTGTCTTCTTCTTCTGTATGTTTACATTGTACATGTCTTCTTCTCTGGTTTTGGTGTATGTCTGTGGCAGCATCACAGTGCCACTTATAGGCCTGGAATATATAGTACAGCATTTTCAGTTTTGTCGTGGGCAGGGCCTTGGTAGTAAAGAGCTAGAAACTGGTCATCTGCTAAATCCTGGCACTTTTTGGGCAGCGTCCTGTTAATTGCTAAACATACAAGCCACAGACACAAGCAGATAACAAAAGTAATGTGACAGTGTAATTGGTTAAATCCAACACTTCTCGCTCCCTGACATAGAGCTAAGCAGCCAACAGAGGTGTAAGAAAACACAGATGTATATGGATATATCTATTAGCAAATCAATTATCCAATCAATCAACTCAAAGTTGCGCCATCCCAAATGCTGATAGAAGCTCTGCTATTGAAGGATTACTACCAGGAAATGGGATACAATTTAGATGCAGTAAACCTAACAAAGTTCAGACATTTATAATACAAATGCAAACTTCAAATTACATACAAAACTTACAAAACAAAACAGGTTTTCACATCCAATGTTGAAATACGTTTACACTTTTTTAGGACAAATCTATCTGCCCCTCATTACATGAATCAGATTCTGGCTCTGCTTACTCAAAGGCAGAGCGAGCCAGTCCAACAGAGGAGACAGAAAAGCCCTCCATTTTCAGGTTGAAGCATTTTTCTAAAATTGTGAGAGGGTCATTTGTCCTGAGAGTGGACCAGGTTTCAGCAAATTTACCAGACATGCCCACAGTGTCCTAGAGCAGAGAGTAATGCATCATTTTTCATCAAAAAATAAACGAATTCTAAATACTAAACCTTTGGTTTGTCTTGCATGGCCTTCAGAGTTGTGTTCTTCATTGGGTCCGTTTGACCCCACTCTGTTTTAACTGTCTGTAAGGCATAAAGGATCACCAACTTTTATGTTTCATCTTTTCAGCAACTCCATTTCAAGACATCCACACCGGTTTCATACTTCTCTTTTTAACTGATGGTTAAAAGGCCTTATTGTTTTAAGATTATTCATTGGTTTTGAACTTCGAAAAATATTTCTTAATGTTAATCTCTTAATTTTTCAAACCATTTTTATTTTATTTTTATAACAGCAGATTCAAATAGTCACACTTGTTGTCCTTGTGGGTCTAACTGACCCCTGGTTTTCCTCTTTTTTTAAAAAAAAAAGACAAGCACCATTTATCACACCATTTATACTCTTTTTTTTAGAATTTATGGTCAATTTGCCTTTTACAGAAATGATGCACCATTTTTAAGGGTAAAATTTAGCTTCTATTTTGGATTATTTTGGAATTAGTAATGTTCACAGCAACATTTTCTGATGGATAATCTCTAAGAAGGCAATCCCAAATTTATGTCAGAATAACATGTTGAAACTGTTTTGATTTTTTTAATGGCAGGAAATAGTCACACTTGTTGTCCTCCTGGGCCAAATTGACCCCATCTGGTTTCATTTGTTATATAACATAAAAAAACCACAATTTCTATGCAACACATTTTTAAAGAGCTGTTTACCTTCTGTGCTTAACATTGGTCTGGTAGTGAACAACAAATCCCTCTTATTACAAAGTTGGAATGCATATGTTTATGCCTTGACAGGGACTTCAGTGATTCTGCAAAGATAAACTGACTTGGTGGACTTAAAAGCATTTTCTAGTCATCATACGACTAATAATGCCTGACACCACAGGTCACACCTACCCATTCTTCTCTGATGGTAAAGTGTTTTATGTAAAGACCAATATTAGCTAATTAGTCCATTGCTAATCACATTTCAATACTTTCAAATAGATTTACACACCACTGGCAAAGCAGTGAGTGCAGTTGTAAGCTGAGTGTTGCCCACGCAAATTCAAAAAGTGACTCCAGCAGCTGGAATCAAACCTCAAACTACTTCAGAATGGCCCGTTCTCCCACTCATTCACAGTTGCCCTAGTGGCATGCAAACCTCTTCACATCCATTTCTGCTTACTAGCATAAGCAGCAGTGAAACAACAAGAAATCAGGAGGAATTTGGCAAGCTCACGTTGTTGCGGTGAAAACCTTCCAATTGAGCGACAGAAAAAGAAGCTCTTATGTCAGTCGTGATGTTTTTGCAGGGACTTGACGGCTGCTCCAGTGATTCATCTCGCCTTGTAATGACTGTATATACTGTACAGGCTCTGCTTGGTTTTCTCAGTATAAACTGTGGTCTCTCACGCCCCAGCCAAACCCGGCCGGCTATGTTGTACGTTTCCACCCAAAGACAAACCGCCACAACATCACTGGCCTTGCCGCGCACACAATAGCGGGTAGAGCCTCGGGTGCTTTATGATGGGCCAGGCACACCATAGCTCAGCGTGGTGAGGAAGATGAAAGAGGGATGGGAAAAACTAGAGGAACAGTGCCAGTGAAAACAAGGACTGCAGGAAAGGCAGGACAAGGAGCTGGATACAAAAGGTTCCCTGCTGACACCTTAAATAATTTCTTCTCCCTTCATAGAGACAAAACCATCCAAGACAGCAGAGAATAAAGACAGAGTAACAACATACTCACCATCATAGGTAAAGTAGGCTCCGTCCTTAAAGACAACTACAGCAGGAAGCTCTGGCAAGGTGACAGACTGTTAAAAACACACAAAAGGATATTCATTAAATCAAGAATAACTGTATAAATGTTTCCAATAAAGAACTAAATCTAAAAGCTGCGATTCTGTTTATGTAAAAAAATCAAACATTGTATTACATTTGAGACTTTAGTCCTTGATAAATATTATTTCGTGATTCTTTGCTTGTGAAGCACCTTAAAACTGAGTTGGTTTCAAATATTACAAATGAGTTCCAGAGCTTAGGGGCTCTACAAAGGTTTGACAAGAACGATGGAGATGTGGACTTTAAAGAATAATCGCAAAGTACTAAAACTGCCATAAAAAAATCAAAAAGAAGTAAAAAAAAAAATAAAAGGTACCGTGTCAATATGTTAATAAAACAGAAAATTTATATTCTTAAATCTTGAACAAACTAGGGCAAAAACTAACTTATATGAAACATTTTTTCTGTTAACTTTTGTAGTTTTTTTTAATACTACACATAATTAAATCCACATCATTTGTTGTTTTTTTAACAAATAATATCAAAACATTTGCAAAATATCAGAGTATCAAAATCTCTGACTACCTGAATATGAAAGTTTAGGTCCCATACTGCACCCCTATTTTACTCCAAGTTTACACTGGTCCCAGATGTCCACAGAATTTATTTCCTGAAGTTTCTTGCAGAAAGATTCACTCAGATTTTTGATTCTGGCATGCTTCTAAACCCCTCTCTTTCAGCCCTGCTCAGAACAGATTGTTTTATTGTAAATCCTAAAGAGCTGTGTGTGACAACGCCCTTCTGAAGAAGTAAATGTGGCTTAAACTTTTCAGTACCGTGCTCTAATGTTTGAAGCAGGCCAAATACATACTTTTCAATTAAAAACAGTCATTAGCCTTTGCTTTAATGAATTATGCAGGGGTTTTGTGTGAAGGGTGGATACTGCAGTGCTTCAATACCTGCGGTCTTGAAAAGTTTTAAAGCAAAATCCAACAACCTAATAAGCACCCAAAAATTTGTTGAACAAACATGTTATTAACTCTTCAAAGATTTGACACAAACAACATAGAAAAAGAAGAATTATGAGCTTTCATAACATGTAACACCAAAAACTACTAAAGAACATAAAAAAGTACTGAAGCACAAACTATCCAACAACTTAAATATTGAAAACTTTTAGCTTTGTTTACTTCTGCCGAGATAACATGCAAATCTGTTTTTCAAATTTCACTTATGGGAAGGGAACTACTCTAAAATATCTACTTGTCCACTTTACTACAATCTTAAATACAAGAAAAGAGAGAATCGTGCACATGATGCACAATACTCAAGAGTCTCAATAATAAATGATGACAAGAGTGATGCATATTTAAGGAGTTACCTCTGGTAAGACTTCCTCTGAGGCTGAGAAGAAGTAAGTGTAGACGATAAGCTCAGAGGCTACGTCGTTGTACTTCTCCTAAAATGGTGAGAGGTTGCTTTCCATTAATCAGACTTTAAACAGATGAGTCATCAGACAGTATTTAACACAATCTTTTCTCTCTAAGAAGTTGTAAACAATCGCAAAGTGCTGTTTTTGTTATTCACTCACTGCAGTGTTAGCGTTGTGGTACATCTTAAGAGGCTGTGTGCAACATTGCATAACAATGCAATTCATGTTTTGGGGGTCATAAATGCTGCTTACTTTCAAGGGAGATTCCCCACCGACATACACAAAAAGCACATCATGTCTTTTCAACATGTGCTCGAACATCTGCTTGCTGGGAAGCGCTCGCACGGCTGGTCTGCAGAGGAAAATCAAACAAACATAAGATGAGGCCATTCAGACGAACAATGGCCCTCTGATGTGATATAAAAACTCCATGATGGTCCTGTTTCTCATTTCTGTGCTGCTGGCTCCACCCAGTGGAAGTTCAACGAATTGTAGCCCTGATTTTAGTCAGAGCCAAGCGTTTGATCAAGCCCTCTGTCACGGATCTGACTCGATTTCCCTCAAGGAGGAGAAATCTGTCAGGCACGGTGATACAGGGGCTTAAAGTGGAGCATCAAAAGGTTGAAATCCACTGAGCTGGGAAACAAATATGGCCTGCATTGATAAGCCAGTCTGTTCGGTTTGTATTTTCATGGCATGTTTACCTTTAAAAAATTGAACTTCTATTTTTTTTTTACCACTTTTGAGACATTCTGTTCATAAGATTGACGGCTGTGACTCACCCTGCCACCCTGTTCGCAAACTCCACAATGTCGTCTTTTGTCCTCGGGCCTTTGTAAGTATAAGCCAGATCTCCCTTTAACCTGAGAAGGAAGCACAACAAGCAAGAGTAAGAGGTAGATGAAACTGCTTCAATTTCTCTATTGTATATTTGTAGCCGATTAAACACTCAAACTGGAACATTTATGTGAAAGAAAATGTCAATTAGTTTTCTGGCACAGAAGTTTTAATGTACAGAAAAAAATGGAGCATGAAAAAGGAAGGTCTGAACAAAACAACAGCCGAAATTACTTTATTTAGTTTGACACATAGAAAGAGTGTCATGTCTTGGCCCTATTGTGCAACCAGTGTATAACTTTTTAGGGAACAGCACAGATGTCTTTCCTATTTTCCACCAGACACAGCTTTCATTCTTACGCAAAACTCTTTTATTCGTCAGCACTTTTATCAGACACAATAATGGAATCAAGAGGTAATTCCAGTTGAGAATCTAAGATGGTTTTCACACCTAGATTGTTTGGAAGAAGTTTTCTGGGGGTTGCATGCTCTGCATCATTTGTTGGCATTAGGGCTGCCAAGATCAGTCGACCATCAAAATCACTGATTACTAATTTAATAGTCAATGTCGTCGTTTGTTTTCTTTAAGCGTTTTTTTCTCTCAAAACTGTACCTTCCGTGGTCTTGTCTGCATTTCTGTCCTTGACGCACACACACAGTAGTGGTAATCGGGGTCAGCCGTGATGTCACCGGAAGGGTTATGCCCAAACAGTATCATGGCTAGCGGGCAACGGAGCTCAAAAGTTTGGGAGCATTTTACCAAAACAAAAGAGAAGAATGTGCAATGCAAAATCAGCAAGGCCAAACTTGCCTTCCGTGGCAGTACAACGGCAATACATAAGCATCTGAAAAGGAAGCACGTCGAGGCTGATTAAATTTCTGACAAAGAGGGACAGTCGTCTCTGTAAGCTAATTGACTAGTTAGCTGCTAATATTAGCGTCAACAGTGAACGTTAACAGTAAGGATGATGATTTTATTAGCCTTAGAACACATATGTTTTGTGTTTGCTGTAACGTTAGAACAGCTGCAAAGTTCATTAAAAGTTGAATGAACTACCATCTTAATTGTCTTTATTTTTAGTTAGCATGTACCTTAAACACTTCAAGCTGGAAGCTAATGATTGTTATACAAGAGCAGCTGCATGCTGGTGCAGTAAGCTGCAATTCATGCATGATGTGATTAGTCGACAAAAAATAATTGTTGACTAATTGATTATCAAAATAGTTGTTTGCGGCAGCCCTAGTTGGCGTTTATATTAACACAGCAATCGATCTCATTTTTGGGAATAAACAACCATGCCAAGCTCAATTGACATAGGTGGCTTTGGCTTGTTTTCATTTGACTTCTGGAGCGCTTCGTGTGCAGTTAGGACAAAATCGACCCAGCAACCAACAGAAACTGGGTGAGGAGTTAGCTCATCACACTGCTGTAGTAGTTCAAACTGCAGCAGTTATATGAATAACAGCTCCCAGGCAGCCAGGCTGGTAACAGTGTACAACCTAATATAGCTGAAATGATTCCTCAAGTAATTGCAGTTATTTGATTACAAAAAACTTTGAGGAAAATTATGTGCCTCAAGGCTTCGTTTAAATCCCAACCACCATGCAGTGCACTGTGTTTGACACAGATGGTCATTTCTCTTGCATAACGCGTGTGCTGCTCCCGCTGCTGATCCGCCGCTGTAACATAGATGTGTGGTGCGGATTGCAAAATCATGGAGGAAGAGAAGAGCAGAAAGAAGAGACTCCACAGAAGAAACTGCAGAAAGTATCCAAAGTGTGGGATCACTCCAAGTTGAAATGAAAAGAAAACACAGTGCAGTGTGTCTATTGTAAAACGGAGTTAGCTTAGCATAATAGCACGTTGTCAATGCTGCAGCACCTTAACAGCAAACATCCGGTCTATGCATCAAGTCCACGGACCGGACACAACAAGATAATGCTCACAATACATCAGCAGTAGCAGTTAGCAGAATTCAATGTGATCATAACTATGATTAAGTAAATAACGTACTTTGATAATGGCGCTGTGTAAAGGCTGGTTCAGGATGAAAACCAATGCAGAGGCTTCTTGCCTTGTATTATGCGTATTATGTGCACATACTTTTCACATCAAATAACTTTCCTTTAATTTGATTTCAGTAAGTAGAACAGAAATAGAAGAGAAAATACTGACAGTGAGAAGAGGAAGCAGATGTAGGGCATCCTTTCATATATTAAATAAATGTGCATTAGCTAGTTGAATTATCTCAGTATCCAAGTGTGATATTATTTGGGCCTAGTAATAAAATATGATAAATTAGATCCTCAATATGGAAATTAGCATTGTTACAGCAGCAAAGGCAAAAATATAGCAAAAAGAGATGAGCATAAATAAAAACACATAATAAATAATAAAATTAAAATAACCAAACTAAAAAACGTATTAAAAAAAGACAAGCTACGACCAAGAGAAAAATAAAACTACAAGAACAATAGAAGCAAAACAAATTTAAGAGTTCAAAAACATTTACACCATTGCACATGGGTAAAATCAATATCATTTGATTAGTTGTAACTGGTTTAGTGCTCACTGCAGAGACAGTTATCATTATAACTAAATTACATGTTTATTCATTTAGGTTTTTACTGTGTGAGTTGTGCATTTTTGAGATGTCAGCTGCAGAGATGTCTGCCTTCTCTCTAGTATAATTGGACTAACTGGCAAAAGTCCTGTGATGCTCAAAGCACCAAAAATACATTTGAAGAATTCAAAACAAGAGTCTCATTCAAAAAACTCATGACCTGGTAGCCCAAAATAATCTGCAGACATTTTTGTGAGCAGTTTCATGCAGGGACTACTTTTTACCAATGGAAAAATATGCATTTTGATTTTGGGATCCAGTTTATTCAATAAAAGGAAATAATTAATTGTTCATATAAGAGACCTGGTTTATTTTCTGTTTTGTATGTTACTGATGCTTTTCAATAATGCCGAAGTGATTTAATTAAAAAAAACTGCAGCATGCGCAATGTATCTCTTATCTAATTACTCGATTAATCATCAAAAATAATTGACAGACTACTCGATTACAAAAAGAATCGATAGCTGCAGCCCTAAAACCTAATAATAATGTTTTTTTACTCCAAAGAGTCACTTTCTGTGCACTGAAACATCATACCATGAAATGGGTTAACATCACTCACCATCTCCACAGCAGATCATCACAGGACTGAACAACATCGACTGATATACGAAAGTCTTTTTTAAAATCCAGAATTAAGTCAGCTCGTTCAAGCAGGAGTATTTCAAGGAAAGACAACATGCAAGGTCACAAAAAGCAAATAATCTCAAACTGGTTTCTTGAACATGATGAAGAGCTCACTGTACTCCAGTCCCCTCCACATTCACCAGATCTCAATGCAATTGAGCACCTTTGGAATACGGTGGGTCGTGGATGTGCAGCCATACAACTAAGGCATTCATAATAAAGTGCTCAGTGACTGAGTTTAGACTATTTCTTATGTGCTATATTTATTTTGAAACTCTCCGCACATTATTGATTTGTGAGCCCTGGTGAATCAAGCTCAAATTTAGTCAGTCAAAGTCTGCCTCAAACATCTGAGAATTGCACAATCAACCTCTCTCTCTGATGAAAGAGCCAATCCATCAGGAAAACTTCCTTTGGCATGAAGGTCAATCCATCATCACACCTCTTCAGGAAAAACAACAACAAATAAATGGTCCCTAATGGAGTCCCAGCCAGACAGAGAGCCTGTCTCCTACCCCTCCCTTTATTCAGAGTGCTTTAAGGATTGCTAAGGTTGCATCAGCCCAAAGAGCTTTAATGAACTCTGGGGGAAACGGACTCTAAATCAAGTCTCCTTCTGTCTCTAAGGGAGCCGTCTCAAGCCTTCCATAGATGTTTCATCACTTGCATGGTTTGATGTTATGAGCCCTGCTGTGATCCTGTGGCACTTTCCCAAATGAGCTTGATGAAACTGAATGGGGAGTCCATTATGGCAGTGAGCAGATAAATGACTGTTGGAAATATATGTGCTGTGTGGAAAGAACATTTCTCTTGAGCAGCGGGCGTCTACCTCATTTCTCTAATACACGTCATTTAAACTCAGAGAAAAACAAGTAACCAAACACAGGAAAAATCAGTTGATAATAACCGGAGCTAACATCAAATAGCTCCTTCATTTGTAGATTCATTGATCAAAATGAATTTAAGTATTTAAGGATCTACCTAAAAGATGGTAAGAATAAGAAATTGCTTTAGCTGATGTTTTAACACACTTCATCCCCAAATAAGTGAATAACTAACAGCATCCAGCAGTGCAATAATAATAGAAATTACCCTCCAAAGGTGTGAGTAGAGTTTGTCATTTATTAAACCTCAAGGAGGCTGCAACAACACCTTATCCCCTCCTGAATAGGGTTATCTCAACAGGCTTAGCCTTGTGGGGAAAAACAGTTGAACAGAATGATCTTCACAACAAGCAGGAAATTCCCAAGAACTAGATAGGGTTTTTGAGGAACTGTTTTTATTTGACAGCTGGGACCAGGGTCTAAATTTGGTTGTATGGAGTTATACCAGGGATGGGCAACTTTGTTTACAACATATCTGGCTTTCATCAGAAATTATATTTAGATTTTCAAGCGTTATACAAATCAGTAAAGCTAAATTTGTTGCGCTAAACATGGAATTACAGCCAATTTCCTATGCGATAAACAAGTATGTAAATATATATAGATTTTTCTTTATTAGTTAATTAAGCTCAACTATTTTACCAGTTAGTCACACTGGGAATTACATTGCTTTTACAAAAGTAACCTGATCAAGTTAGTTGTTACAAAAATCTTAGGAGCCCTAGTTCATTTGTCCCACTTTTTCCCAAAAAGGTGTTGATTAGGCTTCATAAAGGACCTTTTCAGAAACTGTGTTAGAAAATTATATAAACTAAGCCCTTTACAGGGTTCCCACTTTCTTCTAGAAATCATTTTCCAGGACCTTTCCAGGACATTTTCAGCCCCCTAAAAATGTATTGATTTCTAACTCTCGGGCATGAACATTGTCTGCTATCTATCTTTTTAGTCTGGCTTTTATGTAGTGTCTTACTGTTATTAATTTAAGGCTGATACTTATTTTTTAATCTTTTTATACTCTGTTTTTTCATAAATATATTTTGTCGATTTACTGTTTCAGTAGCCTAAATTTTATTTTGCCATTTTTTATTATTTCTTTTTGTCACCATTGTTTTGAGTTTTTATAATTTATTCCTCAACTTGCATTATTTTATCTACTCATATGTGCATTAGTTACCAAGTATGTTTGTACTTTATTTCCAATGTTTGACTTTTGTTCACTAACAAGGTAGAAGGAAGATAACTAATTTACCAGGACAATTCAAGCCTTTTCAGGACATTTTACTTTTTCCCCTCATTTTTCATATGTTTTCCATGACTGGAAAATTGGTCAATCATTTTCCAGGTTTTCCAGGACGTGTGGGAACCCTGCCTCTAGGAAATAGAATAAAACCAATAACGAAAGGCTATTGTGGACATATATTCCGTTTTCAACGTTGTAGTTGTACACAACTCTGTAATGCATTTTTTCCTTTGGCATCATAGTGGCAAATCAGACTTAAATACATCATAGGAGGTTATTCAATCTTTCTTGTCTAAAATTTTGGAAATTTGAAATTAAGTGGCATGTCACACCGAGCTCAGAAGAGAGCTGCATATGGCCCCTGGGCCACCAGTTGCCCACCTTTGTGTTATATTCTCTAATGGTCCAGGAAGTTTGGGGGAGGGCCTAGGGTAGGTCTTCTCAATTAAGAAAAAAAATATAACAAAATAATCCAATTTTATTGATACTGAGATCACAGCAATTGAGCATGACTAATTAATGGTTTTACATCAGCTGCATCTGTGGCAGCTACAACTATGTAACAAAATCTAGATCTCAATTCGCAGTGCCGTCATGTAAAAGCGCTGCAATGAGGCTCCACAATATTTACATCTAGAGACATTCACGTTAATTCCCCAAGGCCGCAACATCGGTGTCTATTCACGCTGCAATACAGCTTGAATGTGCGCAGCACGGCGCGTGCCCTCCACATACACACAAAGGCAGAGATGCTCACTCGAAGTGCTCCTGTCTCCCACAAATGCTGTGTTCCATTTACATCGGAACTGGGAAGAGGGCACTGGGAATGACATCAGATCCCAGTTATCAGTGTTCCAGTTACAAAGTCGGAAAAAACTTGCCGATCTACCAGGCTATTGTTATCTGTTGTAAGCACGCCCCTGTGTTTATTAGCCTCAGAAGTGCTAATAAACGGAATATTACAGGAGCTTAAAAACTGTTTACACCCGGGCAGCCATCTTCAATTGCCAACTCGGGGGTGGTGAGGATCAGCCGACTTCCCAGTAGGAAATTCTGACCTCAGGGGGCGTTCCAGTTGAAGTTTCCCACTCGGGACTCAGAAATCCCAACTTCCCAGTACAACTGGAACGCATCATGAGTCCTCGAGCCTCCTTCTCTCCAATACCACGCCTCTGTTACTACTCTGGAGAAGAAACAAAGAGGGGGTATACTGGTACCTCCATTCCGTCTCCATGACGTTCACAGTTAAGGCGAAACATCACAGGGGTGTAAATATTACCCCTTGAAATGGCAGTATGAATTGGGTTTATAAGTTATCAGAGCTGTGGAAGTAATTGCAATTTTATCATTACGATGATGTGAGCCTTAGTAATAAAAACATGGCAACAGCCCGAATTCACCGCAATAAATTATAAATAACTTTGTATTTGAGAACAAGCAAAGTTTCATGGTATGACAGCCCAGCTTTTACACCTTTTGTTCAGTGGAGAAAAAGTTTCTTGGATTTCCGTTAGATTCAGGATTCGATCACCACCAAAATTAAATCACTTCCTTCATGCACCACAACCAACATTCCCTGAAAATTTCATCAAATGCCCTTCATAACTTTGAGTTATCTTGCTAACAGGCAGACAAACAGAGAAACAGACTGACAAACCACAAAAACATAACAACTATGGCTTAGGTAACAACCTAAAGAGTTCAACATGGTGCTTTTTTGACATGTATAGAACAAACATGGTTGATTAGACACCTAATTGACAGTGTAATGTGTGGATGTATTATGTTGAGAAAATGATTAGACCCTGTTGGTCCAAGATTATTTAATAAACCTTCTGACCTCACATGATTTAATACAGGCATATCCAAAGCGGCACGTGGTAATTACTTGAATCACACAAGAACGTGATCGCTGATTTAATAAGTGTTAGAATACATACTATTGGAGTGTGGCTGTGAGAGTAAGGAAGCCATATTGAATTCTAGCTTAAAATGATTTTTGACAAGATAATGACTGAGGTAAGTGAGTGTCACTTACAGTTTTATCGTAGGATAACCACGGACACCAAACTCTGAAGCCATTCCTGCAAATAGAAAACAATTACAACAATAAATACACTGGGATACAAAGCTTACTCTTTGGCATAGGTGAAACGTTTCGTGTTGTTATTTTCCTCTATGCATAAAAGTATGTTTTGTTAATAGAGACTGTAACAGTATAAGCATGACAGAGTGCTGTTTCTTATCAGAAAAGGGAATGTTTAATGATAAAAATGTGAAGTTGGACTTTTTTTTCTTTTAGAAAAGCCGGAATAGTGACTGTGCTTGCCTGACAAAACCAGAGTTAAGCTAACTCAGGTTTTAGCATTGGTTATTTTTTTTTTTTTAGCAGATTTTACTTGCTATGAGATCTTAATGTAATCAAACTCATTTCTGAAATAGTAATAATAGTAATAATCAACTTCAACTTTATTATTATCCTGTGGGAAATTTCTTTTGCAGAAGGCATCAGCACAGCAGTACATGATAAAACATAAAAAATACATGCGTTAGGAAAATCCTGAGCACAAGGGAAAAGGAAAGGCACTTAAACCACAAAAAGCCAAAAGCTAAAGAATCAGACAAAGCTCCATCAGTCAGTGAAGTGCTATGCAGTAGATAAAATAAACAGTAATGATGATTAGGTAATGAAGGTAAAAAGAGAATCAATAAATAGCCAAAGACTACAATCTAAAAATCAATCTTATCCACAAGGTACATTCAGGTTGTCAATGGCAACTGGAATAAAAGAAGCTCAAGCACATCTTGTCTTGGTTCTACGCGTTCTTTGACCTCAGCCAGAAGAAAGAAGATCAAATTCAGCAAACAGAGGGTGATCAGGGCAGTTCAGAATTTGTTGGGCCTACTAATGATGTCTGCTGAGATATCCTGCAGCTGAGATTGCTATTAAATTAATTACAAAAAAGCTGAACAACTTAAATAAAAAGTGAAGTGTGCCATGTTTTCTTCACATGTATTAAATCATATGTTGCCACTCAAGTAGCAAAGTCAGACAGTGAGGTTTATCAGAGGCCTGTAATTTGACTGCATTTCAAAGCACCAGCTCTTAAACCATACCGAGGGATCATTTCACAAAAAAAATATAATTACAAAATTACGTAAACCAACACTTGTCCTTGTTTATGGTTATTTACTCGACCCTGACAGCCTTCTCCACAAGTGACCTCATGTTTTTAACTACGCAGGTTCATAAAGTGAAAATTTTGTCTCCAGTATATAAAATAAGGACTGTGGAACAAAGACATTCCAGAGAGAGACACCGAAATGCTTCATCGCTGACTCACCAGAGTACGCAGTGGCATCCATCTTTCCCACACGGACCGGTGACCCCGAGCTCTTCAGCTCTGCTCCCACATCATACCATACTGGCTCCAGTTTTTTACAGTAACCACACCATGGTGCGTAGAACTGGAAATAACCAGAAGAAGAAAGCAAGCACTAGAAAATGCTCGACACATTTTCAGAATCACACTTTATATACTGGATAAAACACTTTTTCTAATGCAAATAATTAAAGACAGAGATATTAAGGAGCACCTTAACCAAATAAATATGTGTAATGAGGGTTTGTTAAGTTTGATAAATCAGAGTTTTGATTTTGACCTTTCAGAGTTTAAACAGATTTTGTTTTTGATGCTCATGCACTTGAAAGTTTACTTGTCGATGCTTCGATGGATCTAAACAAAAGCTCTGATATAAACCCCGTCCAAGCCCCCTGGCTTTGGCCGCCATGCATGACTTCTCATCCACTAATCACAAACACAGAGGACAGTCTGCACACACACCCCAGCTCCCCCCACACCGTCCCACATCCCACCCTAACTGCTTCCACTTCCGCAGGGGATGATGTGGACAGTGGCGTGCTGGATAAAAAAGTAAAGCAGAGCGGAATGAACCCAGACTGGTTTGTGTGATTGTGTGAAGTGTCAGACTCACATCCACGAGCCAGATATCGCTCACTCTGGTGTCCTTAAATCTGGAAAAAAAAGGAGAGGGCATGACTTTAATGGGACAAAATTATCCGTGGGCAATAAAGTCAGCTGTATTTTGATGACACACTTTGTGAGACGTCTTACACATATTTAATACTAGGAAAAATATCACAGTAGACAAAGAAAAAATTATATTTTAGGGTGTTAGGGAGGTGTTATTACTCTTAAAAGTTGCAGAAAAGAACCCCTAAGTTAAAAAAAGAGACACAATACAAGTACACAAGTTAGGGTGGTCTCATCATACCAGAATTTAGGACTTTGATTTGACTTAAGGACATTAATAACTGTTGCAAAACCCCTAAAACAAAAATAGAAGTCCTAAGACACAATCCGAACTGCATGGAAACACCTGTACGTGGATGTGAGATAAATTACAAAGGAAATGGGTGAAAAGGTTGGAATAAGATAATTATATCCTTTAAAATAACTGTCAGTGTAGTAATGTTAATAAAGTTTATATTATGTTAGATATATAATACTCAGGGTTCCCACTCTTTTCTAAAAATTTTCTGTTTGATTTTTGTTCACTAACAAGGTAGAAGGAAGATAAATAATTTTCCAGGACATTTTTACTTTTTCCCGCATTTTCCATAGTTTTCCATGACTGGAAAATTAGCCAGTCATTTTCCAGGTTTTCCCGGACGCATAGGAACCCTGAGTAGCATATCTTCCTCAAAAAAAAAAGAAAAAGGTTTTCTAAAACCAAATTAACCATGTTTTTTCTTGTTTTTGGGAGGAAAACATGATAGTAAACATTTTCAAAGAGTGTTGGCACAATTTTTACCCTATCAACATGATCAACGGGTACTTGAGAATGTATTTTTTGCTACTTCAAAAATTGACAATATTCCCTAAATTATTTTAGCTAATATTGGTACCAATATCTACAGATTTAAAAAAAAAAAAAAGCCTATGTTATATGCTTTTTTTTCACTCCTCACTAACCCTTTTGAACCCGTTTTAACTCCTTTTATAAACTTTTTTTTAATTCTTCTTATTGAATGTATGTATATTTATTGTGTGTGAGAGAAGCTGACCACAACTGGTTAATTTCCCCAATAAAGTTGAATATATCTACCTTTCTAAAATGTATTTTTAACAGATACAGTAAAAGAAAAGATTCATTTGAGCTTTCAAGATCCACAGAAGCCAATACCTGACCACCTTGTTTTTATTGATTTTATACTTTCAAATATACTTTCTAATAATTTAATAGAAGGCTTGCAATAGCTTAAAAATTCCTTCTGATATCTAAGACAATAATACTTGCAGTAAATATTTGCTTTTATTTTAAATAAATACACGAATGACTTCTGGTGAAATAATTTACCATAAAAGTCCTCAGTAGTGTTTACATTTAAGTGCTTTAAATTGTATTGACAGAATCAGGAAATAACACACATCAGCAGCAGCTCAACACAACGACAGAAACAAACAACACTTTCTGCTGCAACAGCTCTAACTTATTAACACACCAGACACAATCTAAAAAATAGAGTGGCCTGTTTGAGCTGTCAGGAGGGGTCCTAGCAAGTACGTGAACATGCAGTAAATGCATAACCCATTTTAACAACAAGCAAACAACATGCATATAAGACTTTCTGGTCATATCTCCCTGGCCTAAACTGCTAACACTGATTATTAGGTTTTGTAGCTATCAACAACACCTTAATGAAACCATTGATTAGGGATGCATCATACTATCTTACCAATAGTGGTACTGGCAGATAATTACCTGAAAAAAAGGTAATTTTTGGTATCTCCTGCTATGAACATTTTTGCTGATCTTTACAGCCAGTATATCAGCCATACATACTGGCCATATATCGGCAGTTATATCTGCAAAATACACAAATGTACCATAATGCCTCACCTTATCATAACTGCGTGGGTACATTTTGAAATCAAGAGTCTCTTTTTTTCCAAGAGTTAAATGTTGTTTAACACTTTTTTACATTCCTAACACAAATGGACTGTCACATTGAAAGCGAAAAATCAATTTTTATAATGTAAAGACTTTGTGCCCTTGAAAAAAATGTCTGTATTGATGATAATGAGTTCAGAAATATCAGCACATCAACAACAATCCAATATCATACATCACTGATATTTCAGTTGTACAAATTGGCCATGAATATCCCATATTTTGACTGAAATATTGGCAGAATGTACAAATAAACCATATTGGTTAACCTCATCGTCACTTAATGTCCACTTCTATAAATAAAATGGTGTATTTTAGTTTTAAAAAATGTTGTTTTTCTTTCTTCACAGCTGTTTCTAACACAAATAGACGATCACCATGAAAAAACAGGTTAATTTGAGTAAAGTAAAGGCTTCGTCACTTGACAAAAAGTACTGGTATCATCATAATGAGTTTGGAGATAACAGCACATCAAATACTGGCAAAAATACAAGATTGAGGATCTCTCCAATTAATATCATGCATTCCTTTAGACCTCTTCAACAATTAACAATGGCTTTTTTTTACATTTGGGCATGTTTCTTTCAGTAAGTGAATTATTTAGGTTATTTAGGCTTCTCTTTTAACATTTAATGCTATGTTAGAGTTTTTTTATAGATGGGTCTGTCACTTTTGGAAATGTATTGCAGAGGCATTGGCAATGTTTTCTTACATTTTGACATTGTGCTTGTGTTTTCTAGCAAACTTTACTTAATTTATTACCTCCCTTTGCACCTGTCCTCTAAAATAGAGAGTGTTTTTAAATGCTTTGGTACTTTCCTCAGCTAGTTATCATTACACAACTGACTACTGAGTTGTCTTCATACATGTTGCATCAAAAAGTATTGAACGGTTTTACAACTTGACAAAAATATATCAGCAGACCTTAAACTGCAGGTCATGATTTAAAAGCTTTGTGCAAATGGAAAAAAAGGCAAAACCAGACAACTCAAAATGCTTTTCTACTTTTAACAACTCTGTCCTGTTTTGGTAAGTCTGACAGCCATTGTGAAAGGAATATATAATTATAATGAGCATATTTGCAGCAACCTACACGTACAAGCAATCAATAAGTAAGTACAGGAAGCAAGACAAAAGCAAGCACAGCTTTCACTCTGATTTGCATCCTTTCAGTGTGGTAGGAAGTTTATGTTATACCACACAACAGCACAGGAAGGTGAAGCAGAGCATTCATTCAGGAGGACATCACTTACGTATCATCAAGATCTTCAACAAATGCAAGCACTGCTGAGCTCAGAAAGGCCGCTATGACTGTAACAGTTGAAAAGAAATAAAAACATGTTAACCTCACGTAAACATGAGCTTTATCACATCTCTTTTCTCCAGCCTCACAGCCTGAAACCTCATGACAGAAGCATCACCAGCTAAAGCTGACGTCCCCGGCTAACTCTGCAGCCGTTTCCCTCATTATTTCAAAAACAAGAGCCGTAATGCACATTTCAACATAACCCCGGGTAGGACGTAAAGTAAAGGCACAAATGTACATTGAATAAAAAAGGAAACCTACCTCCATAAAGCAGGGTAGCTTTCACTTGTGCCATCGTTTCGAGTGGAAACAGCAAGCAGGAAATACAGCTGCTAAATCTGAATCCTCTGCGCATGCGTAGGGTCAGAGACTCCTGAGGGGTATGGGCGCCAACTGAAGCTTTATTGTGAAACAGAAGAAGAAAATAAACGTTTAAAATGTCCACGTCTTTGGCTGATGTGGGGTTTTGTATTCTTTGTCAATCAAGCCAGTTATATTTTACTCAAAAATTGTGTTATTTCACAGTTTTTTATATTAGAGCAAAGCTAGATTGATAGCACTTACAGGTAGTCAACACAAGATGGCGCATTGAGATAATTTAAATAACCAGTCCACATCCTCACCAGCTCCCCTTGCTTTTACGCTCCTGTTCAGTTCGTGGATTCTTGTTGACAGTCACACAAGAACAGTGAGGTGAATATTTTATGTAGGTTAAGTCTTAAACACAACAGAACAGTTCAGAAATATTACAGAGAGAAGGTTGATACAGAGCCTCTTGAGGCCTTTAAATTAGACTTTCATTTGATACTGAAGGCAAAAGTTATAAACTTAAGTGCACATAAAATCAAGATAAAGTCATTCATTACCTTGTCCAACAAACACTGTGCAAAAAAAGAGATTCTTCACTTTTTGAGATTTCAAGGCCTCAGATTCAAGAATAAATGATCCAAGAAGTGCTCCTACCTTATGCAAAAAGTAGTTTATTCAAGTGTACTATGAGTATACTTATTTTAAACTAAAAATTGAGGCAGCATACTTGAAGTTAATTTTTTATATGCTATATTTTATATGCTTAAGAATAGTACAGTGAAGTATACTAGGCTTATACTGAAATAAATGAAAAGTCTAAGACTAAGCGCTTTAATATAAGACTTACACTTTAATACTAAAACTTGTACTTTAATACACTTTTTACCTCTTCCTACCACAAAGTATCAATACTTTATTGTATATATTGATCCAGGTAGTACTTTGTTAATTGATCTGTGAATCTTTGCAAACAGGCCTGTCTTATAAGAACCTAAACTAAAACAGGACATAGTTTGGCACATGGATAAAAGGCAGAATTTGATGTGAACACGTTGAATAACGAAGTCATTAATTAAACCAAATGTACCATCTTTCAAGCATACATCTGTGTTGTATCTCTTCTTTAGTCTGTCATAGCTTGAAGGGGAATTACAAGAAAGTAGAACTTACAAGTATACTTAAAATAAAGCAACAAGTACACCAGCAAAAAATATTTTTAGTTCATAAAAGGATACCTAAAGTATATTTCAATAAACTAAAATGTGGACTAGAAGTATATACCTAGCACACTAGCAGTATATAGGTAAGTGTACTTGTATACTTTAAAGTGTACTTTTGTAAATTTAAAATTACCTTATAAAGTATACTTAAAGTATTATAAACTTAAAAATGTTCCGATTTAGTCTAAAGAAGTATTGAATTAGTAAACTTTCTTGTGCACTAAAAGTACATGGTCCGTAGTATACTTGCTATACTTATACTCAAGCATACTTAATAAAATGAACTTCAAGTATACTATTTTGCTAAGGGTAGAGAACTTCAGCCATGGCATTTCTTACAATGTCAGAAGAGTTGTCAAAGATGTGGAAAACTGCTTGATCTTAGTGAGGCCACGCAGACTTAGGTTAACATCAGTTGGGCAATGATGATGTTGATCAGGGATTTAGACAAACTTTTTGCAAGCTTAAAAATGTCCATTAATTGATCAAACATGTTTGTAAATACATGCAAGAGTTCCCCCCTGCTCACCTTTGATACCCTAAGCCACAGCTGTGTTCATCTCTGTTGGCGAACATTAAGGACTGGCTCCTGCTGTGCAACTTGAGGCACCCTTTCGAGAACAGCATGGTGTTATTATACTGAAATCCAGTGCGGTTTCTCTCCACTTTATGTACATAGACCTACACTGAACACAGAAATATTGACAACGGCTACTGTATGTTGATGTGTAGATGTGTAACGATAGGAGGAGAGGGAGAAGTCCTGATGCTGTGGACTCTTGTCTTGTGCATGGAAGAACTCCTTCCACAGAGGAGACATGTAAAACACACTGAAGAGCATTTAAAACTTTTAAAAGTATGGTTAAGAAAAAGAAAGAATTCACAGCCTTACACAATGTTAAGTACATTCTACCATGATACCTCGAAAATAGTAATTCACTGTCATAATATTTCACCAAATGAAAAACCACACAAACATCTCTTTATGAAAAACATATTTATTTTCAGGAAGTTTGGGACAAATATCTTGTTTCTAATACTGTCTGAATAACTTTGAAGTTATATAAAAACATTTTAACAATAAAATTACATTTAATGGTCAAAATCATATTTTTACAATGGCGCCTCAACATTCACATGTGTAATTTCCTCACATCATTTGTAAAGAAAGAGAAAAGAATAAGACTATAAGACATACAAGAGGAAGCTTCACTATGGAAGTCCTAAAAAGACATACTCTCTTAAACAAGATTTTACCCTTATTTTTCTTTTTATACATGTAAATATCAGAAATCCCATCCATATATCAATAAATTAATTACCCACAGAGGGAAAATAAGCATTGTTTTTGCCAAAGAAATGGCAAATAATCAGATATATTGTGAAAAAAACAGAAATTTATCAATGATAAAATAAAAGCAGACCAACTAATTACATCCTTGCATTTTCTCTGAGGGCTCCTGTGCTGCACTGAATCAGCTGAGTACCTTTTCTGTCTGGACTATTTCACGCATCAGCTTGCAAAAGTGTCTAAAGGCAAATGTAGAGCCTGCAGAATACTCGATCTTTAAATATATGCACATACTGGAAGTTTTTAATTGATTTTTTAAGATGAATATGTCCACTATCAATGAGAAGGCAGGACTTTTTCTAACCAAGACTTGTTTGTACAAAGGTGAACCATAATGTCACGGTCTCATTCTTTAAGAAGGGAGACAAAGACATAGTTTTGCACCCTGAGAAAGAGCTGCACTTTCTCATGGGCTGAATGGTGATCATGACTGTGTTACTAAACAGACTCATGTGGAGGAGCGTCCTTGCTGTAGTCTTGTGTGCCAAGTTTGTGCGGGTCGAATGATTTTTGTACTCTGAGGGGGCAAATACACAAGAGACACACG
This sequence comes from Cetoscarus ocellatus, assembly GCA_037902135.1. Taxonomy (NCBI): domain Eukaryota; kingdom Metazoa; phylum Chordata; class Actinopteri; order Labriformes; family Labridae; genus Cetoscarus; species Cetoscarus ocellatus. The sequence continues at coordinate 293,718 of JBAMNC010001676.1, forward strand.
CTGTTAGCCCACATTGTAACGCAACATTGACTTCAGCAAAAACAAATCTGTCAAAACAAAGAATACAGTTGGACTTCATTGCATTTAGCCGAACGCAAATATATGTTTTTCATCCTCTGATTGCATTCAAACACACATGTAAAGCACCGTTGGGCTCCTCACTTTCATGAAAGGCACTATGAGGAGTGAAAGCACAGCGGGAGGGCCCATAAAACATACAAAAGCGTGAATTTAAATCAACTCTTTGCCATTTCACACAGCTTCTTCTTCAGTAAGTTTCACTACAGCACAGTCATTTGTCTTTCTTGGGATAAAAGAGGACTTGTTTTGCAGACTCCCACAGTCAGCTGTCAGAGCGAACCAACACACGTCATCTTACAGGACGGCTCAAATGTGACCTCAGTTGACCCCTAAAACAAAAGCTTTCTTTGCCCCATTTTATCACTGTAACACATGGTAATGAGAGCAGTGAGTCCAACCAGATATACACAAAATAAAGGCAACACTCATACTCTGCTCTGATAGGTTGAGTTAAATATACAATATAAATGCAAAAAAAAGCTATATTACACTTAATACTAATACTACATTCTAATTTATACACCTAAGGAATAGAAAAAGGCAGCATTTAGCTCTCACTTTGGAAAGAGTTTGTTGTTATTAAGTGATAATGTTTTTGTGTGTAATTTGAGACTACTTCAAGAATCTAATAAACATGCATTTAAAACTGAATTAATGCAAAAATGTCCACTTTGTTTGTAAAACTGGTCATATAAGACATCATTTAGCAAATTTTAAATAAACCCCATAGCTTAATACATTGCCTACTCTGTTTTGGTTTGTTGTTTATAGCTCTGCGTTTACACCAATAGTATAGCCAAGCAGCTTATGTTTTTGCCAGCAAGTGTTCATTTGTTTGTTCACATGATTACTCAAAAACTTACAAGCTGAACTGGATTCAAGCTTCAGGATGGATCAGAAATGGTCCAAGGACTAATTGATTAGAGTTCGTTGGTGATCCAAATCTGGATGTGGATCAAGGACTTAAAGAATTATTAACACTGTGAAATACAGCATTTTCTACAATGTTGTAAATGCCTTTTCAACTCAGGTGTTCAAACTTAGTTCATGGTTTATACTCATTTAAAGCTTTCTGAGGACCTTGCCCACGCAGCAATTTTGTACAAAGAGAAACAGCGTAAGAGTTTAGTCACAAAAGTTCAGTTTTAAGACAAACAGACTTCCAAAACCAAAGACAAAGCTTGCTTTCTTGTCTTAATAAGTAATGATAATAAAAATCAACTTTAAAGTCAAGTAAATGTCTGAATGGTGATAATTCTACAAACAGTAAAACGCTGAGGGTGAGGGGGGGTAGGAGGTGGGGTGTTGTGTCAGCTTTACTTTGCAGCAGTGATTATGTAACAAAAATAAAGCTACATATTGATCTGAGATCAGCGTCAAACAGTCAACTAATGATGATATTTTAAAGGCTAAAATAACATTATTATTGTTATCCATGAATTTTAAAATTTAATGTTTTACAAAGAAACCCGAAAAATAGTAAAGCATCTTATTATTTCTTGATTAAGATGTAAGAGCCGGCTCAAATTTTGGTATGAGAAGGTGGATTCAGGTTGAAATTCTCCATTCCTGCACAAAATGCATTACCGATAACAATAAATGTTTTAGTTTGAAGCAAGTTTATGAAGATTTTAAAAATATTTGTTTTATTGTTTTTTGACAGGCGGTCTAATACATTTATTAAGCACTGTACATATCATGATTTGAAACCATGGCGTGAATTAACCTGAGGTTCCTTAGTGAGATGAAAAAAACTAGATGGTGCCATCTTGTCAGTGTGAACGCAGAGCTGAGAACAACAAACACAGAGGGAGATTGCATTGACCTCTAATGTTTCATACTATATTACACCCAATGGGGTGTATTTGATTTTTACTATCCTAATACTCAAATTATCAAAATTATAAAACTTTAAGAGTGAGTTTGCATTTTGTGTTTAATCTGGGAGACTTAGCTGCAGCTTCACTCTCTACAATCTAAATTAAACCCTATGATCTTTCTTTACTTGGATTGTAAAGTACCTTCAAATTCTACATAATAACAGCAACAAACCCAAACTTGTTCTGTTGGCATCTGGATTTTCTGTGCTCTGAAAGCTGGCATGGACTACAGCATGAACAAAAACAGAAACAAAGCTTTATGACGGCTTCCTTTGTTCCTTAAGGAGTAAAACACAGGGGATAAACCTTCCATAAAATAAAGTTTAAATGTTGTTTTCCTGTAGCTGCAGCACAAGCCATGGCCGTCCAACACTGTAATCTTTCCATTTTTTAGCTCAACATGCAGCTCTCATTCTTGTAGATGCAGTTGCTGTTTGCAGCTGCTCAAGAACAGCAGGAACATCCATTTTAGCAGACAAAGGTTGAGTTAGATCACCAGGTCCTTTCTATCAACATTTATGTCATCCTGTATCTTCTTTTCTTGAAACACTAACGTAAGGCTCTGAGTGAGGCACGGCGGATGATGTTGCTTAAAGTAACAAAAACTCCTCACGAGTTGTCTGGGACGATCAGTGGCAGCATAAACTTGGAGCAGCTTCGCACAGCTTTGCACATTCAGTTTGTATTCGGGGATAATTATCCTGACATGTCCATCAACAGGTGTCCTTTCTTTATTCCAGGATGTCCGTCTCGAAAGGGACCAGATGGTAGTAAGAAAGGTTGGTGACATATGCCTCTGTATCCTCATCACACAAGTCAGTTTCCAATGGCAGAAACTCTGATCCATCATCATACCTGGCAACAAAACAGAAGGTTTATTACTGAAAGGACAATATGAGCCGGTTTTTGACTAACACGGGAATCAAAGTGTTTTATTTGGAATAGCTTTGTTGTCTGAACCATCTCATGAGGTTCTGTTTCAGTTGTAAGAATCTGAGCTATTTCAGAGTTATGTAAAGTCTTGTTTTGTGTTCCTCTTTTGCTTCCTACACACCCAGGGAAGGAAGAGGTCCACAGACACACTTCCTGTCTGCGTGGAGGGTCCTTGAGTTGGCTCACATATAAGCACTTCCACATTTGCAAACTATACAAACACTGGAACCTCTAAATTTATGGAAAACAAGCAAGTTATATTATTACTTTGTGATATTTCTGAGAAAACTCTTCCAGAATAATCTATTAAAAGCCAACTATACTGAGGAGTGGTCTTTGTACTCACGTGTGTGCCACAGAGTCTGTTGAAGAGGGTCTCTCTTTTTCTTCAGGTGGACTGTGGTCAAACACAATTGTTTCTGTGTTGGCCAGACAAAATCCATTGGACCGCATGATTTCTGAAATGGTACAGAAAGTAATTTTTAATCAGCTTTTCAAACTCTGTAACATTTATATTGTAAACAGTTTTAAAACTGAAACACCAAAAGGTTTTTTAAATCTTAAAAGGTGTTGACATGTTTATATGTAATGAAACTAAAAAAAGAGGACCCTGCCTGGGGTGTGGCCATAACCCCCTTGGGGGCCACACCCTACTATTTAATGGTGCGTTCCATTTGTATTGGGAAGTCGGGATTTTCGAACTCCGAGTGGGAAATTTCATCTGGAAGGCCCCCCAAGGTCGGAATTTCCTACTGGGAACTTGGGGGATCCTCACCACCCCCGAGTTGACAATCAAAGATGGCTGCCCCCAGTGTAAACAGTTAAGCTCCTGTAATAATCCATTTATTAGCACTTCTGACTCGTGTTTGTCGCACTAAATCAGCCGAATACATAGTACTGTTTGACTTATTTAAATATGGAAATGCTGCTATAGTGTTATTTACATTCTTCATGTGGTAAGTGCGAACTACAACGCAGGGCGTGCTAACAACGGCTAACACAACGGCTAACAATAGCCTGGTAGATCGGCACATTTTTTCTGACTTTGTAACTGGAACACTGATAACTCAGAGATGACGTCATTCCCACTTCCCTCTTCCCAGTTCCGATGTAAATGGAACGCAGCGTAAGTAACTGTGGAGTAACAATACATTGCAGACATTAATTAAAAAGAATTATGTACATTATATACAGTGCTTAACAAATGTATTAGACCACCACCCACTGTAAGGTTTATGCCACAGCTGCCCTGCATTAACAACACTGGTAATTACCAATATCATTTTTATGTGTCTTTAATGGTTAATACACCAGTATATAGAAGCTCTTAAACAAAAATGATATTTTAAATGCTAAAAAATGATTATTATTGTTATCCATGAAATTTCAAATATAATGTTTTACAGAAAACAAATAAAATTGTAAAGCATTATTTATTTATTTATTATTTATAGTTATTCACTTGCATTCACTAACATAAAAAGTAGTTTTAGTGGTTGAATGTTAAGCTTATTAATGTCTGACTTCTCAGAGAAGCCCAGTGAGCTCAAATTTGGGTCTAAAAGCGTGAACTCAGTCTAAAATTCCTCTTTCTTGTTCAAAATGTTTATAAAAAAAAGCAAAGTAACTCTTGATGTTTCCTAACACACAATACGATATTGGATTGTGAGTGTTGGACATGTAGAAAATTTAAATTAAAACTCAGTGAGGCCCCAGCATTTATTAGAGCAGATCTGATCATTCTGGGCACTAGATGGGTGATGATTGATGTTAGCTCTGGCTCAAAACACCACGGTTTTCAGACCAGGCATGTGTGTGTCACGTTTTGGCAGCATCTCCCTACTGCCTTTCTCTCTTTATTAACTTTACCTTATTAAAGGCAGTTATTGACCTATTTTTCACTTTCTTTATTTTGAAAAGATGTTTCTTGGCCTTTATTGATAGTGTAGAGAGAGCAGATAGACTTGGAAAGGGGTACAGAGAACAGAGGAAGACACACGGCAAACGGAATTTAACTAAAGCTGGCTACAAAAGGCAAGAAGCTTTATATATGGTACAAGCTTGGTTGCTCCCCACTCTGCCGAACCTGCACCCCAGTATCTTACTCTCTTAGCCATAAATGTCAAAGGCTATACACAGGAAAGTGAAAAAGCAATGTGTTCATCACTACAGGGTATAAAGCCTACAAGTGACTTGACTGATTGTATAACTCACTCAGAATCTAAGTACTGCGCAAGAACAAGGGGAGTTTCTCTACAGAAATCATGTCAAACTGGGCTTTACTTTAAACAGCACAAATAGAAAGAGTATCTCAACTGTTAATCTTGTCTGGGCCTTACTCTGACATTGTGGACATACATTTCTGCTAAAACGAGGTAAGTATGACTTTCTGTTCTTCATTTCTATAACTTGATTTTTCATTTTCTTGTATATTTAGCATGCAGTTTGTGGTAGAAATAGCAAGCCTGCTATTCTCACATGCTGCTTATGCTGGCAGTCTGAAAGCTCCAACTTGATATAATGCGTGCCAAATTTAACACACTGCAGCCGTCATGCAGAAAAAATGCTGTCAGTGTGAAACAGCTGTGACACAAAGCACAGCATGGAAATCTTGTAAGATAATCTTAAGATCTTACCTAAAAATATGAACTTCCCTGACTTTCACAGGGGAAAGAGTGGAGTCCTAACTAGCCTTATTATCCTGTAGTGTGTACAGGTTTACTAAAGATTACTGAATGTGTACCCGAGATCTTGATGGGGCTCTCAAAGCATGGCTGGATTCTGTGGACTTTGTCATTCCTCAGCACCTGGTCCAGAGGTGATCGCTCAAAGAAAGTCAACATGACCTCTGACCTGGAATACTGTGGAGAAAGAGTTAGAGTCTTTTTAGTCAAGTGTTGAACTTTTCACTAAATTTGACTGTGAAATACCTGACATGAGGCTCTATAGGTACTGTGAACACACTTACACAGTACTGATTTAAGGATACTCTGAACTAACCTTGCAGGGCATGTTGATTGCATTCTTCAGCAGTCTCTCCACCTCGTTCAGTTTCTCCTCAATGTCATTTGCCTCTTTGATTTTTACGAGCCCTGGAAAAAACAGAAATGAACATCTAAAATAAAGTCATCAGCACTAGCAATATAAATAATAAAATACCGTTACGAATTGATTTGATACATCCATAAAACCAAAAGTTTACAGATAAACATGAATTTGTGAGGCCAGATCACTTTGGTGAATAAAACAATAATTCAAACATCAATATAACAGATACCTAATAAACACTTATTAAATATAATTTAGAGTAATGCAGTTTTAAAGAAGACCTCAGCCAAACAAAAGGCTTCAATTATTTTTTATCATTATTATTCAATTTATTATTTTGTTTTCATATAAAGGGCCAGTTCATACAACTCAAAAGTATAATTTAATCTGTAATAATCTGTATATTTTTGTGGAGAAAAAAAAAACTTTTTAAAATTATAATGTTATAAACTTACAAGAGACAAAACACAAAAATATCAAGATAATAAATAATTACTTTGACTGAGTAATAAGGGAATTCTTGTGGTTTTAGCCAAGAATCATCACATTAGAAGTGCTGCAAGAGCACAAACAGCAGTTACCAACATTGTCAGGCCAATCATTTTCAAATATGTGGCAAAGTACCCTATATCACAATCTCTACAAATCCAAGAAAAAAAAATCCTGGATCCAAAGACAGATTCAGATCACCACCAAAATGTAATCACCTCTTCCTTGTGACATGATCATCATTCCCTAAAAAAATAACTAAAATCTGATCCAATTGGTCATTCGCCTATTTCTGACCTATCTGGAAAAAATACCTTAAATTCCACTCCAGATTTTTTTAATTTACCCTGTTAACAGACAAACAACCAACACACAAACTGACTAAATAACCAACTAACTAAACATAATCCATAATTTGTAAAAGAAAAACACATTATATATCTATATTTATTACTATTTATAAAAAAAAATAAAAAGCTGTTAACTCATGTGAAAACAAACTCACAAATTTAAAACAACTTATCCATCCATCCATTATCACAGGGCCACACTCATACCTAAGGGAAATTTGGAGTCACCAGTCAACCTAATGAACATGTTTTTGGTCTGTGGGAGGAAGTCAGGGTGTCCATTGTGAACCCATGCATGCAAGGGGATAATGTAAAAACTTCACAGGAAAAGGTCTTGACCGTCACAGGGATTGAAACCAGCAACTTTCTTGCTGTGAGGCATGTGCTACCTGCTATGCCAGCATGCCACCCATTTTTTTAAATCATAATGGACAAATATTTACATGGACTGGGCGATAAAGAGAACTTGTGGTTTGAGCCTAGAGTCATCCCATTATCATTAGCATTCATGCTTTAATGAAGCAAAAAAAGACACACGGATTAGGACACGGTGGTATTGTTTATCTATAAAGAAAAACAGCACACTGGGCAGATACAACTCTTCAAATTTGAAATTTGACAGTATAAAAACTTAAAAACTCTGATTTGTTTCATCTGAATTTCTGACTTTTAAATGAAAAGTGGATACGTTTTTGTCTTGTGAGGTTTATTTCAATCTGTGTGGCCTGACCTGAGCAAGTACTCACAAAGCAGTCCCCTATCAGAGTGTGCTATTTATTTATTTTTGGCTTTCTGATAAATAAAGGTCAGCCACTTTGACCTTTGCTGCCAAGAGAGAAAATGTTGTTCAATACAGTAACCTTTCTCAATAACAATGCTGACTGATACTTATCCCAGAACTGCTTATCATTGTATTAAGAATAAGTGCACAGAGATGTTTTTTTGATAACAGAGGAGAGTAATACCAGCTGTAGAGACTCTCCATCTGTGATAGCATGTTAATCCAGAATAAAACCGGGAATGTAATATGAGAGGTGCTCAGAGTGTGAAATCAGCACTTTAAGTGTTCCTGGGTTGCCGCCCACGGGAGCTTGTAGCAGCGAGTCGAGCATCGTTTACGGCCGTGCTGACAAAGGGATGTGGTGAGGAGAATGATGATGCAGACAGCAGACACACTGATGGGGCCCTGTCTGCTGGTCACACAGCGGTTACTGTTACATGGAAGTACTGAGTCAGAGCTCCTGGAGCAACTCTGTGCACAGTCACAGGATCATTTATTTATGAAGACCAGCGGTGGTGACATCACACCACGGGGGACGAGAAGAGTGATGGGCTTTAAAATGTTAAAGGGAACTAAGTGAGGCTCCCACGCGGTCTGAACCTTGTAGTGACTCTGGATCATATTCTCTAGTGTAAAGTGTGAAGTCTGTCTTCATAAACTTGTCAAATGTGTTATACCCTGTTTTTGCCTCAATACTTATGGCTTTTCAGGGCAGACATCCAGAGGGTTTAGTCCTACCAAGCAATAAATTGATAAGTGCATAAACAAAGGAGGTCTACTGTTATGACATAATTGCATGTTTAGCTTTTTAGGCAACCGACTGTTCAAACATTTGTACTTTTGAGTGATGTGCATGCAACTGCAGTTCCTCTAGTGTCCACTTGAGGCTGGCAGCAAAAGCCAATGGATACTTACTAGGCCCCATGTTAAAATGTCCCATTTTGCAGCAGAGATATTTACAGCCTTGTCCAAAACACAAATGTTGTGTCTATAGGCTATGCTGTGTGGTTTACCAAAATTTGAACTCTACACAGCAAATTGAGAAAAGTTAAAACTTTGTTATTGGCAAACTGGACGGAGTCAAATCCTTGAAAATTTGCTTGGTTGGAAAAGAGTTGGTGTCAAAAGCGAGAGTGAAAATGATGTTTTATTAAATCATATCAAAAGGTGTCACTGTACCATCTTTAACTCTAAGCTTTTAACTGTGAACTCTGAACCTTAAAGTGACACTTACTGAGTCAATCTTTACACCCGCTCCCCCATTATCGGACAAGTACCATCAGACGCTACAAGCCCACAACAATATTTTGTTTGTTTGTTTTTAACTATGTGTGCTCTAACCAAACACAGTATCTTTATTCCAGCTAATGTTCCCCATTAAGGTAATAATAAATACAGCAATGTCAACACTTTACGGTGTCAATATCGAGTTAAGACTTCAGTAGTTTGGATTTTCTGAGAGAGACCATTCGTACAAAATATGCGTGATGTAAACAAACACAACAGAAAGAAGAAAATGGATTAAGTCACATATGGCGTATGCTGTTCTCCATGTCAACTTGTTGCTCACGGTGTTCATAGAGGAGCAGAAAATTTTGATGTGAAAGCCAAAACAAGCTCAGTAGCTTCTGCAGCACGAACACAACACTGTATTCTGCCAGTGTTTCCGCTGTTGTTGAGGTAAGTGTATACAGCTTAAGGGAGGGGTCGGGCTATGAGAACATAATTCTGAAAATGTACATATTTGTTGTAAACACAACCCGGTTTCAAAGATGTGAGCTTTTCAGGGCTCTCACAATGCCACGTCATTGTGGACAAAACATGACTTTGAACAGCAGTTGGACCTCCCTGATTCAATAGTTGAAACCAGTCAGATTCATCTTGCCGACCTCAACCTACATTGATTGTGAGAGGCCCAAAGCAGCACGGCAGCAGAAAGTGACTACTTGTAAAGAGATTAGCATAGATGCTAACAGCTTCAGTAGCAGTTTAATCAGATCTTGACCACATTTCTTTGTTAAACGAAAAACAAATGACAACACTACAAACTTGTCTATAGTAAGGATATTTTCACTTCACTTCACTTCACATGTATCACTGAGAGTTTGTTTTATGAAATGAATCATGTTCTGTAGTGCAGTAGCGCCCGGCTACTAAATAATCTGATTTGCCCATAATAAATGTGACCGATGGAACGACCGTCCAATCACCTGCCGGATGTGCATCTGAAAGGTTCTGCCCTCAAAAAACACTTTCTATGGGTTCTTTCTCAGAAGGACTGGTGAAATACATTGAATGGTTTATCTGGTGTGCCAGATGAACTGCCTGTAGGATAATTTTTTTTTAAATACTCCCAACCTTTTTTGTCCATGTGGACAGCCCATCTATCTGACTGACTACTTACTTTGTATAATTACAACCAAAGTAAGTATCTTACTGCAGTTTTCTTAAGTGCATTATTGACTCAGTGTAATCCTTAACCACAAGTGAAAAGCTTTATCATCTCCTCCCTTTCCAACATCAAGTCATCAAGTAAGAATTTATTTACATCCTGTAAAGATAAATAGAACGACAGCAGTGTCACACCAGGACAAAATGATAAAGTGAACCGAGTTCTATGGAGCGGGGCGCTCTCTTGATTATGTCCTCACACTACTATTGTTCTTGTAGTGGGCAGCCCAGTTACTGATGCGACCCGTAGCTCTATACCCCACTCTCTTAGCAGTTTCCAATTCTATTCACCATCCAAGCTCTCAGAATAAACCAAAAAAAAGTCAATTTAAAAAGGCAAAAGAAGCTTACACACCCTGCCTTGAGGCGACGGTGACTTGCCCTCATCAATATTTATGGGGGAAACTGAAAGGTCATAGGTCATAATGCCATGTGAAGGCTTTGTTTTTTCCCCAAAAGCTACAGTTGAATTGATACCACTGATTCCTGTAGAAACAGAATTTAAGTGAAACAATAATTTATGATAAACAATTTATTAAAACAGACTGTGAAAAATAAAAGAAAGAGATCTTTGATTTGAAAAACTGAAGTAGGCAACGATAATTTTGCAACATTTCAGTTTAGTATATTTAATCACGTTAACTGCAATGAATAGTGTTTTTGTAGTCACAATTTGCCATGCACACTTTGGCAATTAGAAACAGCAGATTCATCACATACTTGCAGCCATTTGAAGTTAATCAACTGAGAGGCATTCATCCAAACAAGCAGACTCAATCTGGTTTACCTTAACTCTTTCTCTACAACCCAAAAAAACCCCAGTGTGTTGCAGTTCCTCTTTCATTTCTAATCTTGTAAAATGAGGCTAAAACAGTCAATTCAAGAGGTCTGGCTGACTTTAGAAAGTTAATGTGGGTCCCTTGAGTCAATGAAAGTGTTTAAGGGCACACAACTCCTGGGCGCACTGCTGACTTTGTCTAAACAAGCAGGCGGGTGTGACAAAATGTAATCAATCTTGACGCTGAAATTGCAGAGCACCACTTAATTGTCAGAGTCACCCCCTCCTCCTGCTACTCTCCTTCCACCAAGGCACATGGGAAAACACTAAAAATACCACGCCGGGCGCATGCAAGGACAAGAAAACAAAGCAGGTTTCATCTGCAAAAATCTCAGGTTTGCTGTGTTTGTTGAAATTACAGGGTGGTCCTCTGGAAAACATCTTCAAAGTCGCTGACACAAAGTGCAGCTATGTGTATTCTCCACCAGAATTCCTCTGAGTATTTCTCCAATTTCCTGCAAAGAGTCCATTTCCTGCATCAGCTTCCTGCGTGGTTACAGTGGTCCTTGTGTTTTAAGTGGGGGAAGCATGTCAACGTCTTAATTCTGAGATTATTCAATTATCTCCTGTCAACTTAGACCATCATCTACAAACCCCAATTCCAATGAAATTGAGACACTGTGTAAAATGTAAATGAAAACAGAACACAGTAATCTGCAAACCCCTTTGATTAACATTCATTTGGATACCCTACAAAGACAAGAGATTCAAGAACTGATACTTACTTTTTTTTGGCAAATATTCTCTATTTTTGATGTAGATGCCTGCACCATGTTCTAAAAAGGCTGGGACAGGGGCATGTTTACCACTGTGTTCCTTCTGACAACACTGGAAAAGCATTTGGGAACTGAGGACACTAATTATTAAAACTTTGCAGGTGGAATTCTTTCACCTCCTTGCTTGATGTATGTCTACAGCTGCTCAACCGTCTAGGGTCTCCAATGACATATTTCATGCTTCAAAATGCGGCACACTTTTTCAGTGGAAGACAGGGCTGGACTGCAGGCAAGCCAGTCCAGTACCTGCACCCTTTTACTACAAAGCCACCCTGTTGTAACTTGAAAATGTGGCTTGGCATTGTCTTGCTGAAATAGGCGGGGCATCCCTGAAAAAGACTTTGCACTGGTGGCAGCATATGTTGCTCCAAAACCTGTGTGTACCATATAGTATAAATAGTTCCTTCACAGATGTGCAGGTGACCCATGCCATGGGCACTAACACACCCCCATATCATGAGAGATGTTGGCTTTTGAACTTTGTGCCGACAGAGCCATCTGGATGGTCCTTTTCCTCTTTAGCCTGGAGGACACAACATCCATGATTTCCAAAACCAATCTAAAATGTGGACTCGCCAGACCGCAGCACACTTTTCCACTTTGTGTCAGTCAATCTCAAATGAGCTTGGCCCAAAAGAAGCTGGCAGTATTTCTAAGAGTTGTTGTCTTTGTGTGTGGAGGTTTAACTTGCTCTTGAATATGTAGTGACACACTGTTAACTGACAATGGTTTTCTGAAGTGTTCCTGAGTCCACGTGGTAACATCCTTTGTATAATGATGGTTTTTAATGCACTGCCACCTGTGGGATTGAAGGTCACTGGCATTCAGTGTTGGTTTTCGACCTTTGACATTTCTTGGATTCTCTGAGCCTTTTGATGATATGCAACTGTACAGTGAGAAATGTTGATCTGAAACTGTTGGACTGCTTGCTCATGCAGTTGTTCACAAAGTGGTGAACCTCACCTCATCCTGAACATCTGAGCCTTTCATGGATGCCCCTTTTATACCCAATAATGACACTCACCTGTTTCCAATAAACCTGTTCAGCATGGAGCGTTCCAACATGTTTATTTAGCATTCCCCATATTCCCAGGCTTTTATTGTCCCTGTCCAAGTTTTCTGGAACATATTGCAGGCATCAAACTCAAAATGAAAGAAAAATATCTCATCTTTATGGTGTACTCAATTGAATATATGATTAGAAAATCATTTTATTCTGTTTTTACTTGTGTTTTACATAATTTTCCAACTTCACTGGAATTAAGGTTTTTCATGGTCCAAAAATATATCCACTCATAATTATGTGAACCGTAGCTGAAGACAACATTAATCTGCCAAGTCCAACAAGTTAGGGAAATGTCACAATAACAGTGGTCACATGGATGCATCAGTTTTTTAACAGCATGCCAGATTCGCCATTTCAAGTCACTTTATGTATTAGCCAAAACAACAGAGCAGAGTACAAACGTAAAACAGGAACTCAACTCTCCAAGTCATCCTGTGAGCAATATCTAAGCACTCATCAGATGTTGCAAGCAGCAGTTATTTTTCAGCTGTCCTCTGCATGGATCTGATAAGCTCATGTCAGCAGCCCAAGACTTTATCATCTAACCACTACCTCTCGCCTGTTTCATCAGTGTGTTATTTCTGGACATCTCTGTCAGCAGGCAACAAGCATCACATACCCTAATAACAGTCATGTCCATGAAAAGGTCAGGTTAATTATGTCTTATTCCCGGCACCAATTACAAGAACTGTCTTTGGCTATGATGTGCACAACCACAGCCTGGGCTCAGTAGTGTGTATGTTTAGCTACTGATGATATCTGAAAATATAAATATATATATATATGCATGATGTTACAAATATTTAAACCACATTGCTGATTCTACTTAACCACAAAAACCATCTAAAAGTGTCTGAGAAACCTAAATACTATTGGGATATAGATACATATGGTACAATATTATACTACATGATACAAAACTGATGAAATAATAGGAAATTATAGTACAACATGTTTCAACCTCCTCCAAGGTAGCTCACATATTGCTGTTACATTTATAAGCAATAGTTCCATGATAAAATTACCATCACAATATGATTTATTGAGCACAGCTAGCACTCAGAATCATGTTGATATCATTATTAGTTAGACAGTTATTGAGCAAAAACAATCGTCCGTTTATGGCGGTTATCTGGATCAACACTAAAATCTTAGCATTTTTAAGTTGGGCCATTACCAACATCTCCAAAAAATTTCAGCAAAACCTGTCCAGTAGGTTTTGCGTAATCTTGCTAACAAACTAACAAACATACGCCGGCAAAAACATAACCCACTTGGCGGAGGTAATAAGACAATATGGAACAACACAAAAGGAGACGATTGCATTTCTTAAAATGATATTATTATGATACTGTAAAATGTAATAGGATGCAATGTGATGTGATACATACAATACCAGGGATTTAACAATACCTTGTGTTACAAAACCAACACATTACAGAAATGCAAACAGAGCCTCTACAGCTTCTTGTCAACTTTCTCATATGCCACCTATCCCATGGGAGCAGTTTCTGGCTTTAATTACAACTTCCAGAAAGGAATCAATCTTCCTCTTGGTAGTCTTGTTTGCTTTTGTAGGCCACCAGCACATATTATTTAGTTTTGTCTCACAACTGAAAAAACTTCTCCAAGCAGCTTAAAGTCTCTCACAACCCTTAGAACACCACATAATCATGATCCAATAATGCTTCGGCATCAAACTAAACTAATGCTCATGAGCTTCTAAGAAAAACTTTTGAGTGATTTCAGTCGCGGCCTGTGTCAGCACTCCTCTCAGGAATCTGATTCACGTGGAATGTGAGCCATCGCTTCCTGTCTGCGTCCGCCCTGGGGTCACATGTGAGGTACGTGTTATGAGTCCTCGGCGGACTACAGGGACTAAATATGGCATGTCCACTCCTATCACAGCCTCCCTCTCTCTGTCTGTCTCATCATGACATCAGTCTGAGAGCTCTGCACGCCTTCCCTGTTGCCTGGGTGCAGCGGGGAAACAAGAAAACATGTGGCAGAGCCAAAAAACTGGAGGAAAGAGGGCAGAAAAAGGCCAAAGCTGGGGATTTAAAATCTAATGGGTAATTAAGGATGCATTTAGATGCCAGAAGGATTCGGGAAAGTAGAATGTTAGTAACTGCTGTTTACTAACATTATCGAATTCCTAAATTGCTTGAGTGTTTAAAGTAAAAGAAATATTGCCATTAGTGTGTTTGTCAAGCCTCAGTTGTCTAAAGCTTTGAAAAGGATATGTGGGAGATAAAAAAAAACAAAAACCTTCCACCAAGCGTCTATATGCCCAAGCAGTGTATACAACTGCCACACAGGGAAAGTGCCAAAGTGAGTCAACAAAAAAAAAACAAGATGTAAAGACAATGAAAATATTGCTTCATTAGCAAGAGTTGAACAGGAGGCTCAGTCTCAACTGCTTTTGATCTATGACATTTAAATCTAAACAGATTATCCTTGGGTCAGAGCGGACATCAGTACAAAGTTTGACAAAACAAAGAATCCTAACGCTTTAAGATATTGACCTCTTACCTATGACATCCAAAGTCTCAATTGTTTGTCCTTGAGTGAGAAAAGACATTTCAGAAGACTTGAAAGAAATTGTCCTCAAACATTCTGATGATATGAGAATAAACAGGTGGTGAATGTAAGCTTCAAACACCAGGACCTATGACCTCCAGTTTAAAGACAGTCCTTCAAGGCCTTCTCAGCATATTGCATTCACAAGCAAGGGATGAATATTAGACCTGATGACCTTGATATTTGACCTATGACTTTGAAATCTAAACCTTTCATTCTGAAGCAAGAGTAAACTTTTGTGCAAAGTTTGAAGAAAACCTTGCAAAGCTTCCTAAAATACTCTACTTACAAACAGTGGATGAACACATGGTACGCTCATGTTAATCTTTTAATTATGGCCCCTTAAGTTCTATCAGTACATCCTTAATCCTATGACTTCCACAATCAAGAAATACATTTGCAAAAAAATTAATTGTTGGTAAAACTGTGTTTCTTAGCAACATTTTAGGTTTTCCTTTTCAGATCAACCAATCAGGAAGCAAATATGCAGGTCAACTCGTGGGTTGGCTTATCTGTTCAGGGTTATTCTGGGCATGGATGGATTTCCATACCCACAATATTTGCCCAGAATAAATTTTCTTCAAAAAATTTTTTTTTTTTTTTTCATAGAAAGACATCACAGAGAGCACAATTTGTTAAAATAACCTTTAACCTTGCTCTTACTCTGTGAGCTGTGCAGCACAGAGACACTTCCATTTTTTCCCACAGTTTTTAGACAATTATATTTATGTATAGACGCACTACCCAGTGGATATAATTAGTGTTATATATACTTTTCAAAGAGGTGAGTGAGGATGAAAAGCCAAAGATAGGTTTACAGAGTTTTAAATATAGCAATATGGCGGCAAAAAAGTCAACCGTACGGTCACAATGTCAGTCAAAGGGTTAAGTCAAATGTACATTTGTGGGATTTTTGAAAAAAAATCCCACCAAATATCCTTGAGATATCATTCAAATTCCCTTTATTTTAAATATTGGATGTAACAGCAAGGGATGCAAATGAGGCCAAAACCCTTGACCTTTGATATATGCCCTCAAAATCTACCCAGTTTATCCCTACGCCAGAGAGGATATTTGCGCAAAGTATAAAGACAGTCCTTGAAGGCATACTCACCATATCACATTGACATGCAAGGTACGGATGCAAAGCCCAATGACCTTGACCTAGGACCCATGATTTTTACATTTCCTATCAGGGAACCCTTGAGTCAGAGTGCCCAAAGTTCAAAATCTTTTTGTTCTTGATGAGATGCAGCATTCAAAGGCAAGAGATCACTTAGGCCCAATGGTCTTTACTTTTAATCTAAACTACCAAAGTTTAACTTGTTCATCTTTGAGTCAGAGCTATGTATTAGTACATTCTTGAATAAGAGTGGTCATTCTTTACTTTTGACATCACATTTATTAACAAGTGACAAACATAAGAAACAACAACAACACTGACCTTTGGTCTATGAGCACGAAAATCTGGGCAGTTCATCCTTGAGTCAATGTGGACAATGTAGGACAGTATGAAGAGAATCCCCAAGAATATTCTTGAGATATTGAGTTCACAAGAATGGTCCCGTCAAACAGACAACCCAAAAACATCATTGTCTCTAGCCCTGGCTATACTGTTACCGAGGCATAGAAATACAAAAAAGTAAAAAGTGAGTCACAATGTCCAAACTGTCCCTTCCCGTGAAGCACTACACACTTCTTTGGCATCCATAAAGCTGTAAGCTGTTGACAAGATGTCAGCCAATTCAGAGGCTGAGCAGGAAGTGAAGCTTTCCAGTTGCCACTAAAGGGATGTTTCCAAACCATTTGTGTTGGCTAAGTGGGTAGAGACAAGAGGAAGTGCCAAGAAGACTTTGTGGGTAGATTGTTCCCACTGAACAAGTTGGGACCTCTGCCAGGCTTGTTGGCAGTGCCATTGCCATTTAATGTCAAAGATCCAGGCCGCGGGAGCCAAAAGTTTGGGCCACATATGGATAAAGACTGCCCTCTACAAAGCTCACACACGAGCGTCACAGCCTTGTAGTTTCAAGTCAAAATGAGATTGGCAGAAAGGAAATAAAATCACATATAGCAAAAATAAATATACTAAGCAAATTAAGTTATGTCATGCATATTGCAGAGTAGTGCTCTGCCAGTGGAGAATCAGCATGGGGTCATGTGGCATGTGGTATTGCCAAAACAAAGAACTTACTGGTGAAACAGTACAGCAAACATCAACCTTAATTTTGATTTTTTTGCTCAGTTTTGTCAAAACTTTCAAAATTGAGCAGAAAAGGTATCCATCTGCAAGAGTGTATTGCCTATCTTCCATGCCTATACTATTGTCATTGTTTCTTAAATAAGCTTAGCACACCATCATTTCTGCTGGCTAACATACTTGCTTTTTGAATTGTACATCATACAATCCTAATTTAACAACTCTAACCTATCCCTTTAAATTGCTAAAGGGCAAGTATGACTTGGACACTTAAGGGCTGTGGACCAGAGGAAGACCTGATTGTCTCTCAACTGAATGGAGAGGGATTGGAATCTCTAACTCTTGCTGGCATGTGTCAAAATAAGAAAGATCCTAAATGCCCGATTGTTTATACTGCTATGTAATTTACATGTAAATGTATATGGTTGGGATTAGTTAGTACTGCGTTGTAGTGGGCCCCCTGAAACATTAACAATCTTTGCTAGTGTTGCTTTAAATATCTTTTTTGATCCAGAGACTAGAGCAACACAAAGCAGCAACTTCTATTGTTACACTAGCAATGTGAAAGTGCAAAAAGCCTGTAGTTCCTAAAGTGTCCACTTGATGTCTTGTCAAAAAGTCATACTAGTCTCATTAACTTCCATGTTTTCATGCTTGCTTTTATCATAGGAATTAACATGGTTCAACCTAGTTCAAAAATGGTTCTGGTTCTGGTAGTTTTGGGTTCTATTGGTACACTCCACCTTCATTACTAATTCTATCTGATTATATTTGGACAAAGAGTTGTGCATAATGAATGGTGTGGCTTATTTAACTTAGATGCAGACATGTTGTAATTGTTTGAAAGGAGGAATAAGGCCTTGGCCACAACTCATTACCTTTCTCTAGGCTGACCAAAAGTAAAGCCTGGCTCACATCGCTGATGCTTTGCTGTGTGCCTTCTTGAATATTCATACTAGTGCACTGGTGTATCCATGTAATTCCGAAATTATCAGCCAAAACAAAGGTTGGCAGTGAGATTTGTATTCCGTTCCTGATATATTCTCTTCATTTTTACGAACTATAAACTATGATGGCATAAGCAGAGCATACTATGTCAGAGCATACAGCTGATTAAAACTAATCAGCAATCAAGTGCAACACCATTATTGCAACAAAGACATATCTGAGGAGTTGAAAACTAAGGCTGCTGAATCAGCTGAGGCAGAAGACAGGGACTTTTTTAGTGCTTGTTTGGCCACTGAATGAGACACAAATGAGGAAGTACACTTTTTATATATCCTCAAACAAATCTGCTTTGGTTTCTCTTCTGCAGCCTTTATTTTACATTACAGTACTCAAGAAATGCCAAAGATGAACTCAGAGACTGGGACACATCAGATGCTATACAGCAGACCAGACTCAGGACTTGCAGTGTTGAAGCTACATTTTTGGGACGGCAAGTGTCAGTTTAGGGCTATACAAATCTACAGTGTAGATACAGCACAGCTTTGACATAGCAATATAAGCCAGGCTTTAGTTTGAGACAGCATTTCCATTATGGCAGCCAAAGCTTTGCTTCAGAACCAGTGGTTGACGTCAATAAGACTACAACAACGTTTTGTAAAGTCTTTGGGAAGCACTAATAACTATTGACCTAAGTCCAAGTGTAGAATAAAAGCATTATCTTCTACCATTTCAATGGTCAATATGCAAGCCTCTGGATCTGCACCACATCCTAAAGGACAAATACTACTGTAAAGTAACATCTCCTCCTTTAGAGTGATGATGTTCAGTTTTACAGGCAGCAAATATCAACATGACAGGGATTAAAGTAAAGGTCATTTTAGCAAATTCCCACAGGAAGTACAACTTTTGAGGCCAAGAAGTAGTGAAAGGAAGTCCTCACAAACCAAACAGCCTCAGCCTCATCAATATTGACAAGAGTTTAAAGGCATGCTGTCAGCATGTTGGTCTGGTGGTCTACTGGCCTTACGATAGCTATGCTAATGTGACAGTTGAAAGCAAACTGTTAAATATTAACCTGCCCAAACCAAAGCATGTTGTCTCAGCTTTGAAGCAGATACAGATAAGATTTGTACTTGCCCCTTATCTTATTTGAAGTGTTGTTATCTACTGCTTTTCTCCTTGAACTTAGAAATTCATTTATTTTAATACCATGGAGCAATATAGTATAAAAAAGGGTTAGGGTTAGGGTTAAAAGCGGTATAGAAAATGAATGAATTAATATATTGCCAGATAGGGCAGTTTATCACATTTTGGTTGGAAATGCCTTGGTGGAGGTCTGCACTTCAAAGAGAATGCATTAATAGTTAAAGGGATTTACCCCCAGGTCCAAATAAGATGCCTTTATAATCACAAATCATTTTCCCATGCACATTTTCTGCATTTAACATTACTAAAGGGATGAGAAGCTGTAGGGGGCCTGATGTTGAACTCGGTTGCCAGCTGATGATCACTCCTGTAGGGAGTAAATGTGGTTTGGGACAAAACTTAAGACTATGTTTTCTTTGAACTCAGTCTTTGGACTATATAATTATATAGATTATATACTTATTTTGATGCAAAATAATGTTTGACCCAGTTAATATTGTGTAAAGATTAAAAAATGTTCAGGTTCTGGCTTTTAATCAAAAGTTTAGCTGGGGGGGTATCTGGGGGCACATTTAAGGTGTGCTCATAGCCCCACAGTTTGTAGCTACGCCCCTGCTCGAAATGCATCCTTTGGCAGCGGTGTGGATGCTTCCACACTGCCCGTCTCCTATACTCAAACATCTGCTTTATTCCGGCATTGCCCCGTTATTTCTCGTCACACCCACCTTCTATGAGCGGAGACTTGGAGAGATCTCTCCTGTCCTCAGGGAAGGACTCCGCCAGTCTTTTAAACAGCCGTCCCAAATCCGAATAACTCCTGTGCAAGTACAGAATATTCCTGTCCGACCACTCAGTCCGGATCTCGAAGAAGTCCTCTTCCTCTCCTCGCTGGCTGATGATGAGTCTGCGGATCCCGTTCACCCAGCAGTCCCGTACGAACATGTTGACCAGCGACGTGCCCTCAAACACCGCCGATGCCATCCCTCAGAGCCCGTCAGTCCAGCATGCTGCTCTGCCTCTGCCGGGACGGACACAGATACAGAAATAACTAAAGTTTGGTGAGTTTCCTCCTCTCTGTCTGTAAAGAAAAGGGTCAGCTCATCACATGCGTAATCTCAAACGTGGCATGGTTTGAGGAAAAAACAAACTGTTTAGAGTCCAAGATACCGCCCCTGTGAAATTGATCTGATGATATCGACCCAACAAAAGTTTATCTTCCGCGTCATCCTCTTTCACACGCTGAGAAAGTGTCCCAAAAAAGTCCAGAGATCTATGCTGTGTTTTTAAAAGTCAGGCTTTCCCTTACACAGCTTCTTAAACCCAAAAGATTTCTCCTCAAACTGACTGGATCTGCAGTTCGCTGCTCTTCTTTCTGCACAGTTTCCTCCCCTCTCCTTCCTCCCTCCCTCCTTCCTTCCTTCCTCCTTGACAACAGGGTATTATTATGCAAAGAATGCACACGGCTGCAAGAGGAAAACTGTCCATCAACTTCTCTATGGTCAGCAGACAGTTTTTTATAACCTTTACTAAGATCTTAGCTTAACTTTGGTTTTACTAAATGTGCAGCAAGCAAGTTTGGACTTAAGTTTGAAGGTCAAGTGTGTAGCAAGTAAGTCTGTACTCAGTGGGAAGTAATATGCTCTAAGTCATTGTGTCTGCTGGAGGTAAGGAGGCATTAAAGGGACAGTTTAGGTTTTTGTAAGCGGGGTTACTCAAGGCTTAAAGCACTAGTATATATGATTGCCACTAAAGCAACTTGTGAGCTTAGTCCCTGAGTGGACATAGCCAGGTACCAATGCTAAATTACCAGTCAATGGTGCCACCAAAAGCCTTGTAATTAACACACTTTTATATTAAAACTACACACAAAACATCAATGGCTAGACTGGATGCGACAGTAAAAAAACAGCAGTTTACTTTACTCAACAAAGCCCCCACAGCACTGAAACTTTTCATTTTAATAATTAGAACAAATTGGATATATCAACAAAGTTGATGTTCATTCAATGCAAATTTCTGGATCCTCACAACCACAGTAATATACCTGTGCTACCTGCAGTTTTCTATAATACCGATCAATATTCTCCAAAATTATAAACTACCCACTTAAAATGTGAGGCACAACAGAGGAACATGTTGTCTGTGTGCCCCCACCTGAACAGATAAAGTGCACACTTGAAGAAGTGAGTACTTGATGATGGATATTCTTAACAAAGTGTTTACTAGACAGGTGCTACTTCACAAAGGTTACTCCCAATGAAGTGAATATTTTTGGAAGTATACTAAATAAAATAGTGTGCCTAATGAAGCATACTATCAAAGTAAAAATTTTGAGGTAAATTTTTTTTAACATGTGCATACTTAAAAAGTGAATACTAGACAAAGGTTCTCTCAACAGAGTACATTTGTGAGGCAGTGTGTACTTAATGATGGATGAGTATCCAAAGTACATATTTGATGGATGATATTCTTCACAGAATGTGTACGAGACAAGCGTTACTATGTGATACCCTTGACAAATCATGCACTTGTTGAAATGTGCACTTGGCAAAGGACATCAACAATCTGTCAGTGATACGCACATCATGTTTACTAAGTGCACATTTAAAAAAGGATGAGTTTAATGACGTGGGTACTTAACTCACTCAAGGAAGGACATGGTGTGTTTTTGAGGAGGAATGTACTTGAAGACAGAAATTCTTCAATGAATTATGTGCTTGACTGTTGTAAACCTGACGTAGTGTATACTTGATGAAGGATACTCATGACAAAATGTGTACTTTTGTGTAAGATAGTCTTGACTAAGTGCACACTTGACAAATGATTCTGTTACTGAAGAACATACTAGACTAAAGGCCTTGGATTGTGTCAATAGACAACAGATATGCTCACGGTGCTCATTTTTTTCCAATTATATATTTGGGGCATTTTTTTAAGCCTTTATTGACAGACAGAGAGACAGCAGATTGTGAAAGTAGGTGAAAGAGAGCTGGGGGAGGACACTTTGCAAACAGGCCTCAGGCTGAATTCGAACCTGAGCCGGCAGAATAGGAATGGTTGCTTACCACTCAGCCAAACCAGCACCCCAAGTGCTCATTTTGTTGTGTTGTGCTTTTAGTGCCCTTAGTTAAAAAATATTAATCTTTTAAACCGCTCAAACACACTTTTAGTCACATCTTCAATGACCATCAAAATCAAGAAGCAACAGATATGACCTTTGACAACATCACTGACAGAAAAACTCATCTGACTCTTCAATTTAAGGCTAAAGTTTGAGCGATGGAGCTGCTACTAATTAACCTTGCAGTACAGCTCAATCTGTGGGATTCAATGTCTGTAATCAGGCAGATTCATTTTACAAAGCTCCAAGCTGGAATGATAGAGCTCAGTCTGCAGAGGCACTGGAATCAGCATCCTCTGAACAGAAAGAGACGAGAGGGATGGCAGCAAGGGGTGACTGCAGGCCTGTAAGCGATTAGCATGAATGCTAATCGCTGCTTGTGTAGCGATTAGCATGAATGCTGCCTTCTGTAATGACAGTTTTATAAGGACTGGACAACAATTCTTAGTTTAAAGAAAAACAAAGAGCAATAATGAAAGCATTTCTCAATAAAAAATATTTATTTTCACCCCTCTCCTGGCAGGTTTTGGCAAGAGTTAGATTTAAAAATTGAACTGCCTATATGGTGTGTCAGGTTAGCTAACGTCAGGACATGGCCATTTCATGTTTTTCAGGATGTTTCTTTGGCAACACAATAGTAGGAAAACAGAGTAATTTAAAACCACTATTAAATGAAGGAAGCAGAATTAACTTTCGAAATCCAGCAACAATTAGCACTGTTGACAACCACAGTCCTCTGAAATTGAGGTTGTGGACACCATGGACTCCGGCCCATCTTTGTAGGAAATAATCTCTTTCTTACATTTTTTTTCAGGCTCCAATAGTTCCATTTCTTAGTATGTGGATATACTGCTGCACATTTCATTTTAGGCATGACTGATCATTGTGCTTCACTGAGTAAGGGCTCCTGTATTATCAGAAAATCCCTCTCCATTTTGAGTTATAAGAGCCTCCGTCTGTTTTGAATGGTGCTTCAATCTGTGGTTGGCCACATTTACAGAATCAGCACATTCTTATTTTGTACCCCATTTCTGTCTAATTCCTCTGAAGAAGTAAACTTCAAATGGAAAAAAGACTTTTGCCCACTCATCCTTAAAAGCTTACTCCTGCAGAATTCTAAATCACTCGTCTCCTGTTGCTACAAAGCTGTGGTCAAAACTTTGAGTGGGAAAGAGAGGGAGCAGAAGGAATTGTTCAGGGTTTGCTCGGCCAGAGACTGATGGTTTACCGGAGAGTCAGCAGTTTGTTCATGTTTAAATGTTAGGGATGAAAAGATCTGAACAGTTTTTTCAAAATGAGTAGGAGGATGACGCAAAATAAATCTGGATATTTTTTTAAAGATTTAGAATTAGGCTTGAACTAACAAAAAGAAAATAAAGGGTCACCCTTTAATGGTCAGTGGAATATTTATATTGTAAGTTGTATTTTGCCAAGAAAATTCACAAGAAATACATAGATACCAATGTAATATACTGTATGTATTTTAAAGTTCACACTTTGCAAAATACACTTTTGAATGATTTTATACAAAAAATATGTCCATGACCTTTCTGCAAGCCACCCAACATGAGGAAAATTCCCCTCTCTCTGTTTGTGGTTTGCTTCACCTTTCGAAAATTGTGTGCTCAAATTATTCTCCATTAAAGGGCACATCATATCCATCAGAGACACTCCCTCAGCCAGGTGTTTGTTCAGTGATGCCCACTAATGGCTCTAGTATTAGGCATACATCTGGGCATGTCTGTGCCGCCACAGTAAACATCAGCGCACAGATCTGAAAAGTTGATGTCACATCCACCGCTTAAGAGGAAATTTGACCACAACACAGGGGATAAGAGGGAGAAAGAGGGCTGAACAAAAACTTTTGGTTTTCATCTTGAGTTTGTGTCTCTGAAACATGTAAAAACATTGTCATACTTGTGAATTTAGTTTTAAACTTGTTGTAGATGAGTTTAAAAAAGAAAAAGTAGCAAGTTATTTAAAGAGCTCTTTTCGGCTTTTTGGAGTTTTATATGGCCCTAAATAAGTTTTATATCTCCCCTGCATAAGAAAATACTACCTTGAACAAGCCTAGTGCAGAGCAGAGATGGTAGAGTGAATACAGAGTTGTTGGCAACATGGCACTGAATAATACTGAATACTGACCAATCATCAGAGTAGACAGGTCAACCAATCAGAGCGGATGGGAAAAAAAGACCTTTAAAGAGGCAGGAACTCCAACAGAGCATCTCACTCAGACTGAGAATACAGGTGGATCAGAGGTACTCATTCTATGAATACTAGAAGATGTTTTGAACGTTAGGAATTGTGAACATACCCAAGCAACAACATTTATGAACTTAAGTAAAGGCAAAGTCATAGGTCTTTGATAGTAACATAATTAGCTATTATTTGCATTTTGACCTTTACTGATAGTGGAGAGACAGCGGATAGATTTGGAAAGAGGGAAAGAGAGCAAAGGAAGACACGTGGCAAATAGGTTTCAAGTGAAAATTAAACCAGGGCCGTCTATGCAAGGCAAGAGCCTTCATTTGTGATGCATGCAAGGCTATCACTTACTCCGCGAAACAAGCCCACCCAAGTAATTTAATTTTTGGGACTGAAGAATGAGTAAAGTAATATTAATCCTTTTTAAGGGAGAAATGAGTAAACAGTTACTTATAAATTTTGAGTAAGTCATCCAACACTGGTCAAGAAGAGAACAATGGACTCGCTATTCTTCAAAAAGAACATGAGGCATGAATCTTTCAACATATCAAGAAAATGAACCCAACTTGCTTAGCTAAATACCGTTATGTAGATTTGCAGGCTTTGCTGTATGTAACCAAAAGGTCTCAAAGGAAACAGCTGTTGAATTTCTAATGCTGAAATGCTAGTCTTATAGACTTAAGGTTGCTTGGCATCGTGAGAGCATCATTTGTGTCACACTGCAACAGTGCAAAAAGTGTGAAATCTAATCCAGCTGAAAGATTAGTGTCGGAGCTATTTTTCCATGTTATTGTTAAAATTTGAAGTATTTTGTGTTTGTTTTGTTTTGTAAACACCAGGGGGCAATAGGCACTGTGCCGGGTGGTGATTCGTCAGGATTCCCACATAGGTAGGGGGTGGGTCATTGGGGTTCATGCACCAGGAAGGGGATACAGGTTTTTTACCAGGTCGATGAGACGTGGCTAAAAATGTTTGTTAATCCTTTTCATCCGAGTAAATGACAAAAAAGCTATATCTTGAGTGGACATTGAATTTTCTTATTGCCTGCGTACGACCCAACCGGAATGGTGCATCGTGGCTGTTTGTCAAAGTTGGTTACATTTTTTAGAAAGCCCTTTTTTAATGACAAATAACCACTACAATTAGATAAAATAACATGGTGACAACAGAACTGAAGAGGCCTCTTTTCTGGTCTCTGGGCTGTGGACGCTTTCAAGCCATGAAGACGTGAACCATTTTCTTTATCCCCTTTCTCAAAGCAAACATAAATTTCATCCTCCGACAAGGCCATATGCTTCCGCCATACACCCAAACTTCGTCTTCTCTGTTATAAATCCTTTGCCAGCCTTGCCTCTTTCATAAAATCAAACAGCAGAGGCTCATAAAGTGAAGAGGGTAGAGAAGAGATCAGGGAACATAAAGTTGGACACATCTGTCAGGAAACAAAGAACTTCTACGTTGATGGGAGCAGGCGTTTCCTCTCTATTGAGCAGTATTGTGAGCGGTGGCAAAACTTTACTTAAAGGAAGTCATTCTGAGCCATAATTCTGTCCCCCAGCAGACAAAACCCAGAGAAGGATGCAGGGGTTGAGGTGACTGTGGGTTAGAGGACGGTCCGAGTGTTTTTTTCTCTTTAACAGGCGGTATAATGGACTGTGGTTGTCGTCACCGTGCATCTGTTGGACCTGATGTTTTATGGCCTCGTCCTTATTGTGTCTCCAGTGAGGCTTAGAGAGCAGGGACCCTTTAAGAGTGGAGGCAGGCTTAACGTCTGTCTGCTTTATTTCTTCTCTTTGGAAATCCTTGTTCCAGCGAGAAGTCATAAATCTGATCTCTGAGTTTGAGGCACAAATATCTTGAATGTTGGCTCTTGGTTCTTATTTTATTTGACATGCCTGCATAGTTTTGGTTGCAAATATTAGCCATGGAATAAAATCTTAATTAATAGTTAAATTGGCTGTTTCTACTGTATGTAGCAAGCTAGAGTCAAGGATTTATTTAACAACAACTTTCTTTTTTTTTTTTTTTGTTTTTTTAGATTTTTTTTGGCCATTTTGTGCCCTTATTGACAGGAGAGACTGACAGTGGATAGGCCTGTGAAAGGGGCCCAGAGAGAGAGGGGAAGACACCCTGCAAACTGGCCACAGGCTGGACCCGAACCAGGGCCGGCAGAAACATGCACATGGGTTGTGCCTGGCTGCCCACCACTCTGCCAAACTGGCACCCCTTAACTACAACTGTCAACAAGGTGCTAATTAGATACGCAAACCTCAATTCCAATGAAATTTATTTAGCATCCTTTGCTTAGGCTTCACCCTAGTTCTAGGGCATTTATCAGCAATGCAACAGCCATTAACTGCAGCTACTGTGGTTACTTGTGGCAGGTGGCTGTGCAACAGTTTTAACAGAGCATTTGGCAGGGATTTTGGACCCATTGAGATAAATGTATACAGATATACTTCAATGAAGTTGTAAATCTGGTGCTGGCTTTGTGGTTGTACAACATAACCATTTAGCTAGCTGTTGCTTGTAACCCGTTCTCTGACTTAGACGTTTTTCTTCTCATATGACTGAGCGTGTAAATGAGAAAGTGCAATTCACAAAATGTTTCATTATTCCTTTACAACTTTTAGCAAAAACTACCATGTTCAAAATTCATGTATTTGATGTGTTGCCTGTTGTCGTCTGCTAAATTGTTCATGTAAAGCCATAAAGTAAACACAGAAAATCTTCATCCATACAGAGTGGTCTCCTGCATGATAAATCACACCCCATATACGACACACTGTCAGACAGTTTTCTCTCCAGACTGCATAAATACACAGCATGAACCACACACAGTACACCTCCATGATTTACTGGGCACACAGGGACACAGGTCTCAACTAATGGAATCTCTAATGTTTCCATGACCGACACTTAAATCTGTGGTGAGACCTCCAGCCTCCAACTTCATCATATAAATCTAACATTTACTGTAAATCTGAGATAAGCTTGACCACAGACGGCCCAGACTGTGAGTTACAGCCTCTAGACACTCTATGTTTAGCGACTAGACATGTATTTACTGTGTACTGGATGACCTTGAGCTCAAATCTGGAATAAATATAATAACAAAAAATATATAATAAAAAAGCCAAAGCCAAAGCTCGATGACACTATAACTGATGATGATAATTAAACACCTGCAGAGCCATTACCAATCAGTAGCTCTCCTCCCATCTGCCAACATGTCAACATTAATGCTGCTCTAACTGCACATCTCTATCACTTTCACGCTGCTGTGCTTGAGACACCACAGCTGCCTCAACAGCAACACAATTTACTGCTTCATATAAAACTGTCAGACTTGAATAAGAAACACTTTTAAAAGCTCTGCATCTTTGAATGTTGTGGTTTCACATAGTTCACAGTCAGACTGGAAGCACAGCTTTGAATTTCCAGATTTGGATTTCTCATCTTGTCAGATTTGTAGATTTCAACTTAAGACCTTTCTTGTTAATTGTCGCTTGGTGGTTTTATTTCTGGAAAGGGTTTTCTAAAGTGCATGTGAAAAGCAGGTATTTAAAGGCTTTGAGCCCAACATATTTCTCTGTGAGATAGTAAACAGTCAGTCTAAGCAAAGTAAAACTCAGACAGCACAGAGGACCTTGTACACAATTGTACAATATGTCCAAATACCCATGTGCAGTCTTGCAAAATGTATCAGTGTTGATGTGATTCTTGATTTTCTTCATGCCTCTATGCCACAGCTGCTCATGGATGATTATTCACAGGATCAAATCATATCACTGTTTTTTATGCTGTTAAATGTATAAAGTAACAATGCAATTAAATGCATTTAAAAGGCTGTTAACAAAACCCACGTCAACATTTACAGTCATAAACTACAAGGGCTCATGGAGAACAAACCTCCACTAATGCATTTCCGACAATGTCAGATTCATTGTGATAAATCCGGAAAAAGCTTGCACTGTTTAAAAAACCCTTGGAAAAGTTCCTGAATTTACATCCAGATTCAGATCACCAAAATGTAATCACTTCTCCCTTGTGCCATGAACAACATTCCCTAACAGACAACCAGACAAACAGAAGCAAAAACATGCCCTCCTTGGCAGAGGTGGCAATTACCATGGAAACAAATCTTCTCACTGATGATCTCTTTTGTGTTTTTAGATTATATGTAGATGCATCGTATTAACTGAAGTCTGTTTTCCAACAAGGGTAGAGCTCACATGAGCTTGAATTTGCAAATGAAACCAAGACGCATTTTTGTGGAACAAACCAAAGGGCCCCAGCAAGGGGCACATGGTACATGAGGGGCCCCCAATACCACATGATCCACTGTTATATTTCCAGGGCCATTCTGTGGTACAGGCAAACCATGAAGCATTTTAAAACCCACATTTCTCTGTTTCTCCCCCTTGCTCTTTTCCACTATCTAAAGGCCTATCTCGTATACATGGTGTTTCTACATTTACTGCTGCATAAACAGCAGTGGGCTGCATGTTATGTGCGTTCTTACTCTTCTAAAGAAATCCTAGCTTCTGAAAATACTGGTCTGTAACTTTTTTTTACAGGGTTTTGAATAACTCTGGCACATCTAGAAGACATGAAGATAGTTTTTACTTTTAAACATAGCTTGATGGGCCAACTCCGCAATAAAGCACAGGCTATCATTTTGGAGGGAAGATTGGAAACCCCTTTCAAAAATGTGCTAGAGGAAAGCATTTGAAACCAATACTCTTGTAAGTAAAACAAGATGAAAACTGTTTCTTTTTCTTATGTCTTACATATTTACTGTGAAGCCCCGTTTGTATCAACCATCGTACCAGATTTCAATTTACGTTGATTGAGTCCGTAAAAAAGTTAGAATTCTGACTTTAATTCTGAGACTTTTTTTCTCAGAAATAAAGTCAGAATTCTGACTTTTTCACAAACTTAAAAAATAGGTTTCGGCTTCTTCTCACTCCTTTTAAGACATGTAACATCTATACAAGTGCTAATTGTCTTTTTCTCTGACTGTACTCTAATTTTTGCCTTTTGTTATTTGTTTGAAATACAATAATCAATCAATCAACTCTCCCTTTAATGCCAGATAATGCAGCCTATTAGCTACTATAGTCTGACTGGTCAGTCGCCCAGTGCAATACTTAGTGAACATGAGTGTTTTTTCTGAGTTTGAGAGAGAAAAACCTGTACGCTGGCATGAAAACGTTTGCTTACACCAGCACACACCCTGGTGGACAACATACGAACTCAAGTCCACAGGCCTTATTGCTGCATGCCGCCGGGCCAACAGGGGGAGCATTAATAATTGATACCGTGCACTGCTGTGGTCAAAATAACCAACGAAGAAGAAAGGGCCCCCTCGGCTGAGGAAAATGGCCGACATTGAGATGGACATCGCGTCCAGGAGAATGAATAATGGCAACGAACACGTGTAAGTCGTTTATTTAAAGATTAAATGCTCAGAGTCTAAGCTGTAAACACCTGTGTTATCCGAAATAAAGAGTAAACGTTCGGGCTGCGGGTGTTAGCGTGCTAGCAGGCTCACGCTGTCAGAGCTGAAATAGTTGTCAACGGCTGGCTTACGTGTTAGCATGTTAGCTCATGTACTTTAGCATACGTAACATTAACTCTCGCTGAAACCCTGGGCTGCGGGATTCTACCTCAGCTGCAGGGTCTGATAGTTTTAGTAGAACCTAATTTCTTGGATTAGCACAGCCTAGCGTTTCTACTAAGTACTTTGCAGATGTATAGCAGCGATAGTTAGCATAGTTTAGAGCTAACCCTGTGCTCACTGAACAGGTAGCATGCTCTTGCTAATGTGTTACATCCGTATTGGCGGTTCTGGTCGGTGTAAGGGCTAACCTTTAAAGTTTGCAAAGTGAAAACTGGACCAGGCTTTTCTCACCAGGAATTTTTGCGCTTATTTCGTATTCATTGCTGACTTACTTTGTATTATTTTTAAAGTCAACTCATTACATAATCACATTTCACATAGTGTCAACGACAGAGCTAGCCAATTGGTGTGTGTCTCTGAGTGACGCATTACCCGCTTAAACACATGGATGTAGTCCCAGCAACAGGTCATGGACCTAATACAGGGATATGGATGTTTAGTATACGTGGTGAACACAAAAGGAGTGAAATAAATAGCCATCACAGCCCTGCTATTTCCTTCAGAAGTCACTGGTGCCCTGGTTGCCCATGGTTACAGTGTTGGAGGAAAGACAACAAAAAGAGAGCCTTGTGCCAGCTCTGGCCCTCAGTCTACATTAGGTCATCATCAACCAGGGTTAGATGTGGTTTGACGTTAATAACTGTTTATTTGACTTGTTAGTTGTAGTGTAAAAATGGTTGGGAATTAATGGCATATTTGAAAACAGTATTTGAGTTTTATGCAGTTCTAGTACACATGAAATGCAATTGATACCTGTTTTTATGCCACCACAATATGAACTTCTTAAATTAATGGGGATGCACAATGTTACTGGATCACTATCAATATTTTGATTATCGTAATGGGGAGATATGACAGTGTTGTGCAGTAGTTTGGCTGCAGCCTTTCACCATTCAAATCCTATTTTTTGGCTAAGATTTCATAAAATTACGGGTATCAGCAGATATTGGCCTAAGAAGAGAAATATCTGTATCTGTATATTGGCCATACATATCAGTAATTTTGGCAAAATACACGAATTTACAGTGAAATAAAAATATTGTTATCAGCAATAATAAGTTCTGAAATAATGGCATGACCAGATATTCTGTCTTTAAAGTAGTATTTAGCATTGAGGCCCATTGCGTTCTTTGTTAAGCAACAATGTCACTTCAACATATCAGTGTTTAGCACATAAGGAGTTTGATGCACCACATCCATGTTACTTGCCACTTGTTCTCGGGAGCAAAACTCTATCAGTTTCTCTCAGTTCTGGTCATATAAAGGTCTTAAGCCCTAAATTTGTTATTTTTAAGTGTGAACCCTGCAGATTGTGTTGCCGTCTGCCTCCCTAGCTCGCTCTTACTCTGTTTGCAGCAGACTGAAAGTTAAAATGAAATCCTAATTAAATGAAAATGGGCCTTTAAAGAGTGTATCTGCTGACCAGCTTATTAAAGTTACTGATGTTGTTTGCGACCAAGGGCGCAGCATGGACACACCATAGGCAGAGGTGTCTATTTAGCACAGGGGTGTCAAACTGATCCAGTTAAGAGCCACTGTGGCTGCAGGTTTTCATTCCAACCAAGCAAGAACACACCTGATCCAACAAATCAACTTTGTAAAGACAATCCAGTTGATTGAATAATTTGCATCAGCTGTGTTCTTGCTTGGTTGGAATAAAAACCTGCAGCCACAGTGGCCCTTTACTGGATCAGTTTGACACCTGTGATTTAGCAGATGTGGCATAAGCCTGTATCCTTCCTGCTTGTTTGTGTGAAATTTTCAATGTGTTTCTGAGATCCTCATTTGAATAACTGTG
This sequence comes from Cetoscarus ocellatus, assembly GCA_037902135.1. NCBI lineage: Eukaryota > Metazoa > Chordata > Actinopteri > Labriformes > Labridae > Cetoscarus > Cetoscarus ocellatus. The sequence goes on from JBAMNC010001676.1 coordinate 326,095, forward strand.
TGCACTAAAAGCTTAGGACGCTTAAGGGAGAATTTCTTTTGTATGACTTTTATCTTTTTCTTGTTGGTTGTTGATTGAATTGCTCAGAGGTGATCCTTTAAAAAATCTACAGAAGTGTTGCTGTAAAATAATCTGTTTTTCTTTCTCAACATCAACCTGTAATAATTTTTGCTGATTCTTAAAACAGGAAGCAAGATCTGGAAAGCCAGGAAAGAAGTGGAAATGAAGACAGTGGAGATATGTCCGAGGAAGAAGAGGAGGAAGAGGTAGGGGTGGACTACAGCAAGACCTAAATAATCCTAGTGGTATGATGCCATGATTCTGATCTAAGCTTTATACCATAAACTGAGATTCATTTATCATTACCTCTATATTTTTTCCTGCCTTATGTGCTCGTTATTGTCCTTTATGCCTTAGCCATGATATGGACCTTCGTACCAAGAAATACGTTTTGTCCTAAATCCCTAACTCATACCCTACTCCCTTTTCGTTTTACTAAGAGTTCATTGAAGAGGCCCCACCACTGGGCCTCACTGATAAGCACTCAGTGAAAAGAACCCTAACCACCCCACTGCCAAGTTAAACTTCTATAAACGCTGTGAATCCTGAATAAAGTTGACCTCAGTTACTCGTTTCATTATTTCTACAAGTGTGAAACAAGGGTGATCAAAAGAAGACTATCTGCATTTGCACATTTCTTTTTCAAATTGTAGGCAATGAAATTAAAGTGAAGCTGGATGCATTGAGCTGATTTTCTCTCTTTTGTTATAGGAGGAGGCAGTGACTAATGGCGAGAAAACAGAGGAAGGGTCCAAACATCACAGCAGCAGCAGTGGGAAACACAAAAGGAAAAAACACAAGCATCGTAGTAAGCACAAAAAACACAAACATGCCTCCGACGAGGACAAGGACCGCAAACGAAAACATCGTCACAAACACAGGAAACATAAACGCAAGGAGGCCTCCTCACCCTTGGGCTCTGGCCTCTTCAGCTCCTCCAGCCACAGAAAAGTGGAGTCCTCCCCCTCCTCGGGACATCCAAGTCTGGACGACAGGGCCCTGTTGGAGGATTTGGAGAAACAGAGGGCCATGATAAAAGCTGAGCTGGACAGCCAGTTGATGGAGGGCAAGGTTCAGTCAGGCATGGGTTTGATCCTCCAGGGTTATAACTCTGGATCTGAAGAGGACGGAGATGCCCGAGTCAGAAACGGAGAGCAGCGTCAAAGGGGCACCTCAGGTAAACCCATCTCTCCCAGAGGTGGGAAAGAGCGGGAAATCTAGAAGGGACTCAACAGAAGGTGGCAAGTCCACCTCGAAGCGTCGCAGTAGGAGTAAATCTGTGGACAGGTCAGGACAGAAGGAGCCTAAGCAGGATAAGGTGACCAAAAGCACCAAGGACTCAAGTGCAAAAGACAGAGGCCGAGGCAGGAGTAGGTCAAAAGAAAGGAAGCGCTCCGACAGCACTGACAGGTCCAAAGACAGGAGCAGGAAGTCCAACTCCCCATCCAGCTGGAGAGGGGAGCAGAAAGGCAGCCGCGTTGAGAAACGTCCCTCCCCACAGCGAGATGACAGACCAAACCAGGACAGAATGAGCCGCAGGTCCAGATCACCTGGGCGAGAGAGACCCGGCAGATCGGATGCTGACCGGGACAAACGGCCCGCAAAATCTCCATCCAAGGATGCTTCATCTGGGAAAGAAAACCGCTCACCTCACAGACGAGCGCTTCACAGCCCTGTTAGGAAGCGCAGTGCATCCCCTCGCCACAGAGATGCCCCTCAGCCCTCATCCACTGCCTCAGACAGGACATCCAAACAGAGCCACTCACCATCCAGAACACGATCACCCCCGAGGAGAGGCCGCAGTCGCTCACCGGACACCAGGCGGAGGGATGCTGACAGGCAGGACTCACCAGTTAGGTTAGTGAAAAGAATTTTTATAGGCTTTACTTCTTACAGTGGATGTGGTTAAATTACAAAGGAACTCGATGCCTGATTCACTTATGTAGAAAAAACCTGAATTTATCAGGGTGAGCTGCATGTGTGAATGCAAATAGCATAGGTTTTCACCCAGACTATCACCTGATGTTTCTCTGCTGGCCTCTTGCATGCAGTGACCATGTTTTGGGATGCGACTTGGCTGTTTTCTGTGTAAGAAATTTGGATAAAGTTACACTCACGTTAGGCCAAGTGACTCTGCACCAGACCAGACCACAATCTTAACCCCACCCTTCCCCTCCCTTGCCAGCATCCACATTGCTCCTGGTCCTGTCAGCTTCAGCACAGTTATCCGTTGTACATATGCTCTAATGTCAGAAAACGACACTCATGGCTATCTATCCTCTGAGTTTTTTGGGTTTGTTCCAGCTGACAGAGTGTTTGAGTTTGCCTAAACTTTGAATAAACACTGGTCCTCTGCTTAGAGTTGATTTGAATCATTGGCCACGATTTTTAAATACTGTTCAGAGGGACCAATCAACAATTGACGCATGAGCATCCATGCTTTGCAGAAACACATCTCCACCAACCATGTTACAGCAGAGGGAACAGAACACTTTGACGTGTCAAACAAACTTGACTTTTTGGGTCAAATGTGCAGTCGTATTATAAAGATTGCCAGGTCTGACTACATCTAAAACCATATCTTTTTTTAAATTATCCTGGATATGCTTTGTTTGACACTTTAAAAAAGCAGTGTGGCATTAAACAATTAATACAAGTCTGTGAACAATCTTTTTACTGCATAATATTGTGACCAAGATCATGAAAAGTCAATTGGAGAAAAGGCTAAACGACCAGTAGTCTAACTGTGAGAGGACTGGTACATGTGCAATTTAAAGTTTTGATGGAACCAGATTGTAAAACTTGTTGCAAATTTAACATAAACCTGATAATATCAATACATTAATTAATACCCATGCAAGAAAAATCCAAGTGCTTGGTTCCCAGTAATAAGTAATTTCTTCATATGCACAAAAATTTCAGGCAAAACCTCTGTATATTATCTTAAAGCACTTGTGATTTACTACACTTGAGTAGCAGGTTGCAGATTTGGGGTATAACTGAAGATCTGAATCTTCTTTGAAAGCGCCTTTGCTCTTCAGTGCTATTGAGTTTAAGAAATAGCATTGTATTTTTTAAAATTTGGCTTTTAGGGACTGGAGTTTCCAGCTTACACTGGGAAACCATACCAGTACCCTGGAAATGTTTTTCTTAACCGCCTGCTCAGGGTAATAAGACCAGTAAAGCATTTTATTTGATACTTTTTGATATCTTGTGTTTTAAAAATATTAATAACAGGAAAAATCAGACATTTATTTCACTAGAAACATGCCGGATGAGAATACATCATCAAAGATTTAGACATATTACTGCACTTTGTTATTGAACAAGAGGATTGGCAACATATTTGTTCAATCTAGATTGTGAGCTGGTGTTTGTCGGCGTTTTTATATTTATTTATATAAGAATTACGCCACATGGAACTGTTCTGTGGGTGAAAATAACACATTGACAGCTATCAATATGCTTGAATTTTATCTTTTTCATGTCCAAGTTTAAATTCTGGTGTCATGACACCCCTCTTAAAATGCATGGCTTTGTAAAAGGTGGGAGAGTCAATCATTTTGATGACCTTACTGAAATGTAAATGTCCTAACCCTCACTGGATCAGAACCTGCATCCTGATGACCATGTAAATGCCCTTGGTGAAATGCCTAACATTTTGAAAATAGTCTGATTTTAATGATCTACATAGGTCAAATATTAACCAGTAAAATCAAGCTGATCAAAGTTTCATTAGATATTTCATCACAATAGAAATGCATTGTTTTTGAACACTGTCATTGGTATTTGTAAAATGTCCTCATCCGCTCATCTGTCCTCTACTTTTGCTTTTACTCAGGAAGCGTCCCCGAGCAGACACAGGGCAGGTTAGAGACCGATCCCGGGAGAACAGTCCCAGATCATCATCTCGCCGCAGGATGAGCCGGTCACCTCTAAGACGGAGGTCCCCATCACCACGACGACGGTCCCGCTCTTCCCCTCGCAGACGCTCTCCACTGGGACGCAGGTAATGGCTCTTTTTACTTATCCTTCATTTGTCTCCGCTCACAGCAGAGAAGTCTTCCTCTACACCTCTTACATAATCAAAGACACACTGGGGCTTTCTAATTTTAGTCAAGCATCTGTCGTGTTTTTTGGGAGGTATGACTTTCATAAGTCTGTGAATAAGTTCATTTCATTTGATGTGTTTCTTTTCCAGCTCAAACTTTTATAAGATCCAATAAATCGACTGCTCTCACATTTTCTATTTGAAGGTCCGGGGAGAGAGATCGGTACGGGAGGCTCAGACAGTACAGACGCTCATCGTCCAGAGATCGCGAGAGGAGAAGACGACGCAGCAGAGACGAGGACAAATTCAAGGGCAGTCTGTCAGAGGGGATGAAAGTGGACCAGGAGTCCTCAGAGGAGGAAGTGTGAGTTCTTAGAAGTTAAATGCAGTTGAAAATGGAGACGTCTCCCTCCTGCATCTATTAGACAGTTCTAATGTTTCTGTTACTTAATTGAACATCGCCCTCTATTTAGTTCAGACATGAAGATCGTCTTTAAGCCAGAATATTAGTACTCTGTTCCTCTCAGGTCCTGTGTTAAAAACATATTGGTAAATTATTATTAAATTAAGAATTAACAGGGTGCTTGTTTGGCGGAGTGGTAAGCAACCAGGTGTGACCCATATTCATACTTTTGCCAGTCCGGGTTCGAATCCAGCCTGTGGCCAGTTTGCAGTGTTTTCCCCTACTCTCTCACCCCCTGTCACAAGCCTGTCCACTTTCTCTCTCTCCTGTCAATAAAGACACAAAATGACCAAAAAATAGTCTTAAAAAAATAAAATAAAATAATTAAGAATTAACTAATCAGATGTATTAATAAACTTTCTCAATTATTTTAATCAGTGGTTCTCAACTGGTCTGGCTTTGAGGCCCACCATCACCCTTTAATTTCAAGCGACCCAAGTTGAGGGAAAATGTTCAACTTCTCAAATTTATTTAATAAAAATATTGCTGCACTTTGAACCGGAGATAATACAGGATATCAAAGTGTGCCAATAAAAAAGAAGTTTAGCGATGCTAGAGAGGGAAATATTCCTTTTTACACTCAATTAGCTGCATTTTAATTGAAAAAAGTGCATCTTAGGGACACAAGGTGTTAAGTGATAATATCAATCAGTAGCACTTAATAAGCCATTGACCATGGGGCTGTCACAACACACAAAACACTTCAGTAACTTCAGCCTTTTTAGACAGACTTCACAATGCTTTAATGAACAAAAATGAAATAAAAAAGTCCAACTACTGAGGAGTCATTTAAAAAAGTAATATGTAGCTTAAGCTGAGTACTTACTTACTGAATATGTAACAAACACCCTTTGATTAAAATGTGTGTCATTTAGCATCACAGAGTAGTATTGCCACCTATTGTTAAGGAGTGTGAAAAGACCCAAACCCTCCACTGTATAAAAAGACCCTTCAAAATAAAAGCACAGGACTTTTTTCCTAACATTTTTTATGCCCAGGCAAAGACTCACGACCCATTGAAAAAGGGTCCACGACCCACAAGTTGAGAATCACTGATTTAAATGATTTAAATCATTTCAATGTAATCTAACAAAATCATTAAGTTTTAAACATTGTTAAACTATTACACCCACTCATTTTAAATCATGCTTTATGCTGAAATGTTCCAACTAATTCATAATTTTAACTCAAACTTATGCATTTTAACTAATTTTAACTACTTTAATGTTTGAAATATATTCCAAACTTGATATTAACGTTTATGGTCTATACTCAAATCACATAATCTTAATCCAAATCAGACTGCCTATGTAAGTTTATGAAAGTAAATGAAAGATAAATCCTTAAATATGTGCGACCTCAAACCTCCAGTGTCACTATGTTAATATTTAACACTATTTTAAATGAACAGGGCTTAAATGATCAATAAACACAAGCATTTTAGTCTCAGTCACTCAATTAAAGTTATTCTATTTGTCAGTGTGATTAAATTAAAGTTTGCTCACCATGGCATCTCTGGGGTCTCCATGTGGTGATGCCACCGAACACTCTGTGTGACAAAAGGGTGACACACCTGTTTCTGAGCCTACTTATTGCCTCAGCCCTACCATCCCCCTCTCTACCTGCATTTAGAGGTCTGACCTGATCCTGACGTCACCCTCTGGTGGAAAAGACTTAAATTACTGCTAAGTAAATTAAAACCATGACATAAACTCAAATGCAGAATGTCTTTAGATTGTCTTATAATATGCATTTTAATTGAAAATATCAAGTTGAAGGGGCCCCTCTGTCTTAGAACAGATCATTTTGCTCCATATTTCTTACAGCAGTGTTGTGTTACAGGTTGGAGGACTTTGATGGAGAGGAAGTGGATGAAGAGGCTCTCATTGAACAGCGCCGCCAGCAGCGCATGGCCATCGTCCAGGTCTGTATCCTCCATGTTTTCAGATTCATCAATAAAAGTACATGAGTTCTTCGACCAGTTTATTTGGCTCACTAAAACAATACAGAGTTGCTTTTTAATTCTGTGTGGAAAAATGGTAACATTTTTGTTACCCCAAAATGTCAGCTGTGCACTTTTTACTGTGATGAATATACCAGCACATGATACTAAAAGGTGTTGTTGTTACTGCCCCCTTTCATGGTTTATTAATGCACATAGCTGCTTTTCTGTACAATGCATGCTGGGGTACACTACAAGTCGGAATCGAGGCTGCACCACATTTGAAGAGTTTTTAGGTCATCAGGTCATTGTCCTTTATTTAAAACACTGGTTATGTGCTGTGAATGAACCTTGTGAAGTGTGGTATGATTGAAAAGACTTCATAAGAAGTGTTCCTCCATACGAGGCCCATTTAAACTGCACACAGGTGTCACCCTCCAGCCTGCACTCCTGCCACTTCAGCTGTAATCAGACCTGAGCTTGGTTACATCATGTTGGAAAGGGATACAAATCGTTAAGAAGTAAAACAAGTTAACGGGGAGCAACGCTGAAAGGATTAATGCAACTTTTTTGCCTTGGTGGCATATCTTGAGACAACAAACTTAACACCCTGACAGCTAAATTGTACAGTTCAGAAGACAGTTTCTCAATTATACATCAGGCTTATGCCAGACACTTGTTCAAATGCTTATTTGTGAGGAAACGTTTTGTATTAAAGCAAAGTTCTTCCTTCTGTGCCGGAGCAAAGGGAGTGAACTGTGCTTTGTGTGGTACACCAGACATTTGAACTGGACCTGGGAGGGTCAGACGTTTTTGGGCAAATTGCAAACTCTGCACAGTTGAAACAGAAGATCCTAAAAAAGCTACGCAGAAACTGCCAGTGTGAACTTAACTGAATACCATGGAACTAATCAGGAAGAACATTAGAGCATGCACATCCCACTGGAAGACCCCCCAAAGAGTCACTGTTTTGTACCTGCTGCGACTTATATTCTCGTTCTTAAATTAAGCGACTGAGTGCTTTTGAAGTGTATTTACATCATCAGACATTTCCTGTCATTGTACAGAAATACAAGGTTGTGAATGAAGATACCAACATGGTGTCAGAGCCCAACAGCCCTCAGAGCAGCACACGCAGCCGGTCCCCATCACCAGATGACATCCTGGAACGAGTGGCAGCAGATGTCAAGGAATACGAACGCGAGAACCTCAACACCTTCGAGGCCAACATCAAAGCCAAGCACAACCTCATCGCACAGGAGAAAGACGGTAATGTCTCACTCTATAACTTCTCGTGTGTTGGCATACAAGGCCAACTGAATGAACCACAGTCAGGTGTGTGCTCTCAAGTTAACCATGTTTACATACAGTCAACTTGTATGTGAAGTATGCTTTATTAGTATGTCTGTTTCTGACAGAGATGTACACAGACCTTAAGAAGATGAATGTTATTGAGCTTGTTCCTCTAAATCTGCTAATCTGGTGTATGATAGCTCCATCTGTAAGACTCCATTAGCTATGGCTTTTAATCAAAGGGCGTGTTTGCAGTGCAGTTAGAAGGCAGAGTAAAGCACATTGTAAAGTACCATCTCCCGAGGTGTAAAAGGGCACGAGTTAGTTCTCTCTATGTCCCAACTTTTGAGGTAGTAACAAGCAGGGCAGCACAAAACTGAGTGTGCATGTATGTAAATGTGTGTATGTTATGGTTCATGTAGTTCTTCAAAAAGTTTTGAATAGTTTTTCTGTCCTTGAAAGTTCTTACATTTACGTGTGAGATGTCTTAAGATTTGATGGATTAACACAATCTTCATAATATGTATTCTGGTATCGTAGGGGGTGCTTCAGAAAACATTTGAAAAATGGATGTTGTAGCAACATTAGCCTTGTAAAGTTAGCACAAAGGGTAGTCCATTTATATGCATACACTCTTGTTTGTTTCTCTTTCCTCTTGGAAGAAAAATGTGCCTTGATATCCTATAATTCAATTTATATAACACACTGGCTTTTAAGTTTCATTAAAATTGCAGTCTTTACTTTTAGCATTTTGCAAGAAAAAAATTGAACCACACCTGTGTTGATTTCTGTTTGTTCAGCAAGAAAAAAATGTGTTAACTTTTATAAGTTTGGGCCTTAAAAAGGTGTGGTGAAATTCCGTAAAAACCTGAGTATGTGAAGTCCATTCCCCACCATCATGCTCTCCTCCAAAGCCGCATTGCAACGGGAGTCTACACAGATATCACAGAGTTGTGGAATCAATAGCCCCTTAGTCTACACAAGGCTCCCCCTGTTTTTTGGTCAATAAATGTGTCAGGAAATGTCCTTTTTGAGTAAATTTGTTCACCATTTTTAATTTCATTTCAGTTTAACTCCAAGACATTTACATTAGGTCTGGGAAAATAGGAAATTTGTGTAAATTCATCAGAGGATAGAGCACTTGAGGGGGTGGACACACACAGACAGTCACCCACACACTGGGCTGCACTCTCCCACTGGCTCCATGTGCTTCCTCTCATCAATATTATGCATCTGATACTACCTCTGATGAAGAAATAATAGTTCAAGGAACTTGGACATCGGAAGTCGGTGTGCTTGAAGATTGTCCGACGAGCCGAGTAGAGATTCTGAACACTAATAATCTAATTTACAATTCAGACAGTCTGACCTCTGAGATCAAATGGAGTGCTCCATTCAGACGTCATCAACCTGTTCCCTGATGCTGTCTCTGCAGCATTCACAGCTTAGGACAGCTTGAAACATGACTCTAAATGGGGCTCATATTCATATTTTGAGGCACAATGGCATGTTATTGCTTAAAAGACTTGTGAAAAGGGCTTCAGATGCATAGGGACATCAGATGGGTCAAGCACCAGATGATCTCCATGTACATTAACGGTGGCTGAATGGGGCCATCTTGACCCAGGTAACTACATAACGCTGAAATCTGTCATTCCTCCGGCTTCACTCTTAACCTTAACCTTTGAAAAGTAGTCGTAAAAATTTGTCTGCCTCTCTTTATCCCTGAAGAGCCCACTTTCCTCTGAACATGGAGGGTACCAGAACCTTAATGGATAAAAGCTCGAACAGGCTTAGGAATCATTTTTTGGACAGTCTCCTCTTAGATATCTGTCTTTGATTTTCTGAGAAAGTAAATGCCCTTTTTTCCACGTTCTGCAATTTTTTTCCTTTAATGCAGTTTCAGGCTGTCATGCTCATTTTAGCAGATACAGAGGAATTTAGGAGGAAGGTGAAGCTGATGACTGGATTGATCTGCCTTCAAATCCATGCCTACAGTATACTACAACCATTAATGTGCATTACCTTCGCACATTTCGAATTCTTCACACTTTTCTGTCATACAACACTAAACATTTGGCTAAAACAAAAATCAAGTTACATTTTGAGGCTGACTTTGTGTGAGAAATGCAGAGTTGTGTGATGCAGCCGTTTTAATTATCTTTCTCTCTGTCATGTGTTCATTCAGTTGCTGGCTTGTAATCCAAAGCCTGGGTGTCTCTGCCACCTGCAGCATATTTTGATCTCTGCAGAGTATGTGAATCAAATACAAGTACAAGATTTTCTGTTTTACAACAAAGTCAATGAATAAAACTCACGCTTTGTTGATTTATTGTTTTTCTTTGTTTCAGGAGCAAACCCAAAGAAGCCTTCAGCCCCCGACATGTTTACAGAGTCCGATGACATGTTTGCTGCTGACTTTGATGTAAGAAATTGTTCATCTTTTCTTTTTATGTTGTTGGTGCTCTTTGCTCTAAATGTTCTGACCTGATTTCTGGATTGTTGCTGCAGAGCGCCAGGATGAGAGCAGCAGGTGTGGGGAAAGACTTCAAGGAGAACCCCAACCTCAGGGACAACTGGACTGATGCTGAGGGTTACTACCGTGAGTGCTGGTCATTTGTCTTTATTTATACTCTTACTAACATACTTTTTGCTATTTTTTTCTCGTGTGAAATGTATTGCTATTTTTAAACTGCTTTAGATAAATAGATACTTAATTTATTCTCTTTCTGACTGGTGGAAATCCCATAATCGTATATAGATAATGCATATTCAGTCAGAACATTGACAGGCAGCAGGGCATTGTATTTCTAAGAGCAGGTTACACAGCTGACGTTCACAAACACACAAAGACAGAAACGCATAGACATAGCACTGCACTCCCCTGCTGGCTCTGTGTTCTCCCTATCACCAGTATTAGGCCCCTGATGCTACCTCTGATGAAGAAATAAACAGGGGCTCAACTTTGCCCCAGTCTGTATAGCCGCATGTCATCATTAAAGTGCTGGCTATCGAGGTGGTGTCCAGCAAACGATGTGGGCTTCATAGATAATTTGAAATCATTTTGGGGAAAGCCTGAGGAAATCATAGTTTCATCTGCTACAACTCCTGGTATTGCTATTATCATGACAGTTCCTGAAATTATTTTCAGATTGATCGATCTATCAAAGGTCCTGCCATCTACAAATATCACACATATTTTACTGTAGCCATGACTGTCAACATGGACGATCTGCTGCTGTGGACCTGCCTGACTCCAACTGCTTTATCCTACATCAACCAACATCAGAAACAACATAATTTAACATCACTTTTTAAATAGATTAAATCTAATTTAAGTGCAGATTAACTGAATGCTGCTCTATCAACCAACATCAGCCCTTTCTACCATATTATCATAAAAGCTGTTAATGTTGATATGAGAATTACAATATTTGAACGATCCCTCTATCCGTAGTTGCTTCTAATACCACCACAATAACTGCCTTTACAACCATATAGAAGGGGTCCCTCTTGAAAATGAGATGCAGCATCTGGTTCTGGAACCCAGAAATTGATCGCCATATTATTCTCATTTTAGTCCAACTTCTCTCTTTTTGCATCTTTCTCTACTCACTCACCTTCCCAACATGACTTCAGTAGATGTGTATTCAACATAAGTTTGGTTGAACTTATGTTCAAGAGGCTTTTTCTTGCCGCTCTAACTGTTGCCAATTGTGGCAAAGAGCTGCCCTCATGGTGGATACATGTTTGGTCCAGAATAAAAGAACAAGCGAGGGAACTGTTTTTTTTTGTCCTATTTTAACTGAATCCCTGAAGAACGTTGGCTCTATTTAATGGCTAAGTGCTGCAGCTTCACAAATGTAATTTCACCAGTAATGGCTTTTCTGTGTGAGGATGTGATAAATGACAGTTTAATCTGTTGAGTAACAGCTGCCCTGCCTTAAAAGTTGTTTTTAATTTTTGTTGTCTTTCAGGAGTGAATATCGGAGAGACACTGGACAAGCGTTATGATGTTTACGGCTACACTGGTCAGGGTGTTTTCAGCAACGTGATCAGAGCCAGGGACACTGCCAGGGCCGGCCAGGAGGTGGCAGTCAAGATCATCAGAAACAATGAGCTCATGTAAGTCAAAGCTTTTATTAATACAAGTTATTAATACATCTATTTTGAAATAACATAAAACAACAAACGTTTTAAGATCAACAGTCTCATGAATGACTCAGTAGACTTGCACCAGTAAAGAGTATTTACATTTCTTTGTCTCACAGGCAGAAGACTGGGCTGAAAGAGTTAGAATTCCTCAAGAAGCTGAACGATGCAGATCCAGATGACAAGTTTCACTGCCTTCGTCTCTTCAGACACTTTTACCACAAGCAGCATCTTTGTTTGGTGTTTGAGCCTCTCAGGTACTGGGACATATTTGGCTTCTTGAGAGTAAATCATAGTTATTGTAGGAGCAAAACTGCTAATCTCAAGTAAAAAGGAAAACAAAAAAGGTCCATAAATACTGCAAAGTCCTTCACATATAATCATTTATGTAACTCTTTATTTCAGTGGTTGTTTTTCCCAAGCAACATACCTTGAATAAAAGAGGGAGTAGCATCCACAGTGCTTGCTTGCATCTCTGTGTTTAAAGTTTGTATGAGTTAAGAAAAATTCACCATCTTGTCTGATGTGATTTATGATGTAAAAAGAAGCAGACTCACTCACTTTATAACAATCCTACCTACTCATTCAATTAAAGCAACTGATGTATCTTCCTCAGCATTCAGATGCGTGCTTCACTCATTAATTACCTGTTGTTCTTTTCTCTGTAGCATGAATTTGCGAGAGGTGTTAAAGAAATATGGTAAAGATGTTGGACTCCATATCAAGGCAGTGCGCTCCTACAGCCAGCAGCTCTTCTTGGCCCTGAAGCTGCTCAAAAGATGCAACATCCTCCATGCTGACATCAAGCCTGACAACATCCTGGTAAGCTGGGAAGTTATTATTTTTCTAATTATTGAATAAAACAATAATCAAAACCTAATGTGTGCTTTTCTTTGTTCCACAAAGGTGAATGAGTCAAAGACCATTTTGAAGCTGTGTGACTTTGGTTCTGCGTCCCATGTTGCTGATAACGACATCACACCGTACCTCGTAAGCAGATTCTACAGAGCTCCAGAAATCAGTAAGTTACTTTTAGTATCTCCTACAAATCCCTCATATTACCACAAAGCAGCCATATTAATTGAACAGTGTGGTAAGGGATGTTTAAGGGAAACTTTGACTCCTTGTTACTTCAGCCACACTGTAACCAATGTAATTTTGCAAATTAGACAGTGATCTCTGTCTCTGACTGAAAAAGAATCAATGAAGATTATTTAGTAATTTTAATCTTTTATCCCAGCAATCAAAAGAAAATACACCGTAATTTCTCGATTGTAACACGCATTTTTTTGCTCTTAAATAAGGTCTAATTTTTGGGTGCGTATTATACACGAGTACAAGCAAAATACTAAAAAATATTTTGTCTCGCCAACATTGCGATTACAACACATCTGATACAAAAAGTCAAAATATTCTCTTTCTCTGCTAAACATTCCTGCCAAACTTGCGTAATTCTTATTAAACTGACGGTTAAACCGTTCTCATCTATTATTTTGGGTCTAAATTAGTTTAACTTTGTGTAATCATCGTTTAATTCTCAAGTGTTACCACTCACTGGCAAACACAGCGCTGCCATCTTGTGAACAAGGGGACGCAAAATAGCCGCGCTGTGATTGGTCGAAGACATCAGCATGTTGATAGCTACACTCTCTGATTGGTCGGTACACTACAACTGAGCATGCTCTGGCTGAAATCGAGTAATTGCGCATGCGTGAAGCAAAAGGTGTTTCCACATCCGTGGATTTGTTGTGAAAATACTGAAATTTCATTGATTAAAACTTTGAATAAAGGTCATTTTTGAGTTATCTGAGAGAGTAAGGCTTAGGCAAAGTGTGGGAGCATGTTATGTTTTAGTACAGTGTTTTTCCAGGCAAAAATTGTGAAAATTTTGGGTGCGTGTTACAATGAGGAAGTTATAGTAAATGTTATCACTTTGATATTTTAAGTATTTAAAGTAGGGTTGCAAGATATTGGATTGTTACTGATTTCTGATATGGCGATATATCTTTCAACTCACTATTGCCGATATCAATACAGATATTTTGTGGCAAGAACACAAAAGTCTCTACTTAACCTAGAATTGACATGTTTCTTCCGTTGTTGCTGTCCATTTGTGTTAGAAACAGACAGAAAGCATGAAAAACAACATTTTATCTTTTAATAAATGACACTTTTGTTACATAAGAGATACTGAGTGATGATGAGGTAAACTTTCACTGTAAATTGTACATTTTGCCAATATTACAGCGAATATATGGAATACTTGGGGCCAATTCACATTGTCAAATTATAGGCACAAATGCTCTTACAGCTGATACTGATAATGGTCTAGAAATGTGCATTCCTAATGTCAAGTTTTGCAACCTCAGTATTTTGATTTTTTTTTTCCGTGTAGACACTGCAAAAGAGTTGGTGTGCAAGTCTTTCAAGGTTCAGAATAGTTTCTTAAATTATCAGAATGAAAAGTTTATAACTCTGGTATGGTGCCCAATATGATAATCTAGACTTGAATATTGGAATCTATATCATTGATTGCTATTCAGAAAGTTTGTGATTTTCGGTTCAGACTGCCCGGCCCTGATGAAACCTGTTTGAGCTCCTGTGTGAAACATGAGAGCATGGAGGTGTAGTCCAGTCAATGTAAACACAGAGCTGAAAACAGCAAACCCAGAGGCAGTATGACTTCACCTTTAATTATAAAGTCATTACTTAGTATTCTATGATGTCAGGATGTATTTGATACATGCTACATGATACTTTAAACCTTTTGCAGACGATCAGTGTTGTGATTTCTCTGTGCTTCAGTTATAGGAAAGCCGTACGACTACGGGATCGACATGTGGTCCGTCGGCTGCACTTTATACGAGCTTTACACCGGAAAAATCCTCTTCCCCGGATCTTCCAACAACCACATGATCAAACTCGCCATGGACCTCAAGGGCAAGATGCCCAACAAGGTGAGGTTGCATCAGACAATTTCAGCTCTGCCAGCTTTTGTTTCTCCTTCCTCGATGAAGTCAAACGTTGTTCCATGCAGCGTTGTAAAAGTTAGAAATATGATGTAATGTTTTGTTTTTTGTTTCCTCAGATGATCCGCAAAGGCTTGTTCAAAGACCAGCACTTTGATCAGAATTTGAACTTCCTGTACATCGAAGTGGACAAAGTAACAGAAAGGGTAAGGTGTCCTTAATTTCTTAAGAGTATTCACATGATGAAAAGAACAAGGTCTTTATGACAGAAAGCTTTTTTGTGCTCTTGAAATAAATGGAATTCATTAAAATGTCCTGTGAAATGACAAAGGGCCATCAGTGAAGCAAGCTTTAGACAGAACCTGAAGAAGTTTTCAAGCTTTAAATATATATTTTTAATTTTTAATATGTCCTCAGTCTCATTTTTTATTTCTGAGACATCTTACATTTTGAAGAGACTCTGGACGTGATGTGTCCAATCAGTCTACACCAAGTTAACACAAGTTAAAGTTACTTTTTCCAGCTTATCACAACAGTGCAGATCCTAACGCTGCTTTTAGGCTGCATTTTTATGCATATTACAACATTCACAAACATAAACTTGAGGTATAAGAGAGCAAGAGAAAACACAGCTCAATTTAAAACTGGCTTATAGAAGAAAATGACAGAATAGTTTGCAGGAGTGAAAATAATAGTAGGGAAACTTGCAAGTTATGCAAAAAAAACATAGAGGAAGAGGAAGAGTCCTGAATACAGCTTCTCACTTTAAACACTAAGTTACTGTGAACTGGTGCTAAAATTTCATTAACCCTAAACCAAAGTTTTTATGGCATAACCTCTGTTTAGGGTTCATACAGTTGCTTGAATTCATTGAAAGTGCTTGAATTTTTACTTTACTCTTGAAGGTTTGGAAGGTGCTTGAATTTGGGACAAGGTGCTTTAAATTATTTGCATAGTATGATCAGAATGTGGTATGATCATCCTGAATTTTATGGATATACAGAAATTAATAATTTACCACAGCTGTAAGTGCTTGAAATTTTTGAACATGATGTACTGTGTCTCTGTGTGATTGGGTCCTTAAAGAAAATGTATTTAACAGACACTCTAAAATATTTATTTTACCTTTTTCTAAATAGTTTCATTGGTAATGCTGACAGGTTGAGGCTTTAATTCAAATAACTATATATTCTATTACAATAGATGGGTTGACCCCCATGCACTTAACCTTTTCTGCAAATTTATCTGCAAAACAAGATTCTTTACAGCTTGACCTCCACAAAAAATGGCACCTTGACTGTCCAGCAACCGTATACCGTAATTTCTTGATTATAACACACACTTTTTGGCTCTAAATAAGCTCTAATTTTTCGGGTACAAGCAAAATACTGACCATATTTCGTCTCATCAACATTGTGATTGCAACACATCTGATTCAAACACCTGAAATATTCTCTTTCACTGCGAAAACACATGCGAACACAGAGCGCTGCCATCTTGTGAGCAATGAGGCGCAAAATAGCTGTGCTGTGATTGGTCGAAGATATCGGCATGTTAATAGCTGCTCTCTGATTAGTTGGTACACTATCACTGAGCATGCTCGGGCAGAAATCGAGTAATTGCACATGCATTAAGCCAAAGGTGTTTCCGCATCCATTTGAGAGAGAAAATCGTGTATTTGTTGTGAAAATACTGAAATTTCATTGATGTAAAACTTTGAATAAAGGTCATTTTTGAGTTGTCTGAGAGAGTAAGGCTTGGGCAAAATTTGGGTGCGTGTTATATTCGAGTACAGTGTTTTTCCAGGCAAAAATCGTGAAAATATGGGGTGCGTGATACAATTGAGAAATTACAGTACTTTTTAGAAGTGTTTAACCCTCATGCAGCCCTTAGGTCATATTCTGCACCAATGTTAATTTTGTTGACTAATTATTTTCATCATAGTTTTCATCAACAACCTTTTTGTCCCTGATGAAAACTAGACTATAACTAATAAAAACAAGTGCACATGGACAAAAACTAAAACTAATTTAACTGACATTTTCATCAACACATAAAAACTAGACTAAAATGTTTGACAGAGACTTAATCCAATCAGACCTAATTTCATCATGTAGAAAGTAGAGACAAGTTAGGAAAATATCCAATCACAGCTACGTTGGTTGTGTGGAAAGGTTGGATGAGTTAAGAGGGACATCCAATCACAGCTGCCTTAGCTTCATGGTGGTGGGATAAGTCAGATCAGAGCTGCTCTCTTTATGAATTGATATTTTCATGTAGAGCAGGTTCAGTGTTTGTTGTTCTGGTATTGTAACTGAGATGCTCTGCCAGGTAGCCTGGATAAAGGTGACTGCATTTCACACAAAAGTTAAATTTGTTTCTGTTTTTTATACATTCCAACTTTACTAGAATTCAATAAAGGGTTATTAGATGTTTCATTTATCCAAGTGTAAAACATGACTTCAGAGATTCAAGGAAACCTAATAAATGCCTCACACTTCATACTTCAGTTGACTAAATTTACAGTAGATTTTGTCGACTAAAATGTGAAATTTCATCAACTAAAACTGGACTAAAATTATGACTAAAACAAAAACATATTTTAGGCAAAAGACTATAACTAAATAAAAAAGTGCTGTCAAATCAGCACTGCCCATCGTGCACCTCAGACGTTATTCTCTGCGTTTTTGCTTCATCAGGAGAAGGTGACGGTGATGAGCACCATCAACCCCACCAAAGACCTGCTGGCGGACATGATCGGAGGCCAGCGCCTGCCCGAGGACCAGAGGAAGAAGGTGATGCAGCTGAAGGACCTGATCGATGGCACCCTGATGCTGGACCCAGCCAAACGCATCAGCATCAACCAGGCTCTGCAGCACCCTTTTATACAGGAGAAGATCTGAGACCCTGAACGCCTCACTGTCCCTCAGAGCCCACGCAGAACCAACCACTAAACAGCTCTGACAGGAACTCACAGACTTCTCCTCAGAATGTCATGGATTTTTTTTTTGTTCTTCCTCGACTTTATTTTGTTTATGGAGACGTAATTGTTTTATTGTAAATAGATCATTGAGATGGTAGCCAGTTTAAAGACACTGATTTTGCGATATATGGTTGTAAACTTCCCCTCATACCCAGCAATGCAGTTACGGACTTTTTTTATTTAACTGGCATTGAAGTGACCGAAGTTTTAAAGAAAAATCTACTTCCTGTAAATACTGTATGTCTATTGCATCAACAAACTGGAGCAGCAGACACATTTGTTGTAGTTACAGACGTCTATCATCATCTCCTTTTTTAAAGCTCACTGGGGCGGTGCATGCTTTTTGAATGTGCACTCTTTGACCACATTTACTCCTGGCGTTAACATCAGATCTGAGTATGTGGATATCAAGTGGACGTCCTTGAAGCTAGGTATGAATGCACCTCATATGGAATATAGAGGTCGTCTGGATGGCTGTATATGGATAGTTTTGGCGGTGTAGATGCTCACACATAGGGACACATTTCAGAGAATTTGAGGTTTGGGATTGAGGTGATAGAAAAGCTGCGAGCTGCTTTGATTGTGCTGTGAAGCTGCTGGCAGTGCTAATGAGTGGAGTGACATAAACCACGTTTTAAGTGGCACCCGACCTCATTATCCTCATTAACCTTTGCCATGATGTGAGTCAGCATCTCAAACTAACAGCATCCTACGGGGTTTCATTATGAAGCTTATGCTGTCCTTAAAGCTGTGCTTCTTTACTGGTCCCGCCTTAAGACCCACTTTCTTAAAGGGACAGTTCAGCTTTTTTGAAGTGGGGTTGTATGAGCTCCATGTGGCCACTAAGTAGATGCAGTAGAAAGTTCTCTCCTCTCCCTCAGTAAGTCACAATTTGTAAAAGTTTGTGATGCAGATCCAACTTTATTTTTCCAAAAAGTTAATGCACTCAAAAAAAAAATTCTAGGTAGCGTACTCTTAAACTGTGGAATTATTTTCTTGTAGGCGGAGAAAATGCTGCATCTAATGTACTTAGTGGCCACATGGAGCTCATACAACCCCACTTCAAAAAAACTGAACTGTCCCTTTAAAGACCAATCCTGATCCATCTTTTCCAGAAGTAAAAAATGTTGCGTTTAGGACCTTAGATGGAATAAAACCTCTGATCTAACTAAAAAAAAATTGTTTACAAATCACATTATTACAGAAGGGCAGCACAGTGGCCTGTCTGTCTGGTCTTTCTGTGTGGAGTTACATGTTCTGTCCAGGCACTCCGGGTTGTCTATCTCTCTATGTGGCCTTGTGATCAGCTGGTGACTGGTTCAGGGTGTACCCTTTCACCCAGTATGAGCTGGGATAGGCTCTAGCCCCCATGACCCCAAAAGGGATACTCGGTGTAGATAGTAGATGGATGGATTATTACAGAAAACCTGGAAAGACATTCATGCATTTATGATAACATTCTCCATTTCCCATGAGTTCTATGCTAATATATGGATGAATGTCCACTTTGCAGGTCAGTTTGTGGTATTTTGAGGGCGTAAATCCAAAAGAATTTATGTGCAACACTTCAGCATCGGGATTGGAGTATGGCAGAGGTTTTATTTTAAATCTACACTCTTCAAAAAAAAAATGTTTGGAAAAGTTATTTTGGTTGAGTACTTCTCTATTTTAATACAGTTAAAACAGTTGGTATGTGTTTTAAATGATTGTAAAGCCTGATTAGTCACCTTTACAACTCAGTTCAACTTAAAAGGATCGAGCATTTATGGATTGAGAAACACAGCTTCACGTGTGAGTAGTGCCAAAAAAATGTGCCAAGCTGGAAGCTGTTTCGGTACTCAGAGTTGCAGCATTATTTGTTGTCAGCCCTGCTACATTTACAAACTGAAGACCAAGTTCTGTGAGACTGGTGAAGTCAGAAACAGACTGAGACATGGGTGTCTTAGGAAGAGGACCCCAAGAATACCAGTTCCTCACCCTTACTTTACTGAAGAACCTCAGGGGGACATTTTTGGTGGGTGCTACCCACATGTGTAGCAAGTTTTACCTCAAAGGTGACTAATCAAGCTGTCCAGTGATATTAAATAGAATACCAGTTACTATTATTAAAGGGGAGAAAAAATCAACCAACATAATGTTTTCAAACTTTGAGGAGTGTCTGCCCTGATTTTCACTTCTCAGTAAAACCATGTGAGGTGCTGCTCCAGTTGTTGGTCGTCACTGGAGATGAGTTGTTAATGAAAAAGTGAACCCACAGACTAAAGTGCAGACAGCTTGATATCCAAATACCCATTATTGGTGTTAATGCGAGAAACTGTTAAAAGTAGACGGGGTCTCAGTGTGCTGGATCTCTGGTGCAGGCCCGTAAACGCTCTGTAAATCCATCAGGCTGCAACGTCTGGACTAAAGGTGCAGAAACATTTTCTCCACCTTCAACAGGATTTATTTTCTTCAAAACAAAGTAGTCCATGTTTTATGTTGCTGGAAGTTTCCATGTTTTTTTTTTTAACCTTCCTCTTCCTCCAACACTGGCTCGGCCCCGGCTCGGTAAGGCTCTCACATTTAAGTGCCTCCTGTATGAGCCTCGTGTGTACAAACACCAGACAACGCTGACCCAACGAAGACACACCCCCACCCTCCTCTCCTGTTGTTGTATATAGTCGCAGTTAGTGTCATTTCATGTGTGATTCTTTTTTTTTTCATTAAGTGGTAAATACAAAAAACTATCTCGTGATTTCAATAAAGAATAGTTGTTGAAACGCTGCTGAAAGAGCAACTTCAGTATATGATGACTTTTTAGTAATAAAATGTTTCCTTTATGCACAAAAGCCCCTCACTCTTCATTCTGAGGTTCAGTTATGGTCAACGTGGGCCTGGTGAGGGCAGGCTGGTTTTGACCAAAAGAAGAAAGCTTTCTCATTCTTCTCATGAATTTGGTAGTTTTTTGTCCTCCACAAGTATCGAAACCAAATGCCAATTATAGCACCTTAGTATTTATTATTTCAAAAATTTTGCCCATTTTTGCACATCCTTAAAAATCTTAATTTTGGAGATGTACGGTTTCTGACTGAAAGCAACGGCGTATGATTATTTAAAAGACTAAGTTCAGACATCTACTTTTGATATTACTGCTACAAAAATGGAATTTCAGTTCACTCAGTATGAAGGATTTTTTAAATTTTTGTTTCTAATTACCACAAAATGCAAGCAAACGTGCTTGATCCACTTCTCAAGTGTTGAGCCAACATACTGGCCACTTTACTAGGTACACATTGCTAGTACCACGTTTGGTCACCCTTTAGCTTTCAGACCTGCCTTAACCCTTCAAAGCCTGTTGTATTATATTTGATACATACTTGAATGATACCTCTTTCTAATCAATATGATCAACAAAGTACAAAAAAACCCATCTGAATACAACCTGATAAATGATAAAAATGCCCTCAAGTGGATTATCAGTTGCTCAAAACAACTAATTATCAAATGAGATACAAAAAATATATATGTTCAATTTCATGAAAATTTCGATATATATATATATTTTTTTTAAATTTCAGTAAAAAGTGAAATAAACATTTCAGCTCCAAAAAATTATAGCTTTTTATGTTTTCAGACTTTAAAGGGTTAATTTCTTGTGGCATAGATTCAGCAAGGTGCTGGAAACATTCTCGGAGGTTTTGAACATTTGTCTGCTGCATATTCATGATGCAAATCTGTTCCACTGTATTTCAGAGGTGCTCTGTTGGATTGAGATCTGGTGACTGTAGATGCCAGTGGAGTACAGGGAACTCATTCTCATGTTAAAAAAGAACAGAAGTTTGGATGACGTGATGGTGGTCATAAAGGGATGGACATGGTCAGCAACCCTCAGGTAGGCTGTGGTGTTCAACTTATATCTCTGGAAAGCCTGATTAGTCACCTTTACGAGTGAAAACCTGGAGGAAAGTCTCAGTAAAGCTGGGGTGAGGAGGTCCTAAGTTTGGAAATGGTACCAGTGCTGACACTAAATAATGCTACCACTATGCATACATGTTTTTGTTAGGATTTCGTTTTGGACTACTGGCATTCAATTTTTAATTTGTATTTTTGTCCAGCAGATGGCACTATTTTTCCCATTCAAAGCATGTCACAAAATTTCACACTTTTTGCTATTTTCTGCAAGGGTGCCCACAAAAAACCATTAATCAAAATCATTGTTGCTGTCAATCATATACCAGCCACAGGGCCTAATAAATAATCATTAAAATGTATTTTATGGAAATTATTTTAGTTTTTTTCTCAATAAGAAACAGTGGAGTTGTGTAAACATACTGACCTTTAAATGGTTAAATCCCCAAAATATAATTGGTGTTTCATGTATATATTTCAGGCTGAAGTACTTTTAAAAGACTGGCTTGTTTAACGTGGGAAAAAAAAAAAACTTTGTGTATTCACTTATGGCTGATTTTAGGAAGCTGGCATTCTTTATCCCTGGGACCACAAGTGTAAGTTTTCATTTTTGAGCTGACATGGCAGAAAAATAACTACATCAAAATCAGTGTTGCTGCCAATCAATGACCCATCTCAGGGCTTAATAATAACAATAATATTAAAATACTCACTGAAATACCTTTTAAAGGGTTAAAAAAAACCCATCAAAAATAGAATTAATATTATTCAGTATGTATATATTTCAGGCTGCAATTGTTTTGAAATATTGATATGCCTTTTTCAGCAGTTTTTAACAAGTTGACATTTTTTGTCATTAGGGGGAGATGAGTAAGTTTATTAAAGGGACTCATAAAGGTTAAAGACAGCCGCCTACTTAGACTGAAGATTGTCCGTGTATAGTTTATTGCAGTGACTAGTTCTTTGAGTAGTCACCTCAAAAAATTAAGCAACTATTTAATGTCAGCATAAAGTACTTTCATTTATAAAATATTGTCTTAAAATATATTTATCTAAAAATTTGTCAGTCTTCTTACTTGCTGTAGATCACACATAAGTCTATCATCAACACTTCATTACACCTGAACAGATAACCTAGATGCTGGTTGTCAAAAGAGCCTTTAAGGTGCTCTCTCTAGATGGCAGGATGGTAAGTGTGACTATTGCTGTATCCCGTATTCCTTTAAAATACTGTCACTCCTTGTGCCCAGTTTGAGCGATTTTCAGCCCTCAGCTGCAACAGCACAGCTCGACAGTCACTTTTTTGCACTTGTGTGTAGATCTAAAAGCATAATGAGGACTCTCTTTGAATAGATCCTTCTTCTCTCCATCTGATGCAAGAGCTTTGTGTGCTTGCAGAAAATGCACTAAGAGGGTTTCAGAAATGAGCCAAAGGGATGTTCGACTTTTTAATACTTTTGGGCTGTAGAGATCTAATGTGTTGGTGTGAATGAGCGAGGACATAACACCCTCTGACTTTAATCTTAGTTTAGTGCAACCAACATGCCATCAAGGAGCGCTTTTAAATTTATGAGGATATAAATCTGCACACTTTGCTTCACAGAGTTACTGCAGTTTATCATTTAGACCAAAAGAGGGCGTCAGAGGCTCTAGAAATGAACCACATACGGTTATGATGTTTACTAATCTTATTTAATCAACTTTTCAGAAGTCAGGGATGGGCAACTGGTGGCTTGGGAGCCACACAAGGCCTCCATCTCATTAAATATGTCTCACTGGTCATACAAAAACTTTGGAAATAAAAACAAATGTGATTCAACCCAAGAAATCAATACATTTTGCACAAAAATTGGTAAAATAACAAAGGTAAAATATTTGTACTTAAATTAATGGTAAACACTTTTTGCATTAAAAAGAAGCTTAAAACAGCTTCAGTTCTCTGTAAACTGGCATTTGTATTATTTCTGTCAAGCTCATTTAATTATGCATAATTAGTGTTTGAGTTACAAGAAGAATGTTGGTAGAATTTTTTGGTTATTTATTTCCCATCTACTGTATCTGACCGTTTGTAACAGTGTGGTCTTGAGGCATGGGAATACGTTTTACGGCCCTCTCGGTAATCAGAGTGGTCTGTCCCTGATTTAAGTAAAGAGGTTACATATTAGAGCCTAATGGGGAAAAATCCATTTTATTTTCTTCTGTTTTCATGCAACTGTATCTGGGAAAGTTTGGTTGCTTTAACAAGATAGAGTCTTATTTTTTTTCCTTGTCTTAGAATGATAACAGTGATATTCCAGTAATAACAGCTTAACGTCACTGATTCTTTGGATATTTCATGGTGAGGTGATCAGTTTCAAATGGTAGTAAAAGTAGATGTCTCTATCTTGAATTGTTATCTTAATAAAACAAAAACCACACTCCCAGCCAACACATTTTATGTATTATCAAATCCAGCATAAAAAGATGAGAGGAGTCTTGAAATATAATTTCCATTTTTATTAAAACCATACAAACATTTGTAGTCAGTTATAAAAGAGCAAAGTGGCTCTTCTGGCAGAGGGCAGTGCTGGGCCCTTAAAGCTCCGCTTGGAGCCAGATGTGTCTGGCCTCTGCCCAGGGCCTGGGAATCCCTGCTTTCAAAGTCAGTTCTTTATTGGCCCTGGGATTCTTCCATTTCCTCTGCTAAACCTACAGAAAGAGTATTGTATTTACACAATATATATAAAAAAGCACAATAAATGTGAAAACATAAAAAAACAAAACAAAGTCAAAGAAAAGTAGAATGCATTTCGCAAATCTTAACTTTTCTGATATTCAGACTTTTCTTATATAAATGTTCTATCATTTCATGTTTTTTTCGGTCTTAAAAGACACTTAAAATCTTTTTCATAATTCACATGGAAGATTGGCAGTGATCTTTCTCTTTACCGTCAGGCAGATACTTATAAGGCACATACCTCGATGCAATTTCCTTCCTTCTAAAGGAAATGATTTCTACTTTTTAAAAGAAAAAAAACATTAATGCACAGCTACAAAAATGACAAAAGTACCAAAGGACAACAAAACAATTTGTACCTCTTTGCTTTGACACTGAATAGAAGGTAAACTACTCAAAATTTTGTGTTCAGTCTTTTAAGACCGCAAGGCAACACTAACACTGTCGACAAAAGTCACTGCAATACTCGATGGCAGTACACATTCTGAATTTAAGAGCTTTGGAGAAAACAACACAAATGATTCCTATGAAATAAAACACGTCACTTTACAGCATTTATAACCATGGGAGGGAGATTCATGTGCTGTGGACCACCACTGGTCAGTAAGACAGATTAAAAACATGAAGTACAAATATCTATTTATGTAAGCATACATAAAGCACCAAATGGGACCTTTGATCATCAAGGAGAAAATGTCCGCGTTCATATCAGCTCCAGCAACCGTGCAATCCAACGTCAATAATCAGATAATCACAAACAGACTATAAAAACACTGTTATATACACTTGTGAGTACCTTAGCAGACTAACTAAATTAAGCCATTTAGATATCAAGTAGACAACTATCTAGGTGCCTCCAAGACTTGGATGATGTGTCCATAATTTTGGACTCGATACCGTACTGCAGTTACTAAAACACCACTTGGTAAACTTGGTAGAAGCACTGATACATTTACAGATTCACAAAATTAACATACGAACAAAATGACAACAGATTTAAGTCCACCACTTTCAAAACTTATGAAGTATTAAGATTTGTGTGGAACTGTTGATTCATGTCTGACCTGTGGTGAGCAGAGTGGGTTTGTACCTGTGAAACCAGAACTGTAGATACTTGGCACATGGGCTAGTCTATGTACTTCTAGACAGTGTTCATAAGCTTGGATACATGCATTTTGACCATCAGTGTTTAGAGCAAAAACAGTGACGAAACATGGAATACTGTTTCAAAGTGGGCTTTAGACCACCATTTCAAAGTTATACAAAGAGGAGAGCTTCCAAAAATAGTCTACATTCCAGAAAAGGAATACAACCATGTCTGTACATTATTTTGACACATCCCATGCCAGTGTGGGATGACATTTGTACAAAATAAACAGGCTTGAACTGCCTGTTCCACAACATTTTAAGTACATAATAAAGTTCTCATATTGACACTTTGGTCTTCATCTTCACATACACCAGAGTTTTCTCTTTCTTTTCCTTTTTCTTAGGCGAGGAGAGAGCCGAGAGAGAGAGAAGCTACTGCATGATCGCCAGGAACTTGCTCTCCTCAGCGAGTGTGGTGAGGAGAGAGCTCATGTCTCCGATGGCCATGTTGTTCAGGCCAGGGGCCACGCTGTGAAAGGTCGCCGATGCTCGAGGTGTGGTGAGCCTGGACGAGGTTCTGGATAGGCCCTGGAAGATGGAGGGGCTCAGCACCCCTGAGACCAAGCTGCCCTGGTCAAAGCCATCCTCTAGCATGGTGCTAAAGTCCAGGCTGACACCGTCTTCTAATGCACCCGGCACACTCCCATCCACCGTGCTTGTCACCTGGTCTGCACCTGGGGAGAGAAGGCCGGCTGAGTTCCCGCCTCTGCTGTTACCACCTTGTACAACAGACTCAGCCACTGAGTCCAGTAAGCACGGGTCCTCCAGAACAGGGTATGAGGAGGCTTTATGATCCACAGGTTCATAGGAGAGACAGTCACCATAGCCCTGCTCTAAGTATTCGTTGTCTGGGGCCTCCAGCTTTAGCCCTGATACCTGATGTGCGAGGGAGCAGTGGTCACCACTTCGCTGCTGGTTCAGACTTTCATGGATCTCATTGGTGTTACCTGGACTATGATACTGCTGCGTCTTGGCAAAGTTCCTGCAGCTGTTTGGTGGGCGAGGGGCGAGGACCTGACGACTGTGATGGGGAGCAGTCCCTTGGGGGAAGCTCGGTAGGTGGTTTGTAGAAGCTCTGGTGAGAGCAAGATTGTTCCCAACCTGACAAGAGGTGCTACTGTTGTGGTTCTGCAGGAAGTGGCTCTGTTTTTGAGGTCCATGAGAGGCCTGCTGTTTGAATCCGTGTGGCAGCCCATTGTTGATCTGTGCAAAGTTTGGCCTTCCTAACGTGTTTGGAGGGTTCTGACCAGTACCTCTGATCTCCATGCAGGACTTTGGCACCGTCTCCAACTTCACCCCTGGGTTAACACAGCATGAACTTTGAGACTGATTAGCTTGGGTGCAACTGTTCTGGAAATCAAGGGGCACTTGCTGCTGGACCACCATGTTTCCAAACCTTCCAAAAGGTACAGTTGTTTGCCCGTGCTCAGCACCGGACCACCTTCCACATTGTGTCTGATGGTTTTGTTCCCTCTGCGGAGACCTTTCAGCACTTCCGGAGCTTACTTCATTCCACTGGATTGGAAGCTTACTTGGGCTCTTGCGCTCCACCATCTGCTGCTGCTGTTGGAGGCACTGGGATCCTGACAGGGCTAACCCAGACTGAATCTGTTCTATCTCCTCCATAGACAGATGGGAGTTGTCCCTTTGGTCCTCAATGTGCATGTAGGAGCCACCATCCCCTTGGTCATGGGAGTGGAGGTACTGCACCAAGTCATCTGGCAACATATCCTCATCTCCAAGCAACAAACCAGCTTCTCCATCATCTTCCATAGCCAGAGCTTCTAGGGCTGCGTGTTCTGCAATGCTAGGAGTGTACGGTGAGTGCTGCAGACCTCTTTGGAGGTTGCCCTCAGAGCGGGTGTAGTTCTGCAGGCTGAAGCTGTGAGTTTCAGGTGTAGAGTAGTGGGACAAGGGTGGAAGAGGGTGGAGGTTGTTAAGGCTGTTGAAACGCTGCACTGGTGGTAGTCCGCAACTTTCAGGAGCCTGTGTCCGCACTGGGTCACTAGCTCTTCGGTTTCCATTCAGTGGTCCCTCACCTGGAAAGGGGACCCTCCTTCTGTAACCTGAATGTCCAATGTACCCGTTGGTAAACCCGTTGGTGCCGTCACTGCAACGATGCGGCCTGACAAGAGGAGGCAAAGAGTGGTTGCTCCCACCATCATCCATCAAAGCCATACGGTTCTTCAAGCTCATGCGCTCCATGTTGGGTAGAGGTGTGGGTGGTGGGCCACCAGTCGCTGCTGCGTACTTGGCTTTCAGGTGGTAGTGCTGAGCTGGGGTTAAATTGAGCATTCCCTGTGACCCTCCAATTCCAAGTCCTCCTAAACCCCCACAGCTCCCAGCTAAAGGTAACCCGCCAACCCCTCCCCCCACCCCACCACCACCGCACTGGCTTGCCTCACTGGACCGGCGGGAGGCATCAGTGGAGATGGGGTCGTAAGAGTCGGTGGAGCTGAGGTTGTGTCGGCGGCGGTGTTGGGCGGCGGCCATCGTCCCCTCGTTCTGGGATGCCTGGCTGGAGCGTCGACTGGAGAAGCAGGGGGAGATGCCCGAGGAGCGCCGGCTGCTACTCAGGTAGGCTGAGCTGGTGGCGCTACCGCTGCTGTCACGCCGGTCTCTGAGCAGATTGAGCACCGTGAGCTCTGTGCTGCCAAGCTCGGGATGAGGAGGTGGCTGAGGAGCAGACACCCCCCATTGCCTGCCCAGACAGGATCCTAGAGACAAACACAAACAAGGAAAAAGGGAATAAGGACAGTTTGAACAGCAGGAGAAAAAACAAGGGAATAATGGGGTTATGGGAAGTTCACAGTAGATCAGGGAGAAAGTTGGTGTGTGAAAAGATCTCTCACAGATGTTGATACAGGCAGCACTTGTCCATGAAATATTATTACATGCTCTTCCTCTGATATGATATACAGCTTGATATGATTTTGATAGCGTCTCCCAGTGGAACAGTAAATCTGAAGCATTTGTTTTGCCTAAATGCCCAAGCCAAGATGGGCAAGATGGAATTCTGGATAAATTCCCTCTCAATGCTTGATTTGTACACATATTTGTGGTGACACGAAAGCATGTGTAAAGATATCTTCCCAACACAGAGCCAATCCTCCCCTCTTTGTCAAAATAATGACATCTTGAGGTAGGATTCCAGCTAATACTTTGAGAAAAACTTGATTCTTTTTGTTAATTTTTGACAGCTGGGGTTGAGAGGTAGAGTAGGTCGCCTTTTATTGAGAATATTTGTGGTCTGAGGTCAAGTTCCTTCTCGGCGAAACACCAAACCTCAAACTGCTCCCAAAGGCACAGCCAGCAGTGTGAGATATTGTGTAAATGTGATTTGGCACTGCCTGAATCTCAAACATAGGAAAGTTTTTTTCTCTTTTCTGGTCCAAAATATCTCAAAGCATCGATGCAATATCATTTTTTTCTAGCAACATTTACCTCACAAGTCCTAATACACAACTTATTTTAAGATTTAAAACACAAGAAGTAAGGCACTATTCTATCTATGTCTGCACTTATTTCTTAAAATATGATGTACTGTCTACATAATTAGTGCAAGTACAGTACAAAAGTACTAATAAAACTAGCTTGCACCACTGACAGACTTTAACAAAGTCTGTTATAAAACCATAATACCACTTGAGAGGATTCATTTATAAAAATGGATCAGCCATAATATTTTGACAACCAACCTAATTATCCCCGCCAAGGAGTTTATGATTTTTTTGTTTGTTTGTTAGCAAGATTACACAAGAACTACTGGATGGATTTTGCTGAAATGTTCAGGAGATGTTGGTAATGGCCCAACTTAAAAATGATTAGATTTTGGTGGTGATCCAGTTAACCGCCATTAGCGAACGATTGTTTTTTGCTCAGTATCTGTCTAACTAATAATGATATCAACATGATTCTGAGTGCTAGGTGTGGGTTTTCAGGGTCAAATAGTCATATGAAGATGGTAACTTTATCATGGAACTATTGCTTAAAGAGGTAACAGCAAAATGTGAGCTACCTTGGCAGAGGTTTGTGCTCTCCGAGTGCTTTTTAGTTTATATAAATGGATCAGCCATAATGTTTTGACGACCAGCCTAAATTTGTGTTGGTTCCTCTTCTGCTTTTTACACAACAAATTTGTGATGCACTGCGTATTCTGACACCTTTCAATCAGAGCCAGCATTACCTTCTCCAGCAATTAGAGCAACAGTAGCTCGTGTACTGGATCAAACCACATGAGCCAGCCTTCACAGTTTGGCTCTTGTCAAACTCACTCAAATCCTTACACTTGCCCATTTTCCTGCTTCTAACATCAACTTAACATAATGGACATAATGTTCACGGGTTGAGTAAGATATCCCACCCACTAACAGGCACCATGATGAAGAGATAATCAGTGTTACTCACTTTACCTGTCAGTGGTATATTGATTAACGTGTGTGTGATAGCACTGAATGGCACCTTCATTTTGCCTAACTGTTGGCTGTATGCTGTATATAAATATTTAAGGGATGCAGTTTGGATAGCAAGATTGCAGTGCTGCACCATGTGGCAGAATAACTGAAAAACCACGTAAAACTAAAGTTTTATGAAAAGGAAGACAAAAAACTTTTAAAGTTTCAAAAGCGACCCTTACCCTTCCCCAGGATGGTGGGTAGTGTGGAGCCTTTGGGGGGCGGCGTAGGGGACAGGGGCCCCAGCCCTGGGCAGCGCTCCGTTCACCTGCTTCAGCCTCTCCATCTTGATGTGCTCCATCCAGCGCAGGGGGCGGCCAACACTTCGCCTCGCCTGCAGGGTCAGCATGGCTGTTGTCGCCGTGGAGACTGTGGAGTCCATAATGGGGGCCGGCTCACCCTCACACTCCTCCTCTGCCTCCTCTTCTTTTTCCTCTTTCTCCTCATCCTCCTCCAGCCCCTCCCCTGGTGAGCGTCCGGCGCTCACAGCAAGCTGGACTCCACTGCTGGGATAGGTGCTGATGGGGGACTGGTCACTGCTGCATGAAGACTGACCGCCAAGGCTTGGCTGAGACGCCTGACAGACACAGGCCAGGGGAAAGAGAAGATTAAAACGACATTAGAGGCAAAAATCAATTTTTTTCAGCGAAGATACAGGAACACTTTAAATGTCACAAACAATGATGTGATGTACTCTGTTGAAGGATGCATTCCTCACAGCAATACACAATCAAAACACGTATGAATGACAGCTATGAAAGGTCAATCTAATTATGTTTTCATAATGATCTTGCATAATATGTGCATTTTCATCTGGTTGCCCAAACTATAACTCCTGCAGAGAATCATTGGTAATTACTTGGGCATGAGTGATGCCTCCCTCTGTCATCTGACCGGTCCAGACTCAAAAGGAAAAAAATGTTTTTGGGTAATTTTCAGAGGATAACAAACAGAATAAAGGCCTCTTGTATGACAGGCTGGTGCTTTGTTATTTTGTGTACTAAACTTTAGGAACCATGTGGCACTGAGAAATGATAGAATTAATATTCTGGCATGCAGTGATGTCTGGATTTTAAGATTTTTGTCTTGTTTACTGTGTGAGTGATTTTGGCAGCGAAGTTAAGCCCTGTTTTTTTCAGGCCTGCTCTCAGTAGGAATGTTTGTTGACGACTAAATTCAAACCTGGTTCAAAGCCAATTTCAGTGGTGTTTACTCAACCTGCCAAAGATAAGAAAACCCTGAGAACACAGTAAAAATTGGGGATATTTACATACAATCACATTTTTAATGGGTTATCGACATGAATTAAGTTTGAGGAGAGTTGTTAACACAAGCAGTGCGGGCACTGACAGCCTTCACTAATCCTTGTAGATTATTGTCCCAAGTCCTGTGCTGGGACAAATATCTTTAGTTAAGCTGTATAACTTTCACTTGCCATGAAAATAAATTAGGTATGTTAGCATGCAGTTAGAAACTGTAGAACTACAGCAGCTAATTCAGCTAGAATCTGACTTAAAAATGCATGTTTTTGAAAGACTGAAATTTTTCTCAATTTCTCAAGGTACAGGACCAAACAAACTAGGTGTTCTGTGCATGCACAGTTCCTATGCTGACTTTGACCCAAAAGGCAGTGTGCATAAATCTGTGGCAAAGCAGAAGTCTTATTGACATCTCCGGTATAATATCACCATAAAATACAGGCATGGCATGCATTGCACGTGCCCATACTAAAGTGAAGATTGTGTATGAAATGTACGCAACAATAAACAAATCCATCTTCTATCATGGTAACAGATTTAACCAAATGCAGGCAATTTTATCTTTAAAACATGTCTTTGGTAAATATTCTGCTTCTCAAAAAGTTTCACAATGACATGACCAAAATTTTTTTTTACTGAAAACGGTGAATGAGGATAATGTCAGATGAGAATGTTGATATTTAGTGAAAGTCAAGCAGCTGTTCATGGGATGAGAAAAGTCTAACAGATGGCTAAAAAGTGAAGAATTTTTAAGAAACAAATATAGAGACACCTATCTCACCTGATTACCCACTGTCCTTAGAAAAAGGTGGGAAGAAATGCCGAAGCAACAAATAGAAGAAAATGTTTACTGGTTAGAAGATTTTAGGGTTAGATGCTCCTGTCCCAACTTTATCATAAATCCCAAAGACAGCTTAATACAGATATTAAGACCTCTATGAGAAAAGGGATTAGTGTTTGATTAGCAGAAAAAACTGGTGCAAAGCTCTAAAAGTCCGAGCACTGAAGTAAAATCTGGGCTTAAGTCTCACCATGGGCTTCTCTGTTTTGATGGACTTGACCTGAAGACATTCATCCTGTTTTGAGGTAGCATGGTTGTACTCCCTTTGGTCCGTGTACCCGCTCAGGGGCAGCTGCCCTGGGGACCGTCCCTGGCTGTTGCCCCCGGGCTCCCTGGGTTGGGGGGGAGGCCGTGGGTAATCTCCTCGCTGTTTCTTTGTGACGTGCGCCTCTGGTCCATGAACCGTCTTCACATGCTTACGTAACGAGCTAGGGTCTGTGTAGCGTTTGGTGCAGCCAGGGATTTTACACACATACGGTTTCTAGAAGTTAAAGGGGAATAACAAAAATGTGATTCAAATGTCTGCAAACATCATTATTTGAGTGGAAAGATGAAACAGGTTGGATTTGTGAAATAACCTCATTTGAATGTGTCCGGTTCTGATGTTTGGCTCGATCTGAGGCGTTAGAAAAGGCCTTGTTGCAGCCTTCATGTTCGCACACGTAAGGTTTTTCTCCAGTGTGGGAACGTAAGTGAGTCTTCAGGTTTTCTAGACGGGAGTAGGCCTTGGCGCAGCCCTCAAACTGCAGAAGAAAGAAAGAGCATCATTTATAGAACCTGAGTCCCTTGTAAGCAAGTTACATGTAGGATAGAGTCATCTGCATATGAACACTAACCTGACTCACCAGTTAATACATCATCTAATAGAAAGTATTTGGAAACAGGCAGAGCCTTTCAAAAGCAAATTCAGTAGGTAATTGGACGATCGTTCCATCAATCACATTCAGTGCGGGCTAATCAGATAATATAGTAGGTGAGTGCTGCTGCCACAATGTCAAATCCAAAAAGGAAGCCACTACTCAGAGCAAATCATTTAAGCAATGGCCTTACCGTGCACTTGTGTGGTTTCTCCCCAGTATGCCTACGCATGTGGACCACCAGCATGTACTGAGCCTTGAAGGGCTTCTGCTCTCTAGAGCATTCCTCCCATCGGCATACAAACTCCTTCTTCTCCCCATGGATGTGGTCATTGTTGATGTGCTAGGAGAGAAAATGAATGAGAATTAATAAAAGCCATAATTTGATTAATTTCCATGAAAACTTTGACAAAAGAGGAGCCTTTAAAACTTTGGCTAAGTACAATATCAGTGCCAAAAGAAAGCCAAATACTATGACTTATAAAGCACTACACTCTTTATCATTTTATAGCCTGTTTAGTTGTCAGTATTTAAGCAGGTGGGCAAAATTGGGGTTGTATCTGCACTTTGGTGATACTTACTACACAAAATGACAAGAAAAAGTAAACAAGACTGCAAAATATTCACTGCTACGATGTTCTTCTCCCCTTTCTCCTCAACATTGTCGTGAACTTGAGTTGTTCGTTTCAGTCAGACAACTCAAGGTCATATTTGCTTTAACATTTACTGCTGCAGTAGAGCATGGTTTGAGTTTGGCATCCAGCCTCTATTTTCATCGGTCTTTGCAGATTTGTTTACAAAAAGAATTTAAGAAATGATGAGATTGTATCTTAAACCTACAATCAGAGCCTTTAGATTAATGCTGGGATAGTGGAGGGTTAAAAGCAAGAGTGCAGTAATGATGCAAGGCAGAGCTGGCAGAGGCAAAGCAGAGAAAATAGCCTTCAAATCTTGCAGCTTAATCAGCATCCTGATTGCCCTATCTCACATGGCTGAGAAATCCTTGAAAATCCTGGATCCACATCCAGATTTGGATCACCGAAACTGAAACACTTCTTCCTTGTGCTATGAACAACATTTCCTGAAAATGTCATCAAAATCGGTTCATAACTTAACTTACCCTCCTTTGGCAGAGATAATAAACATAAGAGAATGGTTAAAAAAACAACAACAAATATTTAATATCAGAAGATGCACTTTACTTTGACTAATTCACTATTTTTTTAAATAAAATTTGACATTCAAGGGAACAGCACCGTCCCCTCTTGACATCACTGTAATAGCAGCAAGATGCTTTGGAGAGTAGCATCCACCTACTACTAGCACATGATTATTGGGATTTTAAACACAGAATGTAATACTTTTGGACTTTAATCTCCTCTTATTAATGTGCCAACACCAAAAACCCTTGTTTAAACCTTACAAGTATTTGCTCAAAGCTGTCCTATAAAGAACTTCATATAGGTTCAGCTGCTTTAAAGCCTGAGAGGGGAATACTGATTTGCACTCCTTTTTTCCTCATTTCATTTTTGATACTCTCAATATTTCATTCCTTTCACCTCATTTTTGGTCACTTTTCCTTGTTCACTCTGTAGAAATCCGCACAAACAATGGGGAAAAGGGCCTTCTTTTGTTTTTTTAAGCATCCGATCTAGACAGGATTTTCAAATAAAACCCTGTCACCTCACATCACACCGGGCCCTCGCCCCCTCCATGACAAGTGCTGACAGTTGTGCTGCGGTGGCAACTTCCAATCTGAGGCTTAGAGGGGGAGAGAAAGTGGGAAGGGAGGCGAGGGAAAAGAGGGCAAGAAATCTGAAGTTCAGTCGTGGGATCTACAAAGCAAGGGCTTTAGGAATTCAGCCAGGCATTATGTCTGGGAACGCCATCCACCTCTCTCTGCCTCCCTCCTCTTTGCAGTAACTTGTTAACCAGGTTTGTGGGGGATGATGCAGAGGACTGAGGAAGGTGTGAAACTAAAAAGGCATGCTGACTTCAAACTGGGCATGAAGGCAAAGAGATCATTGATTAATATTTTTAGCAAAATGACAACTTTATATATCTTGTGTGTCCATGGTCCATCATCAAAGCCCCCCAACACGTGAAAAATCCCTCCTCTCCCTCCGTTTCTTTCTCGACCTTCCAGAAAATGTTTTAATAGTACATTAAAAACACGCTCTATTGATTTTAT
The DNA here is from genome assembly GCA_037902135.1 of Cetoscarus ocellatus. NCBI lineage: Eukaryota > Metazoa > Chordata > Actinopteri > Labriformes > Labridae > Cetoscarus > Cetoscarus ocellatus. Next base: position 361,363 of record JBAMNC010001676.1, read on the forward strand.
TAAGGGATATGCAAACTGTGTCTGAAAACACCAGAAGAAGACACGTCTGTGGGGCCACAGTAAACATAAGAGCACAACACTTAAAAGCTAAGGCCACATCCACTGCATTACCACTTTGAAGGGCGTTGTCAGACACAGCTCTTTGTTATATGAACCAGCCCACTCTGAGCAAGGCTGAGACAGAGAGGTTTATGTGTGTGCTAAAAGTATACATCTGAATGGATTTGGGGCTGAAAACTTTGAAAATGTGTGCTTTGGACATCTGAGACCAGTGTAAACTTGCTGAAAATGAGTAAAATATGGGAGCTTTGAGAACTGTAGGTTAGTCAACCTAAAAACTTTATCAGGTTTACATATAAATAGAGATTGTTAGTCATCAACATGTATAAGTCTGAACTGTTAATGATCTGTCCAAGCAGCCTCTGTATGAAGATCTTGTAGCTTGAAAGTAGACTTTTTTTTTGAACATAGAACAACAACAATATTTTAGGACAGTCAGGGACAAAAAGACACCCCTGTCCTATTCCTAAATCCCTGAAAACTGGGTCTTCAACAAACATTCAACCAGACAATCAAACAAAAATATCCACGAAAGTAGAACATTTTTTCAAGAGTTCCAGCAGAGAACAAATCCCCACAAGAGCAGTCTTAGTCGAGTGTTTTTAATGTAACTGGCCCTGTTGTATACACCAGAGGTCCCCAACAACTGGGCCGAACTGGTTAGAACATTTGTTACCAGTCAGTGGAGAAAATCATGAATTTCATTACCCTTTTTTGAATAACTGAGACCATGAGGTGTTTCATTTTGAAAGGATGACTATTCTTGCTTGACTGCGCAGACTTTACACCCGAGCCCTCTGACATCGTCACCACTGTGATGAATGAAAAAGTACAACTTGAGATGAACTCATGGTTAAACTTTGTGCTTATGCAGTCTTTCATCTGAGCTCTGGATGTAGTTGTAAATAGACTGGACTCTGCACAATATGCACAAGTGCAGGACAGTCGAGGAACATGAGAGCATACAACTTCTTGATGTGGAGGGAGACAATTTAGAGGTAAGAACTGATACAATACCAATCAATGACCAATAGAAACACCAGCTCAGGCTGACTGATGGATGAAACGCACACCATCTCACACTATCAGTATGCAGTTTAATTAGCTACAGTGTCAACAGGTGACTTCTCATAATGGTTCCTTTTTTGGGGGGATTAAAAATCAGCTCAAGGCTCTCTCTGATTCTGTTATGGAGAGTTATACTCTGCACCGTGTGTTTGCTTGTCGCCGTTGTAGCCCCCCATGCTCCTCTGTGAGGACCAGTCTGTAACTTCACTGGGACATGGAACAAAAAAGGCTGGAGACCACTAGTATACACTGCGTGTCATAAGCTGAACCATCAGATCAATAAATTGTCAATAAGCATTTATGAAAGTGGTTCTGACATTAAACAGTCATTTAAGTGAGTATTAGGCCTAGCATCGTTTTGTCAGTTGAACAGAGTATGTTGATATAAGCCATACTGTTGTACTCTAAATCTCTAAAAATCTCAATATTATTCCCAGCCCTATGCTGCGTTGGTCCCTGTGTGGACAAAGTCTCCATCTAGCTGTCTCTAACAGACATCACTGTGGTGGCCTCTGGAGTGCCTTTCTGGGAGCAATTTAAACCCAGAGAGACAGACACAATATCCTGACCAACAGAAATGGTATTATTACATTCCTGAGCTGAGAAGAGAAGTCTTTTTACCTGGAGGGAGAATAAAGAAGCAACAGGAGGAGCGGAAGAGGGATAAACAGAGACTTTGAGTGGAATGCTCTGGGGAAAACGTGCGCTCTCTGAGCACTTGCTCTCAAAATTGTTCAGCTATAAAGCATACCGGACCAAAGCAAATAAAGTATCAAGGGTCAGCTCCCTTCGAGGCATGACGCTGCTCTGACAAAGGCATCTTTGTACCTCCTGTGTGCCCTGCCTGCTGGCCAGATCATGACCCCCATAGAACCATAAACCATGACAACTGCAGCCACGAGGAAATGCTCTATTTTTAATCCTGCTACAAGACTTCTTGACCTACAGTAGGGCTGGGAAATATGTTATTTATTTCTAGACAAGAGAAAGAGTAATACAGTAGTTTTTTAGTTGATGTGATATATGATGATTTAGAAAAGGAGATGACTGTTTACAGAGCAAACAACCTGCAGTTATATTCTTACTGACCATAAGATAATTCATGTCAAATATTTGCTCTGTGTCGGAGAATATTTGTTCCTCCTTAAAACTTCAAATTTGAGAAAAAATGTCCATTAAAGTTCAAGGATGAAATCACAAGAGTTTTGTGGTCATCAGTCAAAGGTCATGGAGCTCCATGGTCTTCCTTTGCCTGAGGACCACAAAAGCTAATTAGAACTATAGGGATCTTCTTCAAACTTTGCAAAAGATAATCAAGGATAATCTAATTCGATTTTCAAGGCCATGGGTCAAAGGTTAGAGTCACGGAGTCTCATGATCATCCTTTCATTTGTGAATGTGATATTGAAAACATTTTATCAAAAGTATGCTTGGAGGAATTTTCCTTAGACTTTGCCCAAATGTACACTTTGACAAAAGGATGAACTGACTACATTTTGGAGGTTATAGTTCAAAGGTCAAGCTCATAGAATCTCCTACGGTCCTTTGCTTGTGATCATATCTTAAGAAAGCTCCCAGGGATTGTCACTCACTTATCCTCTATGACTGAAAGATGAACTTATTAGATTTTGAAGGTCATAGGTCAAGAGTTATCAGGCTTCATGTTCATCATTTGCATGTGAATACAATACTTAGAAAATGTTTATAATAAATTGTTTTTGAGTTTAAATGTCACGTGCCACAATATGATGCCCGTTGTTATCGATTCAGCCAGTCAGAGTGTCGGTATTTTTTTCTCAGCCGCTGGTTGGCTGTTGTGTATCACGTGGCTTCGCATCTCGCAGGGAGGAGAGATGTTTGCTTTGTTCTCTCTTAGTTCCACGTCTTTCTCTACAGTGATCGGTGCTCTGCATAACTTTAGTGTTTTGAGCATTGATTTTGTGTTTGTGTTTGACTGATACCCCCAAGGATGCCACCCATTACCTAAGACTTCTGGTGAGCCGAAGAAGAAGAGGAAGTTTCTGACAACCTTAAAATTCTTTTAAAAGTACCATAAAAGTTATAGAAACATGCCTAGGGTATATTTAAATAGGGTATTTCTATTTTTCGGATTTTCACTTATCGCGGCTGGGTCTTGAACCTAACCCCCATGATGGAGGGGGGACCACTGTATACCGTCCCTTACAATTGCATTTTTTAATGCATATGACAGTGTTACAGAGGCAGCTATACCCTATTACAGCTCTATTTTTTTGAGTGATTGAATTTTTTTTTTTTTTTTCCTGGCAAATGCTATCATGTTACCCCGTTGAATTTGACTCTAAGGCCACCAGTTGCCCACCCCCAGTTTAGATAGTGGACAGGAGTTTGTGTCCAGCTTTGGATGATTAGAAGCAAAAACAGGCATCATTTGAATTTATTTTGCCAGAATAAATCAAACCTGGTATTTACTGTATTCAGCTGTTATGGCCTAATGGTAAAAGTATCAAGATTTTCATGGGATTACAAAAATAAGAATGCATATGATTTTTGGTCCGTATTTCCCAGCCCTAACCTTTAGTCTCTTGTAGCTAAAGAAAAGACTAAACTCCCACCCTCGTCATACTAACAGAAGCATATTGGAAATATAAGTCAGCGCAGACAGAGCAGGGAGCGACAGCCAAAGCAAAGAGTAAAATTGACACTAATATATCCGCAAAGGACCTCCATTATTCTCACTTGACATTTTTTAATTTCAAAGTGACAAAACAAGACTAATTCAGGAGAAAATGATTGGGGACTGGATGACCACAGACGTTAGTGAAGTTTCTCAAAGATTGATCTCCTCCCGACCCCGGTCAGAGCTTCAGAAAAACCTGACTCGTCTTCTCCTTTTTCCTCCTCTCCGTGAGGGAATCCCTGTGGCAAGCCATCGCTCTGTTGTGAGCGGCGTTCAATATCCCCGGGCTGAGAGCGATGGGAGCGAGCCCTGGTGCTGGATCACGCCGGGTGGCTGGCACGACACGAGCGCACGCACACACAGACGGATACACACTTGCACCCTGTTTGTACAAATGAAGGAGGTGCCTGACGGGCGTGATGCATGAGGCTGCGAGCTGACAAAGAGGGGGACAGACAGCATGGGGAGAGGGGCCGCCGAGAAACCTAATGGCATGATCTAATGGCAATTCTTATTGAATCAATAATCTCCATGCTGAGCAGACAGGCCCTGTTGGCCGGCTAAATCGACAAACAGGTGCTGATAGCGGCAGAGCGGCAGGTTATTCATCTTCCCCCTGCCAGCTTATCGGCCAACAACTGTAAAAACGCCACCAAGATGGATTTAGAGGGGAGTCGCTCGACAGGGAGCACCAGGGACACAGACACAGGGGACACAGCGGCCGTCTGTGACGTATGAGAGGGGCAGACGCACACACATAAACACACATACACAGATGCAACCAAAGTTCTGTTGATTCAGGCCTGGGGGGGACAATATGGTCCTGTTTATATTTGTTTTTATTTATATTTTTGTTTATATCTATCTTTTCTACGTATCTTTTTATCTACTTTGTGTAACTGCAATTGGAATTCTAATTTCCCTGAGGAGTTTTCCAAAGGGATTAATAAAGTACTATCTAATCTAAAAAAAAAAACGAGTCACAACAAGCACACAGGACCATTTAGAGTTGCTGAAGAGTTTATCTGCTGACTGTAGAAGCTACCCATTGACTCCCAGTGTTTGAGCTAAGTTAATTAGCAGTGGGCGAGCTTTGCCCTATTGCTGCACGCACAGTCGAAAGAATGGTGTCTATCTGCTTGTCATGGACTCAGGAGTGAGGCAAGACATGAAAAAAGAAATGCTGGCGTATCCCTTGATTCAATTATTGATTATTTTCTGGACAGAAATAAAAAAAAGTTTTACATGACAAGTCAGATTGCTAAACTTTTTACAAAATATTACAAAATAGCCACGACCAGATTTACAAGTCTGTAAAAATAATTATTATGAATCTATATCGATACAGGTCAACATCCATGACAGTGACACAGTTGCTTGCCACTAGCAATCACTTGAACTTTGGCCTGGTGAAATTTGGAGTGGCATTATATATAAAAATGGTATATTGGTTAAAGTCTGACAAGTATTTATATTTACCTCTGCCAAGGATTTGGATGAAATTTTCAGGAATTGTCGGAAATGGGATATGGAAGAACTGATTAAATTTTGGGGGTGATCTGGATCACCGTCTGGATCCAGGAATTTTTTAAAGGATTCTTTAACATTGCCAGATAGGACCATTTTTCGCCAAAGTGGACCGAAGCTGCTTGGCGGAGGTCTGCGCTCTCTGAGTGCTTTTTTAAGTTTTTAATGTATCAATTTCCAACATTTAATCAAGGTTTTGGTTCTACAGAAATAAAGTCAATTACTTGTTCAGTCCACTTGATGGTGCTGTTGAGCCAATGCAGGTGAGGTGAGAAGAGGTGGCGTTCATTAAGCAGGAGAGTTATTGAACAAACAAGGCAGCACAGGAGACAAAAGGAATGCCCCATTGGCAATTAAATCCATTCTGTGGATTTATTTGAACTATGAAAGGGATTTTTAAGATGGACATGACACATGGGGAAAGCAAAACCTAATGCTAAACAAACCCCACTGTAAAAACAGCCAACACATTAAACACTTAAGTTGTCAAAGCTGCCTTCCAGTTCTGAGCGAGCTAAGAAAATAGCTCAATCAAATACTTACTTTACATGCAAAGACTCAAGGCCTAAACATGTGAAAACAAGGGCTTTTGTTACATGCTGCTGGAGCCCAGGTATGTGCCTCTGTTGTGGCAGTATTTTACAGACACAGCAGCGCCGATGTCCTACAGGGCAGTAAAGCTAAAAGAGGCTGAATACAGTGGAACAGGTGGCATTAACTGGCTATGTGTGGACATCAGTGTTTTAATCCTGTTTTTAATAAAACTGAAGTGACATGATGAATATAATGATATGGTTCTTATTAATTTTATAGAAAAGTGTCCCCTTTTATTTGCTGTAAATGCAGTCAAGAAAAGATTATAAATCAGAATATTTTACCATGTGCTAAGTGTCGCAATACTCAGCATATCAAAATATATTAAGAATCGCTTTCAAGTCCAATCAGGACTCAAGTATTACAGTAATATTGTATTATGGGGCCACTAGTGATTTCTGCCTCTAATAGAAAATCCTTATTCAGACTCCTAACCTTGCAGAGCAGATGGACGTGCCTGATTCATTGTCTGAAATCATGCAGGTCCATCTTGCCAAGCTCCAATCCTCTACAACTTCACTTGGCTAAAAGCTGAATGAACCAATCAGGAGAAAGAGGCGGGAGCTGCAGATGTGACAACAGTGAGAAGCGACTGCATGTTCGAAACAATGGCAGCTTCTGAAGCGGTCTGGATGCGGCAATATCTGTAGTTTTATCAGAAATTGACTCAATTTCTTCTTTGAAAGAGGAGCAAAGAACGTCACTTAAAGCGTTTTTTTACGGGAAACATTGTTTTTGCTCTTCTCCCGACCGGTTTTGGTAAGAGTTTGATCTACAAACTGGCTCCTCTGGTTGTGAAAGAGATAGGAAGGAATCCAAACCCCATCGTGTCTGCATGTTAAAAACATCCATAAATACTCTAAAAACAGTTTTACATTAAAGTTTACAAAAAAAGCCCTTCCTCTATGCAAATCCTCAAACCCACACATCTCTGCACACACTACTATAACACACACAGTCCAATCTTTTTTCAGCTATTTACAAGCATTTGCCCACTTCAGTATCCATCTCCATGTCTCCTTATCAAGCCCTCTCTGGGACGTAGCCCTCATGCATTAGAATGCAAGCGTGCATGAAAAGAGGGCCTGTTTACAAGGCAATTTCACTAAGCTGTGGGACCCGCAACACCGTTTAGCTTTATCAAACAGCGCCTAATAAATCATATGCTCTTTTGTGATGTCAAGTTGCTGAAGTGCTTTGTGTAAAGAGAGGTGGGGGGGAAGGAGCATGAAAAAGAAGGCAAATAAGGGAGGAGGGAGGAAGTTAAAGAGGGAAAAATTGAGTGAGCGAGGAAATGAGGGAGGATGAGAGAGTGAGTGAGCGAGCAGGGGGCAGGGAGCTAGAATTGGCTTGTGTAATTCAGCACAGTCTTTTCATCTCAGAGTAAGATACTCTCCACAGATAAGGAGCCTAATCCTTCTCCTGATCAAAAAAAATCTGCATTTTACCAATTAAAAGCCTTCGCCGGCAGCCACAGAGGGGGGCTGCCTTCAGACTGCGCCCGCGTTTATCTCGCTTTGACACCGGGGAGGCGCGCAGCAGACGCCTCAACAAGGCTCCACACACAGGGAGAGCAAGCTCCCCAACACAGCGCCACCTATGTAGATGACCTGAAATAGAGTGCTAAGACTGCTGTAGGTGGGATGGGCCTGATGAGCTGAGAGAACACACACAAACAGACCACCAACTCCATCAGTTTGCCTTCATGTGGTCTTAGGGGGGTCCTAAACCTGCCATACCCCTCGTAGCATAAGCCTCAGGGAGGGACTCCTCTTTAGAATTTTCCTAAATCCCTTGAACATTACGATGGCAGATATCATCAAACATGTAACTTCATCCGTTCATGATGTCAAAGCTTTTGTTTACAGACATCTAATTTCTGTCTGAACAATAATAATAATAATGATAGTAACTGTAAAGAAATAGAAGCATTACTTTCCATGCTATTCATTTCTTGCAATGCATCTTCAGGTGTGAGTTATGGTCTGTATAGATATATTTTTTTAGGATTATTTTTTTTGAGCATTTTTAGGCCTTTGTGAACAAGAGAAGGAGAGAGTGGACAAGCTTGTGAAGGGGGGCAATAGAGCAAAAGGGAGACGCTCTGGATGCTGGCCACACTGGATTCGAACCCCGGCCAGCAGAGGAATGTAAATGGGACATGCCCAGTTGCTTACCACTCCACCAAACCAGCACCCCAAGTTATGGTTTATTTTTGATTGGAAAAACAGCCAAAATGCAAACAGACTTTAAAAAGAAGTGATTATGGCAAGAAAAGCAGTATATATATTGGAGTGCCGCTATTATAAATAATGTAACTTGCTGATTTATGTTTTGGTTCCATCCCCTCCCCTTTCTGCCCCTTTTACAAACCCATAGCCTGCCCTGGTGGTCAGGCCCCCAAACTTGGAAAACACAGCTCTTCAACAACATCAAGAATCAGTCTTGTTTTCCCACTTAAACACTGAAAGAATCAAGAAAAGAAATCTCTTATTAAGGTTTAAACAAGTGACTGTTAAGATCTTGAAGGACTGTAAGAAAACATGGTGTCAGTGACTTGGTCTGTTGGTACACTTGATCAACAATCAGAAGGTTGCGGGTTCAAGCTCACTGTCACATGTTGATGTATCCTTGGGCAAACTCGTAACCCCAAGTTGCTCCAAGTGTTAAGTAAGTAGCATGTAAATGGGAATGAAAGGGCATGGACATGTTAGCAAGTAATGATGGAGAGCTAACATACAAACTTCAACGTCAGTAAGTGAATGACTGTAAACTCTGCCTCGGGGTGAGAGTCAAATTAGAATATTTACAGCCCGCATAAGAAACCAACATTATTTAATACTTGCTAGGACAAACATACATAAATAGGTGTTTAAAGAAACCAGGATGAGCAATTTTTTTCTTAAAACGAATATATACACAAATTTTATATGATATGAGATGTCCACAGGGGGTGCTAAAGAGCATTGGATCATGGCAGTTATGGGATTTTTTTTGTCAGCAAAGACTCAACTCAAATCGAATGTCTTTGTCTAATCCTGTGTATAAAATTCAAAGTAACACTTACATATTTGTCTGTTTAGTCCAGATAAACATCCTACATCAAGATGCAAACATAAAAAATAAGGCCTCTATTACCTTTAATTGGTTCAACTAAATATCTATGGGGCAAAAAAAAGCTTAAATTGTGTCCACAACAGTAGCAGTGCGCAAAACCTCAGTTTTAGAGCATTTCTCATTGGCACCAATTGCTGGAAGGTTCTATAAGTTAAAGGCTCTGGACACCCACACAGGTGTTAGTGACAGAGCTCTTGATTAGACCGCTTTTAAGGACTGTGTTGGTGTGGTGAAGTTTGTTTGACTGACAGCTCCATAATCCTGTAAAATCTGTAGAACTTGTGTCCGCGGAATTTGAGGCAAAATTGTCAGGCACATCGTCGTGAACGATGCAAACTGGCACTCAAGGGATGCTAATTTTCACCTCTTATGCCCCTTCACCAAAGTTGGAAATTTCCAACCTTTGTGACGAATTCGCCTGAAGCCGTGGCGTGACAGCCAATCATCATCTGGAGTGAACAGTGACAGGGATGACATCACAGACAGAGGAGGAACGCCAGCATCAGAGCTCCTTTACACGGTTATTTAGAGTTCAGAGACTGAACCAGAGGAAGTAGGAGAAATGGGAGAAGGTTACTGGAGAGTTTTGAGTAACTTCAGCTTATATTTATTTAACACTTTATGGACTCTACTGTGAACAAACACAGCTGCGAGCTGGCTAATGCTGTATTTTTCTGGCTTACTAGCAGTGATTTAATGTGTTTTTGACCAGAAAAAATATGCCAAACCTCACTGAAGAAATACCAGAAGCACTCATGAGAGACAGAATAGACAGAGGGAAGAGGGGGAGTGGGTCTCTGGCCATTCATGGATAAAGAAAAGTAAAGCCCTACATTTTATCCTTCCATATCTTACTTCTTTACACACACTATAAAAAAGTGCTTTACATAGGGAAATGGGGCTTACATACATTACTTTATCAGTATACCAGCACATTAAATGCATTCCTCCCTTGTAGATTTCTTTACATTGAAGCCACAGCAATAGATCTGGGTGAAAATAATAAAAGATTGTTGAGTACGGCCATATTAGGAAATTATGGGAGTGTGGGGTTGGCATCTCTGGCGACACAACCAGCAGAAAAAATAGGACCACTTCAAGAGAGACATTAAAGAAGCCACCAGGCCTTATCTATAAAAGTACTCCCGCCGAGGGGGAAAGAGGGGAGGGAGAGAAAATGAAAGAGAAAACGAGTGAGGGCGAGGTTTGTGCCCAAAACTGGGGGGAAGCAAAAGAATGTAGAGAGGGGGAGATGGAGAGGTGTAAGGAGTTGAAATGTAAGAAAATGAAATAAATACAGCAAAGTAAAATTGACACCCGCCTCGCTTTTGCTGACTGGGTAGGCCAGATAAGTGAGCTAAATTGCGTAGATCTGATGTTTATCTTATCAGCAGGACCGAAAGTGCTTAAACGCAGATGATAAAGGAACACTGCGGCATGTCATGGTGAGAGTGTGTTGGAGGGTGTAAAAATATGCATGAAGAGCGCGGCAGGAGTGCTTTTGAACAAGGTGGAACGCGATGAGGGTGGTGTGAAGGCTTAATTCTAAAATTAGGACAACCACAAAGGAAAAGGCACATTTAAATCTGTAAAGCTGCTACTCTTAAATACTTCAAATGAACACTTATTACATGACGTAGATTGCCGACGCAGCAGTAAGAGTTTAAGGTGTAACTCAAGGGAATTTTGTGCTGTAACGTCCTAATTAACAAAAACGTGACTATTTCTTTAAACATTTTAAAAACACAGAAAATCAGTTTTTTTCTCTTAAAATTCTCATTTTTTACTCTTAAACCCTCCCACAGATTTAAACTAATGCTGTGATGAGTAGCTGTGTCATGTTCACATGGTGCATCCCTACTTGTGGAGGGATAAATTAGTCATTATAGGGGAAGGAATGCCCAATTTGAGCATGTATCGCCTTAAGGCCTTGTTTGCCTCTGAATGTCAACCATGTGACCCGCTGTGGTATAGAAAATGAATGGATGGCATTAAGCAGCAAAGGTGAGCTGTTTGCAGTGTGCCACACTATTACGAGAGTTATGGGTGTAAGAGGGGAGAGATTGAGTTGTGGGTTATGAGGGTGGCTTGGGAATAATGTTCAGGGAGTTCCGAGTCCTGAACACAGAGGTGAGTTAGCATTTTAGCGCTTTTGGTTCTCAAGGCCAAAAGTCTATTGGGTTTTAGAATAGCCTTTTGGATAAAAACCTAATATAAGGTCTATGATGAACACATGCAAACAAGATTTCAACATTTCATTCTGCATCATAAAATGCATCTGATAATGCCCTGATTTTAAATCTAAAAGTGTTATTGTGTTTTTTAAAATAACCGTTGCTATAAAACAGCTAACAAGTTCTCTACAATGGCCAGGGACACTGATGCATCGTCTTAGATAGTTTTTTAATAAATTATAATACATACACCACAGCCAAAGGCACTAAATTGATCATGTCATTTGATTAAGAGAAAAGTCTTTAACCAAAGTTTTTAACATGGAGTTATAAGCTGGAATTGTGGTAGCTGCTTATATGTCAAACTGCCATGTTGCAATTCCATGACAGCTTAATACGCGTTTGAGATGATTACATTTAAGCCTAAATAATCACAAAAGTTAGGTTTGTTCCTGAAGATTTTCATGGCGTAAAAAAATGTTTAAATTTCAGCTTGTAAGTTTGTTGCATCAGACCTTATTATCTAACCTGATACGCCAGATGGACAGTTCAATATGTACAATACAGAATATATATTTCACTAGGTCTATTGTGTAAAAGCCCATAGAAAGTGTTTGGGGAGGGCAGAACCCTTCAAAAGCATATCCAACAGGTGATTGGATGATCATTCCATCAATCACAGTCATTATGGGCCAATCAGATGTTGTAGTAGACGTGTGCTACTGCTGTGGGGTAAAATACAAAATGTAAGCCAATTCCTATGAAAAACTCTTGTCAAAACAGTAAAAATATCCTTTCTGTCAAGAAATACTGTCATTGTTATTTGTTTTTCATTTAATAAGGAAATGCGGTCGCGATTTGACAAAACTGCTACTGAAGTTGTTAGCACCTATGCTAATCTCTGTAACAGAAGAAGCTTCCTGCTGTTGTTCTCATAGCTCCTGCCTCTTCCTGCTTTGATAGATACTTACTGATCAGTGCCTCTTCAAATCAAGCTAAATCGTTTTAACTAGGAGTTTTTCAAGATGGATCTGTCTGATTACAGACAATAAATCTGGTGGAATTAGCTGCACTGCAAGGTTACTTATCGCCTGCAATGTTTCCAGAACACAGTAAAAATTCCTTTTCGTTTTTTTTTTTCCACTTGGCCTACAAAAACAAGTCATCCTTGCACTGCTCCATTATGGTCTATAATAATGGAGCAGCTCCAAACACGAATAAGAAACAGGTTTTGAATGCCAGATTCCAGCAGCAGCTCTCTTTTCCAGTCCTTTGGTAAATTTCTGATTGGGCCCACCTGGAAGCAGAACTGACTGTGCATTTAAGTATGATATAAATTTCTGTATAAACTTTATTCAAAGGCTAGTGGTTAACAGGCCAATGGGAAACTGTTTTTTCCTTATCATGGTTTTTTTCCCCAAAGCTATTTCAGAAGACAAGTACAGGGGGATGGGACGCTCCATTGTTTGGCTATATGGAAATCCCCCCATACCTAAACCCCTCCCAGTGTGTGAGAAGAGCCACTGTGGTCCAAATACTGTACTTATCCTATTACTGAGGGGGGTGGGGGTGCAGAGAGATAAGAGCATTTTCTCCTCGTCCGCGCCTCTGAATTAGAGGGCAGGGAATCTGTAGGCGATGACTTTTATTGGCATCTCTCTACATATCTGCATGTGCTGGAAAATGAGAAATAAAATGCAATATCAGGAAGAAGGGAAAAACAATTCCATGATGGAAAAATGGGAAACTAATAAGGATTTTGCAGGCAATCTGATAAGAAGTGCAGCTCGGCAAGGTTGAAGAGGTATGAGAGGACATTGTTTTTTTTCACTCTGATGGCCACCTGGTGCGACTACAGTATAGGGGGAGGATGTGAGGGAGCTTTTTCTTCATCTTCCCCCCATTCTCCCGCCCCACCTTAACTCATCCCACCTCCTGAAACAGGAGCAAGAAGTTGTCAAGATCCTCAACCTTTGAGCCGAGCCCTTCAAACACTGGAGGCAGCCCATTCCGCGCTGAGGATATCAATTATAGATAGGGGTTACCACCGCGGCTGAGGATTGCAATGTCAAGACGGCAAATAGACAGCTGTGAAGAGCCGAGGATCTTTCTATCAGATGTGTTGTGATGTGTGTTTCGTGTGTGTGTGCACTCCAGCGTCCCTTGTTCAGGGCATCATATTGCTGTATTTTCACTGCTTCAACTTCAGTCAGCTCTCTGTTAGGGAGTGGGGTTCACAGTTCGAGACAGAGCAGCAGAGCTAATAGCGCCAGTGTAAGTATCCCTATGGTGGAGGGGGGGACAGCCATAATATCATTAATATTTAGCTTAACGGTGACCCCTCTGGCGCAATACGATGAGAGCCATCCATCTCCAGGCTGTGTGAGAGTTGTGATAACGGCTATGAGGAGGATGGATGCTCCAGTGTTGTACACAAAGCTCACATCCTGACTCTGGGAGGCTTAACCCGCCAAATCAGTTAGCCCCCGTTCGGCTTTTTGAGCCCATTACCACCGTCCCTGAATCCAATCCGTCAAACAGCAGCAGTATCAGTCAAAGCCTGCAGCTCTGGACTCGACTGTAGCAGAAGAACTACTGTGCGGACACGCAGGCAGGGGTTGAGGGCTAATAGGAGGCATTGTGTGGTAGCTACAGATACAGTAGTTGGGATCTACAGAGCTACACCAAAAACTGAAGCAACACTCAAATAATAATACACTAGTTTTAAACAGTTATAACTGAGATCAACCAGACTGGTTTTACAGCTGTTAACAGTAGCTTTCAAATTCTTTTTTTTTTTTCTTTTGATACCTTAACTCTTCACGATATGGCCTCTATTGTGTTTCTAACCAGGTTACGAGTGTAATAAAAAGTGAGGATGTGATAATGATAGCTAACAAGGCTGAACAGCAAAAAACAACCTTAGCTAATGTAAGTTCTTACTTTGCTAGCAGCTCGGTGCTAAAAAGTATCTAACAAACCCTCTTATTTTGGAGATAAAATATATTTTCTTCGTGTTATCTTTAAAATAAGATGTTTATTGTACTACTCTTGCTGTTCCTTTATTAGCTTATCGTCATTTAATATTAATTTCAAAGTGACAATTTAGAGTTTTAAATGTATGTTTTTTATCTGTTCATAGCGAAATAAAATAAAGTTCTATTCTATAGTCAGACTTCAAGTAACCAAGTCAAATCAGTAGTTTTTAATGTGACATTATTTTGTTTGTGTGGTACTAACTTGTACGAGCTGCTCCTGCGTATCAAACTCTCGGCAGCAGTTCTCCCAGTGGCAGTTTGTCTCATAAACAACCTCTGGCTCCTGTTTGCTCTCATCCTTGTCCCCTTCCTCTTTCACCAGGGTCATCCCATCAGGATGGTCCTGAGGAAAAACAGTAGAAAAGTTCAACATAAACAAACATGAATGTAAATAAATGTGAGGCTTAAAGTAAAGCAAATGTAACATAATTATTCACAGGATACTTAGGTTTACACTTTATTTATGGAATGTGAGTCAGTATATTTGTGTAGTAGTATCTCCCTCTTTTCAGTTTCATTAAGTAAAAAAACCAAAACACTCTTTTTCTCAAACTTGTCAATAAGTCATTTCATTCACCACTCTACCGTTTTTCATAAAAGTAAGTGAAAAACCATTCAGCTTCAGGTCTCGACCACAGTGTCCCTGTGAATCTGGCTTTGTGTGGCTACCTGGAAATAAAGTGTGGAGAGGGGAAATGTGGCGCTGAAAGCCTCGCTCTGTCCTTCTGGGTTGTTATACGACAGCAGCCGGGCGAGTATTTGAAGAATCTAACCCCCTTTTCCTGCTGTAGGTTGCTCTATTAGCTTGGACATATTTCACTGTCACAGTTTGGTGGCTGAGCGGAGCAGAGACCTGGTGTGGGCAAGAGAGCTTCTACAGCTCCAATTTCGACTCTGATTAGGTTTTTCCTGCAGATGCAAACACTTAGTGTTTTCACATTTTTCTTTTATTTTGTCAGCCACTTCATTTTTTTGATTAAAGTAAAAGGAGCACAATTTCCTTCCAGCTTTTTGAAGATCAATGACTTGTTTTGCTGCAGAAACTGTGACTGATAAGAAAGAGGCCGGTGTGAAACAAACACCAACAAACAACCAAATGCAGGTATAAATCCAAACTGTGGCGGGTAAGCTTGTCTATTGTTGCAGCTACTTTGGCCCTTAACCAGCCATTATATAGGTTTCCTAGTCTAGAGGATAATCTAAAAATAAAACAAGCTGGTGAATTATGGGATGTTTTCAACCAGTGTTTGCCAGATTGTAAAAAGCTTTCAATAATTCTATGGAGACAGCAAAATTAAATGTATATTCTTCTGTAGCTCACTTGCAGAAATTCCAGTCTCACCAAAGATCTGTTATTTAGTCTTGTTGTATATTTTGTTTTCAACTCTGCCAAGTCAGGTGACCATGCATGCTGAGAAAGGTGCCTACAAAAAAAATGTATTATTATCATTGTTACGAAAATGTGTCTAATTTCTTTGAAAATCTTTTAAGTGTATGCTATTAAAGCTACAAACACCAAAAAGGCCCCCAAAGTTCGTATTGTGCTTTATGCTGATGACATTATACTTTAGTGTTTACTGTCCACCAGTTAAATTTTTGTTGACATATTTTCTTCAGGAAGCGTTGAGGGATTTTCTGTCCAATCTCACTCAAAGATAAGGTGGTTTAATTTTGACAGTAAAAGGTAAAGGTCAGTGTCATTGGTCTCCTGTTCATCTCATGCATGTGCTAAAATTCTTGATTACCCTTTCAGGGAATTTCTCCAAATTTTGAAAAACATCAACTTGTGGATTAATTGATAGATTTAAGTAGGTCAAAGGTCAACATCTTGAGTATCAGGTACATCCCTTTTTGATAACATATTAACTCAATACTATCTTCAGGGATTTTCTTCAAAATGCACAAAGTCCAGTCTGGCTCAGAGGTGAGCTGATTAGATTTTGGCAGTCATATGTCAAAGGTCAAGGGCATAGAGCCTTATGAACCAGCCTTTCTAGAGAACACATAATATTCGAAGAAAACGTCAAGAAATTTTCTTCAAACTTTGGACAAATGTCTACCCTGACTTAAGGATGAACTGATTGGATTTTGAAGGTCAAAGGCCAAACACCAAGGACACTAAACTCATATTCATACCTTGATTTTGTACTCAAAAACTGAAAAACGCTTTAAGTGATTTTCTACAACCATGCCTGAATGCCATTTGTAAATTAGGGATGATATAATTACATACTGGTGGATCATAAATTAAAGATAATTTCTCCTCATGATCATCTCTTCCTTGCAAATGTCATTTTAGGGAATGGTTTGAGGGATGCCTGTCTAAGTATGCACTTATGTCCACTTCAATTTAAGGATAAAATTATTTCATTTTGGAGGTCAAAGGTCAGGCCTTGTGTTTATTCCTCGCATGTGAACATAAAATATCAAGAATGCTTTGAAGTATTTCACTCCCTCTTTATTCTTTCAATCAGTTAACTTATTGAAAAAAACAAGCAGAACCCTAAAGGAGGTGGTTTTTGTTTTAGGATGTAAAATTTAATCACACCTTGGATTACAGGAGTAAGAAATTTTGAAGTGTCTATGGGGCAAGCAAAATGTTCCTCTTGTGAGTGTCTTTAATGATAACACGAAGTATTTCCAGATGTATTTTTTTCACAGCATTTAACTTAAAAGATATTAAACCCAAGTTAGCAAAGATCTCAAAGACCTGTAGACTTAAGAGATGTTCCTAAAAAACTAAAATGCTCGCTGCTTTTTGTGTTTAAGGACTTGTTCCTGTGCAGCTCTTTTTGCATGTCCCATTGGCAGATATTTATACTTAAAACAAGCAATTTAAGCTTAGTATTTTTGTGTTTTAGATTTTGGAATGAAAAACTGATCTGGACTTCTAATTTGGTTTATGATAAAAGCAACATAATAATTTTTGTTCTGAAATTAGTCAAATATACTTGCACAATTGTTTGGTGTTTTTCTTTTTTGCTGTGCTTGAACTGTTTTTAATCCTCACCTGAACACTCACTGCTCCTGGGCTGGGCAGCTCTTCGTCTGGTTTCATTTTGGAGCGCTTATGATGCATGGGGTCTCCTGTGCTGCTCACTGCTGATTCACTTGTTGGTTTGGTCTGAGGAGACAGAAAATATCCTTCAAATTGAGCGATATGCAGATGATTCAATCATCTGTAACTCCAATATTTTAGTTTACATGTTATCCTCTTTTATGGCATTAAATATGCATGTGCTGCTTATAAGTCATTCCATCATTGGCTTAATCAAAGAAAAAAAATACTCCAGCTGCAGCATAATGATTTCTGTACCCTCAGTCCCAGGCAGGAGCTTTTAAATGTACGAATGAAAAACAGAGCAATTCACTGTACCACATTAGCTCCTCTAATCACAGCAATTAAAACAAACTCATGGACCAATTCAGTGAACCATTTACTGAGCCAAAGTATGACCTAACTTTGGCCCTGCCTTAAATTCACCCTTGGGGGAAATCTTGTTACAAAGCAGGCTCATAAAAAAGGAATATTTTACAAGTTAGTTCAGGAAACTTTACTTGTTTACACTGCAAAACTCAAACATACATGTCTCATATCTTCATTATAATATGTGAATTTATAAAAATATCTGTTATCTCATTTTAAGACATAGTCAACGTATCATTTTGAGATACAGAAGCATCAAATTAGGCTTGAATTGCTTATAGTAAGTTAAAAGAACTACCAATGGGGCAAGAATAAAGGATATATATTCCCTGACCCTCTTGTCCACACTTGGCCCCTACAGCTGGAATTTTCAATGCAGTTTGCATGTCAGTTATGTCAATGAAGAAGTCGGGGAGGGGTAAATACAAAGGGTTCAGCCAAGTAAATTTCAGGGTCATTTCTGGGTGAAAAATCATGTTGTTTGCATTCATACATGCAGCTTACTTAGGTTTATTAGGGTTTTTCTGTGAGTATGTATGGGGTTAAAAATATGTAAAATGTTTGAATATATTGAGGTCACCCTTGATGGAAAGTAACAGCCACTTCATGATGACACAAAGTCACGCCTGCAGTATTACAGAATGGTGATAACTGTACAATAGGTGACTGTCTTCAGGCTTGTTGGGCAGGATGCAGAGCAACTGGGTCGAGTGAATGCACCTAAGCTGATGCTACTGGTTTCTTTAAATCATAAAACTTTTTTAGTTCAGATTACTTTCTTTGTTGAAACATCAGATTTGTTTGTTTCTTTAAAGAAATGGTTTGTTTATTCAAGAGAAGGAAAAAAGGCAGTTTTGGAGCTGCCTACTTGAATGTGGAGCACAAATTCAACATTAGAAAACAGCGGGATGGGTGTGTAATAAACATTGAATATTTACTTCAAATACTGGCCCGCACATACAGAGAGAACTGTGTAAGGAGAGAAAAAGCCCCTTTGGATCCATCCATCCATGTCAATATTCCCTCTTCATATCCTTGTTCTCTCTCTAGTGATTAATGGAGTCAGCAGTGGGATCCTATGCTAACAAGCCCCTTGTTGTTTGCTGCAGGCATGTTCTGCAGCGGCTCGGCAGTCTTAAAAAACAAGAGACAACACAAGTAGGAGGAAGCTCCCAGGAGAGGAGCGTATGGAAGGGGGGTCCTGCCTGTACCATGCTGCGGTTTTACTGAGATGTGGCTGGCATGCCATGCTGCTATCTATTAACGTGTGATGATGAATCGCACAGGCCTACGCCGTCACTGCGCTCACCTGTGAGGAGTCGTTGGAGAGGGTGGAGCGCTCGCTCGCGCTGAGCCCCGAGGGAGGGATGCCGGGTACGGGCCTCTGGGTGGCAAAAGCCGGAGACGGGTGGATGAGGGGCGGGCTGTGGCCAAAAGCTGAGCCCACAATGCCCGGTTGGCGGCCCATGAGCTGCTGGTGAACATGCAGAGCCACTGGGGTTGGAGGGTAGGCGAAGCTCAATGCTGGGCTAAAAAGGGCAAACAAGATCAGAACTAAATGAAATAGGAAAAAGAAACATATTGGTAGATATATTTTAAGTTGTTACAATGTATAAAAAGATAACACCTTAGAAAAAAGAGAGAAACATAAAAAAACAGCTCAATCTAAAAGCTGATTGTGATTTATTGCAAGTCTTATTGCATATTAACATTTCTATTATTTTGGATTTACAAAAAAGTTTCTGTATATTCATGACATTGAATTGTCCTCACCAGTGTCCTGATCAGTCAAATAATTTGAAGAGAAGTATTCTGCGATCTGACTTTTCAGATATCTTTATCATTTTTTTTTATTATTGCAGCCCGTTACTCTTCCGCACCCAGAGTTCAGGTTTACTGCTGTTACGCATGAGAACAACTGTGAAGGGTAAAGGACGTCTCTTTCTTATTTTCTCAGAGGATAAAAAGTTGAAAAAGTTGAGAAAAAAAAGTCATTTTCCTCTCATTTTCCATACTGTGTTGTCCTAGTCACTTTATCAAGCAGTTATATTGACACCCTGTGTTGTTTCACCTTGGTTGTGAACATTACAGAGCCGGAAGGAAGGCCTCTATTTGTTCTGCCCCAGTGGTTGTACCAGAGGCACAATATTACTGAGGAGGGAGCGAGCCAGCGAAGAGGGGCAGCATCGTAATGGTGCACTCCATTTGATGTCAGATTTGCAAATAAGACATGTTACTGGGAATGCCTCCTTTGGTCCAAACTTCTACTTGGAAAGTTTATGACATGGACTGCATCACATAATACATTGAAGTGAAGTATCAATTTAGAAACTGCTTCTATGCACCAATACTGTCTTAAAAGTATTGATTTTTCTGGGACTGCCAAGTTATTCAGCCATACTGGTCAGACATAATAGAAATCATTAAATCAGTGTTAGGTCACGAGCTGGATGATATTTTCAGAACCATATATTTAGGGAATGTACCCTACATGCTTAATGCACAGGATAAATACCTTAAAATATTATTAGTTGCAGGCAAAAAAGCAATAATCAGGAAATGGCTTGTCAAGGATGGATGATTGTAAAGGGACTGTATGACATGGAGAGGTTGACCTTTTCATTAAGACTTTGTTTAGATAAATTCAGTAAGTACTGGTCCAAATGGATAACATTTCTGAACAAAAATACATGATAGGAGGTGGCTGGAATATATTTTTCTGAGTATAACTAACTAAATATCTAATTTTGTTTGTGCCTCTTGTTTTCCAATGACTAATTCAAAGATAATGATTTGTCTGCATGCAAATGTTTTGTAAGGGTCCCACCTCGGGCACACGTTCATTTGGAAGATCTGATGGACTAATAATAACAATACCTGGACACTGGAGAAAACAACCCTGACTTAACCTTATTGAAAATGAACTGTACTGTACTACCTCTGATGACCTGTTTCTATTGTTCTGTTTTGTTATAGTTAGGGGGAGGCAACCATCAAACATTCCTGTAGAGTTTTTAACAGGCTAATAACAATATTCAGAGAATGAGCTGCTGCCTTCTGGTAAGAAGTTTGGAGATTCCCATTGTATCTAAACTAGGCGTTAAAAAAAGGAATTCATGTGTCTGAAAAACTTTTTATTAAAGGCAAATGATAGCAGGATAGCCAGTTTAACTTCCTGTACTGGAACTTCACTAGCCTGACATTATCTATCTTTTCTGACATTGTTTTATTATATTTAATGCACTGTTTCTGGTGTGAGTGATAGTTTCAGTTGCTTTTTTATGGCTGCAGCACTGACAATAAAGTAAATCTTGATCTTGGCCGGTCATGTTGGATAAATAATCATAAAACTACACTTGAACATTAGTTAAAATACAATGAGGCAAAGGGGAGAAAGAAAGTGAATAAATGGATTATTCTGGATAGTTCCTCCTCCCCCAGGACAATCTGACAGGAGATGGTGTGGTAATGCTGGAACCAAGGGGCTGCCGGCGAATCCCTGCCAATGAATGTTCAGCTTGTTAACACATGAATTATCGTGCGGTCTGTGTAAGGCAGTATGTCATTCTTCCACTGGGCAAACGATAGCGATGATAAATAATCTGGAGTGTGTCGTATAGCCATGTAAATAAAGCCAAATTAATACCCCGTCCCTGAGTCAGTTTATTCAGCCTCAATCAGAGCTATCTTTGTTTATCCTCTTAATCCCAGAAGCCACCAAACCTCCTGTGGGCTCGGTGTAACCACAGGTGAAGTGGCGGATAAACACACCTCTGTGTGGCTCCACATCCATCCTGCACTCTGACGCCTCGCTCTCGCTGCGGCCCATACGTCTGCTGATCTTATTACGAGCCGAGTGGAAATCAATGGGCCGAGACACATTTGGGGGCCCGTCCGCTTGTCATATCACTCATCAGTCTGTTGGCTCTCGGGCTATTCGGCTCCTGTCAGCGGGACAGTGGCCGAGCGAGCAGGGGTGATTGATCAGACTCTTCTTACAGATCGCTGATCAATGGCTGTGGGTGGGGCCATGGATCTTTCCTTTTACACTCTTTCTTGGTTTCTTTTTCTTCCTCTTTCTGCCTGCTGTTTGTACCCGGGTGTGATGTATGTGGTGTTTGGTGAGGTGTACCTGTGAGATGACTGACACGAGCCGCCGGGGAGGCTGGCCGACTTGCTGGCTGGGAGATCATCACCCACATGGGGCTTTAATACACACAAACACTCTTATTGACCCACTAAACACTTCCTTCCTCTCACACCAACATGCATTATCATTGTGTGATCCTATTAGGTTCTACATGCTAGGTAAAAAGTACAAATCAATAATATTGGAAACATTATTTACATGATTCCACAGGGAGATCCAGCTATTGTGATCGTTCATTGGCACATGTCAGTCCCTCCATGACCACCATGAGTGACATATGATCAATCAAAGCTCCTAAGGGCATTCTGAAATGAGTTCTGGTTTTGTAATTTCAAAGTTAAACCCTTAAAAAATGCTTGACTTCCATGATTTGTCTTGATCTGAAAGTCTCTAGCTAAGCAAATGTTATGTCTGCAACAGCACACTTTCATAATATTTGTGCAAAATGGGACATCCCATAGGTACACGAGGTATGGCTATTAAAAATGGGACTAATGCTGTGATGTACAGTTCAATATACTCCTCTCCTGCATCAACACATCATTGCACTCGGGTCTTCCTCTAATCAGCAGTGCAGCAGGTCTTCTTTGGACAGTTGTGTCAAAACCTCTGTTCTTAATTTCTGACACAGACTTAAAACGTGTTCCTCTGAGCACAGATTTGATCTTAGAAAAATGAAAAAGTAACACAGTGCTAGATCAGGGGAATATGGAGGGTGATCAAGCACTGATTTGTTTTTGGGGCATTAACTGCTTTACAGAGAGCGCAGTGTGAGCTGGTGTGTTGTCTTGATGAAGAATGAAACCATTTTTCCACAGGTGTGGTCTCTTTCTTCTGACTTTTCTCACAGTTTTACTAGATCCTGTATGTAATAATTTTTATTCACTGGTGGCACCCACTCCCCCAAATTTATAACATTAATGTCAGAACAATAATAAACATGTCCTTGAATTTGGACTTGCTTCCTCATGCTGTCTTCATCATTGGTGACAATGGTGTTTTGGGGCGGCAGCAGCTCAGTCCGTTAGGACTTGGGTTGGGGACCAAAGGGTGGCCGGTTCAAGTCCTGACCAGACCATGTTTGGAAGTTGGTTTGGTAGGTGCCAGCTGACTTCCTGGGCACTGCCGAAGTGCCCTTGAGCAAGGCACTTAACCCCAAATACTGCTTGGTAGCGCTTCTTTAGAAGCAGCAAGCCATCAGTCTGACATCTCTCCATTAATGCATGATCGTTGGACCTGTTTGCACGTGTATGTTTATTTCAGCCTGTGTTTGTGTAGCATGTTTCAACAACAGAGCGTAAAGAATGGAATTTCCCCATAAGGGACTAATAAAGGATGACTTTCTTTCTTTCTTTCTTTTCTTTCTTTTCCAATGCACTGACTGCTGTTTTGTCTCAGTAACATATTGGAAGACCCAAGTTCCATTGCATGTAAAAACTCCTAAAAAAAATAGGGTTACCATCAAGTTGTTTCAAAATGTTTCCACAAGAAGATAAGAAGTTTGGGGACGACATTGGCACAAACTTTTGTTATGTTGAAATTTTCATGCAAAATTGGCCGAACTGTCTTTTCATGCATGGAAACCATTTCTGAGATCCTTCTTGTATCATGATTTTGACCATTTGTTTGATTTGTTGAATGTTTTTAAAAGTTTTTGATGTACATGGACACCCGGGACATTCATTATCTTTGACATGAAATCTTGTGAATCTCATGCAGTAATCCCCATTCACCTCAGTTTATGTACAAAAAGATTCAGCTGCTGTTTTGTCCACTTACCAAAAATTTCAAGTTAATGTGTTGCTCAACTTTTAAGCAAACCATTTTCCAACACTTTAGCAAACTTCAGAGGCTACCAGTGAACTCAAGACATCACTGATAGGAAACTTTCAGCACTTGTGCATGAATAACCAACCTTTAACACTCAGTGTGACTGTCAATCACATGATTTTATCCTCACAAGGGCAGTCTTATTGTTTCATAGCCATACCTCATATATTACAAATCCACAGCATGTCATTTTGTGTATGAGAGAAATCCTCTAGTGCCTACTACAATGGACAGAATTTTACTCTAATAAACCACCATCAAACTAAACCACCCCAAAATACATTGTGGCCTTTAGACTTTTCATTTACATGACTGTAGCTGGGGACAGGAAGTGAAAAACACAGGTATAGGATCAATGAGAATGGAGGTTAGTGGTTGTTTTAACTCATCTTGCTTGCAGTCAGTATCATTTGAAACTTTAGATAATCCATGCAGTCTATAGAAAAGTGCTCTGTAAAATCAGTCTGTATTGACAGTTTAGGTTTATATCAGATTACATACCACTGACACAGAGGTGGGAGCAAACTAAGTGTGTGAACCAGGACACACTGACATGTGACTAGCAGCCAGAGACTGAAGCTCTAACCTTCTGGTTGAGACAAGCTGCTCTGCATATGATTTACATTTACCTGATGGCTCCCGCAGAGAGGTGACCGTAGGAGCCGCTGGTGGAGGAGCTCGAGCGGGAGTTGTTGAGCATGGTGGCGAGGGAGTTGGGAGAGTTTCTGATCATGGTCTGTAGGTCAAAGCTGTGCTCAGAGAGCGGCGAGATGGGCAGAGGGCGCTTCCTGCTGGGACGTGATGGTAGCCTTGGGCTTGGAAACCGTGAGCCTGAAAAATGAAGAAAAAAAGGGAGAGGTAAAAGTTTTAATTTAAGACTATACAGCATCTTCCCATTTCAGTGACGTGTGTGCGTCTGTCAAACAGGACTCACAGTGTTAGCCACATGATCAAAAGCATGTCATGCTACCTTCATTGTGCGCTCTGTTGGAAGTTAATGAGTTTTTTCATTTTCATGACCTTTATTAATAAGAACCCATAAGAAATTAGAGGTGGGAATCACCAGTTGCCCCACGATACGATACTATCACAATACTTGAGCCACGATAGTATTGCGATTTTGTGATGTGCCATTATTGCAACACAATATATTGTCATTTTGCAATTTATAAATTATTATATTATATTATTTATAAAATATTATAATTGCAGTATCACACAATAAGAAAACATGTTATAAACTGAGAAAAGAAATACACAACACATCACTTCACTTCTCGAAGGTCGCTTTGCTGGTCCCAACTATACAGCTCCGTGAGCTGTATCACTCCCATCTGCCTATATCCTTGTAGAAAGGATGTTTAGTGTCATATACAATGTTACATTTCTCCACCTCCACGATTAACTTTTATTCGTGTTGCCTCTGGGACCATCTGACCGACTGTTAACCTGATGCTCGTGCCTCTGGTTGTGATGTAATGACCACCTATTGAGGAAAAAGTCTGTGCATTGTTTCATTTTGAAAGTGCTGGATAATCCACATGTTTGACTTCCTTTCTAGTGCTTTCTGAATGACAGTGAATTGACGAGGATAGGCAGCGGCGGCGCTGAAAATAGACCTGGAGTGTGTTTCGAGCGTAGCGAAGTGCACTGCTGCTCTAGCTGCGCGCCACAGTCGACTGAAGTGCTCTGATAGACTAGAGAGGGAGTGAAGTGCTCCACAGTGCGATATGCGGCCAGTCCTCGGCAGGAGTCCCTCTCCTGACCCGCCATCGTTGGTGTACTAATTATCTCCTGATCTGCACGTTGACTGTCAACCCCGACCCCACTCAACAAAATGCGCAGCAGCACCATCCAGTGGACAGATAGAGGAATGGATTTAGTTTTATTCACAAGTACCACAGACTACATTTCACATCTACAATATAGGCTAATATGATATCGATATTTTGCCGTCTTGAATCGATATAATATTATCAAGTAAAATATCGCCATACTATGCTGAATCGATTTTTTCCCCCACTCCTATAAGAAATGCTGTGAAAAAGTTGCTCCAACCCCCTGACAGCTCTATGTTTCATTCAGAGCAGCTATGTTGTCACTTGTATTGAGTCACAATGAGTGCTTTTGAATTTTCAACAGTGCCAGGTTGTGGTTAATGTGTGTGATTGTGGCAGCCAAATTCTAGCTGTTGTCAGTACATGTCTCAGCGTTTTGCAAAGCTACATTAGTTGCATCAGTGCATAGACCACAGCCAACCTTTAGAATGAAAACTACGTATCAATAGTGTGATTTATTCACTGCATTTTAGGGAACATAAAAAGAGAAAATTCCTTAAAGAATCCCAATAAATATCGCAGGAGGAACATATAACACAATGTCATTCTTTCCAAATACATGCAGCTCCAGCCTAAATGCTGTGAAACTACAAGTGAACCTGTTTCTATTCACTTTTCTGTTGATTTTGGAGAGGAGCATCTGCTTAATTTCCACATAAAGCGTGGTGATTTTTGTGTTCGACTTCATCCAAACTCTAACCTAATCTAACCCCAACAGATGACACTTTTGTCAATCATCACACAAAGGGCTCATCTGAATGACTGTTCGCCTGTCACTTGATGCACTACTTGCATTTCATCCCTGAGAAAACATGCCTTTTATGTTGGAGAAATGCTCTGACGCTGTATGGTAATATTTAATCAAGTCCAATTTGACTCGTTATTCAAATGCAATCAAATGTGTTGACTGGAAGTACTAAAAGGGGGTTTGAAAAGGTAAAAGGCGGAATCGGCACAAGCATTCTCCGCTCGCATACAATGAGCCACGGGTAGAGATTAAAACATGACTTTTGTTGTCTTTTCACATGGAGATGTCACAAACAAGACAGGGAAAAAAACAGAGGGAGATGGAAGGAGGGGAGAAAGAAAGAAAGCGCTGAGGGGATGTCGTGCT
This sequence comes from Cetoscarus ocellatus, assembly GCA_037902135.1. Classification (NCBI taxonomy): domain Eukaryota; kingdom Metazoa; phylum Chordata; class Actinopteri; order Labriformes; family Labridae; genus Cetoscarus; species Cetoscarus ocellatus. The sequence goes on from JBAMNC010001676.1 coordinate 387,959, forward strand.
TTGTGCGTGAACTGACACAATGACTTTGTGACTCAAGACTTGGAAATAAAACATTTTGAGTTATTTGATAAAAGGCGAACAAAACCGGCTTATGCAGCCCCGATAACCCCCCTCCGTATTTACGTCCCCCACAATCCATCCATCTCCCGAACGTAAATGCTCCATCTCTCGTCTGACACATCCAACGATTACAGAGCGCTCCATTCACATGGTAATCAGAGTGTGTGGATGTGAGAGTGTGTGTGTGTGTGGATGCAGCGGTGCCGTACGGAGGCCTGAGTTTCCTCTCCAGCATGAAGCAGTATGGAGAGTAACACCCCCTTTACATTGTCATCAATGGAAAATCTGCCTTTTCTGTGCATTAGTGACGGGGATGTTTAAGGGGGGGACAACATCTAAAGCTACAAATCCCTAAGTGCTCACAATTGGAATACTCATGTTATAATCCTTAATGTATAGCAATTTTATCCAATTAATTTGGATAACATATAGATCTGCAAAGGGAAAGCATCTTTAATTCTCTGTTTTTAGACAAGCTTTATCTAGGGCTGGGCACGGTATAGTAAAAAACTATTTTTTAGTAGGAATAACTTTATGTTGATTTCAGGGAGTAGAAAAGTGCGGAAGAGGATAAAAGGCCACTGAAAAACAATTCTACAGCTGAAATTTGTTTGAGTCTGGAAAAATTCTAACTTTAACCTATAAATTCTGAGGTTGAATTAAAATTTTTACTTTACTCTCAAAATTCTGAGAATTTTGTATTTAATCTCAGGACTCTTTTCCTTGGAATTCTGAGATTAAACTCTGAATACTGGGAAAACAAACCCTCAAATTTCTGAGAGTTAAGTCAGAATTCTAACTTCAACCTCAGAATTCAGACTATGATCTCAAAACTCTTACTGTAATCTCAAAATTCTGACTTTGTCCTTAGAGTTCTGTAGTAGTGGTAGTAACGGTAGTTAATTTCGAACATGTAAGAAATTAATCTCATATATTATGTACATTTATACAAATGTAGCAAAACAATATTACAAGATCAAAATCATAAATTGGAGGGGAAAATGTTTTTATGAGATTAAAGTCTAAATTTTGAGATTTAAGGCTGAATTCTAAGATTGAAGTCAGAATTCAGACTTTTTCCAAAAAATAAAATAAAGTGAATTCTGACTCTTTTCTCAGAATTCTGGGATTAAAGTCTGAATTCTCAACGCTTACTTTTTATTCAGAATTTCGATTTTCAACTCAGAACTCACACTCTGTTTTAACTGCTGCTGTTGCTAAAATCTGTCTTTCTGATGTGTAATATATGCGTTTAAGGCATCAGAGCAACACTGACAGAATGTGTGCTTGTGTGTGTATTAATTTTAGCAGTTTCATTTGATTTTCACTTTAAACATTCATGCAATTTATGCACTGACTGGATGGCACTTTAATTTTGTTGTACTTGTTACAATGGCAACAAAGATATTCTGATTCCTCTGATTCTGAATTCTGGGAATAAAATTAGAATTCGGACTTTAATCTTAAAAATGGGAATAAAATCAGATTTCCGACTTTTTCTCCGAATACTGACTTTAAAATCAATTCTGTAAAATATGTATTGATAAGTCTATTGGCAAGGAGTATGTAATAACAATGGGGTGTACTGATGTTTTTGCACATGTCTACTAGAGACAGCTTAAAATACCATTATAAATAACACTGACATCATTGCCTTGGAATTGTTATATTTATATAAATTCTTCAACATTTGTGTTTCAAAATTATAAACTCTTCCTTTTTTACTGATAAGTGGCACCAAAAAGTACAGAAACTTGATAGTTTTCAGTTGTATTTATCTAAAAATTTAACAACCTTACAGAGATGATTATTAAGGTTTTGTACCATCTAGACAGTGCAGAAGTTTGTGTGCAAATTTTTGATAAAAGAAAAAAGAAACTGCCGTGAAGAGGTGTCTAGACTTAAATTTTGTTTATGTGGTATCAGAGTCATTCGATGTCAATCGACTCATAATTACATTTACAATTCTAGTGCTTTGACAATTGTCTTTATTTTTTACAGCAAAATAATGCCATATGTTGATATACATCAACCTATATTATTAAATTATCATGAATAATATTTAGTTCATGTTCTCCTGCCCTACTTTAATCTCCATAACCAAAATTTGACACTTTTTTAAACAAGCCAAATCCACTACAAAGTGAGCAAGAGGGAGGCCGAGGCCAGACTCCCACCACTGCAAAGCCTCATGGGAGTTGTGTTTATTAATGCACAGCCCAAATGATAAATCGGTCAACCAAGGAGGGGGAGACAGAGAGAGGAGCGTCCTGGCTCGTAGCAGGAATGTCCCTCTAATTTCCTCTTGATTTATGAACGGGACGGCGGGTTACGTGCCGTGTCATTAATTCTCCTGACCAGCGAGGGTTTAGACGGGACAGACTGACGACGTTGGAAGTAAAGGGACGTCTCAAAAAGGGAAGTTGAACGCTCACCAACACACCTCAGGGCCACCTCAGAGGGACGGTATCACAAGGGGAGAGAAATTATACAAACCAGGAAACTTGTAAGGACATAATAAATCTGGACCTGAATAAATATTACTTACTTCTGAGGATTTCTGTTTCTATGTTGAACAGACCAGAGAAGGCTGGTCATAGAAGGTGCAAGAGCGTCACCAGTTTCCTTTAGGAGAATGAAAAACCATCTAAATGAAGAAGTTACAGTACGTGTCTCACGTTGCTAGCTGATTATAGTTTTCTTGTCTTGACACAGAAGTTTGCTTTGTGTTTCCTCTCCTATTCATTCGTACTAGTGGCCTAAAACACGATCTTGAATCCCAGATTCTCCAAATAAAAAGCCCTTAATGCTTTATTTTTTTCTCCTTATTATTTTGAACAGAATAAATAAATAAACATAGATCAAAAATTAAAGAGACCACAACCAAAGTGCAAAATAAATCTGTCATTTGTCATGTTCAAAAGGAGTCGGAGGAAGTCAAAACTTATCTGGTCCCACCCCTTCACCTTACTCAAGTAGTCTATATTTAACCCACTTCCAAATAATAATGATGATAATTATAAAAATAATCACAAATAAACAAAATAAGCCAAATAGTAATAATAAAATAACACAAATAGTAATGAGAAAAAAGAAAGAAAAGGAACAAGAGAAACTACATCAAACTTCCGTGATATTTATATAGTCTCATCCCTGTACCTTTTAAAAATCACGTTTTTATACTTTTTTTTTAACTGCTTTATGTTTGGACATTGTTTCAATTCATCACTCAGACAGTACTAAAGTTTTACACTGTTCACAGATACACAAAAGCTTTTCCTGGTAGTTCTCACTTTCTCACCCCTTAAATGATAAATGATTTTTTTCTCTCTCTGACTAAACATGCCCTGAATTATTGGAGTGTCTATAATTTACGTTGTCTATTTCAGCAGGGGGTGAGTCTCTTATGCTCTTTTGTCCTGAACGACATCTCTTAGCTGGTTGTGTGTACCAACCAAGGGTGAGGTTCTTAACCTGACACGCCAGATAGACCGTCCAATATATTTCTCTAGTCCATCTGGGAAAGAGCCCATAGAAAGTGTTTGAAAATGGGCAGAAACCTTTTTAAAAGCAAATCCGGCAGGTGATTGGACGATCGTTCCGCCAATCACATTCATTACGCACCAATCAGATAATATAGTAGGCAAGTGCTACTGCCATCATGTAAAATACAAAACTTAAGCCACTTTGTAGAAGATGTCACAAGAGGTGTGAAAGTATCCCTTCTATCGAGAAGAGCTGTCAGTGTTTTTTGTTCTTCATGTAATAAAGAATTGCAGTCCAGATCTGATAAAAGTACTACTGCTGTTACCTGTCCTCTCACTCCTAGCTCCCACTGCTTCCTGCTTCTGGGGAAGTGGAGCAATAATATACTTTCTATACAAGTATTTACGCTAAAACAGCCTGTTCTGAGCAGGGCTGAAACAAGATGGTCTATGAGCTTGCCAAAATTAAATATCTGATATCTAATATTCTGAGACCTGCGTAAACTTGGTGAAAAGAAGTAAACTAATGGAACTTTAAAGCATGTAAATATGTCATGGTAAGCTATGTTTTTTAAATTATATTGCGTAAATGTCCTTTTGGCACAAAACACAAAAACAGTTCATAAAACTGGTTTAGTTTTTTGAGGTAACAACAAATTTGCTTCCTACTTCCTCCATGTGATCCCACTCGTCCAACACCTTCCCCATGTCTGAAGTTTTTAACAATAATAATAACAATACAGGACAAATCAATGTTGACGCTGATGGTCTTGTTTGCTTTTGATGCTCATAAAGAAACATCAGTATTAAATTCAGCTTGTTTTATAAACTCTTCACAGGAGCCTTAAAGTGAACATACTCATATAAAATGACAGTCGAGTGGAAATGAATAGCAAAAAAAATGAACCTTCAGTAGGAAATAGCAGAGACTTAAGTGTTGTGATCTAGGAGAGCTATGGCGCTAATTAGGCAGTACGAACACAGACAATAGGCCATTAAAGCAGGAACAGGCAGGACAGGCTCATTGTTTCATTAGCACTACTCTCACTGAAGCTAATTACACTGATGTGAAATAGACTCAAACAGCCGCCGTAACAGAGTAACCCAGATTATCAGCCAAAGCCTCTTGATAGTCTGCTCTTTGTGTTTTTTTTCCTCTTATCCAACAAACCTTTAAAGTGTTCATTTTCCCGGTGCTGGAACACACATTGTTAAAAACGTGATGAGTTATTACCAGCAATGATCACAGGCGCTTTTTTATTTAAAGCGTGGAGCATCGCATCTCCACTTAAACGTGGCCCTAATTGTTTTGTTTTAGTCTATTAATCTTAAAGAGTGACACAGAAGAAAGGATTTCTCCGGTGATGAATGGTGGGACATTCCAATTCCCACTTAATAGCAATTAATTTTCTGATACCCGCTCAAGTTTGGCTAGTTTTAATTAGTTTGTTCAGAGGAATCGGGGGAACTTCACCCCGGATTTCCATGAAAGCGACGTCTGCCTGACTAAATACATTCTCATCAAAGGGAGCGGAGGGTGAGGCTGCGCGACCTTTCTAAGATTCACTGTGTGTTTAATTTCCTATTTACACTTTAAAATAACTCATTAGCATAAGTCCTCTGCACACAGTCCTGAGCCCAACACACTGAGACAAAAGCTCATTTAAATGGTGTCAAAGTAGAAGTTGCAGGTCCCTCCTCGCTGTGGTGGAGCTGCAGATTAATCTATAAATAGATCCAGATAGGTGCATTTTAGAGGTGCAATTCCCGCTGGGTGTACTCATGATTTCATATGCACGCATGCCCTCATAGCACTTAAAGGTGGAGTCCCTGTAGGTGAGGTTGTTATTTTCTGCTGACTCTCATGTAGTTGAAAATATGTTTTTATGATAAAATGTATGTACATTTCACACAATTCTAACCACTTCATTAAAGAGTGAGGACAACTATACGATATAATGAGTTCAAGATTAAATGAGAGGTTATTTGGAAACAACCAACAATGTTTGTAGTCCAAACTGTGGTGCAAATCTTTGCCCTAATCTGGAACGACATCATCTTTTTTTTTTTTTTTTAAGAGTCACAATCCAAAAATGTCCGTTTCCTTCCTGAAAAAAATGCATTTTTGTTTACTGAAGGGTGGAAAGCAAATTGTTTGGTAAAATAAAGGAAGAGAACTGTCAATATTAATTGATAAATCACAAGCAGGGTAACACATCAGCTGGAGTCAAAACAAAGCAAAACTGGGAGCAAACATAATTGTAAATGACATACCACACAGGCAGCACAGGAGTCTAGAAAATGTTGTCTTGTTTTGTTGTTGGGTATAAGCAAGGCCCCCATAAGGGGGATGAAGGGGGAACCTTTCTGGGGCACAGAGTCATGCAGGGGCGCATGAAGGTGAGTAAAGACATAAATTAGGCTGCTTGATTATAGCAAAAATCATCATCATAATTATTTTAATATACATTGAGATTAAGATTACGAAACATGATTGCTCACTAATTTTAAAACACACAGCACATTCTTTCATTGAATGGAGATGCTTTTGACACTGTCATTTTGAACATTAAATATGGGCAGTACATAGAAATAGACATGTAAAAGTAAAATTAAGCATTTTTATAGCAGCAAATGAAAAAGAAAAAAGTTCAACATGTCATGTGGCACACTATATTTTAATCTCGATTGCAAAGGCAGTCATTGTGATCTAAATTAAAATTGGATTAATTTCCTTTGATTAATTGCACCGTGTATTCCTTCATCATGTGCACAGGTGATTCTAGGACCCTGGACTACTGAGGCCACAAGTTTGAGCCTGAGGACGGCATAACGTGAAGTTGAAATTAATTATTCAATAAAATAATTCAAACTTGATAAAGTTCTACTTACAAATAAAGCTGTTGAATGTAATGATTTTAATTGTTTTATTTTTCATGGATGTCTGCCTATGACAAAACAAAATGTTTTTATTTATGTTTGGATATGATACAGTTCATTTAAATGACCCCAAATTTCCAGTTGATTCCCACAAATTCCCATAATTCCCATGCAAAGTTTCCAATTTTGAAATACTTCCAGAATTCCCCAGCATAACTTCCCCTCGAAGATTTCCGGAAATTTTCCGCCCCTTTGCAACCTTAATCAAAACCTCTTTTAACTGCCACAACCCAACCTAAAAGTCTAAAAACTAATTATTTTTATCTTAATGTTCAGTGTAAAAGATGAAACAGAGCCTTTTCAAAAAGAACATGACTTATAATGATCTGTTGAAGTTTTAATCTCAAAACAAAAGCTGTTATTTTTCTGGAAAGGTCCAGAAAACTCTTAAGGTCTCTAAAGTTTGTACAAGAGGTGCAGCAAACCCGAGAATAATTTGGGGATCATGTCAATGTTATATTGGAGACTAAATGAGCCCACATGGACAGAAGTGGTGTGATAAAAGCCTGATTTTGTCTTTATCAGTGCAGACTTACTCTCCATGGCCTGCAGGTACTCCATGTGCAGGGCACTGGCAGTGCTGGCACCGGCTGTGGACGCTACAGAGGGCAGAAGGTCAGTCGTGTAGGGGCTTCGGTGGCCCGCGAGCAGAGCCATCTGGTGGTAGTACTCAGCTGTGGTCAGGCCTGTGTGAGGGGCTGGAAGAGAAGTTTGCAGAAAGAAAAAAATGGTAAGACTGAGAGTTTGAACAAAAAAAAAAAATTAGAGGAAAAGAGTTCAGAAAAAGGATTAGGCGATGGTAAAAACCCGACAGGCAGAGCACCTGTGCTGCGTTCATTTACATTAGATGCTAATCAGCTCAACAGAACAGTAATGAGCACATTAGCAGCAACATCAAGTTTAGTAAAAACAGCTGCACGGGGAGCATCACCTGAAGTGAGGAGGCTCACTGGGGATTGTGGAGTGCTTGCTCAGAGATTACAGTGAGAGTGTATTAGTGTTTGATTGATGCTTTCAAAGCCAGCGCGGCACAACGGATCGTCTTATAAAACAATTCTTAAACAGCCTCTCTCCACTGTTCCTTGATCACTTTACAGAGACTGTCTGTACACATATATACTGAGTGTGTGTGGTAAGAGTATGTGGGCTGACACATCTCCTGCCAGAGATTCTGCTGCTGTTTCAACACATCAGGGCTGCAGTGTGTAGATATGCAACCTGCTCCTTTAAACTGAGTGGAAACAAAAGGCCTAAATCTGCCCAGATATATCTGCATGCATAAAGATGCAGCAAATGATTCTACCACTTTCTCTTTTTTCTCTCTTAATGCTTCTCGTTTCCAAGTGGTTCACTGTTTCATGTAGAACCAAAGCCTAAAAATGAAGATCTGGTGGTGGGCTTGAGTATGTAAATATAAAATAAAGAGAAAAGGAAAGGACTCACACTGTGCTTTTAGATGCAAATCTACAGTCGTTTACAGCAGATAGATTTTTAATTCGTCATCTGCCAAGTTTGTATGACTATGAAAAAATGCTATGAAATGGCAGGTAGGGATTCACACAACTATCCAACTTTTCCTTAAACAAGACCGGCGTTATTGAACAATTTTTTTTACTATTATTATTCATTTTTGTAATTGATCCGAAATTTAATGTAGTGTGCAATAGGGCTGCTCCATTAGGGTGAAAATCATAATCAGGACAGATACTGAGACCACGATTACTTATTGATTTAACAACATTCAACACATGCTATCACTGAACAAAAATGATCTATACACTGTAGTTTTGAACATCAAAAAAAACCAAAAAGACAATGGCTGATAATATATGTTAAAAATAAAATAACTATTTTTTTCTTTAAAAATGTAGATAGATAAAATTTAAAACAAGTGCATCACGTCCTGTGGCAAAGCAATCCTTTATGTTGATTATTCAGTTTTCAAAAGTGTGAGAGGCAGTAATTGTAATTTCAATAAAAATGAGTTTAACTTCCCTGCTCTAGTTTGCAACCTACGCCTTTTTTTGCTATGTCAACAAATTTAAATGATTTATTTAATAAATCTGGATGAAGTATTTAAAAGAATTTCAATGATATTTTAAATTATCTCGTGTTTTTTCATTTGAAAGTCTTCAATAAAATCCCTTCGATCTTCAAACTTTATTTCAAAGTCCAATTTGAGGTCCCATGTGAGTTAAAAAAAAAATTGAGGTTTCATATTCTTAATTTAAGGTCATTTACCCACTCTTCCAAATGTTGTCAACATTTTCTTGTACAATTTAGATACTTTTCTACTGTGAAGTCAAAATAAAACTGAGGATCATTAAGACTATTACATTTTGAAAGCATTAATAAATCATTTTTTTTATCATTTTGAACTGATAGTATTTTTCAGAATGTGTAAAAACTCAATGTAGGGAAATGTTCTCAATATTTTTGCACAGTTTTATGATGATAGCTTGGAATTTGTTTGGAATTTTCAGTGTTTAAAAATATATTGTGAATGGGACTCTTATTTATATGCCTTAATTAAACTTTATCATTTTTATATTGTTATTTATTTACAGAGAAAATACTTGAGGCATTTTGCATGTATTGCTATTCAGCTGAAAAAAATATTTTTGGTCCAAATCACTCTGTCATACGTCTTAAAGGAAAATAAGGAAAATAAATACTCAAAGCCAGTTTAAAATCTAATAATTACAAATTTTGTCTCATTAGAATCCCAAACTCAAAGTACTTAAATAAGAAAAAAAGAGAAAATAATAGACACTATATATATCTGCTTGCATACAGATGAAGCGAGACATTTCTTCTCTTTTCTGAGTGAGTCCCTCAGTCATTCCTCGTTGTAAGTCCTTGAACCGTAGCCTAAAAATAAACATCTGGTGGTGGGCTTCCTTATGCAAATACTCAAAGAAAGAGAGAAGGAAAAAGACTCACACTGTGGTTTTGGATTCAAATATAGAATTGGTTCAGACCCACAGAGTGCTGCAGATCTTTTCCCCTCTTATTGAGGAAATCAAGAGAAAATAAATAAAGAAAAGGAGTATGAGGAGATTTCCTCTTAAGGCTGGCCTGTATGCCGCCAATATGCATCCATGATTGGTGGAATAAATGTAAGAAAAAAATCTAAATTAATTCGATCTGGGTATTATGTCTTCTGTAGAAGGGGGGGTAGTTTCTTAATTGTCTCCAGTGTTCCGCCTTAGCTTTGCTTTTGCATTCAACCATAATGTGGCCCATTCAGGATCCACGAACAGAAAAAAAAGGGGCTTTGCGGAATTTCTAAATCAGAAATGCTGGCATCCAAGCGCAATCCTGGGGGCAAGAAAGTGGGGAGCGGGGGGGGGGGGGTTATTGGATGGCTGTCAGTGTGGCACTCGACGTGGAAAAAGGCAGAGAGAGTTGCCTCAGGACTCTGTATGCCAACGGGTGCTCCTTCAGCATTACAATAGGATCAGGGGCGAGCCTACCTCTGAACCTCGTCTCTGAGAGAAAAGAGGAGAGGAAAGTGAGGGAGGGGCCCGGGAAGAGAAAGAAAAAGCAAATGTGTGGCAGCGAGAGGGTGGCACTAAATCCCACCCACTTTAAATCTCCATTAGATTCTGTTAATTAATTCATCATTATTCAAATGTACTTTTGCTTAGGAAGGAAAAAATGCATATTGAAGCAGGAGGCTCCCTGTAAGTGTGGTGATATACTAACAACACAAAGGCTGATGGGTTAATTAATCAGAGGATTGATTAAAGGAGTAATTAGGTGCCTCATTCACAATTCACAGTATTATGGAGTGCTAAAGGGATCATGTGGGAGGCTGGAGGAACTATTTTGACTAAATATTCACCAAATGTACTGTAATTTACTGTTTGCTGCAGTTAAAATATGCAGAAAACTCCTACACACTGTATGAATTGCAGAAATATGTTGGAAACACTCAGAAAAGTGGGGGAACTGGTGGGAAACACCAATTTTAACAATGTTGCCAACATATTTGTGTAAGTGACACAGTGCCCTCTTTGGTTAAATTTATGACTAAAGGTCAACAAAGTTTCTGTGCCTTTTAAAACCACCCACCATTCTCCAAATCCCTTCAAGCTGCACCCACCTTTAAAAGTGGACTGCACAAAAATGGCAATATTTCAAATGGGTATATTGTTCATTTCATAAATTTAAAACTCATCTAAAGTTACAAAACAGTACAAACTGTCTAAATTAAGTGCTCTTTATAGAGTGGTGCAGGCATAATGTATTTTTGTGGGTCAGCGTGGAAGTTAGCATATGGCTCCCTTGACTCAAAGCTAATGGGATTTTTCACTGTGTTCAGATAATTGCAGATAATAAAGGTTGTGTTGAACAAAAATACAATGAAACATAAACGTTATATTCTTCATGATTTTATTGATGAATTAATATAATCTTCATTATTTTTTAGGCTTGAACATATAAAGGAGAAAGTTAAAAGCTAATCAAGCTAATGTTGAACTACAACATGGCGGCTCAACTTAGAAGCAGCTACAACATTCCCAACTTATCAAACCATTTTATCACCTCTAATTTGAGAATTTTCTCTTAATTGAATGACCTGATAAATTGGTGCCCTTGCTGTGGCTTTAGTGTATGAATTATTAATTATTCAAAAACTATTCCTTGCCGTTTTTGTAGTCCTTGTTAGCAGTTTGTTAGCAACCACTCTTTAAAAGAAACATAGCTTTAAAATTTCAAATAGGGGCAATGTCAGATAAATTTTATGTTGCAAAATGTAACGCTAAATGGGTCCATCACAGAATATATCAGGCATTAATCTGAGAAGCTATTCTAAAATCCCAGAGCCATGGGAACAGTTCATGCTAAAACGCTGACTCACTCCTGCACCACTCTACTTATCAACAGGATCACAGCATCGGCAGGTAAAAATATGCAGTTGGTTAGCGAGGCGGAGTGTGGCTGAATATAGCAGTATAGCACTGCTTAATTTGGGCCTTACTCCCCTACTGCCTTTGCTACTTTGGTTGAGTAATTGTATATATGAATATAACCCGTCACAGCTTTAGTACAATCTCAAATAATTAGATTAACATACTGCTAAACCGCTACACTCCTACCACTAACAATGCTCTATGTTTGCCAATAGCAAGTTAGCATGAATTTGTAGATCATTAGCGTATGTTCCAGCTTTCTTTTTTCTTTTCATGAAATTACAACATAAGCTTTGGGGTCGCAAAGATCTAGGTTTAGATCAGTACTCACCATGTACCATTTTCAAGAACCTTCATAGAGCGGTGCAGGGATGATGTTTTTTTGTAGGCCAGCACGGAAGTTAGCATCACGCTGGTTCCCTTTACTGCAAGTATTAAAAGCCTGTGGGACTTTTTGCTGTGTTTTTGGTCATAGCTGACAATAAGCTCTGTAGCAAAAAAAATATTATGAAACTTACATGTTCTGTTCCTTGAGATTATCTTAACAAACAAACCTACTTTTAAGATTTTTTTGGCTTAATCTGACTTAGAAGCAACTACAATATTTCCAATGTATAATGTCTTATTTTAAACTCTTGTATGAGAGTTTACTCTCAATTGAAGGACCTGATCAAGTTAGTCCTCAAAGCTCTTGCAATAGTGTAGGAATTATTAATTATTATAAACGATTAGAAATGCGTGCAGTTGGGTCCCCAGTCATCTGATGGCAGTTAGTTAGCAACTGACATTTTAAACACACAACTGTTTAAAGCTCAAAAGTAGTTAATATCAGATTCATTTTATTATTATTTCCCATCAAACATTAAAATCTTGTGTGTTCACTGCAGACCTTATTTAAGGCACGTATTCTAAATCCTGTACAGTTCTGCATTTGGGAACAAGGACACGCTAAATGCTAACACACTACTTCAAGAGTAACATCTTTTTGATATATATTATATATTTCCATTATAACATATTTGGGCAATTAATTGGTGCAATATTTGGTGAATGCAAAAAAACAACAGTAAATGGTGGATTATGTGTTAGGCTGGAGAAGTCCTTTAATTCAAACTGATCTGAAGCTGGTGTACATTTTGTTGCAGCGATGGAAGAATGGAGGGTTTGTATTTGATATATTTCACAAATGTTGGAGGGCAGCAGAGAGGATGAGTGAAGCTGCCAGCAGAGACTTGACTTTCCCTCACTTGATTTTTTACAGACATGGCTGAGATGAAGTGGAGTGCGCTGGTGTAAGAGGAAGTGCCCCTGCTATCTGCTTCTTCAGAGATACACTTCAACACCAGGTGAGGAGCTAAAGTGGGGCTCTGCGGCTGGAGTGCTGAAGGGCTGAAGGCTGATGACATAAAAGGGGTGTTAGGTAATCTGGCCTTTTCCGAGACTCTGAGGTAGGAATGAGAGATGTACTGAGGGGCCGTCCAGAGGGAGTTAAATTCGAGGGTATCTGCAGAAGTTTTTAGTTGCAAAGATGTTTCGCCCACATGGATGTGAAGTTTTAGGTGCCCGAAAATGCACATTTTTGAAAACGAGTCCCAGAGTGGATAAATCTGAAAACATCGGCCTTGCGTTTCTGTGTGGACAACGAATACAGATAGCTTAAGAGACAATGACATCATAGCCCCACCTCTCCTTTAAACTGTATGTGTGAACTCCGACAACAGCAGAAAAAATGGCGGAGTATGGTGTCACGTTAGTGCTGCATAAGCTACTGAGCTTGTTCTGGCTTCTTCTGCTCCTCTACGACCACCATGAGCAACAAGAGGACATGGAGAACAGCATATGCCAGTGTTTGTTTACATTTCTTATGATGTATGTACATGCTCCAACTTCTTCTTTGGCTTTGGTGTATGTCTACAGTAGTGTTACAGCACCACTTGCAGGCCTGGCATATATACTTCAGCGTTTTCAGTGTTTTTGTGTGGACTTTTCTTGAAACGATGCTGTCCTTACAGAGAACTTTTTCATACAAAAAGTTTTTTGTGAGGACAGGGCCTAAGTTTTTAAGATAAACTGATTGAAAAACAATAGAAGATAAGAGAACATTGCTTAAATCATTTGCATTAAATTTCAAGTCAAGCTGAAGTGATCTCTAAATACATTTTTAAAGTAAGACCCTCTGACAGTGATCTGCTTTTTTTACCGTTATTCTAGAACAAAACAAATTTTGACTGCCTCAGTATACAGGTCTGCCGATGTCTATGGCCTGTTTTCTGTTGCTGTGGTATCAAACAGGAACTTATATCAACAGTGTTGGGCTTTTATTAAAAGTTGGTCAAAGTGAAGTCTTTCAAATGCAATAATGAGCAATCTATTAATCCAAAGTAGGAAAAACTACAGGTTTACCCTTGCATTTGGTCTATATAAGACATACATTTCATTACAAATACTGCCAACATATTTGTGCAAGAGTGTGCAGAATTTTGAGCACAATTTCACAATAAAAATGCACAATACTTTATGTCTAGACCTCTTGTTTTATTTACTCCATTATTACTTTTGTTTGATATTTGCTGGTTCATATAAATGCTCCCTAATTAGCTTAAACAATTAAAAGTGAAGTTAAATAAACATTTCAGTTAAAATAATTTATTAAAGTCTTTGACATCCAATATCAATATCAATTATCATAATACTTTTACCAGTGTTTTTATTTTCATGTCAGTTTCAGCATCTTTTGCACCCCTTGTTATTGTACCACTGTCTTTTTAAGGCTTCCATTTATTAGTAAAATAGTTTTATATTGAGGCACCAATAGTTAAGCAAACATTTAGCAACCCATGTGCGAGACGTTGAGGCCTCTCCTCGCAGCCAGCGTGGGTTCAAATCGTGGCTGTTTCCCACTTCCCAAATTCTACCCACTGTTCCTTTCTTATGAGGCATAAAAACGCCCTAAAATACCTAAAATAGCTAAATGTCTTATTTTTTAATGCTTATATATTTAGGTCATTGTATGCATAAACATACCCAGCGAAAGACGTTTATTGTGATTCTAAATTGGACACTTGATCATATTTTTAAAGCCTTAAAAAATGTTAGAGCTCAGTTAGTTTTGTGTATTTTATATTTTGTTTTTCAAAGCTGGACAAATAAACTAGAGTGTTTTTCACACATACAGACAATAATTAAAACCGTATTTTTGTGCTTTTGGGGGGCGGATAAATCCTCTTCTGCATCATTTCCCACTGGAACTTCATCATTTCAACACTTCCATTCTTTCATTTCACATCACTCACTTCCTAAAATTGTGCCATTTTTTAATTAATCTGGTTCTGGTGTCTGCTTCAATCGATTTTCTGGCCCGAATCCCCCCTGTGATGATCTCAGGAAACAAATGCTCCCTGTAGGACACCATAACAGCCGACCCTACCACCACCCCCAACCCTGAACTTGAACCCCCTTCCTCCCCTCCCCCTCCCCTCGGAGTGCGGGCTGTAACTGTACTTGACCCTGCCACTCACTGATGCATCCTCCTGAGGTCTGTGACATGACTCACAGATCAAAAGGATTAGCCCTCCTCTCCCTCCAACCTGCGCCCCCACCCACATGGATCACACCACACTCATAACGCTTCCATCCACCCGCTCCCTCAGATATCATCTCCCCCGACCCCTCCCTGCCCCCTCGGTCTTAATAGAGATGGATCTTGTTGCCTCTCGCCTGACCTCCTCTGATCTCAAACAGGAATTAGAGAGAATCAGGATTCTTTTAATGGCAATCAAAGCTCACTAATCAATCCCAAACATCATTTTTAAGGGTCTACTGAGGGTCTGTGGCTGGTTTCTCCCTTGCTGGAGTTGTGTGTCAGCGAATCATCTCTGTGTTTGACTTTACTCACCATCTGCAGGGCTGAGGCCCCTCGTGGCCGACAGAACGGAGATGGAGGGGCTGCTGTGGAGCGAGCGGATGTAGTCCATGTACGGGCTGATGTAGGGGTGCGGAGGGTGGAAGGGCGACTCAGCCCCCACAGAAGGGTTCCTTTGGGGTGAGATTCGGATGAGGGAGATGTCGGAGAAAGCTGGACTGCCTGCCAGTGCTGGAGGCCTGCAGACACACAGAGGGGAACATGGGAAAGAAGAATTGTTTTAGATGTATGAAAGTTAATATAGACGACAGAATTCATATGCATTTAGTGAGGATTGTGCAGGGCCGTCATACCAGGGGGACGTTTGAGATAGATTCTTGAGACTCCATTGAATGAAGGTGGCCTTTTTTAATACTAAAAAAAAAAATAGTTTTGCTTTTTTTTGTTAAAGAATTAACTAAGGGAAATATTTGCTGAATTAACAAAGGTGATGTGCAACTCTTTGTAAACTCAGAAATATCTTAAAAAAGGTTTTAGAAACCCCACTTCACCCTTTAAAAACAATAGCTCCCATCCTCTTTCTTTAAAGCCCATCTAGTTGTACTTAGGAAGAGTCAAGTCCCGACTTGGACCTACATAAAAAAATTGGATACATTGTTAAGCTAAATAAACACCAGCTGAGAGTGCTCCGATAGCACATCATCGGGCTAATGTCAAAAACATCTTGCACTGCTGACAAATTCTTAAAAAAAATCCTGGATCCATATCAGGTAGTGAAGAACTAACTAACATGCACACAAAGATCAGTAAAAAAAAAACATACATGAACATTAATTGTGATTTTTTTTAAGGTCAGACCAGTGTTAATTTTGACAGCACTTTTTAATTTAGTTTTAGTCATAATTTAGTCATCTAAATTGTTTTAATTTTAGTCTAGTTTTAGTTGATGAAATTTCACAACAATTTTAGTCGACAAAATCTACTGTACATTTAGTCGACTAAAATATGAAGTGTAAAGTGTGAGGCATTTTTTTATGTTTCCTTGAATATCTTAAGTCATGTTTTACACTTGGATCCTGCCACCATGAAGCTAAGGCAGTTGTGATTGGATGTCCCTCTTAACTCATCCAACCTTTTAGTTTTAGTTTTAGTTTTAGTCCATGTGCACTTGTTTTTTTCAGTTATAGTCTAGTTTTCGTCAGCGGAAAAAGGTTGTTGATGAAAACCATGATGAAAATAATTAGTTGATAAAATTAACACTGGGTCAAACATTTGACTCCTTTTCGATAAGTTTACACTGGCCCCAAATTAAAAAAAATATATTTTAAATTGCATGTCTATACACCCCGCAGTTTCTGCCCTGCTGAAAATGGGCTGTTTTAGTGTAAATCCTTTCAAGTTTCTAATCACGCTCCCCTCAATAAGTGGCTGAGGCCCCAGCTTTCTAGCGTTGTGCTCTAATGTTTACTGTGGCCGGACATATTCCCTCCACTGGTGCAGCCTGTGGGCCAAATAAACACCTGGCTCTGGGAGCGTCTTCCAACTGGGTGGTGCAAGATGGCACATCTCATAATGACACCATAAGGGGCCGGATTTTTTAAATAGACTTTTTTAGTACACATAGTATACCTGTGTAATAAAGAGGGTGGACAACTATTTGTATGTAAAACCAATAAATCATGTATTTTTGCATTAAATTTCACCGTTATGGCTAATATATTGATTGAAATATATAAATATAACTTTGATACAGATTTTTTTACACTATTGAGATACAATCTACCAACTGTAAAGGTCAAGAGAATGAAAAGGTACTTAAACTGTTAATAAAATAACTATTTAAAAAGACTTTTGCATTAAAAAGGACGTGTGGATTTGTACAAAGTAGACATTGTAAGAAAGCTTTCAAGAAACTGGACAATGGTGCCTGGGACTTAATTTTTCGATGCTCTAAGAGCAAAACTGACATTGTTAGATCATGACAAAAATCATATTAAGTTTGAAGTTTTGGTATTTTGAATTACAGTGGGGTTGATAAACATCTGAGCAATCATGGTTGGCAAAAGTGTACAAAACATACAAATTTGCTTCAATATTCATTTGAAAGCAAAGAATATTACATTCTTGCTAACCTGTGTGACTTTTGAGGCAAGTACTTAATTTTTAATTTTGTGTTTTCAAAGTAAAATTTACTTGAGTAAAAAAAAAAACTTAAGCGAGCAGAAAAAAAGGTGAAATACAAGCCCTAAATCAATATTTCTGCCATTCACACATATGAAAACAGCTAAAGATTAAAAAAAAAAAAAGAAAAATATCAGGAATGTAGATTTTTACATTTTGCTAACATTTCATCACAGTAATTGAGTCTACATCTCAAAGACATGTGGAGTATGACCCTGTGTTGCCATCATTGTCCAAACAAAACCTCTGTTGACTTTTATGGAGACCTCATGTTGATTTTATTGACTCTGACCATCCAGTCTGCGCTCTTGTGGATGTAGAGTCTGCAGCACGGTCAGACAAACGGGCTGTGACCCGATCTCTCTGCCTCTGTCTGCGAGGAGGAGAGGAGAGCGCTGCATTCCACCGACTCCCTACGCAGACATTTCCTCAGATCAAAGACGGCTTTCAGCGCTGCGTCTTAATCAGAGGACACGTTAGACCGAGCTCACCACCGGCCAGTGCCAGAGCAGCAACGCTTCACCGCTGAAACTGAAACCATGTGGAGAATTATACATGACGGGGACAATGTGGTAAAAACCCATCTGAAAGTATCTAACAGGATGCACAATCTTCACCTCAGTATAGAAAATATGAGAGACTGCTAGGGCTGGGAAATATGGACTGGAGATCATCAAAAAAATGCAAGCTAAATGAAGATGGTGAATAAAAACATACTGCACCAGAATTTTAAATTTTTGTAATCCCAAATGCTCAGAAATAGATAACACAAGAGCCACTCTCTTTTATCTTCTCATTATAAGACAACATATATTGCAAATAAACCACTCCCTCTCTCTTGTCCCTTCCTCTCCTTAATGTTAACAAACAATAATAAATCTGCTTTTTATCATAAGAAGCAGGTCATTAATTATGACTGAGCAACATTTCATTGTATTATCATTTTTAACACTTTACAGAAAGAAACATATTGCTAATGTGGTCGAACAAAATTTCCTGCTACAACGGTCCTGTTTCACACCTTTTGGTGCTGTTGGCAGAAGCTAAAGCTGGATTTAAGCTGTTTTAGGATTTATTTGTGCCCTTAAGAGGAGAAAAAGTTTCTTGGATTTATTTAAGATTCAGAAAAATCATGTTGCAACTAGAGTTTTAGGGGCAGAAAATTTCCGGTAAATTTGTGGAAACTTTCCAGAAAATTTCCATGGGAATTTAAACCGGGAAATTTTGGAAATACTCTAAATTGGAAACTTTCCTTGGAATTAAGGGAATTTACGGGAATTAACTGTAAATTGGAGGTAAATTAAACAAGCTGTATCATATCCAAACATTAATATAAACATTTTGTTTTGTCAAAGAAAAAAGACATTCATGCAAAAAAAAAATAATAATAATAATAAAAATTACATTTCACTTCAATAGTCCAGGGTTCTAAAATCATCTGTCATGTGATGGAAGAGCTCAGTGCATGTAGGGGGCATGGGCGTGAAATCTGGCTGTTTTGGTCAAAATACATTTTTACTCAACTATATTTAAGATCCCTGTCATGGGCCAACCTTTAATTTGGTAAATTTCAAGTTTATTCCTGTTAATTCCCATGGAAAGTATCTAACTTTGAAAATTCCTGCAGCTTCATTATTGCAGTATGAATTATGTTATCACACATTTCATGACTAGAACTTGTTTTAAATATATCAATATACTGAATCTTACAAGGACAGCAGATTTCCCAGCCCTACTCTCCAGCTTTTCTTTGTAATCAAACTGGATCTCCGTCATAGTCTGAGATGAGAAACAAAGTTGAGAACAATCCGTAAAACTTCTTATGAGCCTGAGTTTCACATGAACTAATTTGTCTCCCCTCTCATAATTGGCTAGGAGGGCTCTGGAACTTCATAAAGACGGCCATTGCTACAAAGGCCGTCCCCTGAGGACAAGGAGAAATCCACATATCAGCCAGACATTAGCAGGCTCAGAGATTAGACTGAATTAGCCCCTCCACTTCTCGGAGGCTCCCCGGTGGACCGGTCTACTGTGACAAAAGACCCCAAGAGGAGGAGAGGACAAGTGAGTGAGAGAGTGAGGGAGGGAGAGGAGAAGTGAGGGTTTAAGAGACTGGAGGAGAGGTGGGAAAAACGAGAAAGAAAGAATGAAAGACGTGGCCTCAGAGTAGGGCTGGAGCACATGTGAGTTTTTCAGGTGCATGGATATACCTTTAAATAAGAGACATTGTAAGCCAGTGTTGTTTATATTAACTAAACACAGACTGCGGGCAGAATGCTTGGTAGTAACAGGATTCAAAGCATTATAAAAATAAAATCAAATGATACTGTTACCTACATGATGCCATAGCACACAGCAACAACAATGGAAGTTCCAAACACCAGTTGGCCAATTTGTAGTTATTGGTTATAAAAATTGTAGGCAACGTACCCAACAGTGTCTAAATTGTGGGAAAAAAAATTCAAAATATAAAATCGCCATTATTCTAAAGATCATATTAAAAGGGACAAAGACTTAATCTCTTTCAGTAGTACAACAGAAAAATAATAGAGATCACACGTTAAATTTGGCTTGTCTCGCTGGCAGATTATTTCACTTGTTACAAGCAACTCCGGCCTTGGTTTTAATTTTGAGCTCTTCAAATAAGATGTCAGCTCAGACATGCCAGGGAATTGTGGCACAGAATAAGTCCTGTTAGATCTTTATTTGAAATTGGACAGAAACTCTCACCTAAATCTGACATTTTGCAGTGCCCTGCCTAACAGGGACGGTAAAATGATCCTATATTCATTACACTGTGATTAGGGCAGTGATAATTCTGCATTGATGTATAAATTATCGATTAATGTACATGACTGTGCTTGTGTCCAGTACATCCCTGATTGACACGTACAGGATATTCTGCATCCTTATTTAGTTTAGGATTATCGAGCTCTGATTTTTTGTCCATGTCGCACAGCCCTATCCCAGAGTTTGTCTCTCAGTGACCTTGAGCAAGGCCAGGAGAGCGGAACGGCCCAATAACGACCTCCACCCCTTCCCCTGATCCCCAACCGGCCCCTCTGTCCCTCCACTTCACAGCCCCCTAATGAAAGAGCTCAGACCGGGGCAAATAATGAGCACTGAAGAGCGGAAACACACAGACATGTGTGTACGCAGGAATTCACACATATAAACTTCTGGAGTCCGTCTGTAATGAGCCCAAAGGGGTTATGGGTAGATTTTAAGGGCTTTTACTGCGTTAAAGTGTGTGACAACATGTCTAGGTGATACTGAAGTCCTCAGAGGAATTCTAGCGTCATTGTTAAAGTGTGAAAGGTGACCCACAAAGGGATCAAGGTCATGAGATGTTTTTTTTTCCACCTCCATTCGATCGGTGTGATTCTGCACGTCTTCAGGCCTGAGATCCACCAGAGATTGTTTTACTTCCTCCATGCCTCGCAAGTGAAGCTGAGGGCAAACAGTGGACTTCAAAACAGGTGTGTGTGAGCGTGTGTGTTTACGATAAGCAAGTCCGCGCGCCCACACGCCACCATTACACGGCTCATTTAAACAGATCACAACACAGCTGCAGATGTGACGCTCTGGCACTTTGATGTCACATGGCTGACCTCGCGTCAAACACACACACACACACACACACACACACACACACAGGTTCACACACAAAACTTCCACTCAGCGAGCAGAGCGAAAACCTGTTCAACCACAATTAACAAAAGGAACGATTACATAGAAAAGTTTAAATCTCCAGTGGGGAGTTTTTATTTGGCTACGAAACAGACTGAAATTGATACTAATTCCTGGTGCTAACGACAAAAGTAAAGCAATTAGCAACAAGACCTTTTCTGATTTCTTCTGTATTGTAACTGTTAATGCCTGTAAATGTTGCCTTGAGGTGGGCGTCAAGTAAGAAACTTTGAAACACTTGAAACTAGACTTAATGCCTGGCATTTCTATGCCTCCACAAGGTTTACAAAATTGAGAAAGTGAAAGTACACTGGTGGGTGAGGAAGAGTGTGGGTTTGTGGAAGAGTTTGGGTTGAAATCTTATAACCAAGGGATGAACACAACGCTTAAAACCCTTCACCTATAGTTTTAAACAAATCCATAAAATGGTTCTTGGAAGATCACCTTTAAAAGCAGGGGATTAACATAAAACTTCATGAAGCCTGGTCTATAATGAGGGATGGTAATCGAAAACCAACACCAGCTGAGAATTGGTTAAAAAAAAGAAAAAGCTAAAGGAATCAATATCATTAGTCTATTTACTTAACAAACCCCTTATCAATTCCTACCTCTTGATTTGGCTGCTTAGCAAACTGACATCTTGCTCTCATCAGAGGCAGGTCAAGGGTCATCAAAGAAGTGATCAGGCAAAAGACAGAAGCAGTCAAAGTGTGGCTTAGCTTTATACAATATGACACCAAACTGCACAACATCAAGTGTGATTTTAAGTGAGGGTGGATCGACCAGAAACTTGCTGAAACATTTCTTTTAGCAGAGTAATGCTGAAGATCAAGAGACGTTGAACTAAAATCCTGTAGACATGTCAAGGAATTGATAAAGAATTGGCTTGGCACCAGGATTGATGATAGCATTTGTATCAGTAAAATCTTATTGACTCTCGTCCCTACCTAAGAGTGCCAAAATTTCATCAGTATGTCTCTGAGTCAATGGGAACTTTGGTGCAGAGTTTGGGGAAAATCCCCTTCATTGCTCTTAAGATATTGCACCCTCAAGTAAAACGTGAACATGAGGCTCTATTATCTTAAACTTCAACTTGTGACTTTGAAAGTCTGACCAGTTTTTCTTTGAGCCACTTTTGACTTTGAACTTTGACACATGATGTTGACAACTGAATCACTCTTTTTTGCATTAAAACAATATTCAGGTAAATTTGGGAGATAATCCTTTACAGCCTTCTTCAGATATTACATTCAAAAGCAAAGGGCGAGCATTGGGCTCCACGATCTTGAAACTCAACTTTTGACTTTGAGCTTTGACCCATGAACTTTAAAATTGGATCAGTCTTCCTTTGTTTTAAAAGTGATTTTCAGGTAAAGTTTGCAGAAAATCGCTTAAAGCTTTCATAAGATATTACATTTACAAGCAAAGGACGAGCATGAGGCTCCATGATCTTGAAGTTCAACCAAAGGCCTTAAAGTCATAATGGAAGCATCTATGAGTCGCTATTGGACATTTCTTTAAAGTTAGCAGAAAATCCCTCAAAGTGTTCTTGATATATCATCTTCACAAAGTAAAGGAAGAGCATGGGGCTACATAAACATGACTTTAAAAATCTAACCAGTCTGTCCATGATTTGGGGTGGATAATGGCAAGTATTCAGCAAATATTCCCAATGAGCACTTGCACCATTCTGGGAAGCTGCAAGGGGCTTCATTCCTCAATGGGCCCCAAAGATATGATCTACGAAGTTATGAGTCAAATAGGTTAAAATAAGAATCAGAGTAAAGCACGCTGTTACTGAGGTCATGGGTGCTGCCTGTGCATAAAAAGGTGTGATTGAACACAGGGCCAGAACCACATTCTGGGATTGACATTTTATAGACATAAAGTAAAAGAAACCCCATGAGCATTTTCCATTTAAAGGCAGAGATCTTGGAAAAGAATTATCTCAATGGTCGTGAAATGGCTGCATGTTAAGTCTAAAACATTTTCAATTCATAAATGAAGCCCCAGAGGGGAAGGCAGTGCAACTTTTTTCCTCGTCTGGCCCTCCACACGCCGGCTTGAGTAGAGCCAGACACCCACTCTGCTGCCCTGACACTGATTAACCCTGTCACTCGTTGGCTGCATCTCCTTACACTGACCCTGGCTACATGCCTCTGCTCGCCTTGTTTTTCCAATTAAATTACTGAATAAGAGCAGGGTCCTGATGGAACGTCTGGAGCGCTCTAAAAAAAGAAATGGACAAAGAAGAAAAGGGAGGAGAGCAGACATGTTGGTTGGGGAGCAAAACTGTGACATGGGATTATTTATCAATCTGTCCAGGGGTGAAAGTGAAGCTTGAGCCTGTATTATCTGTGATGGCCTGCAGGGGGAAATTCTACTGGTTGCAAAAGTCGTTCATTAGGGACAAAGTGAAGTTTAAGGGGCCATTTTGATAAGCTAACCAAGTAAACTCATCCCCTGATGAGTTTATAGTTTTATTTGCTAGTTTTACATTTCTGTCAAAACAATACAAAATACCACTCAGTGTGTTTACATGATGCTCAATAAAGTTGATTTTTCATGCTGGACTGACTGAAACTGGGCTGATAAAACACATGCAGCCCTTTTCTTATAACTAGGCAAAATCATCTTGATAAACTGTGGTTCAGAGTTGATTCACTCTTGCACAGATACACCTTAGCAAACCCGAAACTGGCCTAGTTGTTCTATGCAAACCCCACAGTTCCAGCACAAACTTTTGACCAGAAGAATAGCGACACATGCGAACACAAGCTAGTTGTTTAGATTGTACAGATAATGTTAACTGTATTGAGGGACATGTGGTTTGTGCCTCTTTTGTGGCTACAAATACATTTCACTGGCACCATCATATGGCAGCTAACAGCACACAAACACAGTGGATTTGTTGTGCATAAGGGAAGGGCACTGCCAGGAGCACGCCATGGAAGGGAGGGGGATTAAAGTTGCTTCCACGGCAGTCTCATCCAAGTTACATACACCTGCTTTAAAGACCAAAAGGGTGACATCACTGAGGCCCAGTTTACATGACAACGAAAACGGCTGGAAAACTGAGAGTTTTTGTTGTGTTTTTGCCTTCTGTGTACACGAGAACGGTGCCCAAAGTGCCCGAATCTGCAATCTTTTCAAACCAGGGTCCAGAGTGAAATGTTTTGAAAACCTTTTTTGTATCCATCTTGCGCATGTGCAGTACTCTTTCAGCTAATGGTTGCGCGCACATCCCAGGAACAGTAACAACAACCGCTTCGGCCGTCTACCGAGCAACATGTGTGCTGCTTACTGTGCTCGGTTTGTTATCCAGACAAAAATATCCAGACAGACTTGTTGTTCAGACAAGAAACTCCTGCATCCTCGAGCGCCCACTCGCCATTGTTGTTTATGAAAAGTTTGTCTTCACCAGATAGCGTACACGTGTTCTAACACCGCTGTTCCTCTACAAACTTACATCGCCATCTACTGGCCTGACATGCACGCTACGCTTTTCAGTCGTTCATGCATCTCTGTGTGAACGCAAAGCACTATTGATAACGCAAAGGAAAGTCTTTCAGTTTCTGGTGACAACGTTGTCATGTAAACGGTACCTAAGATTATGCCCATGAAGTCTATGGCAGGGATGGGCAACTTTAAGCAAAACAAAAGCCGCATTAATGTTATTCTTACATTCAGAGGGCCAAATTGTTGCAAATTAAAGGGTACAATCAGTACGATAAGTCAACTTGCAGACCTGTAATTTACCAAAACAATATTATATTCAGCGTTAATTGTAATTTATATTACTTTCAAGTTCAAACCAAAAAGCTAAGCAAAGTTTAAGTTGGTTATTAATGCTTATTAAAGTTCATTTTAACTCCTTTTTTTCCAAAAGTATTACTATACTGCTTCATAAAAGACCTTTACATAAACCATTATTACGGATAATATCTAATATTTATTGTAAGGAATTAAATAAAATCAGTAATCAAAGACTACTGTGCATATATATATATTTTTCAACTTGCCTGTGTGCATGGTTTCATAGTAACAAATCAGACTCAAATACTCTGTTGCAGATTTTTCCATCTTTATGGTTGTTTAAGGAAATTTAATGTAAGTGTAAGGAAATTTAAAACTGACTGGGGAGCCACATTAAGAGAAGAAGGGGGCCACATGTGGACCTTGTTGCCAGTTGCCCTCCCCTGGTCTACGTTACTATATGAGCACTTGTGGTTCCAGAAAACGAAGATCAAAAAGGTCAAAACTCTGAATTCCAAAAGTGGTGACTTCTTTGTGGCTACTTAAATTTTAGAGTCTATAAAAGGAAAGAAAAGTTTGAAGTGACAAGACATGAGGGGAGAGGGTGCATGGGAGGGGAGATAAAAGCAAGACCAGTAGTCAGAGGTGAGCATGTGAAGATATGGACGATGATTTGGGGAGGCATGGGTGGACGCAGAAGATTTGGGAGACAACCAAGCTTGAAAGGAAGAAGAGAAAAAGGATGTCTCCTGGGGCAGCAGAGCCAGGTGTGAGGGGGATTTGAGGAGGACAGCAGAGAGATGGATGTTTCAGAGGAGTGTGGTGCGTCTCTGCTCTTGAGGAAAAAGCCAAGAGTGTCTGCGTTCAGCTGCTCTCTGCAGGGCCGTGATCGTCTTAGCATCTGCCAGAATGCATTTATCAACATGACGAAAGGAAGTAATCTGACAAAGTGCAGAGTGCGCGCAGGAATGTTCACCTCGTGCGTGTGCCAGGAGAGGCAGTGTCTTAGTTACACCTGATTTAAGATTTACATCAAAGCTGTTCTGCAGGGTTCAAAGGTTTCTTCTGCCTTTAACTTCACTCCTCTGTTTCCCTTCATAAGTTTATAATTCCTATTAACCCTCGTCCTGCGAACAGTGCATGGGGAAAACTCCAGCTTCTGACATATGGAAGCCATTTCCTTTCACGTGGCCTCGCTTAAACCAGCCAGCTCCCCTTTAAGACATTGCATGTTTACACGGGGCGGTCTGTGGATCTTAAACTGTCATCTTATTTCACTGGATGAATATACACTTGCCAGGAGCAAATATGCCCCCAAACCAGGCTGAGGTTTCATGTACGGGTGTGTGTCCATGTAAACTGGCCTTGAATCTTTGTTTGGAGCGAGGTTGTATCAACACTAATAATTTTTCTGAGTGAAAGCTGAAGTAGAAACACACATTTGCGGTGGAGGTTGATGACTTAATGTAGGACAGAAGGTATCATTGTGGTGCAGGCAGGGTTAGACCTGCTGGTATTGACACAGCGGTCTGCTAAAACAGGAACCGTGCTTTGCAAAATCGTTTCAGCTCGAGCATGAAATGGTCGCGCATGACATAAAATGAAAATTTCTTGATGTGTGCTTTACGGACGGGTACAGGAAATTGCTGAGTCCAAATCCAATAATCCAGCAACTGTGAATGCTCAAAGACCAAATTTTCTCCCAGCCAAAGCTGCTGGAGCAGTTCAAGAGGGAGATTTGGAGACCAGAGGACAGAAAACCAAGAGTCACGATACTAAAAGTCCAGCAAGATCAGACTAAATCCAACTTTTATTCATCTTTAATTAAAGCAACATTATGCGAGAATTTGTTAATACTTACGACTTAGTGTCCAAACAGTTTTAAAAGCGCTCCCTAATGATTTAAGTCCAAAATAAATTCAAGTCCCAGCAAGTCCTATTCAGTTCAAACAAAATAAGTATTTTTTTCCTTTCGACATGGTTTCCATACTTGCTTACAGGAAATGTTTGCCTTTAAAGCTTTCCGCCTTAAATTCATGCCTTAAAGCAACTGTGGATGGCTTTAAGTTAAGTGATAAGTGCAGCGGGCAGATTGCAAAAAAGACTGTCTCTGTGTTGAGCTGCAGCACAGGCTTTTTGACTTTAACTCTTCAAAAGATACCTACAAGTTTTCTGGACCTTTGCACCTTTTGTTCAGCACCCCCAATACTATTTTAAACACTAACTAACATGCAGACATTGCAATTTCAATTCAATTCATGATTTTTTAAAAATCAAACTTCAGTGCAATATTCACTATGTTTACAGTATAGACAACACTAAGGAAATCAATGATCAAAAGCACATAACACATTACTCATCATCTAATATTGATGATAAATCATTTAAGGGTACGCCAACTTCTACCTCTAAACAGAGGCTTTGCATTTTTGACCTGCGGTGGAGATGTGACGGTCGTGAATGAGTCGACTCTTTTGAACTGCTCTTTTAAGTGAACAATGAGAACTGATTCACAGTTGTGAGTAAACCGTTCATTTGCAAGCCATTTCTTAAATGCAAATTGCCTGCAAATTTGTAAAATAGTATATGTAAAATAGTTGACACAACACCTCCTGAGTCAGTCAGGAGCAATGCCAAAAATTGCAACTTTGGTGATCACATGATCGTGTTGTCTGAAATTGAGATTTCAATCCACAAACGATAAATCTTTCAGCCCTACCTTATACCATTGAAAAGATAGAAAATATCCAGCTACATGGGCAATTTCATGCATTTCAGTGTGTTTGGAAAATTCCTAGATCCACATCCTGATTAAAATCACCTCCAGAATCAAATGACTTTCTAATTGTGCCAACATTCCTTAACCTGACACACCAGATCGACAATTCAGTATATTTCACAAGTCCATCTGGGAAACAGCCCAGTTTGGGAATGGGCAGTACCTTTCAGAGGCATATGTGGCAGGTGACTGGACAATCAATCCATCAATCACATTCAGAATGTGTACGAGCACTTTAAGTACCCATCTCCAATGGTCCATCACGAATAATAAAACAGGAATAAGTTTTGAAGCGTCCCAAGAACTCATTTTACATTGCTGCGGATTCGTCTTTCTTGACACATCACACCTCCTGCCCCATTGGGCTGAGTAAGGAGAAAACTGAGGTTTTGGAGAGAGTTGGAAACACTCAGGTCTTCTCCTGACCGGGGGTTGACAGCATCACACAGCCCCTCCGACTTTACCTCATCTCACCACCTCAGTGAAACCTCCCCCACACCTACACCAGACCCACCCAGCTACAGTACAAGGCTGCCACTGCTCTGAAAGCCTAAACCAGAGAGGAGGAAGAGAGGGGCTCCTGACAGCGGAAACAGAAACACTTTAAAGCTCCAAACCCTTTCAGCGAGATCAAAGGGCCACAGGAACAGAGCCAGCTGAGACCCGAGGAGAGGAGAGAGGGAGCCGAGACAAGGAGAAGAGACAGACAGAGAGACAGACATGCAGAACAGAGAAAGGTAGATGTACTCTGGATTCCTAATAAATCACAGGAAAAGTCTTTTTCAAGTTTCGTCACTGAGGAACATTCCAATGAGTCATTTTGAGAAGTGATGGCAATTACAGCCGCCATTAAAACTGAACTCTCTCAACTTCAAGATCAAGCTTGAACTTAGTCAGTATGTTCACATATACAGTCAAGTACAGTCACAGTCATAGCTCAATCAGGCCAGTCAATTGGTATAAGGGAGGGAGGGCGAGAATCCATTCATCACTACTTAACTTTTCCCTGGTTAACCAATAATGTCACATGCCAAGCTTTGCCTGTAAGTGTGCTGTACTTGTCCCCTCTGCATGACAGAGCACTTCTATGCCCTCCAAAAGTCAGTGCTATCAGGGCTTCACCCTCTTTTAAGTGCCAGCAGCTAATTGAAACAGCTTGCTCCCCTGCCCCCCGCATAGACCTACCAGTGTGACATCATACCATTGCCTTGTCAATATTTTAAGCCCATTGGCTCAGTAGGAAGCCCATTGCAGAGCAGAGATGGTAAAATAAATCCAGAGTTGTTGACAACATGGTGCAAGGTCTAAGTTGGCTGACCAACCAATTAGAATGGATCAGGCCCATGTGCGGAAATCTTCAAAATTTTGGTTAAAGTTCATTTCCAAGGCCAATTTTTCTGTGTTTATTGTAGGTCGATGTCTCTAAAATGAAGTGAAACATTGTGCTGCCTGACTAATTGTTGATGGATTTCAAACTTTCACCAGGGTAGATGTAATGCACTGGTAGCACGCTCAACTTAGGGGAACTTTGACTTACATAGCTTGGCGCTGCCCATATTGTACAAACTTACAGTGACATTCCTCAAAGAAACCCAATATGAAGAGGACGTAGATGCCATTTCACCACGTGCAGCTCCAAAAGGGGGCTCAAGTCGTACAAAAGGAGCCTTTGGGCGTGCAGGCCCCAACGTTTGCCAACTGAGCAAAGCTGTAACTGAGGTAAGCTAAGGTCAACTCTTGCTGCCATTTAGAAGCCTGTTGGACCAAGGGTTGGACATTTTTAAGCACCAATTTGAGGACGTAATCGACGAACATCAGCAGTGTCCAACTGATGCTAACTTAGTTCTGCGTGGGCTGACTTACGCAGCTCATCGTTTCCCTGCAGGACAGCAAAAGTTGGCCAAAATGTCAGTGTATGAATGTAGCTTCAACACTGAGGAAAATGATTTCTTTTTCCCTTAATATTAACCTAAAACCAATGTAGTTACCAAAATATATAGAAATTTTAGGCTGAAACTGATGCTAATCATGCTAGCATACTAATTCTAGTAGTTCTAGGGGTAGCATAATGCAAAATATGAATAAACTCTACTTGCAGGATATACCAGAGAGACTCATTTGGTACATTTTTGTAAAAAATGAGGGTCAAAACTTATGCATCATTTACGTTAACTACAGTTCAATCTAAACTTTTTAATCTTT
Source organism: Cetoscarus ocellatus (assembly GCA_037902135.1). NCBI lineage: Eukaryota > Metazoa > Chordata > Actinopteri > Labriformes > Labridae > Cetoscarus > Cetoscarus ocellatus. Next base: position 417,833 of record JBAMNC010001676.1, read on the forward strand.
TGATTTGCCCTCAAGGCTGCACAGAGCAGACCTCTGCCTGGCCTGGCTTGGCATGGCACGGCATGTTGCCAGGCATTCTGGATAGCTATGTCCCCCCAGAGCTTCGAGGTCTCTGTGTGAGCCCTCTGACATCAAAGGGTCCGGCCGGGTTCAGGAGGGTGGGGACAGCTTTCTATTCATGGTCACATCAAGCAGGATTCCCTCTCTGTGGGATACTTGTGGAGGCGTGCCAGACATTCCCACACACTACTCGGTCACTACACATACACAAACCGTCCAGTTGACCATGCAGCGCTCTCCTCCAGTTTCTCGTCTCCTCCCAGCTGCCTCTTTTTACACATTTGTCGACTTATATTCACGAGAAGTAGCACACATGCACACTGGTCCCTCCAGAAAGAGGTACTTCTCTGTAGGCACGTATCATTTCCACACCACTGCAGTGATAACATGTGTTTATCTGCAGGAGGCAGCGAGTGTGACACTCTGAAGTCAAAACAAACGGGTCCAGGTGTCAGTGGATCAGGTTGTAATAACTGCTGCTGCAGGGTCGTGACACCGCTGAAGGTGTGTCACATGAGAAAAATGCTTCTTCTTTTAGATCAAACCTCCTCAGCACCTCTGGTTGTAGAGTCATGATTCAAGCATTTGAAGCTCCTGGGAGGGAATTTAGCTGATTATATAAAAAAAGAGATTAATACTGATGCTTCTATAAGACCTGAAAAGCAATCAGGACCATCTGTGTAAGGGTCTGCATTCATTTATGCCATTTTTTACACTGTTATGCTCATTTACTAAAAAAAAAAAAAAAACAGGGTGCTTTCACTACTGCCACATTTGGTCCACACCAAACAAACACTGGTCTGCTTTTTTGGAAAGTTTGGTTCATTTGGGGTGGTGTGAACTCTGGGGTGGACCAAAGAACCGAACTCTGGTCTGCCAAGAGAGTTTTTTTCAGTATGCGATGGGTGTGAAAGCACCCGAACCAGACAAGGACCTGGGGGGGGGGGAGACAAAAGAAATATCCCAACAGTAGGAAATATCAAGCAGAGTACGGCAAATGGTAGAGAGGTGTGTGATTAGTCCATGGAGTTTTACACAAGATCAGGCAGTTCTTAGCAGGGATGAAACATAAGGATTTATTGACAAACCCTAATCCAAAATCTGAGTTAATTTGTAGGCAAGGCATGTCGAAAGTATGTTCCAGGTACATCTATGATCAGTGTTAACTTTTTGAAAAAATATGTGATCTTAAAACCCTTCTGCTGAGTTTTTAACAATCAGAGAAGCTAAATCTGCCTGATTCTTTATCTGAAATCTTGTTGAGCTCTAAGCTGAAACTACCGCTGAGGGCCGCCAAACCAACATACTTTGATGAGAACTTGGTGGGAGTTATGATGATGACGGTGAAAGACAAGAGCAAGCCTGTAAACAATGAGTGCCCGTAGCATAGATACTGTCTGCTTAGGTAACAGGTTTATCTTACCTGAACAACATGTCTTCATTGCATGAAGAACAAAGAACTCTGAAAGGATTTCTTAATGGAAAGGATTTTTGCTCCTCTTCAGGACAAGACTTTGGCTTGTGATCTGTCTCTTTGAAGGAACTTACCTCCTCAGCAGCATCGCCCACCTACTACATCATCTGGTTGGCTTGCTTTCAATGTGATTGACAGAATAACTGTCTTATCACCTTCCGGATATGTTTTTGAAAGGTTTTGCCCTTCCCAAAGTATTTCTATGGGCTGTTGTCCAAATGGACTGGTGAAAAATAACCTGAATAATGTTAAATATATCCACATGTAGGCGGATAACTTTAAAAAATTCGTTTTTTCTGTGTGTTTTGGCCTTCAGTCCACACAGGTAAATGGCACTTTAGGTAAATGAAAACTTAAGCCAAGGTGGAAAGTTTTTGAAAACACTGTTTTCCCGGTCCACACGGAGACACCTGAAACACCACACTCTGTGCCAGCCTCTCCGTGGGGTGATGTAACGCTATGCAACATTCTCACTGTTGTTTACGTGTGTTCAGCGGACATTGTAAAACTGTTGCTGTTTTAAAGTTCTGATAACTGGACCACCTACATGCCAACACATAATTTATGTTGCTTCATCACCATGATGCTGGATTAAAAACACTTGATACAAACACTGCCTACATTTCAGACGAAACTTGGTGTTATCGTTTCATAAGTGACCGTGTTGACTGGTGACCCATGGCCACTGGCTCTGTAGTTGCCGTGGTATTAATAACTGTTGAAACCAATGGGAGTGCCCACAAAGCTTTTTCATAACAGGATTTGATCAAGATTATCAGATACGTCTCGAGTTGAAACATAACAAAGAAATATTATCTCAACGCATGTGCTTTCACCAGATAACAAAGACAAAGTTAAAAAGTAACACCAGTCGGACATGAAGGCAGGAATAGGTATGAAAGTAAAACAGCTTTTGCATGGAAACAGCAAGAAAAGGTGCATATCATGAACATAGTGACAAGAAAATAAACAGTGTTTAACAGTCTTTGGATATTTTTTAAAAAGGAAGGAGGAAAACCTCTGTTGTTAAAAATATCCACCTACATGTGGACATAGTCATGTACTGAACTTTCTCTCTGGTGTCTGAGTTACTTTATAATCTCCAAAATTAACACTATCATCAGCATAATTATTTTCTTTAGAGATAAAGTTGTCTTTAATGTCCTAAACTGCTGATATAGGGGGGTGCAGGACAGTGTAACTTAGAGCCAAGACTCGGAAAAGTCAATAAGAATCCAGAAACTATAGAAAACAAAATACCAGCTCAGGTCAAAACCAGCAAAGACTGCTTTTTCCACGGATGGGCACCAGAATAAACAAACTGACAGTCTGCACAGAAGTTTCAATATCTTTCAATTATGCTTGTTTGAAGTGGTTTTAAGAAGGTGGGTTAAAAGTTGATGCTTGCCTCACAGCAGGATCTTGTTGTTTTCATAGGCTGTTTCACCATTTTTCCACTCTGCAATTAAACATCATTTTAGCCATTGAGATAAGAATGTCTACGAAAACAAATCAGCAGAGTTTGAAGCAAAAAATGACAACATGAAAGTAAAATTACACAAAATTAGCTTTGCCTTTTTTCCTGTAATTTCAAGGAAGGGGCGGAAGTTGGGGAACAATCATGAGGCCGAAAGAAAAAAACATGAAAGATTTTTTAGTTCCTTTGCTTGATTTTCCCTTTTTCAAACGCTTTTGTACAAAATGTTCTCCTTAATCTCCATTTCCTTGATTGCTGCTTTCTTTTTCTCCTCTAAAAGCGAGCACAGGTTGAATTAACTTTGCTCTCTTGGTCGGTGTTTTGACTTCCTCTGGCATGCCGCAGGCTACAGAGAAGACAAGGAGGGGACCCCTGGGTGTTGAAGTGTTAAACTTGTGAAAACAGAGGAGGAAGCACATCTATCTCTCCCTTTTCCTCTCAAGTAACGTCTCGATGGCCCCGATGCCTTTACACAAAAACCCAGCAGACGCCTGCAGCCAAACGGGGGGGTTCAGTTTCCGCACCCCGACAAATCCGCAGCCCCGGCAAAGTCAGGTAATGAGTGTGTGCGTCTCAGGTGAGGAGAGTGAGTGTGGCCCAGGGCTGCGAGGAATCGGCGTGGATCCCCCTCAATTCTGCGCGTCACGCTGGGCGGATGAAATGAGCAGCCGCACGGATGGGCCCGAGCAAATCACAAACAATACGCGGCGCTACAAGACAGCAGAGACACACTGCTGGAGATGGTTAATCCTTCAGACAGAGATCTGAGGTAGAACAACGGAAAAAAAGAGAGGGGGGGTCGGGAGGAAGACGGATCAGGAGGAGGAGGCAGAACAGGAGCATCAGGTACAAGACACAGAAATATATGTTTCCTCCTCAGCGCTGAAAATCTCCTTTTCAGACTGAAATCCATCACGTTTTCTTAATACATACTTCTTTTAGAGGAAGGGGAGCAACAGAAGAAAGGCAAGTGCTGGTGGGAAAGTGAACAGACACAGCCTACTTTATTCTCGCCATTTCATCCATCTTGCTGGACTAATAAAATGTCAAGTGGAGTTCCTTGATATTTAATCATGAAGGGGCTGAGAACGCGCTGGTGCCGAGCTCAGGGTTGCAGAAAACTAAACACAGACTTGTGTAAAAAATTTGGATTTGATCAGAGGAGGGTGCGTCAACAACCTGCTGCAGAAGCGAAAGCATAGAGAGGTCCGTGGTGCGAACATTTTTTTTGGTTCTGTCACGTCTCAGAGATTTATTTGATTAGTTTGAATTAGGGATGTTCATTTTAAGAGAAAATACTCCTCAAACATTCAAGATTTAAAGAGTTAGACTGGGATGTACATCTGAGTTTTGTTAGCGTAAAGAAATAGGGTACACTGACATAAACATGCTGACAGATTAAACATTGCTATGCACAAAGTCTGACTTGAGTTTTTTTCCACTTGACAGCATCTGATGTGGAAGGTACCGAACTACATTTACGCACATTAAAGTTACTGAGTGGCTTTTTTGTGCAGTCCCAATTTTGAAGACTTTTGAGTTGACTTGACAACATCATAAATTTGACTTGACTGGACTTGAGCAATAATATCTCATGATTTCACTCGGACTTGCATTTAATAACTTGAAAATACTTGAAGTTTAAATCTGTGCATTAGATCCATGCATGGGAGAGTTTCCTGATTTTACTCCAGCACAATGCTTGACCATAAACGCTCTTGCTGTGTTTGCCGTCCACTCCAGTTATGTAAAACATAAAACTCAAGAGTTTGGACTCGACTTGCTTTCTTTTACCAACTTGATTTGACTTGTCTGTCTTCTGACTTGACTTGACTCAGAACTTAAGACCAAAGACTTGCAGCTTGCAGAACAATGACTCCACCTCTGTTTGTTTAATACAAGTTATTTTTCAGGATGCACAGTGGCATTGGTTTAAAATAGTTTTCGGCCTATATCAGAGCTTTTTACTGACATTGGCCATCAGCAAATAAATATGGGATGCACAGATATCAGATTCGGATGTTTATTTGTGGTGTCATACCAATTTAATGCTTACATCTAACCACTGATTTAAGCCCTGTTTACACGACAAAGAAAACAACTGTTTTTGTTGCATTTGCGCCTCCTGTTTACACGGTGAACAGTGCCCGGAGTGCCTGAATCCACAAACTTTTGAAACCAGGGTCCAGAGTAAAAAGTTTCATATCCATCTTCATGTAAACAGGAATCAGTGTTACCAGGGAAACGCTTACAAGCGGCGCATGCGCAGTACTCTTTCAGCTAAAGGTTGCTTGCGCATCCCAAGAACAACAAAAACAGCTTCAGTCGTCTACCGAGCAACATGTGTGCCGCTTACTGAGTTCGGTTTGTTATCCAGACAAAAATATCCAGACAGATTAGTTGTCTGGACAAGAAACTCCTGCGTTTTCGTGCGTCCACTCGCCATTGTTGTTTATGAAAAGTTTGTCTTCACCGGAAAGCATACGCATGTTTTATAACACTACAAACCTACATCGCCATCTACTGGCCTGGCATGCACGCTACAGTGGTTTCAGTCGTTCTCGCGTCTCCGTGTAAATGCGGAGCACTTTTGAAAACGCAAAGGAAAAACCTTTACCGTTTCTGGTGACAATGTTGTCGTGTAAACGGGGCCTTGGAGAATATCTTTTTATTGGGCAGAAGAAATTGACCTTTTGGACAAACCCTAATCTGTTTTCATTATCAAATATAGGAGAAATACCAGTTTCGTGGGAAAATTATGCAGACAGAAGTGATCATGAAAACATCAGTGTCGGAATCGGTCTCGGCTAAAATGTCTTTTTTTAACATTAATATCGGCATCAGCCCTGATTTTAAAAACTGGTGCATCACTAATTATTAGGGAAGCACGATATTGGGTTTTTGCCGACAGAGTGAAAGCAGTAAGAGCGAAGAGTGAAGCAGTAAAGCATGATGGGAAACAGAGGTAGCATGATGGGAAACAGAGGCAGCAATGTTTCTTTTTTTAATCAGTCCAAACGAAATCATGTCCAATATGTGAGGCAAAAAGGGAAGAGTGAATCAAATATAAACATTTATTTAGTACAAGCTCCACTGTTGGGGTCCATTTCTCTGATTTGAAAGATTCATAAAAAGAGGGAGGAGAGGACATGGAGAGGCTATGAAGAAGGGAATTAATTCATAACTTAAGGCCTTTTCAACATGTGGAAATACTTCATTTGTTGCTTTTAGGTTTTCTGAATCATAAATTGAGGGCATAACTAGGAAAGATGGGAGTGCAGCTAGGGAGGGAGAGAAGGAAAAAGAGAGAAAGAGGGAGGCTGGAAAATGAGGAGAGACTTGGAGAGGATTTATGAGCCTGTTCCCTCGGTCTCGTTACTTGCTGTAACTGGCCCCCAGAGTGGGATCGTGGAGTCCGGAGCCCACAGCTCGCAGATCAGAGTAATGGAAAATCCACATTTCTGCACGGCTGCAGCGTGGCGTCTGCAGGGCACAGGCAAATACAGTGAAAAACTCACACTTGATTTCTGGTCTGGAGCTTTAATTCATGAGCATGCAAAACATTCATTAGAATCAATAATTCTTTTGGTTGTTTCAGTATTTAAGTGACAGCTCACAACTGTTTGCGGAGCAGATATCAGGACAGCAGCAGCCTCAGGTTTGAGAGAGCTGGGTGCTGTGATATCTTGACAGCGCACCGCTGAGAGGAGGGTCTCTTACAAAGTCAATTAAGAAGCGGCACGGCTCATGAAAGTGACAGTCAGCCACACCCCTCAGTAAAGACACTCAAGACTGTAAACTGCTACTGATTTGCTCTTTATGGGTAGAAAATCTCATCTAATTTAGGGGTGCACCATGATGAAAAGGATTTGGCAATTTGTGTTCTTTATAAAATATGAAATTTAAAGAAAAATCAACCAGATAGAGCAGTATGTCGTTAACATACAGATAAGACCTATTTAATTTCATAGAAAATTACACTATTAATGATTACGTTTGATAGTTCAATGAAAGAATGTACTTAAAATACTGTAAATAAGGTGTAATTCAATCTTTCCTTGTAAAGCTGCAAGTATTCATGTTTTAAACAACACTTCAGTTACAAAGACACCCCCCTGAATCCATAAGAAAACCACAATCTCTGAATCATCACTAAATGGTAGACACTAAATCTAAAGACAGCTGTTGTTAATGGTGTAAGAAACTGTTGATACAACAATATACTGTGATATTTTTGCTGCAATATAATGTAATATTGATATTTTATTTGGGACAATTATTTTGTATTGTTGTTCAATAACACTGTTTACAAAAACTGTGTTTTCTATCCGTACAATATTGTGGGTTCTTAATATTTGAAATAAGATCATTTTTTAGAACTCAAATTGTGATATATCACCCTTCTTTTAGTACCACATTAAACAGTGATATATTGTTTGGTCATCTCTTACAGAAAACAGACAAATACAGCTGCTAGACTTGAAAACTTAACATAGTTTATTTTCTCGTATTCTTCAAAATAATCAGCACATGCTTAAAATCTCTTACAATTAAAATTACCATAATGGTTTCGATAAAAGCTCAATCCATTTTTATATTGTTTTCCTTTCACAAATTTCAACCTCTTAAATTCATACTTTTTTATCATTACACATCCTTTTATGAAGTCTTGACTTTCCGGGCTACAGCTGATCAGTTATTAGAGCTACCGTAAAGTTCTGAATAAAAGCCAGTCCTAAATTAATATTAAGTTCTTCCTACCAGTTTAAACATTTTTCATACATACTCTTTAGAATTGCAAACTTTTACGTAAGATTTTGGTTTGTCTTATTACAAATGATGAATTATTATAACTACTGTAAAGCTTTGAATGAAAGCCCAAGTGGCTTTAACTAGTTTTAACCTTAAAAGTTACACATTATAAAATAATGTATATTCTTCGATGGAATCAAATCATCTATTACAATAATTACGGTAATCCTATCTTAAAGCTCAGTCTCTTTTTCTAATTTCAATTTCATAAACAGCTTCAAGAAAATGTCACTTTTCTATGCTAAAGCTTTTTAATTACCATAATTACAACAAAACTCTTAGCCCACCCAGTTTAAGGCCTTGTCCCCTTGTCTTGGTTCAACAGTTAAATCTTTGATTTCTCATAAAATATCAATTATAACATTTACCATACCGGCCTAATGAAAGTTAATCCTGATCTTCAGTCCAGCCTTTTTAGTTTAGTTTAGCATTGATGCATGTTTTGACAAATACCAGCAGGTCTCAGTTTAAGGTCTTGATGTGTTCAGTGTTCGCAGCTCTGGACAAAAATTAAGAAGATGTTGTAAAAATAAAAATGATTTTTTCCAAAATAAAATATGGCTGGTATGCGTGCCAGTGTGAGGAAGAAGGTTTGTTTTCACTTTCCATTCCTTGCTGTGCACAAGTTTTGCTTGTAATTGGGTAAGCTTGTCTTGAATTGATGCCTTTTTTGTAAATTAATATTTGATAGTTAATAACAGCGCCAGCTCTCAATCGATGTTTGACAAACAAACATGGGGCCTGAGCTGTAAAAAGGTTTTTGGTGTAAAAAACATTTTTAAAAAATTGGAAGAAATCAATGTTCATTTTATTTTGCTTGATTTACATTTTGGTGAGAAAAAAAAAAGATGAACAACCAGCTCCACTCAAACACTGTCGGTATTTAAAACGTGAGTAGGTGTCTTTAAGCATGGATCCACACACACACACACACACACACACACATTAGCGCCGAGCTGTTGGCACCTGCCTGTTATCTCTCCCCCTCAGACCTGCCTCTCCATTGTGCTCCATGGGCGAGCTACAAATTGAGATCTCAAACATGAAGAGGGGGGCAAATGACTGCTGTAGAGGAAATCAAATCGGCTAATGTGTTACATGTGCAAATTCACATCCCGCGTATTAGAGATTAATGTATTCCCCTTTTATCAGAATGTACCTTTTACAATAAGGTATTTATGACTGATCCATAAATTAAATTCAAAGGACGACCAAAGCTGTGGGAAGTACAATAAAGGGGAACTAATAACAAGTTCTGATTTACATTACATTAGAGGAGTCATTTTTAGACTACAAATACTTTAACTGCTTTGCTTTAGGTGAGGCAATTTTTACATTAATCTGACATAAACCATTAGGCATTCTGTGATATGATGCGTAGTAAGGATGGATAAATTTTACAGTTTTTATTACATGGATATATTATTAAAGGAGATATATGTTTTTCATAACTATAACTTGGATAGCAATTAATAATGTTAAATATTTTCTCTTGACTTCATCTGGACATTTGTGTGGACCAGGCACTTGTAAAAAGATCATTCACAATAAGAACCAATTAAAGGTATATGCTTATTGACCACAAGATAGTCTACTTACATTTTTGTCTAAAATGGGACATTAACATTTCATATAAATTAAATGTTTGGATACTTTACAATAATGGCAATAATCTAATTGTATCAACATTTGCAAAAAAACAAGCAGTCTTCAAGATCCAATATTTGCTTTATTATTGTTCATCATTGCAGAAACACTGATGCACACTCTCAAAATTGCATTAATATGTTGAGATCTTTAAAAAGGTGGGTGAAACATCCCTCCAGTTTCACCCTTTTTTCAAAATCTTGTCTCGATATAACTGCAATTTTTGGTAATTAAAATCAATATACTGCATTTTCCTCTTGATTCTCACCACTTACACCTACTTTAATCCATGTTACCACTTCACTTATGCAATTTAGACACTGCTCTGACTTGGATCAAAACATGACTGATGATCATTAAGTGTTTTGCTTTTTGCAACCCTTGATCATAAAATGAATGGGGCACATGATTTTCAAGAATACAGAAAATGTTGACATTCATACCTGGAAATGCTGCCAATGTTTTTGATCAATTCAGAAATTAGTCTGCAGTTTTGCGAGTGAAAAAAATCCTGAATACACTATTTTGGTTGTCTGAAGCTTTCGTTGCTTCCCAGTTCCACAGAGATTTCCAAATATTGCCTTCAGTTATGTGCAATTACAACTGTAAGCTTTCTCTGGTTACAATTATGAATGAAAAACATACGGTGGCTATACATACAGGTGTAAGAAGATGCCAATTCACCAATCTATTGCAATAACTCATGGCACAATACTGTAAACGTATCTTATAGCACAATATCAACATCTAAGAAATAAGGTTTGGAACTGCTAGTTTACGGAAGAGGATCTAGAAAATTTCATTGTTCTGAAACGTTGCAAATATTTTGTGCAATTTGGACAGTGTGCAGTTGTAGGAATATAAAGAAAAAATAACACGTTTTTTTTTTCCAAGTCCAGCACTGGGTTTGAAGGATTTCTATTCCTCTTTTGATTACTGAAGATCATTAAGTCTCCATAATTTATGCTCCACCAACCATAAAAGCAATAAGGAATTTATTATTTGGAAATACATGATAGAGTATGGTAATGCTGACAGTCTCAATATGATGCTGACATAGAGTGCAGGAATTTGTCTGTTGTTTTTTGATGATTGAAATATGCAAAACTGACCAATATTGGATGTCTGGGACCTCTACATTTGCTCATTTTAGCTACTTTTCCAGAGATCATTCAAGATTATCTAAGCATCATTTAGTTTCTTTACTTTTTAATGACATTTTTTGAGATTTTTTTGAGAGATTTTATGAATTTGCCTGTAATTTCTGTTCATTAAAAGGGAAAAAATTACACAGTGCTGGGTGACTAGGATATAATTTCTTGCAAATTTTACCCTCTTTCTAAATGTTGCCAAGATATTTGCAAAATTATGACTGATAATCACTGGGTTTCTATACTTGTAGGTGAAAGAAATTCAGTTCACAAATACATTGCGGTATTTCATGTCACAATGCTGCATTGATATTTTATAGCACAACACAAAGTTAGTGCTATTATTGTAGATAATGTCATCGTACTGAAATGTTGCAGATATCAATTTACATTTTTAAAGAATCTAGTTTTTTAAAATAACTAATATTGGGTGTGTTGCCAGTTTCACCCACTTTTCCAAATTTTAACAGTATCCGAAAAATATTGATTATCTCATTAAATGTAAATATTGCTAAGACATTTACGGAGACTGGAATAATAATTTGAACATTTCCTGATATATTTGTAAGATCTGGACTGTGTAAGAGTTTGAAATGTCCCCCTTTTTCCATATGTTGCCAACATATTTGTGTAATTTAGACTCTGATCTCTTTTGAATACAATTATGATCATTAAGTCACTGTGCTTTTGGATCGAGCCAAACATTTTAATAAGATTTTAGCATTTTTAAACACATGGTATTTAAGTTAACAACCTGAACATATAGAAATGTTGCCAACATATCTGACAGCATGAAACATCATTAACTTTAGAGTCTTCTACTTTAGTCACCCTGGTATCAAACAGCTCAATACTGTTTCTTTTCTGAGAATCATAAAATCATGCATGACATCCATTCATTAAATATACCCCAGTTACATCAGGATAAATCCAAACACACACAGCAGGAGCAGCAGGAGCAGCCTCAGCGTGGGTAATGGTATCCCGGTGAGCAGAGTTTTGGAACATGCCTTAACACATCTCCACGGGTAATGACTCAACCCTTAAACCTTTACAGGCCTTGTCAATTTCTGCAGTGCCAACTCTTTTTTCCTTCCCTCTCTCCTTCCCTAAAACCTGCTGGATCCATCATTCTTAAAACACACAGGTGCTTCCACAAAACAGACTACACTGCCTATTTAGGCTCCTGAAACAGATGTATGACAAAAAAAAGGAGAAAAATAGATATACTTTAACTTCAATCTGCCCACATTTCTGCTTAGGCATTTATCTCCTTTCTCTCTAAATCCTGAAATTGCTTTAGAAAGAAAGGAGAGGGTGGCGTGTAGGGTGGGGGGATATTTTCCCTTCTTCCTTCCTCGTACATTTTCACAGAGTAGTGCACAACTTTCTTTCTTCCCCTCTTTTTTTATTCCTCCAGTGAAAATTGAAGAGGCTTTATGTCAAATGCGGCTAAAGCCAGCCTCTCCATATCAAACAACGCAGCGCGAAAATTACTGTGGCGATGATAAGGCTGCCAGATAGAGCGAGGAGAGGAGAGCGAGAGGGGGGAGAGAGAGAGAAAGAGAGGGGGGTAGGAAGGAAAAACTGAAAGGAAGTGACTCTACTCAATTATACTGCAAAATTGGTATGACTGAATATTTTTCATTCAGGTGACTGATAGTATCAGCGAAACTGCAATGCAGATAAATAAAGGAGCCTTCTGTCAAGAATAAACACCATTAATCATGAAGCCAGCGACTGCGTGACCGCCTGTCCCCCCGACTTACTCCATACAGAAAGTATTAAAGAATCGGGGGCTGGAGCGAGAGGGGGCGAGCAGTGAGTGCAGCGAAGGGAGAGAGAGAGAGAGAGAGAGCTGTGACCTATGAAGTCACACAGAACGGGTTTTGGACAGTTGGAGGGGACGATGAAAAAGTGGCCCCCGTCTCTGTGGTGTGGCGCTCGTGACAGCAGAGATATCTGCGCAGAAATTATCAGACAAGATTATGAAATAATCATTAATTCTTTTGTGTTATTTATGGTCCACTTCACATTCTGTTCTGGTCTAGACGATATTCAAATGTGAATATTTGAAGGAATTTGTAAGCGTTTATTTTTATTCTTTCACCACAAAATATGTGAAACTATGATCCTGTAAAAAAAAACCTGAGGCTTGTGGACCAAATGTGGCCCCCTAACTCACTCATATAGGCCCACAAGGCAATTTTAAATGTCAGTAACAACACAGGGTATTAGGTACTTTTTAAAGACCCTCTTAAGAGACCCCAAAGCATCTTGATTACATTTGTAACATTTGCTTACTTATTCATTTCTTTTTAGGGGATTTTTTTGCTTTTAATGGACACTGGAGAGAGTGGATTGTGTCAAGTGTGGGAGGACACGTGCAGAAAAGAGGCTGGAATAGATCCTGGGCTGCCCTTAATGTGGCACAGGCATAACCCACATGGCTAATGATGCTACACATTAGCAGCATATATATTCAATCCTAGGGATGCAAGATTTGGATATTCTGCCACTATCCAACATGCTGATATTTTCAAACTTATTTTAGCCATTACCAACACAATACCAATAAACTGAAACACTTAAAAGTAGTTTAATGGGTCACAAATAAATTATATACAAAATGAATTAATGACAGCAACAGTAATAGCAATCATCTTATGCCTTTTTAATAGCTTGAAAGACCGATTCAACAGCCCACTGACAGAATATTGGCCTTATTTTTATTTAATTCTTATGCTTTCAACTTAGATTTGATGCTATTATTTAACAACAGGTAAGCAAAAACTTCACAAATTTAATGGTCATGCATAAGACTATGATATTGACGGTTGATTTTTGATGCAATTACCTGCCAATATTTATATCAGACCATTGAAGTAGTATGTTGGGATTAAATGTAATCCAGTTAAAAAAAATACAATCCACATTCCTAAAGGCATTTCAATGACTGATAAATTGCAATTCTGTCATCACACAAGGCTAAATATATCACAACTTATAGCATGAATCAGTTTTATCGCACAGACTTACAGACTATTGGAAGTTCATCAATCTTATTTTGCAAATTAGCTATCATGTTTTTCTCAAATAGTGATGGCCTTACATAAAGATGGACCAAAAGAGCCCCACTTATGCATTTTCGAGTTTTAAACAAGTTTTATATAAAGACAAAGAGGTGATCTGACTCAGATTTAGAAGTCCAAAAAGTGGTCAAAATCTGCAAAAAATAAAATGATGTTTGGCTTACGACAGATTATCAACGATGAGGCTTTGACATCTTGAACTGGGATCACTCTACAGCCTTTTTACAACAAAGAACAAGAGACACATATTAGACTGAAATCATTCTTGACCCTTGAACAACAAAAAGACTTCCAACGTGGCCATGTAGCAGAAAAAGAGCTACTGAGATAGTCTAAAAACAGTCAGAAATCTACAAATCCTGACAGATACTGGTCAAAAAATGCAAATCATTGAGAGATTTAGCTTGAACTGATACATCAAATAAAAAACTAAGCCTTGACACAGGGCTTGGTTTACTAAAGAGATGCCAAAAATGAAGCCATAATACTCCAGAAAAGGTGAGAAAATTACATAAAAGGTGGTAAAAATCTGCAAAGGTAAAAATTAAGCTTGGCTTCTGACAAAATATCAAAAATCTGCTCTGACATATCAGACTGAAATCACTCTAGACCCTTGAACAACACAAAAAAACCCTTCCAAGGTGGCAATGTAGCAGAAAAAGGGTTCGAGTTACTGCCCAAAATTGACAAATCTCTGACAGATATTGGTTAAAAAATGTATTTCATAATATGGTTTGGCTGCAACTGGAATATCAAATGAAAACTGCAGAAAAAGAGCAACAGAGTTGTACAAAAAATGCCAAAAATCTGCACAATGACAGTAAAGTTTGGTCTGCAGAATCACCCTTCACTTATTCATTCACAGCTAATTCCCTACAGAATTACAGCAGAGGGGACATTGATGCAAAAAGAACAAATTCAGACAAAAACATTAAAAATCTGCAAAATATGATGAAGCTTGGCTCGTGACAGAACAAAGTGCATCCTGCATTAAACTCAGATCCCACCATAAACAGCCATTGATGAAGCTGCACAATGACGTTTTCCTCCTGCTTCTATAAAAGCTTCACTACATCCTTTTGTCTTTCTATTGTTTTGCATTATATGTGTGTGTATGAGTGTGTATCTCTACTTGTGTTTGTGTGTATGTGTGTATATAGCAATGCTCGGCCTCGTCCCATCTGGAAGGAGGAGTTGAGATAAGACCCTGGTCTTTATGCTAAGCAACACGCCGCTCCTCTATGCCCAGATTGGGCGCTCTGACAACAGTTTATGTAAATAACAAAACAACACGCTGCACATCTTAAAAACTGAAAAAAAAAGACTCTCTTGCCACGCCAAAGGCAGAGGACACAAGGGAGAGGCGAGTGTGCAGAGCTGGTGAATGGAAACAGTGTGAAATTTATGAGAGCACTGACAGAAAATAAAAACAAGGTGATTCACTGTCTTCTGACACGAAGCTCGTGAAGCAACAGCTCACAATTAACTTCTTCCTGTTTGATCGTTCCAAACTGATCCTGTGCTGCGATGACAGAAACGTGCCGGAGTTCTCCCCTGGTACCTCCAGAAAAACCTTCCAGTCAGACCGAGCCCGCAGCTGCACAAACACACTCCTGAATGAAACAACCACACAAACCAGGGGAGACGGAAACACACCCTCACAGCCCCTGAACTCACACTGTCTTTATTCACCAGACGCACTGACAAGTTGCCCTCATAAATTAGACTTGTTGTTGTCTACTTTTCATAGTTTTTGGCTTCAAGTTGGTGCATTTTATGTTTTCATTGAAACATCTTACTTGTTGTTATTATATTGATCTTTTACATATGTGCATTGTACATTACTTTATATCTTTAAGCAACATTATTGATATTTTTTTTAAACAGAACTGACAACAGATCAAGAAAATGGACAAAGTTGATTCTGATGCCTATTGCACATCTGGGGTAAACAAATCAAACTTCATCAACTCATTCATCTGTTGATATATTAAGAGTGAGGTTTTCTTCTGTTATTTTGCTTTAGAATACAAACATCTGCCTGGATACAAAATCATTTTTTCCTTATTAAAAACACACCACAAATTCACAAACAAACAAAATAAAACCTTAAGACAAAAAACTTAGTCGATATTTTTCATTCCCCTTATCCTGTAAGTCACTGTTTAGGGAATATTAACTCATAAATTCATTAATAATTAGTCATAAGAAATCCCTTTAAATCAAAACTTGGGGCATATTTTATTCACATTACCTGTTAGTCAATGTGCAGGGTAGACTAAGTCACAAATCAGCTACAAAAAAAGATAATGAATAAATCAATGAATGGATGAATAAATAATAAAATTACTTAAAGTCAAAATTTAAGACCATACTTTAATTACTTCACCCTGTAGATCAATGTTCAGGGCATATTTATGCAAAAAAAATGCAATGGTAAATTCCATGAAGTAAAAATTTGGGCCTCATTTGGCATCAACTTTAGCCAGCTAGTCAGTGCTTATGGCATTTTTAGTCACAAATCTGCTTCTAATTAAAGAAAAAAATCCCTTTAGGTCAAATTCAGGAATGTATTCTATGTACTTCACCTGTAAGTCAAAGTTCAGGGCAAAATTCCATCAAAAATTCCATAAGAAAATATTCCTTACAGTCAGGGCACTTTTTTTTCTCATTCTACCTTCAGATTTTAGTTTTTTGGGCAAAAGTCAAAACTAAGGGTATTCTTAAATAATTTTTCACCTTTAGGCAAGTCACTGTCCAGAGCAAAGCAAGTCACAAATCCATAACAATGCTCAGGGAAAATTCTGCTAAAAAAAAAAAACAAATCCCTTTAAGTCAAAATCTGGAGTTTTGTTTCTTTTTGTTAAGTTATTCTAAGTATTTTGTACCAGAATCAGTAATTTGTTGAAAATCTACAAACAACTTGCATAAGAACCCCTTAAGTCAATGCTAAGAGCAAACGCTATCAAATAAAGTGATAAAACACCTTAAAGCCAAAGCACAGGGCTTCTTGAATCCAAAATCCTCTAAGACATTTAATACAAACCCTCAAAGTAAACTCCTTGGGGATATTTTTACTTAACTTTACCTAACTATTTACCTGAAAGTTAACACACAAGATAAAGTAATCACCTTATCAAACAATTAAAAAATCCTTTAAGTCAATGCTCAGGGCATATTTATCACAAATCTTCAGACAAACTGAACAAAAGCCCTACAGACTTGTTCTTCACTCTTTACAACTTTATAAACTCCTCCATGGACTCTGTCATTAACTCTCATTCTTTCCTAAATCCACATACGATAACAACACTAAAGGTTGTGAGTCAATTGCTTCTCCCGTAACAATGTTTTGTTGTTTTAGTAGCTCCATTCTCAGCACGAGGGCCCGGGGACTCCAGAGCAAACTGCGATGCTGATAATTGACTTGTGACGAATACCTCTGTTTGTTCCCAGCTGTCTCCGGGTGACCGAGAGCCGGCGCTGAGCCGCATGAGAGGCCCGTTTTGTTTTGCTGTGTACCGTGGTCAGGCAATAAAGCTGGAATGAAAGGAGTGGTCTCTTCTCTCGAACCCCAAACTCCCCCCTAAACTCCCATTAAGCCGGTCCCGCACAATAGTGGTGGCAGAGGAGACCAAAGCCCCCCGTGGAGAGCCGGCCCTTCAACGATCAATGTGTTTATTTAAGCAGGAAGCATCTTCTCTAGGGTAGGAGGGGGCCTCTCCTGTTTGTGGTGATTGCAGCAGTTTCAAATTTCAGGTCAGGAAAGTGTTTTGCTGGTCTTAAATCAATACAGAACTCAAGCTTAAATTCAGAGAAAACATGGGCTGAGGTCAACCAAAGAAAACTTAGATTACTTAAGTTACAAACCCCTGATTGGTTGGTCTAACTCCTGGGGTTGCCTGTTTTTAAACAAAATACACCTTCTATGGCCTGTTCTATGGGAAAGACTCCTCAGTCTAGATAACAAGTGAGCAGCAGAGGTGGGTGGCACAAAACTGGATTGGGGCAGTGGGTTTTCAGGTATTAGCAGGGTTGTTTCAACAGGGCTGACAGAGCTGGCACTCCCTGGAAATGTCACTGTCCACCCCGGTTATCACCCTGAACATTAAATACTACAACCATACTCACATTATCCCTTTTCACAACTCTTTGCAACCCTAAAAAATTTGGAGAAATTTCAGGATAACCAATCCAGAAAATGTCCCAACTTTGCTTAAATCTCATTCACACTTGTAGAAAAGTCCTGAAATTATGCTGACATTACCCAGATGAGCTGAATGTGAGTCCACATCGTCGCTGCCAGACTCAAACCTCTTATTTTCAAATTTTGCTACTTCTCAGGAAGTGAAAAAAAAACACTCTCCTACTGAATGAATGAATTGAATAATGAATTCTGTCCAGATTACAAATGTTTCTTGTACTTTTAACTCGTTAAAATTGTTATCAAACACATCACCAAGAGTACTGTCAAATAAAAAAAATAGAGATATGAGGTGTTGGCCCAATGGCAACAGTAATTTCTTTTGCTAGTACTCTGTTTAGTAAAAAAAAAAAATTCTTTGCCAGACTCCTACATCTAGCAGAGCCTTAGAAGAGGGTTCAAAATTGAGCTAGGACACTTTTGCCTCGGCTGGAGTCCCCTCATGACGTCGTTAGGGGATAATTGAGCACACATTTTCTGAGAGATGGAGCAAGTGGAAGAGGATGGGGAGGAATTTTCTAGAGTTGGGGGTTGGGATGGTTGTAACCAGGCCACATACTTAATAACATTTTCAGTGTACTTTGCATGATATGCAGTGTTAATTTTGACAGCACTTTCTAATTTAGTTTTAGTCTTTTGCCTAAAATATCTTTCAGCTTTAGTCATAATTTAGTCATCTAAATTGTTTTAATTTTAGTCTAGTTTAAGTCGATGAAATTGACTGTAAGTTTAGTCAACTAAAATATGAAGTGTAAGGCTTTTTTTGTTTCCTTGAATTTCTGAATTCATGTTTTACACTTGGATCCCACCACCACGAAGTTAAGGCAGTTGTGATTGGATGTCCCTCTTAACTCATCCAACCTTTCCACACAACCAACGTAGCTGTGATTGGATATATTCCTGACATTTTACTCTAGTTTTTATTTGTTGACAAAAATGTCAGTTAATTTAGCTTTAGTGTTTGTCAATGTTACACTTGTTGTTTTTAGTTATAGTCTAGCTTTCGTCAGGGGAAAAACGTTGTTGACGAAAACTATGATGAAAATAATTAGTCGGCAAAATTAACACTGATGATATGGGGCCTTTAAATTGTAACTTTGAGAGTTGATGTAAGATTTACTGTAAAGCATATTGCAATATTCATGTGTTTCTTGATTTAGTTGAAAGATGTGAGGATGAAAAGGAAAATTTCATAACTTTGTGGCTCTGAAGTTTGAAATTGTTCCCCAAAAAATTATAACCCATATCATAACAAAGCAGGTAAGCATAATAAGATGAGTGATTCTCCAACCAAAAGGACTTTGAGAGATCATTAACCGACTGGACGGTGTGATCCACAGAGAGAAAGCTGAAGAAGTTTGATTTTAGCTTCACTGGCTTCCAACTCTTCCCTGCCTTTTCATACAAGCTGAGTAAAGCAAGCACCCATAAAAGGAGACCGCCACCCTCCCCCGACCCTGAGGCTTTAATATTGAATGGCACATTGGTACCTTCCTCACAAGAATTCATAAACTAAACGATTAGCCTCTGTCTGTAATTGCACGCTCCCTTGCCTAATAGGGGAGGGGAGGTTAGGAGGGGAAAAAAACAAAGGACAGTTAATTTGTGATTTCCTCTGCTCATTTGAAGGCAAATTAAGTGTCAAACAGCTAATACAGAGCATATTTCATTTTATGAGCTTTTAATTTAATTCTACTGCCTCATATCGCTGGAGCCTGTTAGCTGCGCCGCTAACGCCCCGCTCCTCGTATAAAAACTGAGGCCATAAATAAACATGTTTCAATTAGGCCCTTCACTGTAATAGGATATGATTCTGCTCATTTGCCACGTACGAATGGTGGATGTGTCATTGCAGAGGAGAGGAAACAAGCTGCCGGGTGTTTTTCTCCGGCCACGGATGCCCAGTGGTGACTGGCTTGTGTGCGTGGCGGGGGGAAGCCGGCTGGATTGATGGAACCGCCGCAGGGCCAACCCAACTGTAATTACAGGCCGTAATGAGAGGCTGCATGGGGAAGTACTGCAATAATAGTCCCTGTGTACTTAGGCATATCTTTGAGAGGCTAATAACGATTAATTCTGCTCACCGAGGAGAACTTGTCTTAAAACAATTCAATATTTCTCCATAAGCCGCCTCTTTTCCATTTCCCTCAAGCGACAGCTGTGCGTTGACTGCCTCTATTTGCTCCAGCTCGCTACAAGCAACATTACAGAGCAGAATGCATCACTTCAGCCCCTCAATGAGGTTTACTATGCAGCCATAGTTTCAAAGTTACACTATGAATTTAAGTCACAAAAATCGAACCTAACACTGTGATTATCTTGAATCTGGAATCAGGTAAACAGGGGTAGGGTTGTCACAACACCAGAATTTTAAACTCAGTCCCTGTAAAACAGCAATATTTTCCCTATATCATTAAGTCTTAATCTAAAATACAAACAATGTATATGTAATTCTGATCCCACTGTTTCAAGATGTTATGAAACATATCCAAATGTACAAATAAATGTGATTCTGCTCAAGGTGTCTGACTGTTTAGAAAAAGATTTTTCTTGTTACTGCACAAAATACCATCTTGTCTTTGCCTTCTATTGAGTATCTCTCTAAACACCTTAAAGAATCAGGGATGCACCAGTGTCAATATAAGTTTGGTCTTTTCTACATTCACAAAGGACATTTTTAGGTTCCTGAAAAATCACTTTTTGGAAAGAACTTCTAGAGCAGGGACCGGCAACTTTGGTCACCCAGAGGGCTGCACTGTAGTCATCCTGACTGCCAGGAGGCCGATTTTTGCAGTTATCAACATTTTTATTTATCAAAACTCAAAAGCATTAACCAATAGTGAAGCTGAGGACACCCCACAAGATGTTTTGCCTGATTTTAATCATTCGTCCCAGTTGCGCAAAGTTTGCATCAGTCTGCACTAGTTGGGGACAGTTGGCATGACAAGTTGGTACAAAAATCTGTTAGCGTGTGAGGGGAACACACCCGACCGACATGGTTGAATTTTTAAGCTGAATCTGGACACAATCAAGCAGTGTGAAGTGATAACTTACCCAACTACAAACACATGTTGCCAACAGCCAATAAAAAAGAGATGGAACACAGGAAATAGTGTCAGAAAACTACAAGTCGAGGGAATATCAAAACAATGCAATGATAGCGAACAGTGAGAGAGGGAGAGTGGCGAAAAAGCAACCCTGAACCATAGGTTTGCCTCTTTTTCTTCAAGTTGTATTGACGGTTGGCAAAAAACAAATTGATGTATTACCACCAACAACTGGCTTGTTATGATCCCTCGTCAGGCGTTTTTTCTTAAGTGTGCGATCCCCGGTCTTTCAGTTGTCATACAGAAATCTGCTGAAACGTTAGTGTGAAATCCTTTTCTTTTCGAAATCTGTTAAGACTGTGAAAGTAGTGTAGCGTGTCTCCAGCTTTAATCTAATAAAGTAGCCAGTTTCAGCTGCTTTATTGATGAGAAACAGAAAGTTGTCAGGCTATAAAAGTGTATTTGAGGGTTACATGTGGTCACCTGAAGGTTGCCAACCCCTGTTCTAGAGTGAAGATCTTCATGAAGCCTGTTTACAATTTTCACAATGTAGACAGAAAAAAGGCATTTTGCACTTAAAACATCATATTGTGCCCTGGTTTCTTCTTTTTTGTGGCATTATTGTAAAAAACTAGTAAAACCAGGGTAGGTGAAGGAGGTCTGACTCTGGCGTGGGAAATTCCTACCAAAGGGGGGCATTCCCCGTGCGATTTGTAACTCTGACTATCCCAGTACTGAGATAAACTGGAGCGCATCATTATATATCAGGGATGTCCAAACGCAAAAATGTAAGGATAACTGGGCCCCTTTAATAAACACATACCTTTGGTGTATTCCAGTTTGTAAAACCAATCCAATGTAGGCTCAGACCTGCTCAGCAGAGGAGGTGCTGACAGCTCATCTACCGATTTCAGACACAAGACAAGAGCAAACTACAAAAAAACTCCATGTTCATTTTTAGGCATGTACTTCTAGTACTTCTAGTTCTAATGGGGGCATGTGGAGCTTGCTACAGGCCAACTAAATGTGGTCCACCGGCCACAGTCTGCCCCCAGGCCATAGTTTTGACATCCCTGTTACTCATGATCTGAAATATATATATACAGGTTGGTGCATCCCCTAGAAAGAATACGGTTTGGACATGCTCTATTAAATGATTAGATTCTTTTTCACAGAGGTGTATGACAGTGAGTTCACACGCTCTAACAGCTGTCTTATAATAATGACAAATAGTTTCCCTCAGTGTAGCGTGTCATATTAAACAGCTCTATGCTTAATGGTTTGGATAAATAGGCCATAAGTAGCAAAGCAGAGAGCCGCCGTGTCTCTGCTGACAGCAAACCAAGCGCACAGATAACTCCTGTCCGGACAGAGTGACTGAAGACACCGGCAGTGCAAAACTTCTCCCACCCTTAATTCAATTCCCGAGCTCTGTGTCGTCCCTCCACCCCCTACCTCATTTCCTTCCTCCCCCTAACCTGTGCTCCACATCGTACCAAAGCACCCCTGACGGATAACAAGCCAGGCTGTTTGTTCGCGCCTGTGTAGCCGGCGCGTGTTCGCCCCATTATCTCTGCATAAGCTAAATGCTAAATTATATTTGCCATTTTGTTTGCAGTGACACGGGGCATCAATCACCTCCCTTTTTTATTTCCTCGCCTCTCTCCCCTCTGTTTTTTTTCCCTCTGCTGCAGGAGATGAGGGGTTGAGAGGTAGGGTGGGCCGGAGGTGGGGTAGCGGAGAGAGAGCAGAGAGGGAGAGAGGGGGGGACATAAAAAATTCATTACGCTTAGTGGCACATCAGCAAGGGAGAGATATGACTCTGAGGAGGAGAAGAGGGGGAGTTGATAATGATGAAGAATATCAAACATAATGCGGCCCAAGTAGCTGCCCCATCCAATTTGTCCTCGTCGCGCCATGATCGCTTCCTTCGTGTCTGCAGTAAGGAAACAAGCTCCGCAAGGACGATGAAGCATTGCCTTGTGGTTTTCACAGCTTGGACACATGAATACAAATAAACAAGGGCATAAAAAAGGCAAGAAGTATGAAAGAAGGTGACTTAGAGTGGAGAAAGAGTGCCTCAAAGGAACGTCAGGGCCCTCCAGGGGAATTTAGGGCATCCGCAATTCACAACACTCAAATACAGATCATTTTCTTCTTACATCACAGTCAAGGTTGGAAGTTTACACATTTCTAAAATGTTCAATGGACTTCCATGTTTTACGTAGTACAAATGAGAGGTAAGTGAAATGCTTTGTCATTCAGCATTACCAAGTTAAAAGCAAATGAAACTATATTTGATTCCTTAAAAGCAGAGAAACAGTTCATATCTGAGCACAACAATGTTTCTGTTCATTATCGCTCTTTACTCAACAGCTAATAATCACATGTTGAGGCCGATATAACATGATAATACATATTGTAACATTGGTCAACATAAGGTGACCTGAATAAATGTGGTTAAGTAAGGTGAGGTAAGTTGACAGAACATAATGTAGCTCGACATCGTACCATAATGTACCAAATTCTAAAGAAAGGTGTTGCTATGTGATGCAACGCTAATGTAGCATGCAGTAACAAAGAGCAGCATCACATAATGTAATGTAACAACATAACTAAACATAACCAAATGTAACAAACTTAACCTGACTCATCCTAACTTAACGCAACACAACGCAACGCAACACAGCGTAAAGCATCATGTCATCCCAATACGTAACTGCTACAATTCACCCACTTTCTCGCAACATAACTGATTTTCCATTAGCCTTCTTTTCCCAACAGCTAATAACTGTACGTTGAGGCTGATGTTACTTTGTAATACATCCTGTAACGCTGCTCAACATGAAGTGACCTGACTACATGTGGGTAAGTGAGGTAAAGGAAGCTGAAGGAACATGATGCAGCTCAACATAAGGTAACGTAACATTATCTTCCAAAATCTAAATAAAGGTATAACATGAGGTCATGTCAATGTAACATAGAGAAACATAATATAACATAATTTTTTTTTTTTTTTTTTTATTTAACCTTTATCTAGCCATTAGTCTCATTGAGGTCAGAGATCTCTTTTTCAAGGGAGACCCACAGTTACAAAAACACCGACACCACATTCATACAGAGCACATCAAGTACTTGGATCAGTCATAATAAGTCATCAGCTAACACTTGCACAGCTAAAGTCTGGATTCAAGATTTTTCACAACAGATTTAAAAATGTTCAGGGTACCTAAGCTCTGTAGTTTTGCAGCTTTGCAATGTAACGTAACATATCAAAACTTAATATAACCTAATGTAAAAGAATTAACCTAACTTCTTAATACAGCGCAACGGAACGTATCATCAAGCCGCATGAGTGTATGAGTGTGTTGGCTATGTAAACAAAATGTAGCAAACAAAACGTGCACATTAATGTTCTTCCAATTGTGTAACACTGGCATCAGTAACATCACCTTTAAGCAGCTTCTAAGCTAATGATGGTTTTAGCTTGTAAGTGACGAGAAGATTAGCTGTGGTCAAAGCGAGTATAATATTAGCTATGGGAGCAAAAAGTTGTTTTACATTTAACTTTCTGAAAACGAATACCCTCATTATTTTGTGTGACATTAATGTTTAGTAAGGTAAGCTTTTGGGGACTCTCAGGCTAATAGCCAGTAAGTGGCTAATGCAAGCTTTCAGGCCCCTCCAAGCTAACAGCAAGCTTGAAAGTGGCTTCGAGCTAACATTAGCCACAGGTTGACGTCACTTTCATAGGTTAACTTTTCTTTGTCTTGATAATTACTGATGTACAACAAGTAACAAAATAACCAAAGCACTTGAGCTTTTCACATTTGGAATGACACCAGAAGAAAGTTGTAACTGTATGAATACTTAACTCCTTAGAGGCAGGACCTGCCTTTCGGTCTCACAGCTCATACACGCATATGATTGGATGAGGCAGCTGGGTAACTGGTATACAGTTCATGTGTCAGGAGCCGGTCTGTGTCTGTCAGAGATGGGTAGATGTCAACAGAGGAATCTCTCCCTCTCTTGACAAGGCTTGATCACTGCTCTTATGAGAATCGCTTGCTCCCAGGCTCCCCCCTCGCCCTGCTCTCATTTCCACGTCTCTGACACATGTTCATTTGCGTGTCTCTGACATGCGGATCATGTTGCGTGCGTACAGGGGCCGTGGCCTTTGATCCTGAAATGCAAAGAGAGGCACCCAGCACCCATGAGGAGGATGCTCCACGCCCACAGGCGGAAGGAAGTTTAGGAGGTTGATTTGATTAGTATCGCCCGTTGGGATTGGGGAGCTCATAAATGATTGGTGTGATGCAGCTGAATCCAGAGGGAGGAAGTAACAAAGATCTCAATTACTGTTTTCAGGGACCTACTCTTGTCTAGGCTTTTTGGTTTCAATCTCATGCTGCATCAGATTTGAATTCATGTCCAAATGCTGCAAGACTGGGAGCAATTAAGTTGGACTCTTCAACACAGATAACTTGTCTATATTACCATGAATACTTTAATATACTGTATCTCTGTATGTACATCTGGTCAGTTGAGTTTTGTCTGGTGTTAGTTGTATCATTTCAGAAAACATCCCTTTCACTTGTTTAAAAAAAAAAAAAAAAAAAAAAAAAAAGTCTTTCCTTTAACTCTCTTAAAAAAAACTTTGTGATGAATTAAAAGAGCCAAGTATGTTGCCCCTGCCTTACTCAAAATAACGATGAAAAAACTTTCCTCAAGCACCAAACTTTTTAATGGTACAGTTATTCAGGCCAAGCTTCATCTTGAGGAAGCAAACTCTCGATAATATTGTGCATCACCATGCAATATGGTTCTTTATATAACCTGTCAAAGAAACTTTGGTATGAAATTAGGAAGACTGATTCTAAAATCAGCTACATATATCATTATAAGGATTAACTTTCACTTTGTATTGTATTACACATGAAAGTTTAATGGACACATTTCTTGAAGGACCTTCTGTGTTGTTGTAGCGTTACATCATTTGTGAAGCAGCATGCAAACAATGTCACGAGAAGAGGATGACGGAGGACAGCAGCAAGTGGAAGTTTGACCAAACTACACTAAAAGATGATGAAAATTCATGCACCAGAGACATTTTATATTGGCAAAGAAAGCATATGACATGATGGGGCAATTCCTGAAATACAGTGTTATTGTTAAGGGAATGCACTGTATTTGTTGTGTAAGGTCTGCAGTCCACATTGAGCCACTGGATTCACAGCACCGGTAAAAAACACCGGGGACATCATAGTTACCATTCTATCAAGGTAGGAGACTCTAATTGTCAAATACTTCAAATAAAATACAGTTCTTTAGATAAAGTCCACATGCAATGGTTCTGTGAAGAGAACTACAAGTGCAAAAACTCTGTTCACTTTGGTGATGAATGAATCATGAAGACCATGCAGTGAGAGACAAGATTAGCAGTGAAAAGATTAAACCTTTGCTAATTCATTCTTTATTCCTGAACGTCCATAGTAATATCCATAGATTTAGGCCTTGTTTCATGTTTCCATGTAATCAGAAAAAGAAAATAGAATAAATGACATCAGAGATAAAACCATACATAAAATCAAAATAGGTATTATTTGCAATGTTGCTCCAATTCTATTTAAATATTATTAGTTTATAATTATTAGTGTCTATCAGTCCTTATTAAAAAGACGGGTCCAACGTATATCTTCATAAATAATGGGAGAAAGAAATATCTCTGCAACAGCTGACAGCTCACAGTGTAGATTTTGAGTTAGCCAGCAATAATGCGACGCATTTTTTTGAAACATTTTTTTCAAATTTACTCTCACAAAATTTGGTGTTGGAGTAAGGAACTGATGAGAACTAGAATTAATCAGCAGAACCCGAACTGGAACCGAGTTCAAGAGAACCAAAACAGTACCCAACCGGCCTTGACATTTTTCTTTCTTCTCTTTTTTCCACGTGTTTCTGACGGCTGTAAAATTGTTCAAATGTTTTTTTCAGGAATGGTAAGTAATAATGATTAATTATATCCCTGTTATGGTGAAAGGTTCGGTAAGCTTTGCACAGGAACAGCTAGTAGAAGTGTCCATGAATGGGCTGC
Organism: Cetoscarus ocellatus; assembly: GCA_037902135.1. Taxonomy (NCBI): domain Eukaryota; kingdom Metazoa; phylum Chordata; class Actinopteri; order Labriformes; family Labridae; genus Cetoscarus; species Cetoscarus ocellatus. Next base: position 444,891 of record JBAMNC010001676.1, read on the forward strand.
TTCGTACATTTAACACTGGTTACATGGGCTGTCTTGTCCCCTTTTACAGCAGTTAAAAGAAACTGAATCAGTCCTTAAACCTTTATAAGTATCTGTACTTCTACTTTAAAAAAGACTGTGTATTTTTGCCAGCTCTGGCTGTATTACATATGGTCTCAGGTATGATAAGGAGAACTTTTATGAGAGTGTGTCTGTGAAGTTAAGATGAACTTACACATGAAGAGGGGGCACCGGGGAAGGTTCATAGATGTATCGACCCTGCGTGTGTCTGTCGTCAATTGGCACGGGAGGATGGAAGGTCGGGAAGAACTGTGGTGCAGCTGTGTGAAGAGACAGAAAAAAGGGAAAGAGTTATATAAGAGATGATTTTTCTCTACAGTGCTTTCTCCAAACTTATTGTCATGCGAATTCATTCCCTCCACAGTTAATCTAAACAGCAGCCATAATGAAAGGCAGCAGTTGATGGCTATCGTTCAGCGGACCCACCCAAATTAGACCTCATTAAATTCCCCCAACTAAAAGCCGCGCTGCTCTGAAATGTTCACTGGGGAAGTAAATGTCTCCAGGCTGACAGAACTCAAAATATACTGTGATAAATACTCCTGAGAAATTAAGCCAAATGGCACGTTGCTCACCGTATCGAGCATAATGTGGTTTTGAACAAAGGATAACATTTAAGTACAACCAAAGAGACGCACAAAATGAGAACAAAAACATCTTTTTACGATTCAGTGTTTTGTCACAACTGCCAGAGAGAATTGCAAAGCTTTTTTCCCCCTGCGAGATAAGACATTAAAACATTTGCATAATGTGAGCTTTTCTCCAAGCTTTCCTCTATTTTTACCCCCTGAAATTAAAACAGTTTTGCTGCCACCAGACTGGATTCACACATGTACGCATTCATCTCCTAACCTTAACTGCACTCTGCAACATAATCTTTAAAACTAAAGTTGGAATTCTATGTTGCCACTCTGCAGCTATTGTTGGACAAGCTGCAACAAGCAAAGCATGAGGGTGAATTCTGCCTTCTCAAGGGTCGAGTTGTGACAGAGAAATCGGTTAAAACTAGTACACAAGGACAGAGAGGGCAAAAGAAAAAAAGCAGGGCACACAAGCAATTGAATAGTGATCCAGTTTTGGCATTGCCACAGCCAAGGAGACATAACTGGCAGTGATTAATGACATCTTAAATACATGTTGCCCAAAGAAAAATCAATGTGGTTGTCTATTGAATATGTTTCAAACCAGATCTATTGCCTGGCAGTTTTATGGCAGTGCAGGGTTTATAAGTGCCAGACAATGAAGAACAATGGTGAGTCAAGGAAGAGGAGGGGGGCATTTCTGGAAGTTCGACTTAGCAAGAGATGAACAAGAGGCTCAGTAAACTTGGACTTTAACCCATGACCTCCAAAATGCTATCAGTTGAGCCTTCAGCTAGAGAGGATATTTAACCAAAATTTGATCTAAACTTTGGAAAGATGTCTATCTGGGGGCATCCACACAAAATCTAAAGATAATCCCCCCATGCATTTTTGAAATTTTATTGTCATAAGCAGAGGATGATCATGAAGCCAAGGACGTTTGACCTTTAACTTTGTTGTTTAGTTAGAAGAGACTTATGTGCAAAGGTTTATAGCAATCCTCAAAAGCATTCTTACTGCATTCACAAGCAAAACATGATCATTGGCTCCATGGCCTTGACCTTCAACCCATGTCTGCTAAAATCTAAATTGATGCTGAAATACATGCAGGGTTTGATAAAAACCACCTTAAGTAATCTTGAGATATTGCTCACAAGATCATGGAAACAAGAAAAGGATCGACATAAGGCTCCATGACTCTGACCTCTGAACTATGGCCACCAACATCTAAACAGCTCTTCCTCGCATTAGACTTTAAATTAATGCAATGCTTACCAAAACGATTTCAAGTGTTGTCAAGATATCTTAATCCTAAAATCACATTCACAGATGAAGGATGAACTTGAAACTCCTTGACTTAAACCTTTGGCCTATGACTTCCAAATCAAATCAGTGTATCCTTGAGTCAAAGTAGACACGCCGTTAAAAAGCTCTGTGAACTTGACCTTTGACCACTGACCTCTCAAATCCAATGTGCTCATTCTTGACTAAAAGTGGACATTTTTGAGCTCTATCTACGGTCTGTAAAAGAATTGGACAAGGCCTTGTCATAAGAGCCTTTGAAACACTGCTGATGCCCTTAGTTTCATTCATCCTTGAGTTGGAGACGATACTAGTGCCAATTTTGAAGATAATACCCCCGAGACTACTTAAGATATTAACTTTAAATTCAACAGATGACCATGAGGCTCCATGACCCTGACCTTTGACCTCCAAAATCTTATAACTCCATGCTTGAGTCATGGTGACTATGTCAGCAGAATATGATAAAAAGCACTTTTTGAGGAATTGAATTCCCCCAAAACTAACATAGGTATATATAGATGACATCTCCATAGTCAAATAAAATAAAACATCACATATTTAGTCCAAGTTAATTTATAAAACGGAGGATTCCAGCCATGTAAAAAAAAAAAAAAAAAAAAAAAAGTAAAGTTACGAGAACAAAGTCGAAAAGTTACAAGAATTATCTCATAAAGTTACGAGATTAAAGTCATTAAGAGGGCTGTTTGTCAAAACTTTAGATCAATATAAGCATACCTTCATCAAGAAGACGCTCTCATTTCATCCTCTTTGCGTAGGCGGATGGCTGCTCTTCTGGTACAACCTTTCAGAATAAAGTTTGTTTTCTAGCTTAATTTAAATAGATTTATTAATTTTATTCTCATAGCTTTATGAGATTATTCTTGTAACTTTTCGACTTTATTCTCGTTACTTTACAACTTCATTATCTTAACTTAACTTTTTTTTTATCTTACTTTTTTTTTTTTTTACGTGGCCCTAATCCTCCATCGTAAACTTTCATTGATCAGCTCGTAGTTCATTTTTCTCTTTAATATTTGTCCTATTCAACTTACGGCAATGGGTGCAGCATATGTGTCATAAAATAGACAATATGAAATCTCCCCTCACATCAGTCATTATGATTAACAACTGTAGCCTCAGTATTGATTAAAATAATCAAGATTATTATTTTAGCCATAATCCATGCAGCTCTAGAACAACACGCTCAAGGCAATGAGAAAACGTTATTCACTGCCTGCTGTGTGAACACATGTTGCTTTATTGCCTGTTACTAAGACCAATGCCAAGTTACGTATGAGCAGCCCGAGGCATAGCATGTGTCAACATCTGCATACCTTCACGCAGCAAGCCACTGAGGCTGCTAGCTATGTGTTTTTGCCGGTAAATATTTAGAAGTGTGTGCCAGGGGGGCAGAAAGCCAGCAGCAGGGTGCCCCACAGTTTCACAAGTGTCGGCCCATGCCAGACGCAGCTGGGATACTCAGCAGGTGTTGATCCCCGCAGCACCTCTCAGGTTTACTTACCTCATCTCTCATTTATTCATTTGGCTGATCACTGCCAGCTTCAGCAAACACTGAGACAATCAGTCCGCTGTTGTCTGTAATCCCCCATCATTAGATTACAAGACAAACGTACCTCAGGGATTTTAGCTTTGTACTTCTGTTAAGTTAGGGGATTCGCAGGGTACAAACTAAAACCATGATTGTTAAACATGAAGCAGCCTAAACCAACTATACAGACTTTGTTTACTGACATCTCTTAAATAACATCTTAAAACTCACTATTTTAGACTTGTTTTTACATGATCCTTTTTTACTTACTTATTTTACTATTTTTAAACTCTACTGTTCTTACACTCCTTTTCGTTTTAGTTCTGTTTTTCTAGTTTTCTAGTTCATCTTTTTTTGTTTTAATATACTCCCTTTTTTATTATCATTATTTTTATTCTATTTTATTTTATGTATTTATTTATTTTTTCTCTATTACCTGTCATTTATCTGCCCTCTTCTCTTCAGTCTTCCTGATGTGATGTCGTCAACTTTCAACAGTCATAAATTTATCTATGTATCTTCATGTGTACATATTGACATGTTGAGCTATATGGATTTAGTGTATTCCTAACTTACTTCAGCTGCTTCCAACTCACCAGTTTATACTATTTTTTTTTTCATTTTGTTGTTTTAATTAACATGACCCTCTGTGCCTTTTCCTCTGACTCTCTTGGTCTCTGTTGACCTGATTGCTGATTTTATAGTACCCCGAAGTTCTGCCTTTTTTCTGCCTTTGTTTTGTCTGTTAAAGCACTTTGTAAACATCTGTTTTTAAAGGTGCTATATAAATAAAGATATTTATTATTAGTAGTAGTATTATTACTATGTCTCCAATTTTATACCAAGATTCAAATCAAATAAGTTCATTTTTTTGTTCAAATTTCATATAAGTGCAAGCTCAATGTGCTTAACAGAAGATAAAAACTGGCGCAGAAAAAAATTATATAAATATTACATAAAAAAACTCAAACTAACAGCCAAAGGTATGAGAGAAAAGCAGTGTTTCAACATAGCCCGGTACTGTAAATTCAGCTAGTTTACAAAACTGAGGAAGTCCTAATCCCCCATTGATTGTGAGATTCGGGAAACTTTCACATTTGTAAAAGACATTCAAACACATCCAGAATCATCACTCAAAGGACAAATAGGGCGAATAAGCATCTGCTCAACAAGTAAAAAGAAAACTTTTGCAAACTTCCAGAAACCATTGGAGGGTTTTCATCCTGTTTTCACACTCGTAGAGATAAGTGCTAAAAGCCTCCTCCATGCAGCTCTGGCAAGTTTCTGAGCACTCTGTCTCTGTCTGTTTGATAGTTTCCTCCTGATGACTCAGTTTTGGCTTGGCTCACCTCGGCCAGTTCCAGAGCTGCTAAGGGAGGGAGGGACGAGGGGATGCTGGGAGATACGCTCGTGGTGGAAGAGGGCAGAATTTGCTTTGTTTACTCGACTCCACTGCTTCTCCTCCACCGTCGGCCCTTAGCTGTCAGAGTCGGAAACGGACACTCATACATACCTCGTTCTAAATTCTGGGCTCCTGCTCAACGGGAGTAGGAGTTTCATGTTTTCTAATCTCACTGATCCCTGCTCTGACCCCTGTCCTATTGGGCAATGAGGGATGCTGGTGGAGATTACAAACTGTGAAATCATTTTAAAGACCATGCTTCAGTCCTCATTGAATTACCCACAACCCCTCTGTCTATGTTTTTGTCTCTGGACCTCCTCACTCAGCACAGCCCTGCACCTCAACTGAACCTTTTTTTCTTCCTCAATCATCACTCCTCTTGCTTTGGCCTCTCCCTGGATGGCAAACCAAGTTTATTTAAATCCATCTCAGAAGTTTACCCTATCCAAACAAAAGCCTGCCACCTCTTTTACGCCAGCGCTGCTTTCCATTAGCAATCCAAACAGGCTCCATGTGTCACTGAGGGGAACGTATACAGTTGCAAAGAGAAGAAAGAGAAAGGGAGATACACCAGCCTGCAATCCATCTCAAGCGTTTCCTGTAGGGACGCTTTACTGTTTACGCCGCGGCTAAATTGCCCCTGCTCTTCTGGATATTCAAGGGTATTCTTGCGCTCTAATACAGAATACAGCTGGAGGGCAGAAAGGAAGCCAGTGCACGTGTCACAGTTTCTACCTTCCCATTTAAACCACACGCCACCGCAGCCGAAGCATTCCTAAGGAGAGTGTAATAACGCCTGTTGAATATGGTAAACCAAAACTAGCAAAGTAAGATAGACGAAAAGAAATAAAAACACCATATACTTAAAGTAAGGAATCATGAAAAACTGGATTTAAAGTGGACAAATGATATACTTTTTGTGCAGAAGTCCTGGATAGACATTCATCATATTCTATTTTACTCACTCATGGATGTCTTTGTGAGATTCTGGTGAGGCTATTTTGTTACCTAAGGATGGCAATGTATTTTCCTGTCATAAATTAAAACAACAGTATGTAATGTTTGCCTCTTAAAGAGTAGTTTGAAAGTTGATTTGTAAGTACAATATCTTTAAACAGAAGAAACTGTGTCTATACTATTTCCACAGAGTGTAAAAATTGTCTGTTTTCAGCACTACCTAACTCAGGCAGCAGACAATGGTTTAGATTTGCATACAGCTTAAAGCACAAGTCCACACGGCGACTTGAGGCTAAAAGGAAGCCAACTAATGCAGGTATGTACTGTTTGATACAATAGCAGAGGCTAAGAGATGGAAGAGGACAATCACTAGTGATGCTAAGCAGAGGACAGAAGAAAGCAACCAAAACAAAGCCCAGAGTAAAGTAAATACTTGACAAGTCATCTTTTTTCTTAGTGTAAACAGATGATGAGCTAAAGAGACACTATGGAGTAATTAAGTAGTATATTTTATCTTGTGATAGTAGCTTTAAAGTTGATCTGACAGCGCAAAAACTCGTGAGAATGCCTTCAATACCATTGACACATAATGCTGGGTCATCTGGTTGTATGCAGTGGGCTTTATAAAAAACTGTATATGGCTGTAAGGCACTTAACCTTTATAGATATATTTCTGGCATTTTTTTGCCTTTATTATTGATAGTGTAGACTATAGGCCTGTGTACAAAATATCGATATGGCAAAATATCGTCACATAATCCTTGGGGATATGTGTATCAATATGGATTCTACAGAATCGATATGGCCTCAGTGTTTTGACAGTTGTTGTCAATACACTTTGGGTAATGTTAAAAATGGCACAGTTCAAAGTAGAAGCAAAGCTATATGATGAAAATCTGAACTTAGATATACCATCTTTGAGGACCTGAATTTAAGTTTCATAAGTTGTAGAATCATTTAAGACTCTTTCTTGTTCTTTTTCTTCTTGTAATAAAAAACAAAACTTTTTAGTAATTCTGTTAAAAGCATAGTCAATGTTCACAAGTTACTTGTATCTGGATACATACCGTATCGTGGCCTCAGTGTCGGGATCGTATCATGAGGTTGATAGAAATACCCAGCCCCAGTAGACTAGATAAGATTTTAATAATACCACTGCCATCATCAATTATGCTTATCCATCCAATTCTTATTGATTCCTGGGGATTTCTGGTTTGGGAAAAGTTTGCAAATATAGGTTTTCAGTGGCAATAATGTCAAATACATGTCCACCTGGAATTCACGGCTTTGCTACATAGATAAACAGTTCTCACTAAACATTGTGCAGTTAATGTTGAAAATCAAACCACAATTTTAACCACTTTTGCGCCCTGTCTGCCATGATCACATTTCTAGCTTCTTTGTTAACATTTCTGCTGACTGCCTGTGATGAGAGCATGAGGTCCTTGATTTGCACATTATGTAAAACAAAGTGGGAAAGACAGAAAAGAGAGTTGTTAAGCAATAAGAGTAATGATAACGATTCTCTGAGGGAATTGTTACCAGTTCTCAGCTGAAATTGGTTGGTGGTGAAAGAATGGACAGACTTGAAAAGGGGCAAAGCGAGCGGGAGAAGATGAGGCAAATGGGCCTTGGGCAGGAACCAAAACCCAGACTGGCCTCCATAAATGGTACAAGCGTGGTTGTTACCCACTCCGCCAAACCAGCAACCCCCAGTTAAGTTTTCTATGTATCATTTAATACAATGACTTAAGTGAAGAGATGGAAGGGGACATGACAGATAGATCTAAAAAGAGGAATTAAAAGAGCCCGATGACTTGTAAATGTTAACAGTGTATAAAAAGGGGAAAAAAGACCACAATCGAACCTCGGGCACCTACTCAGAGGTCAGTACCTCAATACATGGGATCAGCGGACATAACTAACTAGGCCTTCAGCATTCATGGCTTCTGTACTTTCATAATATAAACTCTGGGACATTTTTTGAGCTCTCAAGAGTTCCCAAGGTCCTCAGAACTTACCCCAAACATTTTAATGACCCATTTGCAACTTCTGGAGCTGCTATATTCATTTTTTGGTTTGAATTTTCCCTCTTTTTAATCTTTTGAGAGAAGGGATGGAAGTCATTAAGACATGATTACAAATGGGTCTTAATGAAAGGGCAATTAGAGGCAAACTTTGACTAGGCTCATTAATTCTAATTCTACACAAACACACCGTGCTCAGGACCAAAAGGCAGCTTCCCCTTCATTAAACGGAGGATGGTAATTGCCTTGTCCTTTATTGGACACTTGAATCATTTCAAAAGAAAAGGGGAGGACAAGGGGAGGATAAAGCCCAAAGCACATCATTTGAAATATCCTTATTGGTTAATCTCCTTTCATAATGGAAGTTTTTACCACAAAGGATCTTCTCCGCGCTTTGAGATGTGATACTTTGAGCTGTCACTCATAATTCTGATGTGGTTTTTGATAACACACAAACACTTCCCCTCCTCTCTCTTTTGTTGTCAACTCAGCATTGTGAGTTTATTGTCTCGCCTGGTAAACCTGTGCGCCTTCTCTCTTCTGGCAAGGGTTCACTGACTTGGCTCTAACAGAGTGTCACCCGCAGCCGAGGACCAAACGCACCACCATAAACACCGCGTGCGCTTCTTGTTGCCGCTCCGCCGCCAGAGCACAAAGAGCCAGTGACAGATTGTCATAAGCGACTAAGGCGGAGTGAGGAAAGGGGCTGCTTGGGGCCCGCTCCAGAGGTTTGTGAATTGCTAATGTGGAACATATGAAGCCTGCGCCGGGGCTGTGACTGCCAGATTTCATTATGCCACCTCTCCCCGCGCTCATGATCTCACTGTTCAGGCACGCTCGTCTGCAGCGGGGCCCGCACTTTCACCACAACTCTGCAACACTTCATGGAGCGAGGGGAAGACGCTCTTGACTTTATCTGCAAGCTTGTTTGAAAGCGCTTGTTCGTGCAAGTTGTGTCACTTCTTAAAAGAGTGAACTCAAGCACATTTACATGCCTTTATATTTCAACACAAGGAAAATGCAGTTTGAGGTGCATTCATGTGCTGATGTGTTTTTTTTTAACCTACCATGGTAATGTTACCTCAGAAACTGGCAGTACTGGTCTCAAACTTCATAAATCAACCCAAATCTACCCATTCATGAACATTTAACATCTGCTCTTTTATTAAAGTTTGAAATTGTGGAAAGCTTGACAATATTCTTCTGGATCAACTTACTTAATTTCCCCTGAAATATATTCCTTTCACACTCACATTTTGGGTAGAGCTGCATGTTTAAATGTAAACTGCTGAAATTCTCACCTCAACTTCACCCTGACTTTTCTCTTGCCAGCCCTCTGGTATTTCCAAATAAAGTCAGGATGAACCAAGCTGCGGGAAATATTTAGGACAATTTACCACAGAGTAACGATATATATATCACAGAAAGTACCATTAACACACCACAACCAACACATCAGAAACCTACCGAAAAGAATCATGACACAAACTTTGACATGTCTTTTTGGTATACGTCTCTAAAAGCTGGAGCCAAAAGCGCTTAAACCCTCTTTGCCTTGACTACTGGGCCTTGTAAGCTGTCAAATATTTTCATCCAGCTGCAGAAACAAAATATCAGGCGACAGAGGCGTCATCAAATGGGCTTCATCAATAGTTAACATTATAAACCATCTTGATCAGTTTTAAAAAAGTATCAAATGGGGAACCATCTCAGCACTGGTGTTGTTTTAAAGACTCAATCAGCTGCCTTTAATTTGATAATATTTTTCAGTTTTTCATTTCTATTTTAAAAACAGCACTGTACTGTAACAATTTTAACTGTCGTACTGACAACATATTTCAGTTACTGTTTTATTTTCAACTCTGCACTGTACTTTTTAAACATGATTTTAATTTTGATGTTAAATATAAAAAATATTTCTACTACATTTTAGCTTTTATTCTAGCCTAGCTTCTCTTTTGATCTATCTTTAGCTTCTTTGTTTTTTATATGTTTTATTCTGACATGTTTTTCTTTTTCTTTTGTTATTGTGTTTTGATCCATTGTGTGATGCACTTTGTATTGCCTGATTGCTGAGAGGTGATATACCGAAAACTTGCCTTGCCTGATAATACAGCTTTAGAGGCCCCAGTGTCCCAAGTCAACATTTGTGGAGATTCTTGTCCAAAAATCTACCCCCCTCTGTCATACCCCTTTTTCTTTTTTGTCTTTCCTCCTATGCGATGTAAAAAGGTGGGTTCATCATGCCTGAGAGCTACAGCGGCTCCCCCAAGAAGTTTCCCAAAACTGTTATGTCTACATGTTGGGCATTTCAAAATTCAACTTTATCTTTTAGTGTTCCTGATAAATAATTGTTAAATTCATCTTGTTGATGGTGTGGTCCTTGCTAGTGAAAAAGGAGATGAGAGGCTGGGGGTAGGGGCAGCCCATTCTGAAACTTTCTAGACATTTTCAGGAGAGTATGGAAAAAGCTTCACATTGAAAACCAGAATTGCTCCGGGAGCACGAACCTCCGCCAAAGCATTTCTGACACTATTTTGCTCTATTTCACACCGTTAACAAACCCTTGAATAAAACCATGAAACCACATTCAGATTCAAATCAACACCAAAATCCCATCACTTCTTCCTTGTGCTTTGACAAACATTTCCTTGACATTTCATCAAAATCTGTTCATAACTTTTCGAGTAATCTTGCTAAAAGATTCAGGACACACTGTTAACTGCCACTCTGGATGTGTGATAAATTATTTGAGACATCTTTTATGTTACTAAAATTTTGGATTAATAAACACTGGATTTTTCCCCTGTTTTTTGAGTTACACACTTGACAAGTTCAGAGTTTCAAATGAACACTTACAGATATTGCAAATATCCAGGGAGGATGTGCCAAGAAGTGTTTTTTTCTTTGTTGTTAAGTTTCGAGGGAGCAAGGCCTGTATGAGTTAAAACTACTTAGCAGGTCCCAATAAAAACAACTATTTATTTAATGTCACGGCAGCATGCACTGCGCCATAAACTTCTCGTGTCATCTCTGAAACTAAAAGAGTTAAAAAAAACCTCCTCAGTGTGCATCTACAGCACATATTTCCTTTGACAAACAAAGATGAGAGATTTAATCTGACAAGCCTGACTGTGAGAATTAACTTTGTGCCTGGACTCTTGTGTACTATGCTCTTCCTCCAAACAGTGATTTTGATGTTTCTTTCAGCTATCTGGATTGCGTCACACAGCGATGCTGCACCCCAAAGCAGAATATAAGTGGAAGTGGTTTGGAAGCAGAGCTCTCCCTCTGATCAATCCCCTCCACACCCCCTCCTCTCATCTTGTTTGCTTACACTGAGACCTCAAGCTGTTTGGACATGTAAATAACACTTTCGGGGACTGTTTAGCTAAGCTCAATGGGAGTTGCTGTTGACTTTTGGAGCGCTTTGCTTAATTACGGGTCCCAGATTGTTTCAGGTCTAATGGCCTAATTACCGCTGTATAAATTAGCCTAATGTTCTCGCTGTGCTGAGCTTTTCCATACTGTACAGGGCACAAGAACAGAGAGAGCCTTTTATTCTGCAAAGAGCAACAGTACGAAGCGCGGAGAAGAAAGCGAGCAGAGAGGTTAAATAACAGAAGAATGTTAAGTGTTGCCTTGCCAATCTCTCTGCCATTCATCATAAACACGAGGCTGGCAGATCACACTCAGCCTTTCCTCTGTAAATCAATAGATATTTTTTTATCTCTTCTGCTGTGTTTTCCTTTATTTTCCCTCTCTCCCTCTTTCTTTCGCTCGATTGCTCTCACACCCTTGAACACAAACCCACTCTTTCTCTCTCTCTGGGTAAACGTAATTAACATGGAGGAAAAGAAAAACAGAAAGTGAGTAAAAAAAAAAAGAAACGTCAGCTCTGCGCGATAAGAGGCTCCCTGTTCGAGTATACATTCCAGCGCTACTCGCTGTCAGAAGTAATTTGTTTGTCTAGACTGAACAAGTCGGTCAATGCCTGCCTTTTTTTAAATCATGGTACTACAAGTCTGTGCATATTTGCTGAGACTTAATGTTCAAGCAGGTTTTCTTCTGTGCCAATATTTACAAAGCTACTTGAGGGGTAATTTTTTTGTCCAACTTAAGAGCTATGCTCATTTATCATTGACAACAGCACGCAAGCATTTCCCACCAAGCTCATCCAGAAGTTGATATTTTGCACATAAGAATCTCATGTAATATTAATCCACGGCTAAAGTAAGGATGCAATGTTTTGGCAAAATAAAGCCTGAACGGGATGATTCAGGACTAATGATCTGCAGTGCTAAAAACTAAAAACAAAAAAGGGAGTGCAAAAAACCTGCAGTTCCTTAACCATCCACTAGGTGATGGTTGTGGAACAAAGAAGTGTAGCAGTTTAATTATGGCCCTTTTCCACCAGCCCGCCTTGGCCCTACTCTACTCTACTCTACTCGGCTCTACCCGGTTTGCGTTGCGTTTCCACCAGCACAGTACCTCCTAAAACAAACCAGTTTTAGTACCTACTCTGCTCTGGTTCTAAGCAAGCTGAGTCGATACTAAAAGGTGACGTCGACCGACTGCCGGCTACTGATTGGTCAGAGAATGTCGTCACCGATGAGTCATGAGCACGACGCCCAAATCAGGACTGCAGTACATACGCTTTGTTACTTCATGGCAATAACTTGCTGTCATCACAATGTTAAACACAGGACTTTATCATAACGAGCTAGCTAACAAGCTAGCGGTAGCTTCCATTAGCTTACCCTCAAACGTCTTTTCTTTTCAGCCCGATTGCTCTCGTCCTCGGCTTCATACTGTTGTATAGCTTCCAAAACTCTCCTGTACTTCTCAAGGGTATTTCTTCTCGCCGCCTGCAGCCTTCTTCTGCTTTCCTCTTTCATTCGAGCATCAAGTATACTACTGCCTCCAAGTCCTCTACTGCCTCCAAGTCCTCCATTGTTTTGATTGTTGTGTCGCGCTCAAAATGACATGAACGCAGTGTCGCCCAGCTGTTTCACGGCGACCCCGCCCCCGCTGGGTAGGGAACCGGGCTTGTGGAAAAGTAGCACAATGCGAGTAGAGTAGAGCCGGGTAGAGTCGGGGAAAGCCGAGCCGAGTAGAGTAGGGCTAATGGAAAAGGGCCATTAGTTACCAAGACAACAGGTGACTTTTTGCCACTTTAAACAGCTGATAAAAACAGATCATTAACAGTAATAATTTTGTCGACTAATTATTTTCGTCATAGTTTTCGTCAACAACCTTTTTTCGCCCTGATGAAAACTAGACTATAATTTAAAAAAAACAAGTGTACGTTGACAAAAACTAAAGCTAAATTAACTGACATTTTCATCAACAAATAAAAACTAGACTAAAATGTTTGACAGAGACTAAATCCAATTAGACCTAATTTCGTCATGTAGAAAGTAGAGACAAGTTAGGAATCACAGCTACTTTGGTTGTGTGGAAAGGTTGGATGAGTTAAGAGGGACATCCAATCAAAACTGCCTTAGCTTCCTGGTGGTGTAAAACATGACTTCAGAGATTCAAGGAAACATAAAAGATGCCTCACACTTTACAATAAAAATTTTAGTCAACTAAATATACAGTAGATATTGTTGACTAAAATGTTGTGAAATTTCATCAACTAAAGCTAGACTAAAATTAAAACACTTTAGATGACTAAATTATCACTAAAACCAAGAGACATTTTAGGCAAAAGACTAAAACTAAAACTAAATGAAAAGATGCTCTCAAAATTAACACTGATCGTTAATGCCTCTTCACTTGAGGATTCCTGCGTTACGTTGAGTTACACCGAGCACAACTTGTGTTTGTTTGCCATCGTCGCCACCACCCTTTCGCAATGGCCAGTCTACCACTGCATTGTGTTGTATATAACCAGGCTATGATACAACACAACACACTTTGCTGAAGCACAATTGTTTCCTATTGGCCTTCACTCACCCTGCTCAAGCCACAACTGGGCCTGAGCTCATAATGTCATCACACCATCAAGCTACATGCACAACCAGCAGTCTTACAGTTTGCATGACAGAGATTGATTTTGTGGCCTATTTTGAGTTTTTCTGACAGATTTCGCCATCTCTAACAGTCTGCCATTGTTTAAGATCTTTACAGAGGAGTGGTCCCATCAACCATACGTCATGTTCATGCTACACATCCATGATTGTGTTTTTGTTTTACCAGAGTTACATCCTTTTCAACTTTCTATTCTTATTGCAACATTCAGCTTGAGGGCGATGACAAATACTTTTAACAGAGCTCTCAGACTGACTTTAGAAACAGCTGTGTGACAAACACATAGAATGAATCTGATGTGAGGGACCAAGATGATGAAGATCAAGATGTAGGCCATGCTCCAAGTTTCTCTAGGTTACCTCCTCTCCATCAGTCAAACAAACATCTTAATGGAGCTCCAGCATCTGTAAGACATTTACCAAGTCCAGTCAATCTTAACAAATTGCACGCCAGCAAGAGGACCCTCTCCGTCCTACAGAGTGGAGCTAAGCACGCACACTGCTCTTCCAGGGGCCCTAAGCTTTGCCACTTTTTTCTTCTCTTCCCCGTCTCCTTCTCCTCTCTGTATCCCAGTGTGGATCGGGAAGTGAAGGTTATTTCACAAGGCCTTAGTGGAGCACCAATCTATCTCCTACATTTGGTGAATTTCTCCAGATTGGGATAAGCTAGGGAGCAGAACAAAGTGTTATGGGTTGGCCTTTGCCTTCTGCCCCACCTTCCAGACTTCCCCCCCAGCCAGGGTGACATTTACACAGCAGTTTAGTAGCAGAAACACTGCGCTACACTTCTTTCCTCTGCTCGCTTTTGCTCTCACGTCTGTCTATCTCCTCCTCTCTGAATGGTTGTACTGCTCTGAGAGAAAGAGTTGATTTAAACCTCAAGTTAACTCTCCAGGACTTTGTTACATTTATTTGGCTTCAACTCCCACTGTGTGATTTATTCAGCTCAAATATAAGGCTGCTTTCGGGTTTAAGATCATGACTTTGGAACCGTATCACTAAATACCTGGAAAGATGTGAATCTACTGTTTTAAGTCTCTATGATGCCTATATTGGAGATATGTTGGGCAGGGATGTACGCACCTGCCTGACTAAGTGTTTAAATGGAAATTAGTGAATGGACTTGAACTTGTCTGCTCTTTTATGAGCAATGTCAGGAGTGGCATCACCTTTGCAGCATTAGCTATAGGCAAAACAATACCAAACTGAAGGCAAACACAAAGGCTGCCAAGCAGCACAGGATTCTAAAAATGTCATTTGATGTGTTAGTAAAGAAGAGGTAATAGTCATGGCTCAAAGCCAGTCTGTTCCTGATCGCCAGTGTTAACAGAAACAAAGGCTGTTTCTGAAACTGCCTATTATAACCTACTAATGAACGCAGCATTCATTGTATACTGCAGTGGGTGGTAGTACTTAGTATGACTGCCGAACTGCTGTTATTCTGTAGTATGACAGACCCATAGACTGTAAAGGAATTGGACAAAGTCATGTCATGGATGCCTTTGGGGTGCTGCTGATCACAACCAAACTTCAGCTTCATCTACTCACAGACAGAAAGGCCGTGTTGAGGCGGGACTTGAGGCTGTCTGACCAATACTGCATTTCAAAAACAGAAATCCTAAATAAAATAAAAACACGGTTGATTTAAAAAAAAAGTTTTAGACTGAAGTCATTTTTGTATCAGGCTGTAAAGATGTGTGTTAAGACCATAAAAAAACACAATTTCCCTGCACATAATCACTAAGGTGTCATTTTTCTGCAGGCAGCCCCAAGTGGGCACTTGGGGTACTACAGCTTTTGGCACTTCCACATTGACCTTCATTGAAAGCCTTTGTGGTTGTCCCCTTGATTCTTTCTTCATTTTACTTTCTGGCGGTTGGCAACTATAATGTGCATCACTGCCACTTTCACTGGGCTAAAGTCAGGATCAGAGCAACTACTTATACAATACAAAAACTATATGAACACACAAATAATAAAGTGTCTTTTAACTACACAAAGCCATGTGATATCCCTCTCCAATCCAATAATTGAGCTGATTTCTGTTTGTGGTCATGAAAACAAAAGTATGTGGTAGCTCAGTAAAAGTGCATTAATGGACTCCAAACAGTCTAGAGAGTGATTGTTTTCATTGATTTACACCTCTGAATACACACATGAGGAATGTGTAACATCAATGTCATGACTTGGAGTATGTAAATTCACCAAGTTCGATTCACTTTATAGCTATACAATGAATGTAAAGGAATGAATGCTGATCCTAAGGCTGGCTGTCCATTTTGATCCTGACCTGACCCAATGTAGACTGACCCGATGCATACTGCTAATTTTCCCTGAAGTGATATGACATCCGGGTATTTCTGACATACTATTTCAAGACCACTAAATGGATAAAGTATCTGTACAATGTCTTTAACTTGATTCTTTTTGAAAGTGTTGAGGTTTAACATGCAAATTTACCCTTTCAAAAATTCCAGGTGGACTTAATAGAGCAGAAAATGGCTTGTAATGTACATGGGTTAACCTGCAAAGAAGACCCAGGATTGATGTAAACATACAGACTGACAGTAGATGAACTGGTAGTCTGACTCATTTTAAACGTTGTGTACATCGTTGTTCTACAATCTACCATCTTAACATAAGTCGAGGTCATATCACGGACAGTTTTTATGCTTTCCACAGCTGTTTCAGACCTCTCTATGACACATTGACCCTGATCCTCTTACAGCTCCTCTCTGGGCCCCTGAACAGGTGACGCTGTGTGATGGCTGTGTGATGTTGACTGTGAGGGTAATACACCTGCATTATATTAACACACACACAGGACACGGCTCTGTGAAACTGAAAGGCAGTTTCAATCATGCTGGTATGATACTGGCTGCTCCTGGTTATCTTAATGTAGGTGATGCTTTTAGTGAAGCTGACATGCTGTAAATGTTTACTTCAAGAAACTTTAGCCTTGATCAACAGGGATAATTCATCACAGTAGCCGCACTGTTACCTGTATTTTATGACAGAACTATAATTTATCAAATACTGACAAAGTAACAATATAAAGGTTTGATAGTCATCTGAGCTGTGCATGAAAGGGCACTGAGTTATAGATCACCTATCTGTGGCTGAAAGAGGCTCTATACCAGCTTATTAACATGTTATTATTGAATGATTCATTGGTCCTCAGGGTAGGATTCTTGCTGTTATAGACAACTGAATATTTTTTACACTGCTTTGTCCAGCAAAGTAGGTTAAAACATGTTATTGGCTGAATAAGGATGGCTTCTAAGGTCATTTAATTGGTTAAGTTGCCACTATGAGGTCCAAGCAGGCTGTGTTTCCATCAAGCAGTCCGGATCAGTTCGCCTTGATACAACATCCAAAACACCCAAACATATCATGCCATCCCATTTTCTGGCACAACTATAAGGAGCTGCCAAGCATACTGAGCCAACCTCAAAGGGTGGTCCTGAACTTGCTGCACTTTATTAATTGGATGAGAGAATTCTCACTTTACACGCGACAGAAGCTAAAACAATAACTTACCAAACATGTTTAAATCATGCGTGGACCCAAGTACACGAGTAGACTTGTACACTGCATTGCTGTAAAGAATGCCAGCACAAAACAATGCTCAATGAAATTCTGGAGTGTTGGAGGTCCTCCCAAGTAAAGGTACAGCTGGCAGTGGAAACGCAAGCAAGATCAGGGCCTACCACTCCAAACTATACTAAACTGTACTTGACCAAACCGGATCACTCAATGGAAATGTAGATGAACTGGATCATGCTAAGTAGGCTAACCAACTGCTAAACCATTGGCTATCTTAAAAAATTATAAAAGATTCGTACTGTAGAGCATTTTGCCTGCCATTCATTTGTTACGACTGTTGGTAATGCAGGTGAAAGGGGTTACCTCCAGAGCCTATGGGCATACGGTTTGTACCCTTGTGCCCTAAAACTTCATCACAAGTGAACACGTATGCATGAAGCAGTTTTAAGGTTTCTGGTGGTGCAGACAAGCCATCAGGAATGATAAATAGTTAACTGATGACCCCACATGTGCAGTGTTACTTTTGTCAACTATTTTCCTCATAGTTTTCGTCAACAACCTTTTATCACCTGACGAAAAATCGACTATACCTAAAAATAAAAAAAGTTAATTGACAAAAACTAAAACTACATTAACTGACATTTTAGACAACAGATAAAAACTAGACTAAAATGTCTGACAGAGACTAAATTCACTCAGACCTAATTTTGTCATGTAGAAAGTAGAGATTAGTTAGGAATATATTCAATCACAGCCACTTTGGTTGTGTGGAAAGGTTGGATGAGTTTAGAGGGACATCCAATCACAACTGCCTTAGCTTCATGGTGGCGGGATCCAACTGTAGAACATAACTTCAGAAATTCAAGGACTTACACTTCATATTTTAGTCGACTAAACTTACAGTAGATTTCGTCGACTAAAATGTTGTGAAATTTCATCAACTTAAACTAGACTAAAATTAAAACAATTTAGATGACTTAATTATGACTTAAACTAAAAGATATTTTAGGCAAAAGACTAAAACTAAAACTGAATTAAAAAGTGCTGTCAAAATTAACACTGCACATGTGCTCCCAAACCTAATCGGCCTGATTCAATTGTGTGGTGTGGTTCCAACATTCAAACACAACGTACCACAACTCCAAAGGAGAGACACAAAATACTTGTGGCACAGCAGGTAAGTGCCCATGCCTCACAGCAAAAAAGTAACTGGTTCAACTCCCTGTGTTAGTCAGGGCCTCTGTTTGGAGTTTGCATGTTCTCCTTGTGCATCCTTGTTTTTTTCGGGTAACCTGGCTTCCTCCCACAGACCAAAAACACTATTTAGGTTAAATGGTGACTCAAAATAGCTCTTAGGTTTGAGTGTGTATGTAAATAGTTGTCTGTCTGTCTATATCGGCCCTGTGATAGGCTGGTGACCAATTTAGGGTGCACCCTGCCCATACAGGATAGGCTCCAGCCACATGCAAATCCAAAAGGGACATGATTCACTGTCCAGTTTGGCAGTAAGAAACATATTTCCACGTTGCAGGTACAGTTTCCAGCTTCTGATTGGGCTGGCAGCATACTTCCAGCATCAGCATTGGTCAGTATGACTCATAGGTAATCAGTACAGTATAAGCAGCTGAAACGTGCAATCAAGGCGGTCTGATTTCTTTAGAAAATGTGCATACATGCAAACACGTATATGCCTTAATATGAACCCAACATTGCACGTTTCACACATTTCAAAATTGAAATCCATTTCTCTGCTGTAACTCAACCCCCGTACCTTTTTTTCCACACCAAACCCAAACAGACATTAGACAAAGTCTGCGTGAGCCTCCAGAGGAACGTGGCCATTATTTGGCCTAATGGAGGAAACTGTGTGTCACAGAGCAAACACAAAGCCCACTGTCACAGCAATCAGACAAATGGCTGCTGGGCTCCACAGGGCCAGACAGAGGTCGACACTTCGGCACCAATTAGGTCTTAGAAGAGAAGAAACATCTGGAACTCTCTGATTGTCTCTCTTTTCCACACTCCCTCTCTCTCTCTCTGCTCTGTGTCTTTCACCTTAGCCTCTCTTTCACCCTCTTCTCCTCTTCCTAATTCTCCCAGTTAATCCTGCTCTCCTCTATCGCTCTTTCTTTGCCTCTCTCATTATTCTAAGCGCATCCTCCTGATCTCTCCCCTTTCCCTCCTCACAGCATCCCAAAACAAGGACAAAGTTGTAATCCATTTACCGCACCCCTGTCAACAGATTCTACCCAAATAATCCTAAAAGACTTACAAGCAGGCCTAGGTACTATCAAGGGAAGAGGCAGAATGCACAAGGGAAAGCGAGAGAAAGAGAGGAGCGAGAGAGTGAGGCAACAGACGGAGGGAACTTGTGTCACACTGATTTGAGTCTTTGTCACGCAGGTGGCGCCCAGGGGTTCCCTCAGCCTGGGCAGAGAGACAAACTGGGGCCCATGTAAACCTTAAAGAGGATTAACCCTGCCGGAGCGCTTTAATGAGACCTGAAAGTGCCGGGCACCGGAGAGCCCCGCTGATTGAGCCCCGCTCCACTCAGCCTCCCAACGGTCCTCCAGCCCAGTGGCCCAGCAGCGCTGCCGCGGCCCCCGTGGCCTACAGCTGCCCGCTCACACTGAGACACATCAAAGCGGGGCTGTCTGGGAGAACCCCAAGACGGGAGGAAAAAGGAGGGAGGAGGAGGCAGTGAGTGGAGGAGAGGGAGAGGGCCTGGATGGAGGAATCCCTTATCTCCTCCTGAGAGGATGCTGCTCTGTGGTGCGAGATTGTCTGGAGCTGCCACCTGTCCCAGGCATCTTTAAAGGCAACACTAAAGCCTGTGATGGGCCTGACCTCCTCCAGCTCCCATTCTTTTATGTCTCTCTTCATTTTCTGCTTTGTTACACCCCTCCTCCCTATCCTCCTCTTTCTCCTTCCTCTTCTTCTCTGCCTCTTTCTCTTCTGTCTCACTTACACCCTTTGACTTGGGCTGGGTAACGTATGGCATTTCTACATAAACATTCTGTCAAACCAGAAAATATGACTCCTATCAATTTAGTTTGTGTTAACAGGACAATACATTAGGCTGGCTTAACCCTTCAACAACATCACAGAGAGCAGAATTTGTTAAAATAACCTTTAACCTTGCTCTTACTCTGTGAGTTTTCTGAGGAGCTGTGCAGCACAGAGTCACTTCTATTTTTTTCCACAGTTTTTAGACAATGATATTTATGTATAGTAACACTCCCCTGTGGATAATTAGTGTTACACGATTCAAAAAGGTGAGTGAGGATAAAAAGCCGAAGATAGGTTTACAGAGTTTTAAATACAGCAATATGGCGGCAAAAAAAGTCAACCATGCGGTCACAATGCCAGTTAAAGGGTTAATACTCTGTAAAAAAAATATTAAAAAAATCACCATTTACCATTTACCACCATTTACCAGGAGCCCAAATTTTGGTCTCTTTCATATATTCAGTTTTGATGACCTTTAGAGTATGTTCACAATCACTAATATTCAAAAACCTTCTAACTTTCATCTCCTGAGTACCCTGATCCACCTGTATTCTCAGTCTGCCCGAGATGCTCTGGTAGAGCTCCTACCACTTTAGATCAGATCTCTTTCAGTATTACCAAATGTTAAATGTAATGATGTACTGTGTCTAAAACATGGTCTCAAAAAAGTATCGAAGCATCGTATTTTGATAACCTCGATGGAAAGTGTGTAAAACTTTTAAATGCTGCCTTTAAATTCTCTCCGTATACATATTCAACATATGTTCTGTATCATTTGGTGAAAGTATAATTAAACTGAGTTTCTGCACTATTTGACACCACCAATCATCCATATGATTGAGATTTAGTCATCTAAAACACATGGTATTTTCAGCGTGAAAAAAATATTTCCCCACAGTCTTTAGACTTTGAGCAGTAAGTCTGTAATTATTGATAATCAACAACAAACACGCCTCATATCAGGCTTTTAGGACTTACATTTTAGTTGCCATGAAGTCAGAAAGGTTTTATATTGTTAGATTTCTTCTAGAATCAAACCACTCCATGTTTCATTGCATAAGAAAATAATACTGAGATGAACATTTTTATCCCCCACACCATAAAAAAAATAACACAATATGATTTCTGTCCAATGTTTTCCAGCCCTACCTCAGTCTCAGCCCCCTCTCCTCTCTCCGGCTACATCTAACAGGCTGACGGAAACATTTTAATTACACTGCGTTCATCAGCCTCCTCTCGGTGTAGAACAATATATACCCCCGACCCTCCGGAGACAAGAGCAAGATACGGGTTGTTGGCTGAAGGGATGAGGGCTCTTATCTTTGCTGCTGTGTGAGGAGAATGCAAATAAAAAGAAAGGAGCAATGAGACTTGGATACACTAGAACTAAAGACATAGAAAGGCGTGAAATAAGTCGGACTCTCCCGTAGGTGATTATCCTGTTGGAGACTATAGGGTAAACTTAAGGAGAGGAAAAAGCCTGAGTAGAAGGGAAGCCCTCATGAGCACTTCGTCTTGTTTTCATGGCATAAAGCTTAATGTTTTTGTTGTCTTCTGCAGAAAATCTTCACTTTAAGCCTCCAAAACATCAGCACAGTGAATTGTCTCCTTCTTCCTCTATGTCTCAACTGATTTGAAAAGACGTAAAAACACGCCACAATGATACCAAGAAATGCTGACCACTCTTCTTTGAACATCTTATGGAAATTCTTAATTCTTCTCAGCCTCTTCACATTTAATCTTGTCATTGTCAAACAGGGCTAGCTGAAAAACATCACTCCACACGCTTCAGCTTTGTGGTAAGGGCATCATATGACCTTAAGATGGTGTGAAAGTGCGTTCTCGAAGCACTATAAACCCTCTTAAATCATCAAGAGCTACAAAGGGGCACATGCATGCGAGGATATGGCCTATCTTACAGCATGAGATGCCTCTAATAAGCTGTATAAAAGGGGATCATCTGATTATCCCTGGTGCGCTGGACCAAGGGGCCACAGTTGAGCACAGGCCCATGTTGTTCTTTCTTGATGAAAGGCGCTGGATGGAAGGGATCCCTCTCCATTGCCTGCAGTGTGCCCCAGGCTTCTCTGAGCCGGCACACCGCTGGGGGACTACACCGTGCCACCGCGCTCAAAAAGCCAATATTGAAACAATCACAAAGACAAACACTTACCCTTGAAACAGGCACGAAACAGGCACGTGTCTTCTCACCCCAGGCTCTCCCTCTGTTCTCCACAGTTCTTTTGGGGGAGGTTGTTTGAACCGGTATCCAAGCCAGTACTTGTCATGTTTAAACCAACAAGAGGCTGGAAAGTTTGTTCTTTGAGAGCAAGTTCAGGGGAGTGCTCCGTCTCTATGCCCTTTTTCCAGCTACACATTTACAGTTTAACCAGAACTAAAACATAGTGACTACGTGAAGTACACAATTGTTTGATTAAATTAACAGTATTAGGTCAAGAAGATGAACAGGAGCGCTTTGGTTTTGTTTAAGTTTTTTAGCCCTGTTTTTTTCTCTTTAAGGTAGTGAGATTACATGATCTTTGACTTCCATAATCTAACTAGTTTTCCCCCAAACCTAGGGTTAGTCTGTTCCAAATTTGATTGAAAAATTTTATATACGTGCTTGAAAAATTACACTTACAAGATTTACGTTCCCTGTTAACTTGATCTTGTATTTTTCAAATCCAATCAGATTGCCCTAGAAACACCAGAGGTCATTTGAACAAAGTTTAAGCAAAATCCTGGAATGTGTTTCACTGGTATCAATAAAATCTTCTCAATTCCCTTCCCTGGCCCTGAAGATCAAATTTTCTAACCTATGACCTCAAAATTCTAATGAGTTAATCTCTGAGTCTTAAAGAAAATTGGTGAAAATTCTGAGGACTTTGCAGAGTGTTCTTCAGATGTAACATTCAAAAGCAAAAGATGGAGAACTTTGACCTTAAAATCAGTCTTGAAGTATTGCATACAAAAGCAAGGGATGAACACAAGGTCTAAGACCTACACTTTTGACCGATGACCTAAAAAAATTGAAACAGAATGGACATTGGTGCAAATTTTAAGGAAAATCTCTCAAGAGTGTTCTTGAAATATTACATTCGACCTGAACTTTTGACCTTTGGCCTGCATGATCTAATGAAAGCATTCTTGAGTAGAGGTGGACATTTCTGTTGAGTGTGAAGAAAACCAGGGATGCAGGTTATTATGTGTACAAAGTTGGTATCAGCCGGTATCAAAGTTTTTGCCATTATTTACAGCCGATATATGTCCGCCATACATATCAGCTATATACCGGCTATAATATCAGCAAAATACACAAATCTGCCATAATGCTTCACCTTATCATCACTGCATGGGTGTATTTTAAAATAAAGAGCTTCAGTTTTTTACGAGTTAAATGCTGTTCTTATTTTTACATCTGTTCTTTACACAACTAGGCTGTCACGTCAAAAACAATAAGTCAGTTTTCATACGGTAAAGACTGTGTAGCTCTTATTGACATATTGGACGTTGGTAAGATCCATTTTTTTTAAACGAAACCCCACAAAAAATCTTGAGACATCCAGGTTTACAAGCAGGGGATAAAAAATAGGGCCCACTGACTATGATTTTCCTTGAGTCAGACCAGACATTGGTGCAAATTTTGAATTAAAAAACCTTCAGAGCTCCTTGTGATATGCTAAAGTGATATATAATTGTAAGGCCCAATGACCTTGTGCTTTGACATTTTAAAAAGTTCATCCTTGAGTCAGAGTGAATAGTTTTGCAGAGTTTAAAGAAAATCCCTTGGAGTATTGTTGCAGGTTTAAAAGCAAGAGATCAACATGAGGAAAAATGGTATTGTCTTTCAATTGAGTTCATCCTGGTATCATTAACTGCTAAAGGCTTAAGTTATTTCAGCTTCATAAACAACATGACTCCTTACTCCTAATGCCGCCGTAGTTCATTTAGTTTAGGACTGAAAAATTAACTGGGTAGAAAATATCTATGGCACTAGCTTTGGTGAACAGATAGGACCCACTCATGACTGCATATCAGTCTAAATGTCTTTGTAGTGGCTGCGTATAAAGTCTATCTGATGTTTGTCTTCTATTGCCTGATCCCTCTACCAAAGCTTTACTGCCCCTGACTGAGCCCAAACTCCAAGCCCGCTAAGCTGGAGGCAGTGGCAGTACAGATCTCTCAGCTGAGGGATTCCCTCACATGTATCACGGTAACCCCTGCTCTCTGAGCTCGGCCAAAGGTGACCACTGCCTGGATCATACTGTCGCTGAGTTCTGGGAACGCTTACAGGAACATTGAGCTGTGGCGTAAAACCAGTCTTGGGGGCTTTATGATGTGGTGGGGGTGGTGGGTGTCCAGTCACAAGGGTTAAACTCTAAACTGCTGTGCCGAGCTGATCTCAGGCCTACTGGGCCGTAGCACGCCGGCCGCTGCCTAGGCGTCAGTCTGTCTTCCTTGATATCAAAATGCAGCTGACCACTGAACTGAATGAGCTGGCTGTCACCAAACTGAACGTGATCCGCACAACAATGGACCCAGACTCTGAGTACTTAATTACAGTGGTCAGGACCTTTCTATATTTCTTTAAAGTGCCAGAGAGAGCAAGGAAGGACATTTTGATGCCTCTGCGCCATCAATATCTACAGCTCTGAGCATTTTATTGAGGGTCTTTCTGCCAAAGTTCTTTGTGCTTTTAGTGATTTGCATCAAAATCCACTCTAACTCAGAATCAAAGTGGTTTGATTTTAACAGCTGTGGTCATTTGACCCCATGTTCATCCTTTGCTTGTGAATGGCACATCTCAAGTCTGCTTTTGGGGATTTTCTTCAAAGTAGGCATAAATGTACTTTTGGAATTGTATATAAACTAAGCAGACTTTGAAAGTGTAAAGTCAACGGTCAAGGTTGTTGGGCTCCATGTTTATGCCTTGACCATGAATGCAAAACCTCAAGAGGGTTTTCTTAAAACGTTGTACAAATGTCCAACCTTTACTATAATGATACAATCAACTACCTTTCCAACTCTCGAGTCTTTGAGCCTAAAGTTTATTTTTCCTTTTGATCCCTCACTCAAGAACATCTTACCTGACTTCTTTCAAACTTCCCACCACTGCCCGCCCTCCCTGTCTCAAGGATTAACTAATTAGATTTTGGAAGTCAGAGGGTCAAGGTCATTGGGACTAACCCCCACATGTAAGGGTGATATCTCAACACTAAGGGGGATTATTTTCTAAAAATGTACTGTCCACACTGATTCATCAACAAACTTGAGATTTTGAAGAACAAAAGTTGAGGGTCAAGGTCTTGGGGCCTTGTGTTTATTCCAATCAAGTCTATTCAATGTATTTGATCCAATATATGAAGAACTTTAAAGGTTGTTTTTTGTCAAACTTTTTTGTCCACTCTTGTGCTAGATGGCTGAATGACAATTCCTTGCATTACCCAGATTTTTTGCACCACTTAAACTACCATTGTAGATATTTTATAAACACTCTTGCAGAATGAAATTGTCCTTGAGGATTTTAACAATATTAGCCTTACTATTAATTTACTTTTGCCATAAGGCCAGGTTTACACTGGATTTTTACTTGCATGACAGCAGCAGTGCGAGCATGTTTTCATTTCAGCAAGCATGTTATCACGTCAGAGCATTCAGACTGCAAGCGTGAGCAGCACACCTAAGGCATTTCTTCCACGTCGCTAACCTTGAGAAAAGGAGCCTTGCCTTTTTTCCGTAAGCCAGGCATGTTTCATGGCAAAAACAGACAGAAAATAGTAAACATAGAGCCATATTTACCTTAATCCAGCTGGTACGCATGTCCACAGTTGTAGAATATGTCACAGAAAAGACAGAAACTGTCCAGTTACTCTCCCTGCCTGTACCTCTCAATCTTAAAGCTCAGTTTTCCTCCTCTGTGGAGAAACTTCCCTTGTTAGTCAGAATGCCTTCATTGTGTGGATTTTTCAGGTAAGTTATGCAATGAGTCAAGTTCCTTGTAGAAATATTTACAGTGATTCCTCCTTAACTTTCAATAGAAGCTCATTAATGGGGTGATATAAATAATGAGAGAGCTGTGACCAAATGTGCGGCAAATGCACGCAAACAAAATACTTCCAGTGTGAGACGGGCGTTAGTCTGCCTGTCTTCAGAGATGCGTCAATGCTTTGGTATTGGCTGATTTAAATTCTTTATTTCTATGGTTTTGACCTGCAAAAAAATGATATTGGTCAATTCCAATATTTTCTTTCTTTGAAAAGCTGATATTTAAAGCAAAGAGATTGGTTTGTCTTTATCTTTTATGGATATTGAATCTTATGTCATAGCAAAAATGTGTCTATTATCAACTTTTTTATAAATCTAAAAAAACCACTCTGAATGTTTAGATATGAAATCTCTGATTTGAAAAGATCACATTAAAGAGTCGTAAAGAGTTTGGACTGCAGAATGAATGCAGAGTTGTTGAAATCATGGCGCCAAGCAGCACTGGACCTATTACTTTGGAGAAGACTGGCAAACCAGTCGAAGATCAGCAGTGCATTTGATAAAGGCGGCTAAATAACACAGCATGCAATCTGACATGCTGAACATGATCACAGCAGGTGAACAGAGATGGTGGAGGGTCATCGTTGGTGACGTTGTTGATGAGAGTACTGGTACTAAATTGCCTACAAGCAGCTGTTGATAAATGAAACAGCAGCATAAGATAATTTATTTTAAAATGAAAAGTTGCGCAACAGTTTATAAAATTACAGCAAGGAATATTAATGTATGTTTCTCTATTGCATGGATGGTAATTGTATCTGAAGAAAAATGGTTGTTTAAATAATTAGGTGGTTATAAATGTATCCGGGTGGCCCACCAAAGTTTTGCCTATGTGGCCTCTTTCAATCTCACTGCCTCAGTGAACAGTACCTGTGGATAAAAAGTGTTTTAAAGATGCTACTTATCGATATGAACCTTTCAAATCATCTGCAAAAGAATCTGCAAGACTGCAGCTCAGTCATGAGGTTTGATCCCATCTCTCCTCTCCAAACTTGATATACCACAACTTTTTAGAGCTTATAGGAGACTACATGGGGGATTTGCTGATGAATTTAACCTTGCTTTCAGCCCTTTACTCAACAAAGCAGGGTAAGTCAGTTCCTTCTAAGTTGGACTTCTTTTGTTTGTTATGTAGGCTCTGACTTACCCTGAAGTTAAAATCTGATTTATTCAAACTTTACTGTAAATTTATGTCATTATGTGATTAAATTAACTTTATGTCAGTGCTGCTTCTTTCCATGGCTGCTTAGGACTTGAGGGACATGGCTTTCTGGGATGCATTTGTCTTTCCTAGATGGTGCATAACAGATTCCTGGCCTTTGCTTTGTCCTGTTCTTTCTAGCAGCAACTTATTAAATCATAAATTCAAAACTGCCCAGAATTTTATTCCATTAAAGCACCAAAATACAAGAGTTTTCTCCAAAGTGTGACTATTTACTCTCCTCTAATGCCTCTTTTCATCAAACATTTTTGGATGTTTCTAGTTTAGTTTTAACATTTTCCAAAAAGCCATTGAAGATGTGCTTTAAGTCCCTCTGAGGGTGTGTATAGGCTGACAAAGAAGGGGAGGCGTTCAAGAAAGCCACACTTTAAAGAAGACGATCCCCCTTTGGAGGCAGCAGAGATGCTTTGCCAGCAAGTGGGCTCACTGTTGCTGCAGGACAGCTGACCGACTAATCAGCACACAATGTAAACAGATGTCGGCGGCGCGCATCCCATTCACACTTCAACACAATTAAGATCTTAAGAAAAGGACTTCTCCCTCATTAATCCTCATCTCAATCCTTTCTTCTTATCTGCCAGCAAAGCCCCATGTATTAGTGTTGTGGTAAGAAGGATGTGGACTCTTATCCAGTGTTTGCCCAAGAAAAGCGGCTAAGACGCAGGCATCATCACGATTAGCTAATGCTAACAATAGGGGGAATGTTTCCTTAGTGCCTCCTCTTTTTTCTGCTGAAGTGGGTGTAAAAACCAGAGTAAACACAGTCTTAGGCTGCGGAGTGGGAGATCACAAGTCTGGGTGAATAGTAGAGATTTACCCCTGAAAAACAAACCTCCCCTGCTCTCCTCTTGTTGTTTCCACTCCCACGCCTCCCAGAGCTTCTGCTGCACGCTAACGACCCAGCATCCAGGTGTGGGGAGGCTGCAGGTGCCGTCGCATTTAGACACATTAAGCACTGACATACACCAGCACGAAGAGTAATCGGATTTACCTGGCTGTCTGCTGTGTTGCGTGGCACGCTATGCAAGCACAGCACAAAGGCTTAGGGCCCCCTCTCCATCACAAGCAAACACACACACACACACACACACACACACACACCTGGGATGAATTTAGGAGGTGACAAGGCCTTCATAGAGAGGGACTACCGCGGCTGGAGTTAAGTCTGTGTGCATATGTTTGTGTGCGGAAACAAGAAACCAGAGCAGGAGCCCGTGGCTTTTTACACCTTGTAGCGCACAAGTGGCGACAGACGCTACAGGCATCTGGTTCAAAGCAGCCTGAGGAGAGAGGAGGGGGAGTAGAGGGGTTTAAAAGGGGGAGAACCTTTTCGTTTTGCTGACCCTCAGACTGCCGAGCCTCGTGGGGATTGAGCTGTGGTGCTGGGTTCAATCAGACAGAAGGGGACCGCCACCTTCAGGGACTCCCCATGTCCTCAACACCTGAGGCCAGAAGGAGGTGTTTTACACCACCATGCTCTCATCTCAGATCATACATCTTTTAGAGCAAGTCAGGATCAGGGAGCTGGTGAAGAAACGTCAATGGAAAACACCTGAAGACATTCAAATCTTACTCTAAAAGTCAAACTTGTCTTCCCTCTTTTTGAGTGTTATTTCCCTCACTTTAGACTAGTAAACCCTAGTGTCCCTCTTCTATATCAAATGCTGTCATTCCCATTCATGCTCTGACAGCATATTCGGGTAAATTCATAGCAGCCACGGATGAAACTGCCAAACTCTTTTACGTGTGCAAGAGAAAGGAAGAGTCAGCTGGTGCATGCCTCATTTAAAGAAAGGGCTGAATCAATGAAGGGTCTTGTCCCGTTGTTGAAATATTCTTTAGCAGTTGCTCGCTTATCGTCCTGAATTTCCTGTCTGGAAAGATTTTGGTGATGTGAATGTTATCATTAACAAACAACGTCACCCACAGACCCCGTGTTATAATGTAATGCTGCTCTACAGAAGCTGTTGTCCTCTAAAGCCTCGATTCACTGAGTTTGGTTTGGTTTGGTTCAGTGCAGTAAGGTCTGGAGCAGTAACCCTGGTTGTTCTTGCAATTACTGCCAGCTGTACCTTCACTTAAGGGCAGGGATGTGAGTTATTAAAGTGCGATGCCACAGCAGCGTGAAACAGTGAAGCGGTTTTAAGTAGAGCAGGACTGTTCACAAAGAACAATAATGTAGGATATCTGGCGATCCATGGAGCATTTTTTCAGGCTTTACAGCAACAACAATGAACAAATCACTCTAAATCTGCAGCTTAATTGAATATGGCAAGGCATGTATTTTAGTTTTAGCTGCTGTCACATGGGAATTATCAATTTTGTGACCAATCAGCAGACTGGAGCAGGGTCAGCTTGGCACACTCGGCACCCTTCAGTGGGGTACCAATAAGTGGGGCGGCACAGGTCGGTTATTTGGGAACCCTTTCTCCTTATTTGACAGTGGAAACACCTGTAATAGCGTAAAGTACAGAGCCAAACTGAACTGGACTGCTCAAGCAGCTGCCCTGAGTTCAAATCCAACCTGTGGCATCTGTCCTGCATGTAACCCCCTACTTTCTATCCCTACTTTCAGGAGCGATGTCACACAGACCAGTAGACCTTAGATGGTCACGTGAAGCAGAGGCTGGCAGTGCTCGCAATGCTAACATCATCCACACACTGATTGATATTGTCAGTTAATGCTGTTGGCTTGCTTACTGTTATTGTATTAAAGCCACAATTCACCGCTTTTTGGTTTGCTTGCCTTGTTTGTTTCTTGAGTGGTTTGAATGGGTTTCACACCCTACAAAAGCTCTTGACTCAGACTCACTCGACTGTTTTGGTTTTCCATAACAACTGTACCCAGTACTGGGCACAGTTTTTGATATCACCTCCCACAGGCTTCCAAAGGAGTTAAGCCAAGACTAAACATGACTTGGAGACACTGCTGGCTATTGAATGGTTATCGTATTGTCATGAGTTGGGGACATTGTAATGAAGCGCCTCCTGTTGTCGGCTCCAAGAGGCTGGATGATTTTTCAATCTCTCCTCTACTAAGTAGAATGTTGCTTTGCTGCTTGTAACAGTCTTCAGAACAAAAATTACCATGCAACTGTAGAAAGTTAAAAAGGGGAGGGCAGCTCTATCCCCTTTAATTCCTCTTTTGTTTGTGAGGATGCCACCGTAGTTTCCATGCAAAGATGGTCACACCTATCCTTGAGGAGGCACTGGTACAGTCTATACTGCCATGGAAAATGGAACGGGTAGTACCCAAAATAAGCAGAAGTGAGCCAAGTTAAGCAGATACCACTAATGAAAAGCGCCATAAGTTGAAAGCTAACTGAGAACCCCTGTTTTCAGGCGGACCAGAGTTCGTGAGAGCTTTCACACCACGCCAAATCAATCAAACTTTCCAAAAATGCAACCAGAGTTTGTTTGGTCCAGGCCAAACATATTAAGTGTGAAAGTGACCCTTCTTGTCGACTCTGCTTCATGTGTGACCATCTGTATTTACTGGCAACAGACGAATATAGGAAACACTTTAGTGTACTGAATTACACAAAGACTCTTTAGAATATGATAAATTGGGGAGCCTGTGGCCTAGAAATGATTTCTTTGTGCCCTTATGCCTGGAAGCAGTGGTGGATCCTTTCCTGTCTGTCATCTCCAACTCTCATCTTCCCACCAATCCACTGTCCTATCTTTCAAAATAAGGTGAAAAAATACACAGGCTGGAGTCTTAAGGAGTGAAAGAACCAACAGCTTCCCAGCAAGCTTGATTTTCCTCTCTCCTCTGTCTACTATGTTAGCAGTCTTCCAGCCTCTCCAGTCCCGCAGCACAAAGAAAACCCCTTGAAGCTCTACAACCCTTTTGACTTTACCCGAAGCTTTTGAACTCTCCATTTCAGACCGCGACTTTTCCACATGACCCTGAGCCTCAGTTTGACCCCCTTCCTCCTCCCTCACTCCTACTCCCGGAGGCTTCAGTGGCGTGGAACCTCCCGAGCTCTTTCACACTGACCCACACATACACACAAAATGAGAAGTGGCAGTGTTGCTGAGTTAGGTCAGGATGTAATGGGCAGTAATGTTCTGCCCTCGAGGGTCCTGTCCACGGCACCATCACTGCCTGGTTTTTAAGTAACCTTTCCCGTAAAGAGAGGCACCTTGGCGACTCCCAGGCACCCGGTGTCGGCTAATGAAGTGACTGAATAAATAGAGTTACAGTATAAAGGTTGGGCTCCACTGGACTTTTTATTACTGCCACCGGATTAAAATCCCTCTGTCCCACTCTGTCTGCCCCAATTCAGAGCCAATTTAACCAAACTAAACAAGCTATCACATCAAATCCTTGTCTGCGGGCTAAGTCCTGGCTACAGTGGCTGCTGAATTAACCTCCTAATCAGCCTCTTACTCCCCGATCATCTATCTCCTGTTCCCTCTTCCCACATACACACACCTTCTCTTTCATCTGCCGACTATCTCACCTTTTCTCTCAAATTATCTTCAGTATCGCGCTCAAGCCACAGCTCTCCCTTCACCTCAATCTCTCCGGCTTCATCTCCATTAGTCTCCTCTCTCTTTTTCGCCGTCTTTCTCTCACACACTTTCCAGGTCCCACAGAGAGAGAGAAAGGCAGAGTACCAGAGTAAGGGGGGGGGGTTGGTGATGGTGGTGGTTGGGGGTTAGACTCGGCACTGCTTCGGGGGCTTTGAAGTGCGTGTTGATGAGAGAAAGCGGAGTGCTGTGTTCAGACAGGCCCCTAATGAGGGAATTAAGAAGCTACGCTGGCCGTTCCCCATACTAACTTCCCAGGCACAAAACAAGACAAGTGTGCGTGCATGTGTTCGACAATGTGTGCGCTCAAAAAGTGAGTGTGTGTCTGTGGAAGAAGAGAAAGGCTAATCTGTCAGACTTCATCAAACATCTGACAGTCCCGCCTTGCATCTACAGTAAAGAGAAGAACTTGGACTTTGTGTTTGGGGTACTTACTAACACGTCCTTGAGCTCCGCAGTTTCTTCATGAGTTTCACACTTTTAAAGAAAATTAGTAAGAATTATTTAATTCAAACCCCCTTATCCAATGAAGTTGGAACATTGTGTAACAGAATGCAATGATTAACAAATCCTTTTTGACCTATATTGAATTGAGTACACTACAAAGACAAGATATCCAAAGTTCAAACTGATGAATCTGACTGTTTTTGCACAGTTTTACACAGTCTGAATTTGATGCCTGCAATATGTTCGCAAAAAGCTGGGACAAGGGCAACAACAGACGGGGAAAGCTGAGGAAAGCTCAAAAAACACTTGTTTGGAATATTCCACAGGTGAACAGGTTTATTGGAAACAGAGTGCTATGATTGGGTATAAAAGAAGCATCCTGGAAAGTCTCAGTTGTTCACAAGCGAGAATGGGACCTGGCTTCGTGCAGAAAGAGTGAGGGTACTAGACTGGACTTCCAATAAAAATGTGCTGCGCATTGTGAAGTGCAAAATATGCCAACAGCAACCCAGACCGTTGAGCAAATTAAGTTGTGCATCAAGCAAGAATGAGAAGAAGACAAAGCTTCAATAATTAGTGTCCTCAGTTCCCAAATGCTTAATAGGTGTTGTTAAAAGGAAAGGTAATGTAACACAGTGGCAAACATGTCCCTGTCCAAGCGTTTTAAGAACATGTTGCAGGCAAAAAACAATTAAGTCTGTCAGTTAAAACATTAAATATTGTGTATTTGTAGTGGATTCCATTAAATTCAGGTCAAAAAGGATTTGCAAAATATTTAATTGATTTTATTTACATTTTACAAAATGTCCCATTTTTCCTGGAACTGGAGTTTGTAGCTTAGGCATGAATTTTCTTCCTTTTTAATACTAGCTTAAAGTTTTGTAAGTTTCGTTTCTCCTCAAGTAAGCTGTGTTCTTCCGCTGATGAGACTCTAATATTCGACTTCCCAAGTTGGATTGGGTCTTTCTGTGTGGAGTTTGCAAGGTCTCCATGTGCATGCATGGGATATCTTCAGGTACTGCGGTTCCTCCGACAAACCAAAAACAAGGTCAATGGCTTAGCTGTCTGACTCTAAATTACCTTGAGGTTTGAGAGTGTGTAAGTGGTTGTCTGTCTTTTATGTCGGCCTTGTGATTGGCTGGCAACATGTTCAGGGTGTACCACAGCTTTTGCTGGAATAGGCTTCAGTCCCCAACAACCCAGAAGGAGCCAAGCATTATATGTAGACAGTGTATGGATGAATGGATGTTCTTTCTCATCTAAGTTGTATTTGGCTGCAATTAAGGTCCTTGTATAGTTGTTTCCTGAAAAGGTTCTACATCATCATAACTGTTTCTGTACAAACGTAGGACTGAAGAACAACCAACAGACTTTCCAAACACAAGAAGAAATGCTATGTTGGTTGAAATCACTTCAAAGAAATAAAAATCTAACAAATTTTGAGCTGCGTATTTTAATGGATATCAGTCATACATGGGGTTGTTCTTGAACATTGTGGGCAGGGTGGGGAACGATGTTGTTAGTTTTGGCTTACAGACTAATACCCTCAATTCTGAGGGTCGCAAATTACACCTAGAATGCAACCAGGTTTCAATCCCCATCTTTATTTTGTGACTAGTGAACTTACGATAGTGCGAGTCCAGGTAGCCGTTGCGAGGGTCCATCGTGAACAGCGTGCCTCGATACGGTAGGGCATGGTCAGACAGATGAGGGAGCGAACTGTGCAGCTCTTTTTTGAGCAGCGAGGGTCGCTCTTCTGTGGATGTGGATGGCTCCTCGCTTATGGTCCTATCGCCGGGCGTCGGGGCCTGGGAGCTGATTGCGTTTCGTCTCTCTCTGTGGTAGGGTGCACCTGAGCTCTCGTCCTCTGCAGAAGGAGAGACAGGAAATAAGACGTTATGGTGCTGAATTAAAAGATTTTCCTGAGTCAGTTAATTCAGATATACACTTTCTAATAGCCTGTAAAATCAGAAGAAATTTAGTGGAAGCTTGGTGCATCTGTGGGAATTTCCTTCCTTCCCCTGGTAAGGTTTCATACATTTACTCAAGCTAACACACAGCTGTTCTGAACACCCATACACATGCTTGGGAAGTTATTTCACGTAGAGGGCGTGGGTAAAAAGAGGAGCTGGAGATCAGTTTCCTACACCTGAATCTTAGTGGGGCATTATGGGTGTAAATCTGCTGGGTTTGCCTTCCACTGAGCCAGATGTGGGAGCTCAGAGGCAGATGGTGTTTGAGCAAACGGACACCAAAGATGACATACTCCCACCCTCTTTATTTCACACAGTTAGGGCTGGATTTCCAAAAAATCTGCTGCTACTTTCGTCTGTGTCAGTTCTGTTTTGGAGATATGTATCTAGATGCAGAAGGCAACAACAACACTCTGATTATTTGGTCCTGCACACCCTCTCTCTGCTCTTGAGCTAAATCTTTGCTAAAAGAAGGAGCAGTAAAGACTCTGCAGAAAGCTTTGTGCATGCTGGGTAAAGAGGATAAATGTGGAGTTGAGTTCAAGGGCTGAGCTCCACCCGGACAACATGACCCCTACCCCTTTAGCCTGACCTCTGAACTGACATATATGGGGGTCAGCAGGCCTGCTGACCTGATATTAGTCTTTCTGTAGTAGGATAAGCCCAATCCCAAGTTTCAATTTAAACCTAAGCAATAAAACAGCCAAAATTTTAGCAAGATATGAGACAGACATAAACCAATACTGATGTGCTCCCATGACCTACAAAAGTAAACAGGTCCATCAAAGACAAGAATGAAAATGAATTGTTATATAGAATGACTAAAATGTTATTGCAAGGTAGGTGTTCATTTTTATTTACATTTTCCACAGCAAAGGTTATTGAAAAGTGAATTTTTGAACAGTGAAAATGAAAAATAAGGGTAAAAAATTTACCTGCTGAAGATTTAATATCAACTAATGAGGGAAAAGGTGGCATGTTATAACTCTTCTGCCTTTGAACACAGTTCTTGGGGGTCTACCTAACATGTTGCAACACATTGAAGCAGATAGGCTACAGCAGCAAAGGACCACACCAGGTGCCACCCTGTCTGAAGCTACAATTTGCATGGGCTTATCAGAGTTGGACAACAGAAGATTGGAAAAATGTTGCCTGGACATTTAGGTGGTAGAGTTAGAATTTAACATCAACAACATGAACGATGGATCCATCTCGCCTTGTGTTTAAGGTTCAGGTGGTTGTGGTTTAATGGTGTGGGGGATATCTTTTTGGCACATTTTGGGCGCCTCAGTGCCAAATTAGCCATGTGTAGCCACCACAGCCCACATAAGTGTCATTGCTGACTACGTCTTTCCCTTTATGACTACAGTGTCCTCCATCTTCCGATGGCTTCTTCAAGCAGGATGGTGCGCCATGTGACAAATTTTAGATAATCTCAAACTGGTTTCGTGGACATGAAACAGAGCCACTGCACCACGGTAGCCTCCACAGTCACCAGATCACAATCCAGTAGAGCTCTTTTGGGATGTGGAGGATCAGGAGATTTGCACCATGGATGTACAGCAACT
Source organism: Cetoscarus ocellatus (assembly GCA_037902135.1). Lineage (NCBI taxonomy): Eukaryota > Metazoa > Chordata > Actinopteri > Labriformes > Labridae > Cetoscarus > Cetoscarus ocellatus. The sequence goes on from JBAMNC010001676.1 coordinate 481,156, forward strand.
GCATGACGCTGTCTTGTCAACGTGGAACGAAATCTCTCGCATGTTGAATCTATGCCACAAAGAACTGAAGTAGCTCTAAAGGAAAAGGGGTCCAACCTGGCACTCGCAAGGTGGCCAAGCCAAGTTGTTCCACCCCTAAATGGCCATTGGATGGAGTAAAAGAAGGAGCAAAGGGGGATATTCATGCCTGAGAGTGTATATGTGAAGCCTCTGCTCTCTGTGGAACCCTAACATCAGACTTAACCAAGACCAATTAGTGAGTAAAATTGGCTAATACGTGGGACTTATTTCAAATGGCATCGCAGATTTGACATGTATGGGGCCTCTTTCTCAAGAAATGGCTGCATTTCTGTCATTTTCTTCATCTTTCAGCTTCTAAAACTAACCAAGGAATGAGCAGTGGCTCCCTCTGCTCTTCACATAAATCAAAGAAAAAGCTGATCTGGTGGGTGAGCAAGGGGGAAGGAAAGCAACGACTGACCACACGTTACAAAACCGTAACGACAAAATAAAATCAACATGACAGGCTGCACACTGGTCATTTAATTGTTATTTTCATTTTTTGTTTTTGTAGTGACAGGACAGAGGGAGACAGTGGATAGGCTTGTGAGGGGAGCGAGAGAGAGAAGGGGAGGACACTCTGCAATCTGGCCACAGGCCGGATTCGAACCCGGACCGGCAGAAGTATGTATATGGGTTGTGCCTGGTTGCTGACCAAACCACCAAACCAGCACCCCTTAATTATTTTCTAATTTTATTATTGTCAAATGGAAAAATCTCAAATGAATTTTGAACTTAAATACTCATCAGAACTTGTAAAGGGCGAATAAGACCTGCCAACACCCTAATGTGTTGGCACCAGAGGTTTTAGCAACCTTCTATGATGCAAGGCTCTCCCACCAAACACTTAAACCCAACAGCATCCAACAGCCAATTAAGCACAGAGCAGAGGGGCCAGATTAAAGAGCAGCACCTTGAGCACCGGAGAGGGCCACCATAATACCGTGCCACTTCACAGAAGAAGAGAGGCGATCAGAAAGGGGGAGGTTAAGAGAGAGGAACAGAAAGAAGAAAATGAGAATGAGAGAGCCCGGTAACAACCCACGGGTCCTCCTTTTATTCCCCTCACTCTCACACATCCATTACCAGCGTCAGGGCCAGCCGCACATCGGCACAGCACTGGCAGCAGATTCCAGGTTTCTTAACGCGGAACTGACAGCCAGAGAGGCAAGCCACTCTCATCCACGGGAAATGACAGTGTCAGTTATGATATAAGTATTTAATCCTATACTGCACAGCCAGTGATCTTATTAAGGGAATAATGGCACTTATACGGTTAAAGCTGGATTAATAGGTCTGCTCTTGCAAAGCGCAATATTAACATAAAGGGATTTCAGAATTCAGTTCATTGCCTGACATGGATTGAAGGAAGTCGAGACGGTGAACTATGCTGGAAGGCAATGCTGCTAAGGGTAGAGCATGCGGCGATGTTTAGCATGGGCTCTCACTATGTACTCAGGCTGAGTCCACATTATAAATCTAGAGTTACAGCTGAGAAAGTAAACCTCCTTCCATTTATTTGTCCTTTTTTATACAGATGCTTAATGTATCAGCAGGAGGTAGAGATGACCTTGACAGCCTGTAATTCTTGATTAATTCATTCCTGTTTACACATCTGTATTGTAAAGTACAAGTGTTCTTATGCTTTGTTACTGTTTAGATACCATAAAAGATGGAAATAACAGATTGTGTTGATTTAAAGCAGTTACAAGAAAGTATTGAGGTATCAGAAACAAAGCCCCCATTGGACGTCTAATTAAGTAAACACTGCATTTTCCACTTTTCTTACATGTCTTTGTTAGTTTCTACCCCCACTTCTCCTTACTCTTTCTTCCTTGACCTCCTTCCCAGTGTTCTTCACAGCTACTCTCTTCTTCAAGGGAGGTCAAGCGACTAATAGTTCAATCACAGTAGTGTCACAGACCCTCCTCCCCCCTCTGGTCAACATAGAAAGCCCACGGGGGGTTCATCATTCTACCATATACCACCTTAAGGGGGTTCATTACTCGACTTTACAGCACCTTAAATGGTTAAACAAACACCCAGCAGCACAAAGGTCAACTGACGGCTCGAATGAAGGAAGGGAACAAGAAGTCAAGGTTCTCCCTTGTGCAGCAGGAACAACACTAGCACCAACAGAACACAAAACAGACCATCTATGTTTTTGATACTGAGTGCACTGCCAGAATCTGCTTGGATTGAGTCCACTAGGACAGTAGAGTGTTGGGAAGTCAGGTCAGACTCCACCAAAACTGTAACACATTTGACCCAAAAAACCAACTGGATTCAGGTGAGTCATCAGACCAAGAGAAGTGAAAATATGGTGTTGAATAAAAATAATAAATGATTAAAACTAGGGCTGTCAGCAATAATGTCTTGATCATCGGTCACAGGTCTAATGTCAGTTGGTCTGGCGAGTGTGGATTTAAGAAAACTGTGTGTAGCGAGTGTGGTTGTGGTTTCAAGATGTGCAGGTACATGCGTGTGCAGGTTGGTAAAACTGGACCTGTGCAGGACTCTGATGTGGGTTCTCAGTCTCTGGCACTGTTATCTTGGGGGGTGCTGGCTGTAATAGTTACGAAAAACCTGTACCTATCCATGGTTTCAGACCACATCAGTGTCACATTCAGTGTGAGCAGAAAGTACTTGACATATATAACTGTTAAACATATCTCTCTCTCTTTATATATATATATACATACATATATATATGTGTGTATATATAACTGTTAAACACATATATACATATATACATACACACACATACAAATATATATATATACATAGAGTGAGAGAGAGAGAGTAACTACAAAAAATGAAGGATAACAGTTTCTAAAACTAACAACAATAAAGCATCTTATTAAGTAATGCTTAGTTACTTAGTTGTTATAACGGTCATGCCACAATGCAGCAACTGGCTATGAAGTTGCTTGAGGCCAACGGCACTAGTAAATCGAATTGCGAATAAAAGCAGCTGACCATATCTCCCCTGAGGGATGTTAGCAGTCAATGGTTCAACCTAAACCCTCATAATTACCCCACTTTTAGGGTAAAACTGCACAAAAACTATGTTGACTCAACTAGGCACTGTAGGAAAATTCTTTACTGCATATTTCACAACAAAACCCTTGTGTTCAGAGCTATTTCATGACACAACTTATGGGCTACGTATCCTACCTCGGTTGCTTAATTGGAAGTGACATTTACAAGTGCCATGGGCCTCAAGCAACCCCACTAAAAAACCTGAACTGTCCTTTAACTTTCTTTTTAATTTGAGTTTATAATAGATAAAAAAAAAACCAACATTCTACAGTAAGTTTGATTTTTCAGAACTATATTTGCCTTAGCTCTTCTTCATATATTCAAGTTTGATGACTCCTAGACTCAGTTTACAATCTCTGTTGTGCAAAAAAACTGTATTATATATATACTTTACATACTCAGTACACTTGATCTCTGCATCAAACAACCGTCTAAATTGATTTATGTTGTCTATAGGGCTGTCACCTTGTATTCAGTATTCAAATACCCAGTACAAGCATGGGGGTAAAAATCCATACAGGAACTGTAAATATACATTTCATTTGAAAATATAGAGTTTTGCAGCACATTAGGGCACCTTGATCAGTGAAACATCGAATCCAACAGACGGTGCTCCCAGCTTAACCCAACAGTCTATCGCTCCCTTGAACTCAGCAACAGGAAGTACACATGTAGAAAATGGAGGACGGACTTCAAGCAGACAATGCAATATCTGAGGAGGGTTGTGCAGAAGAACTTTGGGCTTCACACCGCTGATGACAACATTAGTTTGGATAAGATATGATAGTACTTTAATAATCCCTTGGAAAAACATCCTCAGGGAAACTGGGAATAACATAATGACAAGACCAGGCTGCGTGTTGATCACGTGCAAAGCAGCCGGGTTACTCCTTATCCACCACAAACCTGCGGGCTCATTTTACGGACTTCCACCAAACTACGATGGCAGAGGAGTTCTCAGCTCTGTGCAAATGCATCCTCCTTAACAGTTCCCCACCAGAGGCACCACCTTATATGCGAGGACATATGGACATTAGCATGTATGCTCAAAAACCAATCAAGTTTGATTTTTGGGAAAGTGACAGCCCTAACTGTTAGCATGGATAAAATATTTGTTTTGAAAAGATATATAATTCAGTTTAATTCATATTATCAGAAATATGAATAATCACAATAATAATTTAACTTAAGTGAGAAATCTTAACTAGCCATTGAACATTTTTCATGCCCTAGAAACAAAAAAAGCAGACATCAGTGAAAACATTTAACTTTGAAAAGTTCAACTCTGCAACACTTCTCTAACTCTGACCATCTACCCAGCAGACCCTCTTCCATTCCCCTCCCTTATTTTTCATTCCTCTTTTATTTCCCTCTCTTTTCCCATGGTTGCCACATCCAGTCCTCCACCAGTTTGCAGGTCTATTCAGCCCGATACAAAAGCAGCAGGCCCGTCCTCTGTGGACCAGAGGAAAGCACGCCTCTCAAAAAAAAAAAAAAAAAAAAAAAAAAAACAGAAAAAAGAACTATCCCGCTCTCCCTCTCTCTCTCTGTGGTGATTGAATTTCTTAACATCTTTTCAAAAAGCGCTTAAATGCCTGGAGGCGAGAGGAAGAAACAAGCTAATGGTGGATGGGGAGCACTGAACAAATTTCAGAGCCCTTTCCTGCTTGCGTTTGAGGTTGAAAGCGAGCTCCTGCCTTTCAAGTTTCAAAGTCCTCCTTCCTCCCGCAGTGTCACTGAAGGATTTGAAAAGAAGGTAATTGTGCTCACTGCCGTCCTGATCAGAGCACACGCCCCGGCTCTAGTATTTCAGGAGCTTTCTCTGCCACTATTATGGTACCTGGTGCTCCGTTGCTGCATTCTTCCTCCATTCCCTTTCCCCTCTCTTACTCTCCCTCACTCGCTCTCTATCATTCTTTAACCCCCAGCAAGCCTCTCATTAAATCCTAAAGCCCAGGTTTCTCCCTTTTTCCCTCTTGTCTGGGGTCTCTATTGTGAAACTGGTTCGAATACCTTCAGAGAAAACCCTATGCATGGCCTCTAATGTAGCCGCATAAAAGAGAGAGTGGATGCAATGACAAAATGAAATCTTAAAGGAGATAATGAGATATGGAGTGGGGCCAATCCCTCTGAGAGATCAACGCAGGGACAAGGGGGCTTAAGTTAAGGGTGCCTTGGTGATTCAAAGTGAAACAAAACCCCTTAGTTTGTTGTTTTTGAGGTTATTTTCTAGAGGCGGAGGTTAAGAACAAGGCTCCTCCACATGCCAATCTGTCCTTGACTCTGAAGAATCGGGAGTCTTTCAGATGCGTGTTTCAGGGGGTAGACAAAGGCCCGGGAAACACTGCAACTCTTCCCCCTACTTCCTGAAAGCTTAAACATCAGAGGAGGTGTTGTTGTACCTCGGAGCCAAAGCCAAACATACGCCGTGATCCACCTTCGAACTTCTCTAAGCGCTGTTGTCCGTGGCACAAACAGGTTTTTTGGCTAGAGAGCAGGAGGAATCAGAGGAGAGGAGGGTACGCGGCGCAAACCACAAAACACTTCTTCAAAGGGCCTCTCCCCCTGTGCAATAATCTCTTGCTCCTTTTTTTTCTTTCTCTTGCAAATCGACTCCCGGGAATGACTCGAGACTCCCCCAATTAACAATGAAGAAGAGGAGGGGGGAGAAGAAATTCCAGCAGCTGGCTAGGGTTTAATAAGAGCACCTCTCCAAGCAGCTTAGGCTTATGTACCTGATTCACCGGGCCTGGCATCGGCGCTATAGACCCGTGGAAGCATTCACGATTAGTGCGGGGCTGAAAGATGAGGGAGAGACACCGCTCAAACTCGACCAAAGCCACAGAAACAAGAGCACGAGGGATTAGAGCAATTGTGTGGGGTATTTTTTCTGATCAACTTCTCGGTCGTTGGGCTTGGTGCCACAAAGAGTGGATTTACTTGCCCAAAAACAAGTCACATCAGTATAAGGTGAAGGTTAAGAAGGCCTTATGGAGGCCCTAGTCTAAAAAGGGTGAAACTGGAGAAACTTCTTGGTCTAAATGTCAGAAGAAAGTATACGGTCATGCCCTCATAAAGTAATGCATGGTTGACTTAGTTTTGTAAGCAGTAATAAGACACTGGAGACAATAAGAGAACGGTGTAGGGTTGTACAATTTCTTGACATGAAACACCACTATGCAACAGGGTTTTGTTGCAGGTCATTTGGGTAAAATGTGGGAGTTAAGATGGCCTTAAGAGTGATGCTGGATCTTGTGGGGGTTTTTTTAAATAAAAGGGCAGATTACAGGGAATACAGGGACGATTTATTTTTGTAAGCATTCACAAGACACCGGAGACAATAAGAGACTGATTTAGGGTTGTAAGCCTTCTCATTATTTTTGTGGTCCAACTTGACATTTCCAATTTCTAGCAAAGACACACTTTTAAGCTCCACCAAACTCTGCTGCCTATTGTGGACTAATTGGGGACTCATCCATGAAAATCGCACTTTAGTAACTTATAACTTAAAAACATGGTTGCAAAGTGGTGCAACATTTACGGTAAATTTCGGGAAACATTCTAGAAATTTTCCATAGGAAGTTATGCTGGGGAAATTTGGAAATATACCAAATTGCAAACTTTTCATGGGAATTATGGGAATTTATTGGGATAAACTGGATATTTTGGGTTATTTAAATAAACTACATCATAGCGAAATATAAAAATTTACATTTTAAATTCTCACAGGCAGACATGTATGCAAAATAATCCTATTAAAAACATTACATTTTGGCAGGTTTAATTTTAAGAACTTTATCAAGTTTAAATTACTTTATGAACAATCAATTTCAACTTCACTTTATGTGGTCAATGGGCTCAAATGTGTGGCTTCAACAGTCTTGTGGTCTAGGCTTAAAAATTTGTCCTCAATAGTCCAGGGTTTTAGAAATCATCTGTGCATGTGATGGAGGAATGCACAGTGCATGTAGGGGCGCGGCCTCAATACCCCTAACTAAATCTACAATCCCTGTTAAGAGCTAACCTTTCATTTTATAAATTGCAGGTTATTTCTAACCTGGCATCCTAGATGGTTCATTCAGTATATTTCACTAGTCCAACTGGGAAAGGGCCCATAGAAAGTGTTTGGGCGGGGCAGAACCTTCAGAAGCATAATTGACAGGTTATTGGATGATGGTTCCATCACTCACATTAATTACAGGCCTATCAGAGAATGTAATAGGCAGGCGCTACTGCACTACAAAGCATGAGCCATCTGAATACAGACATTAAATCAGGCAGGTCGGGCTGCTGCAGAAGTTTAATTGATGACTGTTTATTCCCATATATTTCCATTTATTCTAGCAAATTCCCATTTTTTTTTCCCTTGGAAAGTTTCCAACTTAGAAAATTCACAGAATTTTTCCACCCTGCTTAAAAATAAACCACCTATTTACATTCAGTGAGATAAGAGAAAAGCTCTTAAAAACTGACGTCCTGTTTCACACTGTAATGATCCCAAAATATTGTGTGAGCAGCTCACAGTACAAACCAAGAAGGCAAGAGCACACATACAGTGTATTAGTTCATGAGAGTGAAAATATGGTGCCATACATTTGCTCTCAAAAGTCAGAACACATGAGTTGCACTTGGAGCGCCCCCTTAGGTCAGGATTTCTTCTCCAGAGGTCAGACAATCTTAGCTACAATAAGTTTATCTGCTCATAACTGGAAGGCATTTGATGAAGATGTCATTTAATTCCAAGCTCCTAAATTTGAGTTTTAAGTTTCTCTTCATCTTTAAAGTCTGTAACACTAAGTTGTGTCACCAGATATTACTACTTTCTCCCTCTGCTGTTATTTAATAGTTGATGACAGCTTTCAGATGCACTCCAGCCCAGTCTGGCAAAATAACTGAATCATGACCAAGCAATTAAAGACATGATAAAAAGTGATTTAAGAAGATAGTTGTTGAATAAATCTTCAACCTTTTACAATTTAATGATTGCTCTATTGCTTAACATCATCGCTCACCTTTTGCCCTTATATATTCTTTTTTGCAGAAAAGTGTTAAATCCTCAGTCAAAGAAGTTTTTAGCGCTCCAGAATCAAACAGTAAGTTAAAATCTCCTTAAATTTCAGCTCATGCCTGATTCTGTCTCTACAGAGTGAATCCGAAGTGGTGTATTATTTAACCATCAGTGTGTGACTGATGTTTGGATGAATTGCAGAGGGAGGCATGGGCAGGTCAGGATGTTCCCTCTCCTGGTTAGCAGTCTATTGTCAGCTGCTGATTTCCCACATAGCATCCACAAATGCCCTCTTCAATATTCATCTAGGCAAATTCGACGACTCCCACATCTCAATTTGGCTCCTGGCAGCCCACACCCCAAACCCCCTTCCCTTCCTTTCCCCCCACTTTGCTCCACTACCCACAGTCCCAGCCTGTTCTCTCTGCCGCCAGGGGTCTGCTGGGACTCACCCAGAGCTCAGCATCTAGCAGTCCCAGCCTCCAGGCCCCGGGGCTGGGGAGGGGCAAATCAAAGCCTGCTTGGCGCCTTCCTTCTTCTCTGCGCTCACCTCAAATCAGCCTCACAGCAGGGTGGTGTCGTGCCAAGCCTCCGCCTGGCCCTAGGTAACCCTCATTCACCCATTAGGGGCACAGGCCAACCATGGAGCGGCCCGAAACCCCACTACCATTTCATCAGGGCCACATTGTGAGGAAGCAATGAGCATTGCAGCGAGAGAGCTGAAAGCCCTGACTCTAAAATGCACACTGATGCGTTTTTGACCATGGATAGTTACGGCTTTTAAGGTTTTTCACTCGAAGGGCACCTTGGTCTGCATTCTTCGAGGAATCAAACACCAAGAGATGCATTTGATCAAGGCTTCAAAGCACAAAAATGTGCTCTGATTGGCTTACTGACTGTATTAGAATTGCCTCAAATGGTCAAAAGGCAGCCATGATGAGCCATAACCCGTTAGTTACTTACACTGTCCTCTGTAACAATATGAAATGATTGTGTGTGAGGTTTGACACGGGCAGAAAATGGCCATTTGGGATAGTGGGTCTTTTTTGGGTGAATCTGGGCATGCTGCCTGCCAGACCAGAGTGGGCCAGCTTTCCACTGGGCCTCAGCATTGGAATCCCACTTCTGACACCACAGTGACGCGGACCAAGTCTGTGGCACTCAGATTAGGAACAGCTCGCCAAGAGAAATAGATATGCAGCCAAAGCAAAGAAACACAGAGCCAACAGTTAAGTAGAAAAAATAATACAATAATTTCAAGCACATCAAATAAGGTCCAAAATGCCAATGTGGATGTTTCCACCTAACAGTAGGGCTGGGCAACAAGGAACAAAACTAACATTTGAAACTTTTAACTAGGTGGCAATGCATGATAAATATCAGTGTTTTCCAAAGGCTTATCTCTAATTTAAGGACCCTTAAAATGTAAAATACACTTTTTCATATTTTTTTCCATAACAAATATGTAATGTCCTGTATCCACCACTCCCCCTTTCTTTGATTCTCTCTACACCTCAAACTGAATGCGTGCGAAGATCGTCCCCATATGATGTTTTAAGTGGGGCTACCACCTCCCCCAGATGGCAGACACTCCCTGATACTGGTAGTTGATTGGTCCACAGCTGCCACCAGTGTAAGGCAGTGTCTTGGCATGCCTGTGTGGCCATAGTAAACATTAGAGCACAACACTGGCAAGCTGAAGCCACATCCACCTCCAAAGGGGGGCCTGATCAGACACAGCTCATGGGGATTCACACTCAAACAGCCATTTCTGAGCATGGCTGAAACTGAAGGGTTTATGGGCATGTAAAAAATCCTAACAAATTTTCAAATGTGGCTCTGTTCCTTCTAATCAAAGTTAGCTCTGCCTCAACAAACTGCTTCCCCTTGCACATAATGAACAACCCACTTCTCAGTGAAATGTGTCACACATTGGAAGTTTTTGATTTAGCCTAGAACTCTCATTTTTAACAATAATACATGTACTATTTTTCTGTGTTAAGGTAGTTCAGAGGAATGGGGCAGCTTGTCAAGGTGGTTGCCTGAACTGTAAAGTGCTGCAGGAAATACTTTATATCTTAAATTCTTTTGAGTAAAGAAAAAAATGATTGTTACAGTCCGACCAATTATTTTTCCACATGATTCTAGTAAAATTCAAATAATATTGACGCCTGTTTATCACCATGTTTACAAAACTAGAAGTCCTTGAGACCGGTTATGGGGATATTGCTTGTTTTAATGATCAAATACTGAAGACCAAGTCCTAAACTCATTTAAAAAAACATTCATCAAACTTTTTTTTTGTACAAAGTTCGCAAAATGTTCTAACCCCTTGAACACTGTGTTTCTAATGATTAAAAAATCTCAATTACTTAATGATCTTGGCTAAAAATACAGATATTTTGTGATTTCAGCCATATTTTTTAATCAAAGGGGAGAAAGTGCTGTGTGAAATAAACAAATTGATTGGAAACATTTTTAAAAATTGGCTGAAAATGTTCAAATTTGGATGTTAAGGGTATCCAAAAGGAATCAATGTATTAAAATATATATATATATATATGAAAACGTCCCATTTAGTCTAAACTTTTCAAACAGATAATCTTGCGGTATACTAGAATTAGTTGTTCTAGCCGTATATTGAATACAGATCAGTTGGCGTGTGATCCATGTTTTTTCATATCAATTTATTCAATGCTGCACTTACCAACTGCCAGAGGGTGAGTGCAGCATTTAAGTCATTAGAAATGTGTAGTTTTATTCCAGTACTGAATAAGTAACATTTCCATTTTCTCACATTATGTCTAATTTGAGAATATATCAATACATCCAAAAACCCTACAAACTGCCCATCTCTAGCTAATGTTGTGTAATTTCATCAAGTCCTTTCTCCTAACTTTTCATTGCTCTAACTCTGCGTCCTTGTTGCATATGCACATTCTGGTGCATGTGATTAAATCCAGAAGCATCGGAGCATAGAGCCCACATTAAGATAGTTAACCGACACTTAGTAGGAGCGGGATAATTAGACACTTCAAAGGCACCTGCCCGCCATCCCACGGGGGGCAGGAATCTCCGTGCCCCGCCCTATTTAAAAGCATGTTAACTCCTATCTGAGGCTAGCAGGCTAATTTAACTCTTGACATTTGATATCTGAGGAATGAGAGGGATCAGCCATTTAGCTGGAACAGGATTACCCCCCAACAGCCCCCGTCCTCCTCCTCCCTCTCCTCTTCAACCCCAAAAACCCCCTCTCCCAGGCAGGCGGGATTCATTAATTTTCCTGCTGCTAAGCACTTTATCAATGACTGCTGAATGTCTAAGTCCAGTGTGGACTCACTCACTCTCACTCTCTCTCCGGCGGTGATTAGGCCTGTGGATGTGCAGATCTGTCCCTCTAATTTACTGCCACTGTCACTGCTGCTCGGTAAGCAGGTAGAAAGAGCAATGTTCAACACTCTGTACATGTACGGGCACTAAACAGGATAAAGGTGACTTGCCTCTAGCCAAGCAACAGCCAAGTGCACATATGTCCGTCCTGACTCTTAACTCTCCACCGACTAAATTTTCAAGGTCAAAGGTCATGGACTCTCATGTTTATCTTTTTCTTTTGAACAAGATTTCTTGGTTTCTTTTTCTGACTTAGCCTGAGCTTCAAACAACCTTGTCAATGATCAAGGTCACGAGGCCCTCATGTTTACCAATTGCTTGTGAACACATTATCTGCAGGATTTTCCCGAAACTGTTAATTAATGAAAACCCTTAGTAGCGATGGTAATTGAAAACCAATTCCAGGTGAGAATCAATAACAACTCCATCAAGGAGTGGATATCATAAGTCCTTTTGCTAATCAATTCCCTCTCTATTCCCTCCACTGACAGGGGTCAGAAGAGGTCAAAATTGTGGCCTAATTTTCAACAAGGCGTTTCCTGCACAACAATCAGTACGTGGAATTACCAGCAACATGCAGAAGAATTTATATATGCAACAAAGCATATAATCAGATGTGTCACGTGTTTGAAATTGACGCCACTGAAAACCTAAAGGCCAACTTCTACCCACAGAGAAAATCAGCAGTAATCGATAGGGGAATCAATAAAGATTTAGATTGATCAGCAGACATGTTAATGCCATTGGTATCAATAAATTCTCATCAATTCCCATTCCTAACTCTAACTTATTAACCTACTGTACAAATGTTGGGGCCAGAGTCAAAATAAACGTTATGGAGGCTCATGTTCACCCCTTGTTTGTGAACTTAGTATCTCCAGAAGGCTTTGTGTGCTAAAACAGACGTCCACTTTGATTCTAAGGTGAACGAACATGGATTTTGAGGTCAAAGGTCAATCCTTAAACAGCTACCCCATCCATTTTCTTGTAAAGATATTAAAGTTCTGGGAAGAAGTTTTGGCTTAGTGTTGAAACTTGGAGCCCATTTCTGTTTAAGTCTCTGACAATGATAAAATGTATAAGCAGAAAAGAAATACTGCATCTTGTCTCGAGTCACATTATCTGAACCAAACTACTGTTGCACAAAAACATCTATTATCCATACACATCTTCAAACCTAACTGAACCTGTCAATACATAGTAAGAAAATTGTCAGTGTACATTCAAATAAACTGAAATGTGTCAATTTAGTCGTCTGGTTAAAAATGTCATCTCAGCTGCTGCTGCAGGTCTGTCCTCCACACAAAGCAGCCATTGTAACAACGCCCAAACTTTTTGCAAGGTACTATTATCAAACATGTTATCTAATGTCAAAAGTATTGATGAATGGTAAGCAAAAAGCAAGTTATGTACTTAAACAAGGAAGCATGATGATAAATTCAGACGTGGTTAAGGTCAGTGACAACTAAGTGATCGTGGTCGTAATCATCATATCTCTAGATGCAACTTAAGGAAAAGTGAAATTCTAATTTTCAACAAGGGTAGATGAGAGATGTCAAAATTCATGACTCCCACCCCCAATCCCTCGTGAGATTTAACACTTTCGAAAAAAATTATAATGATCATAAAGGCTGCATGGTGGCAAAGTAGGAAGTGCAGATGCCTCACAGGAAGAGGGTTGTTGGTTTGACACCCTAGTAGTGCATGTATTGGTTTTCTCGGGTACTCCAGTTTCCTCCCACAGACCAAAATCATGCTTGAAAGGCTAACTGGTGACTCTAAACTGCCCTTAGGGGTAAGTAAGGGTGTTAGTGAATAGCTGTCTGTCTCTCTATGCTGACCCTGTGACTGGCATAAGACTTGTTCAGGGTGTACCCTGCCTTTCACTCAATTAGTTCCAGTCCTCTTGCAATCCTTAAAGAGAAAAGCATTATAGATGATGGGTTTATCATGACGACACAATGTTGAAGTGGATAATTATTCAATTCAATGTTGAAATAATAATTAAAGTTCTCCCCCTTTGCGGTGCTGGATTGCGGGTGTGGTAAAACAACCAAGCACCAGGAACCATACATATGCTTTGGCTGGCCCAAATTGAACTCCCACCTGAGGCCTGTTTGCCGTCTCCCTCTCTTAATCAATTAAAGGCAGAATACACAGCAAAAATAAAAAAAAAGTGAACATTTAGACCCCTTTCATAATTTTCTTTGCTAAAATGCTTATTTCATTGAATGTATGTTCTTGAATTATTAATTTAATGGTATATTTTGAGCACTTTTAACCATTTGCTTGGAGTCTAAAGCTGTGGTTTTCAAAAGTATTTTGCACAAGGCACAACTAAGATCATGCTACAATTTCAAGGCACAACGTACTCATACTCATAGCCTCTTGAGCAAGTACCTCTGCAGTCTGTTCATGTCTATTTCTACCCCCCAGTAGCTAATCAAATTTCACCAACAGCTGTCATACTCTTGAAATATTTATTTCATGAAGAAATTATTAAACATTGTTCAATTTCATGAAACCAGAAGCACATACTTAAACCTGACAGGCAGCAAATTTAAACTTGGGTAAACTAATAAATGGACATAAAAATAATAATGCCCTCCACCTGCTCCAGTCCTATTTACTGCAAAACCCCTCTTTAATAACAGAAGACCTGTCTTAGCACCAACTCTGGCCGGGGCCGACAGAAAGTAAGTTTGAGACATCATTTTAAAATGTCAGCTGCCACAAACTGGTGTCAGAAACCAACAGATGACATCACTGAGACTGTATATAGTTTATGGCTCTGACTATTCTGTACCTGCTCAGTATTAGCCTGAGGTAAAAAATGTTCATTGTAAACCATACATTCTCAACAACTAATTATGCCACACAGTCAAATACCATCAATCTCTAACATACCACAGGTATAAAGGTGCAGTTAGTTAATTCTCATCCATAACTCCACATTAGTCTCAGTCTAAAAGCCTTCTGCTGAATGTCTACATTACAGGTTGAATCAAGGGCTGCACACAAGTGTGACGGATCTGGGTTAAATGAACAGCACGCCTGGCCCTTTGATGCTGCAGCTGGTAATGCTTACAGTTTCTGACCCGTCACATTTGGACATACAACCTTTTTACCACAGAGCATGACAATCAGGATTCCAAACTACAAGCCAAATGTCATAGAAATAACACAACTCAACTGACTCTTTCATGCTGCTCCTACAATGAGGGGCTATTCTTCAGGAGTATTAAGTCACTGGGTGTTAAAAAAAGAAAGCTGAAATGTTAATCAGTTTTTCTGCCTTTACAGTTTGGCAGGCTAAATACCCAAAATAACATTCTTTCATTTTCTAATTTATTTTACTGAATGAGTCCCAAAATGTGCCAAATGACCTCACAAAGAAACCTTTATAAACCTATCAATCATCATTTGCCTTCCAAACCCCTACCATCATTAAGGCTGACGTTCGCTACCAAATCCAAGACCTAAACCTCACCCACCCCCAACGTGTGATATAAATGGGGCTTAATAAACAGGGTGACATTCTCCCCCTCCTCTTGTGAAATGCAGGTGAGACCCAGACCCCTTCATTACTGTGTCTGAAGCCCACAGGAAAAGCCCCGCAGATTAGAGGATCTGCTATGTTGGCCAAACAGTCCAAACCACAGTCTGCTGGAAAGGGGTGCTGGAGGTTGATCTATAAGATTACACAAGTGGCTCTATAGGGCAAAAAAAAACAGGATACAGGGTGAAAATTGTTGGTTTGGTTGACATCATGGAGCTTTCCAGTGAACTTGTAGTGTTTAGTTTTGTCAGCTAATAAAAGACCCATGTGCACTTTAACTGTGAAATGTTGCCTACAGAGGGAAGTGCAGGGCAACTAAAAATACAATATAATACGTAATATGATAAGACAGAATACAAGACGGATAAAATTTTATGTGTTACAATACAGTGGGAAAAATAATGTAACGTGCAATAGGATATATTAGGATACGTTACAATAGGATATTATCAAAAACAATAACAAATTACATAGCAGGAAACAAAAAAACAAGAAAATGTACGAAAAAGGCAATACAGTGTGCACAATACAATACAACACTGTTAATACTGTTATGGGGTTCCACAGGGGACTATACTGGGTCCATTGTTGTTTTTTCTTTACCTTGTGGCACCTGGTAAGATCTTATATTCAACTGAACCCCATTCACGCTGCCATTTTAAGTCAAAATATTTAAGTCCATGTGATATTTCATCTTCACTGTTAATTTCACAAATAGGAGTGGGAAACGATAAGATTCAAAAGATACCATTTTTGTTATTGATTCTGCTCATCGACAGACAGCGAAACGGACTTTCAAAACAGTCATGGTGTTTGCATGTAATGAGCAGAAAACACATATGCGGAGGCTGTATAGCTATGACATAATAATCCCCTGGATGTAAAAAAAAAAACAGAGCATTTTAAGAGGCATAGAGCATTTCTTTATGAACTGAGAGTTTAGTAAAATGTGTCATGTCTTTCTGCTCCCAAAGCCCCTTCTAAAAATATTAAAAGCAAAAAAGAAATGATTTTGAAGGATACAGGACCTTTACACTAAAATACTGGTACTCGATACTAGCTGTCAAACTATTCTACACAAATATTTACAATAATCAACTACTGTATAAATAATTAAGATAATACTTCACATTATTGATCATCTGTGGGTCTATAATGTTCAACCTCTAGAGAGCAGTAAAAAGATTCTTTGAGCTGTGAGATATGCTCTATTTTAATTCCCTCAATTGTCTCCCTGCACATGTGGACTTCTGAGATTTACACTGGGATTGAATTATTTCTGACAAATTATCAGCGCAAAAGAACTAAGAACCAAAGAAAAGAAATAATTCTTTGATTAAAAAGTCATTGCTACAAGACTATGTTTGGCTTTGAATGGGTATTGAGCTGTCAAACATCCAATCCCCAAGCTTCAATTTCTGATTTCTGCACCACGAATGAAAAGGGCCACGGCTTAACTTCCACTCTTGTGTAAACTCATACAAGCAGCCTTTGGGACTCTCTCTGAATCCAGCTGATAGAAAAATCATGACTTCCTTACCTACAAAATTGTAACGTTCATAATGGATCAAAAAAGCATTTACCAGGGAGGATATCAAGCTTCTATGCTGAGACACTTTGAAGCTTTAACTGCAAATTCTTGAATATGTAAAATAGTAAAAACATGTCTTGATTTGATAGGAGACTTGACAGCTACAGGATTTCTCGAGACAGACACCACTGCCAATATCGAACGTCAAAGTTTCCTTTACACCAATATGGATGCCAACATCAAACACCATTTTTCTGTTGGGATTATGAAGCCATTTATCACTCCTATGCCAATAGGTCAGACCAGGTCAGATATGGGAGCATATGCCAGTTCAGCACTTCGCCTCCTGTACCCAGCAGCTGACCTTAACTTTCCTGTTCCTACCCCACTGAGCACGTCAGCACTTGATACATGGTCCTACCAAAGATACCCAAAATGTGCTTAAGGGAAATAGTCACAAAGTAGTCCTGGCATCATCTCTGGCCACTAGTCAACAACCAGGCCTTGCAAGAGTATAGCAAGACTTGTAGGATACTCAGGACTTGTCAGATACTCATCACTCCATGAGCAAGGCCTCAGCCTCACAGTTAGCAGACTAGTGAGTAAATGAACTGCTGCACAACCTCCACGTTCTCACCACCCACTGACACAGATTCACTGGCAGCATCCAAGGGGCCTAAAGAAAGGCGATCACAAGGCTCAATTCTTAAAGTCCTGATATCATCCAATAACATCCTATGAAGTTATTCTAGAGTGGACTACAGATGTTTTTAACTCAATCATTACAGGAGGAAAGGTGCCTGCCCTTAAGAGAGGGCACATCCAGCAGTGGAAACACAATCAAGATCAGGGCTTACCACTCCAAACCACGCTGAACTGTACTGAACCCAACCAGATCAATCAGTGGAAACACAGCTTAACTAGTCAGTCCAGGGAAAGACAACTAGCAACGTCATACTTAAAAAATTATGTAAATAAAGAAATCAAAATCTGCCATGAAGTAACATAGCGTAATTTGCCTGTAATACTGCGTTGCAACATAAAAATCAAAAGAATTTCTATGATAATTTTTCATATCTGGTGTGTGTTTTGTTCTTTATAAGAACATATGTTTTGCTTGTAAAGTTCTCTAATGGAGCACTACTTAACGAATTTGGGTAAAACTGAGTCAAGCCACTGTACTAACCAGTTTAATGCATTAAAATACTACCTTCAACTGTCTATGATTTCATATCATTAAATTAGTTGTGGTCTTTGCTTTTGAACAGGAAAATATAAATGTTTACACCATGAATTCCGATAAAAGCTATTCTTTTGGTTTCATCATATAAATTTCAAATGTCTCATTGAGTATATCTTTTATATTAAAAAAATGGCTTCTTGCAAGTGGGAGCAATATCACTGTGGCCCTCATAATAATCAAAGTTGTCCATCCCTGATTCAGTCACTTAAAACTGTAAATCAAATACAGCCAAACAATGATCATGTTCACATATTTTTTTTTATATTGTACTGTAACATACTAGGGCTGCATGACATTTGCTAAGCTGTGAATCACAGTACTGTCTGCTTTCTTCCTGCTTGTCTACATTTGCTACTGCCAACCCTGTGCAATTACTATGATCACTCAGAGCAGAGCTACGTAGATGAGGAAGACTGAAAACATTGATTGAGTTTTATCGTAGAATTTATGGTCAGATTATTGAATAAAGAAGTGTTTCATGACTATGCTGTGTGAGTGAGGCCAATAAAGTTACTAGGACAACAGCCTTGTTCTGAATAAATAGGGAAATACAAACACAGAATCACCATCATTACAAGCTGCAAAAAACTATGTGAAAACATACATCATGGTTTTCATTTATTTGTTTTACCATGAAGCCCCATTACACCTCACACTGGTTGTTATGCTAGTGTAACTTGAAGCAGCCAGTTTAGCCTGATACATCCAGACAGACAGATGGACAACACATAACTATAATGCTTCTGGCCCTGGATATTGAGAAGTTGAAGTGGCTAAAGACATTGAAAAAAAGAGGAATGAAAAATGGTAATAAAATGCTTCATGACCCAGGTGAATCCTAAATCAGCCTCTAAGTCTTTTACTATGATAATTTAAACTTCTTCCATCCCAGTGATTCATTTCAAACTGAACAGCAGATAGATTATGAGGACAGCGTGTCATCTGAGCTGCACCGGCCATCCTTGTGAGGAATGTGGGATTAATGCTAAAGTAATGTAGAGATTAGAGAAAGAGGCGAGAGTAAAGCAGGAGAGGAGGATTCCACCGGCGGGAGTGACAGGAGAGGTCATACATGAACAGAGCTCATTACCCGAGAGGGGACTACATCAGGGGGCAGAGATGTGGGGAGACTCTGAGAGTCAGGAAAATGAAGGAAAAGAGAGCTGAAGCAGGAGATGTAAGAAGAAACACTAATAGTTTTACTCCTACAAATAGGGATGGGAATCAAAAAAACAATTCCAGCTGAGAGTCGAGAACAACTCCCTCAAGGA
This sequence comes from Cetoscarus ocellatus, assembly GCA_037902135.1. Taxonomy (NCBI): domain Eukaryota; kingdom Metazoa; phylum Chordata; class Actinopteri; order Labriformes; family Labridae; genus Cetoscarus; species Cetoscarus ocellatus. Next base: position 500,260 of record JBAMNC010001676.1, read on the forward strand.
ATGGATATCTTTAGTCTTTCTGCTTAACAATTCCCTTACCAGTTCCTTCCACTCAGTCAACAGAAAAGGCAAGAAAGAAGTTAAAAATCATAGCTAACAGGAAACAGAAGTGGTAAAAATTGTCTTAATTCCAGAGAAAAAAGACGTAGATTGCACAACTTTCAGTAAGTGACGAAGCAACTTGAAGAGGCAGGAGCGTCATATGTTTGACATTGCTGTCACTGAATAACTTGTGTAGGCCATTTTTTTTTTTTTCCACACAGAAAATCACCAGGAAATTGTTAAAGAATTGTATCTATAAGCAGAATGGAATAGTAATGCACAAATCAAATTCAAGAATAAAGTGAGTCGATTTTGGAGCTTATATGTCAAGGGTCAAGGTCACTTGGTCTCAAAAGGTCGAGACCATCAAGTCTCATTTTTACCCCCTGATTGTGAACCAAATATTCCAGAAATGACGAGAGGTCTTTTAACCCTTTAATGCCTGAAAACACGAATTATAGCCAGAAAATTCTAATTTTTTTGGAGACGAAATGTTTATTTCACTTTCTACTGATATCCTAAAAAATCAAAATTTCCATAAAATCTAACATATATTTTTTGTATCTCATTTGATACATTAGGTGTTTTTGGCAACTGATAATCCATTTAAGTACATTTTTATAATTTATCAGATTGTTTTCAGATGTTTTTTTTAGTAATTTGTTGATCACATTGATTAGATAGAGGTATCATAAGTACTTGAAGGAACTTTCTTCAAGCTTTGCATGAATGTGCACTCTTATTATAGAGTGAACCAGTTAAGATTTTGGTGCTTATAGGATAAAGGTTATGGTAATTGGGCCTCACACTCATGCCATGCCATTACACACTGAGGGCATAGTTTCTACAAAGGTCTTCGCAATCGAGAAATGGAGGTCCACTGGTCATGGGTCACAGGCCAAGGCCACTGAGCCCCATGTTCGAACTTTGATTGCGACTTGCTCAGAAGGGCTTTATATCAAAAAAATATTCACTTGGATTCATTGACAAACTCAATACATTTTAGAGGTTCAGGGTAAAGGTCTCTGCCACCTTAAATCTTGTTCCAAACCTGTACCTAAACAGAAAAGATCCTAAGTAATAACTCTACCACAAAAACACCTTTGCCCTTCTTCCCTAGTCACCACCATCCCTCCACTATCAACAGTTTTATAAAAGGTATGGAGGTATAAAACTGTGGGGTGGTAGTTCTGGTTGCTCTAATTTCTTATCTTCTTACTTCTGGTTTCCTGATCTAATCCCTCATTCTCCAAGGTCCTCTCCCAGTTCCCATGTCTTAGCCGAAACCTCCACCACCTCCCCCCAGTCCATCCCTCTTTCCACACCACCCTCCACCCCCTCCAGCGCCGCACTGGGACTGTTGGACTCACGCAGCCCCATGCTGAGCTGCTCCAGAGCCAAGCCAGAACAAAGAGCCCATTGAGCCGAGCGGAGACATAATGTGGGCCGCCTCTGACAGCGCCGAAGATGAAGTCATGAGGTCGCCAAACAGTTAATAATGACGGCCAATCGTCCAGCTGCACAAAGTGTGTGAGTGCGTGTGTGTACAGTTTGGCGCTTTTGAGGAACGAGGGAGAAAATGAGCGATTAAGTGCCTGCATGCGTGCATGACTAAGTATCTACAGTTTGGAGCTCATGTGTGAGCACATGTGGATGGATAAGAAGCTTTTAAGGGTGTAATGAGATACTCCATGACACTCAAAAATGCGTTCAATCACTTTGTAAATACCGCAGAGGAAAAACAAAACCTTCAGAGAATTGCACTCTTGGTTCTGGCTTTGCTCCAGCAGCACTGAAGAACTGACGAACACCCACCCCACTCCACCCAAACATCGGCCTCTTTCTTCCCCTTATTGGAGTCTGTCTGACGCAAAGTCTGACATGAGACACATCTCTCCGCGGGACTGGAGTTGTCGCTGCGAGGCCCACACTCTGAACATCATTAGACTTGGAGCTCCAGGTGAGAGAGAGAGGTGCCTCTGTGTTTGTGTCTCTGCAGAAGAAACATGCATGCAGTTTAGGGCTGGGAAATTTGTGAAGTTTTGAAGAAACATCTTTGGGCTTTTGAGTGGGATAAAAGGTTGCACGAAATAGTTTATTGCTGTTGTGCTGTTATGCCTTTTAATTCTGACTTTATCATGAAATTTAGTGAGTGCACAGTCAATAACAGCCATGGACTTCGACTCAATCAGTTCATTAAACTAAGAGGAAATTCTAAAGCAAGATGTTGCAACGTGGCTTTATATGTTGGAGGTGTGGTTGCTGCTTGTAAGTTGAACCGCCATGTTGTACTTCCATGATAGCTGAATAGGAGCTTTTTTCTCCCAACATAACGGTTAAGCCTAAAAATGTATGAAAATTAGGGTCGTTCTTGAAGACAATCATGGTAACAAAGGGCGACTTTTTCGTTCACCACAGACTTTGTTATCTTGAATAATCCAAGAACAGTGAAAACTCCCATAGGCTTTAAGTCAAGGGAACCAGTACTATGCTAACTTCCAGGATAGCCAATAAAATCCTGAACCACTCTACTCCTACTGCCAACATTTTTGGGCAATTTAGATGGTTCTCAATCTCAGTCAAAAACATTACTGCAGATTCTGAAGTTCCTATACTTAATGCAAATACCACCCAACATTTCAGTCATGGGTATTTCATGTTTTTAAAACATAGTGTGTATATGGTAATAGGGGTGTACATAGGTTAAAATCTGGTGATACAACATGTATTGCAACAGGGGTGACAATATGATATATCACGATAAAATGCCATCCTAAAAGCAGAGCTATGCATCAATATTTTTTCAGTCTATTCTTTAAAACAAAAACCTTTTGTTTAAAAGACAGTAATAGTACATCAAATGTACATGACGGAAAAACTGTCCTTCTCCCTCAAAATACAAAAAGGATAAGTTTTACAGAATCTGGTCGAAATGGACTGAGTACGTAAAAACCTTTAAGATCTGATTTTAGCTGAACTTACTTACTACAAGTGATAATACAACTGCATCATGTCTTGTTTTTTGGATCCTTTCTTATTATTTTTACTGTAATTTGTTTGTGAACATGAGAATGTATTTCTTTGATTTATGATCTCTGGAATTCACGAGGAACATCTCCCTTCTTCCCTAGGTTCTGAGTTTGGGTTTATATGACTGTTCAAATCATAAAAAAACAGGAAAGCATATCCTGAAAGACTTCTTGAAGTATGTGAAAGCTGTCCTTACTTTCTGGAAGAAGAAAGGAAGCCATTTTGGGATGGACAAAGACAACAATTATAACATAATGTTGTATGCATAATAACAGTTTGTAATGCTGTAATCCTGAAATGCTGTAATCGTGTGGATGAAACACCTATGCAACTAAAAACGTGTACAGGTATTTGTTTCCCTGTGGATGAACACTGAATGGACACAGTCTGCTAAAATGCCTTTACAGGACCACTAGCATGTCAAGAGGCCTGCAGGCTGAGTTGGGTTTAGGACAGAGGAGGTAGGAGGAGGCAGAGGAGGGGGAGGAGGCGGGCAGAGGATGGTGAAAGACAGCTATGCGATTGATTAACATTAGAAGGACTTTGCTCAAGTTCAAATTGCACGGCCCCTCTGCTGTAAGCTACAGACATTTGTTTCCCCGCAAGTCGAGTTTTTCCCTTTTAAACCCCGTCTCTGCTGCACATCTGAGTTCAATTCTCCGCATGCCCTCTCTCTGAAAATCAATTCTTCCTCCTCTCCTCTGCTCTGCTCTCTTCCTTTCCTCCAGGTCTCTGAACAGACCAGGGCGAAGGGATTACACTGTCCCTCCCCAAATCCAAGCGAGACAACAAATGGTTCTTATCAACTGACACCCCCCCTCCTCCCTGCCATCCAGGGAAGAAGGAGGAAGAGGCAGGAGGAAACCGGCCAAACCTTGCTCTGCTCTGGCTTGGATGTGTTTCCTGGGCTCCGTCTGCCAATCGTGGCAACTCTTTTCACACTTGAAGCCTGAGCTATTTACGAGAGCCCTGGGAGAGCGCGCACGCAAGCACCGGAGGGTGGGAAGATCGGAGGGGAGAGAGAGAGAGAGAGAGAGCTGCTGCTCCTCAACCTCTGCTTCTAATCAATCAGCAGAAATCACTGCCGTGGTTTGTGGCCTTTGATCCTGGCTCCTCTTTCGCACTGCGAGGGAGAGAGTTGGGGAGGAGGAGATGGAGGAGGGCGGGTGGGGAGAAGGGTGAGAGTCAAGGCCCAGAGGGTGTGGAGGTCAGGGGAGAGAGATTAGGGGGTGTAGGGCCTTTTGCTCCCTCAGACCTGGGAGCATGTCTCGTTTCAATCCAGTGAGTTTTGAGCACAGAGCACACTGAAACACTACAGCTGCTTCACACTCAGAGACAAAAAAAATTGTTCCAGACAAAAACCAAATCCTAAACTACAATGCATAAAAACTACCACCTGCTACATAAAGAGGGTGCCATACAGGGTGGTGCAGGAATGAGTTGGAAAATGTGGAAGCGGGTTAGCATGTTAGCACCTACAGTTCCCAAGGATCAAAGTCAATGGGATTTTATAACAGCTTTTCAGATAAGTACCTGTAATAAGGTCTGTAGTCAATGCATGCACGTGAGATTTGAACGTTTTATTTAGCAACATAAACTGCATCTGAGATTGCCCTGATTTTGAAATTCAAAGTGTTACTGTGATTTTTAAAGGCTGGTTGCTAAGGAACTGCTAACAAGGACTACAAAAAAGATCATGGTCCCTAATGCGATAATTTCTGATTGTTTTTTAATAAACAGTAACACATACACCATAGCCAAAATTGAATTGTTTCATTTATGCAGTGGAGCTGGTAAAGTTAGCATGCTTTAGGGGGAAAAATACACCACATTTGTCTCTGTACTGGCAAACATGAGTAGCTATGTTTCCCCAAGGGTCATACAGATGAGAAAAAATTCAGCTGTACTTGTGTTGGCGGGGTAAAAAGAAGTCAGTTGCACTTTTAGGGTAACAGACAAAAACCGGCTGTTGCGGGAAAGGCTGCTTAAGAGCTGGTTTATACAGGGTCAATCACTTCTTGTTGTGATTTTAACATTGACATTTCATTTGCTATAAAAGCCAAGGTGGTTTAGGGGTATAACCATAATTTCTCAATTATAACACACATTTTTTGCTTTTAAATAAGCTGTAACTTCTCAGGCGCATATTATACTCGAGTACAAGCAAAATACTTGACATATTTCGTCTCGCCAATATCGCGAATGCAACACATCTGATACAAAGAGCCGAAATATTCTCTCTCTCTGCGAATACACATGCAAACACAGAGCGCTGCCATCTTGTGAGCAAGGGGACGCAAAATAGCTGCGCTGTGGTTGGTCGAAGACATCGGCATGTTGATAGCTGCTCTCTGATTGGTGGGTACCAATCGACTGAGCATGCTCAGGTAGAAATCGAGTAATTGCACATGCGTGAAGCAAAAAGTGTTTCCGCATCCGTTTGAGGGTTAAATCGTGTACGGTATTTGTTGTGAAAATACTGAAATTTCATTGATTAAAACTTTGAATAAATGTAATTTTTGAGTTGTCATAGAGAGTAAGGTTTAGGCAAAATATGGGTGAGTGTTATATTGAGTACAGTGTTTTTCCAGGCAAAAATGGTGAAAATATGGGTTGCGTGTTATAATCAAGAAATTACGGAATACGTATGTCACTTCTAAATTGTCACTTGATATACTGGCTAAGTACCACATCATTGCTAACTTATTTTTGCTTGTGTTTCTCAAGTCTTGGCATTTTCAAACACTTTTGGTTTATTAAAATACCAGAGTGTGTATATAACAACATGAGGTATTAGACAGCATCAAAATATCGAGAATGAAGGCAACCTTTACCTTTGCATCAATTATCTGTAAAACAAGCAAAGCAAAATGCAACAAAGAAAATTACCTGCAGTTGCTACAAAAAAAAAAAAAGTCTAACTAAATGCTTAAGTCGGTTCACCAAGACCCTCTGTCCCTCTTCAAGCACGTCATTCTTTCATATAAAGTCCTGCTCTGGTGGTTTTAATGCCACTAGTTGTTGCTTCATCCTTATTCAATAAGAACTGCTGTGGTGAAAAGGCGTGACTGAGTGAACAAAACAGAGAGGACGAGGACAACAACACAGAACAATAAATCCTCCAGCCGGGGTCAAGCCACTCCTGCTCTGCTCCTCCAGGCAGGAGGGAGGCCACTCATGCCTACCCACAAACAGACAAGAGAGCAAGAATAATCAACCACTGTTCTCTCACATACTTGCTTTATGAGTTTACAGGGTCTCTCAGTCACCTCTCTGAGTGGGGTGACACCCAGCAGGGCCAGAGTGGACGATGTGTCCATGATGGTCTCACACAGGGCCGGCTGATTTGTCTTTGTGAGGCGGGTGGACGGTTCAGAGACTTGTTGCTGACCCAGGTGACCTTTGACTTTCAGGCCATTCTGGCTCTCAGCGTGTTTGTGAAAATGATCTCAGGTTTTACCAGGGAGCTGTTGTGGTGGTCAGCATGAACTATTGCAACAAAGTGGAATTTTTTTTACCCATCTTTGTCAGACTTTTCCTGCCAATCTCTTTGTAAATGTCTATGTGAAGTTGATTTGGAAACACAGCAAGAAAAATTCAGGAAGTTTCCTCTCACGTAAGTGGTGTGGTGATGACTTTTGAGCCAATGCAATTTACCACCTCTTTGTATTTTCTTTTGCCTGTAAGTTTTAAAAAGCCCATTTTGTTGATTTGGTAAATATATAGAATAATTGTAATTATTCTATAAGCTCCAAGTAGTGGCAATGCCGAAGTTATCTACTGTACCACATGGCCTCTTATCGGCCCTCAAACTCCCCTTCAAAGACTGATGAGCAACAAGAGCCAGAACATACCTACCTACCTGACCACACAGCCATAAGAGCCAAAACAGCACGTCACCTTCAACAGACCCAGGCTCTGTACATGCAAGCTCCAAGTAGTGACATGCTGATACTACCTTCTCTAGTCAATAATCAGCTCTTTTCTGACCTTTGTACACTTAAATTCTTCTGTTGAACTAGAAATAGGAAACTGGTGCATCCCTTTCCCATATAGTGCTAAACTACTAAGACACGACCTTCTAGGAGTGAGTTGCTTGAGATGTTTTTCTAAGATTTCCTTCTGAGTGAGAGGCATAAAATTACAATGATGTTAAACTATAACCAATACAATTGACCTCATTTTTGTGATACTAGCATAATCTCTAATTGTTAAATTAACACGTATTCAACTTCTTTGATCTTAAACTTCAAGTAGTGTAACTTTAATGAAGTCCAAGGGATGAACAAAATCACTCAGAATTGTATTTAAAGGTCACATATTATGCAGAATGCACTTTTTCATGTTTTTTATCTCAATGTCAATGTCCTGTTTACAACCCCTTAACCCTCCCAACATGAGAAAAATCCCTCCTCTCCCACTGCAGACTCCACCCTCCAGAAAATGTATGCCAATATAGTCTGTTTTTGATAGAAATCAACCCCAATGATACTGTGAGAGCACATGCCACCTCCTCTGAGCCAGGTTTTTGGTCATCCCACAGACCAGCCACCCTGGAAGAGAATTGTCCAGGCATGTGCATGTAACCACAGTAAACATTAGAGCACAGCACTGGCAGGCCAAAGCCAGACCTACTTTCTGAGTGGAGCTTGGTAATGAGACCAATTAGTAAGCATTTATACTAAAACAGGCTTTTTCTGTGCAGGGCTACAACAGAGAAGTTTACAAGTATCCGAAAATCCAATATTTCAGAGGATTTTTTGGGAAAATTTAAAAAATGTTTTCTGGTACATCTGAAACCAGTGTGAACTTGATGAAAAGAGGAAAAATATGGGATCATTCGTTTTCTGGCATATTTTGCTCTGTTGTAAAGCGTCTTGAGATAACACTTGTCATGAATTGGCGCTATACAAATAAAGATTGATTGATTGATTGATTGATTGATTTGTCACCTTTTAAGAAAACATAGTTGATGTCTCTCAAACTGTCCAATACAAACACCGGTTTAGATTTTCTGGTTCAATTCTGATTGACCAATTCTGCCAAAGCTAAGGATCTGGACAGCTTTCCTGATACAAAAAGGGAAAGTCAGCATTGCTTAATATCTAAATACTGTTGTGTAATTTCTTAGGCTTGTAAACAAAGGGTGTGATAGCTACTATTTGAGGAACCATCTGCCTTTAATATGGCTAAACATGACAGGCTTAGGCATGATGAGCCCAATATTGTCACAACAACCAAGTGCTGAAAAAATAGCCAAATGCAGAAGTGAAAAAACTGCAGCCTCAGGTGCCCACATGAGGGTGGATGAAAAGTTCCTAAGTCCAATTAACTGTCATATTAGACATTTTATATCCTGTTTAAAAAAACTGTTTCAGTCTCAATAGCTCATTTCAAACATTTTGCTGGGTTAAACGTAAAAACTTAAAGCATGCATTTGCATAATTTAGGGCGATAGTGATCTGATTTACATGCCGGTATATGGCAGCTTATAGCTTAGGAAGCCTATGGCTACTTCAGTTTCAGCTTTTTGGCTTTTTTTAGTTTTAAAAAAAATGTTAAATTTGAGTTTTGAATATGGAATCTGTCATCATCTGGTCTTAAAAATTCACTTAAGACAGCAATGGTTGATGTTATTAAGATATTGTCCATGCATAATATATCTTGTGAAATTATTAAAAACTGTGAAAAAATGTTGCATTTACATGGGATTTCTTTTTTGTATTGATGTAACAATATTCAACTTGTCAACATTAAAATAGAAGCGTCACAGTCAATCTTACACTGAAATATATTTCAACAGATAGGATGGATTTAATCTTATTTATTTATTCATCAGTGCCTGTTACTCATCATATCTTTTCCTCAGCCATTGTATCAAACACTACAAGATGGGCTACCTGGCCTTTTTTAACTGAAGGCAGGAGTGTACCAGTGCCATAAAACCTTTCTTATTACATATAATAAACAAGCTGCCCCCTGCCAAATTTGCCCTGTGCTGAAAGCAGGTGAGAGAATAGGTTCCATTCCCCCTGCTGGAGTTAGCTATTTCAAGGTAAAAGTGGCATGTTGTTGCTCTAAATATGTCTTTAATCAGAGTTCAATTTAGATTTTATTGCCGTGTCTACAAAGGCAAACAAGTAGGATGACCAGAAACAAAAACACCCCAAATTGCAATTCCACTACAGCTGAATTCTGGCTGCATCTCCACAGCGTGCACAGGCCTTGAGGCAGTGGCTTATGTGCATCTTCCAGCAGTGAGGGAGCAGAGCACCAGCCCCGGCAGGCAGATCTGAGCCTGCGGAAGTATGCCAGACGAGGGAGAGCGAGAGGCCAGGCTGGGCTGGACTGGGCCGGGCAGCTGAAGTTCCCCTCCGCCCTGAGTAGCAGCGAGGCTAAGCTAATCCTGCGCCTCAGGCCCCTGTGAGGTGGCTCTGCCAAAGCCTATCCCCCTGCTGCTGCAGGAAATTGCTTTCAGTGCAGAAGTCCATGAAATGTCTGCGGCATAGTACATTCAACGCGTGTGTGCACATGGGGCCGGTATGACTTCTGCAGGTACATTTAGACCTAAACAACGACAAAACAGCTCCATTGTGGACAGATTTGCATTTCTGTAATGTTTTTCTACTTAAATAATGTGGTTCTGCGTGTTCAATGTATAATTGATGTACCATACAGAGGTCCTTTGACACTAAAAGCCAGTTTTCCTGTGTGGGGTTGTGTGTCAGCCTCTATAACGCCTCCTCCATTGTGCTGTTTGACCCGTGGGCCAGCCAGTGCTCCCATGAGGTCCCTTATCCCTCCATCAGTCCTCTCTCATTAGCTCCCACAGGCAGAGCCCCCGAGTAGGGTAACACAGAGGGGCCCCTGCTTCCTCTCTGTTGGTCCCCCCATGAAATACATACAGCACAAATACAGATGACAGAGATCACCTTTAAGCAGCGGTTATGCAAATACACGCAAGAAGAGCAGATTTTCCCCCTGAGTAACATTTTAAGAAAAAAATGCATTTTTTGCAATATCAGCAAAAAAAACAGCTCAAGAAAAGGATTCACTTTCTACCAAGGATCATGTTTTGCTGCCTGTGCTAATACCAACCATCTGATTGGAGTTGGCTGATACCAGATCTTATGCTGATGTATTGTGTTTTTGAAATAGCTGCTAGTTTAGCAGCTGTTAGTTGGTGTTTTGGGACGCCCAGCGCTGGCAGTGGAACCTGAAATAAGGACCACGAAAGTCATCCTTATTTAATCAACTAAGTGCTTTTACTGACTTTGTGCAGGTAGGGACGGAGACCTCAAAGGCATCAATGTTATAAGGACTGTGCAAAAAGAAAAACTAAATCCAGAATATTTGAACTATTACTCAAAATTGATCAAAAATGATTTTACTATCACAATTTTTACCTGACTAAGAAAAGTTCCAGAACATTAAATGTGTTTATATATAATGCAGAGAAATTAAATGTATCCAAACAACCTAAACATGACTGTTTTACTGTTCCCTGACAGTCATTTTACTTACATAATCTTGAAGGCCACATAGTTTACTCCTTTTCAACAACGTCAGGCTGGTCCCCGATGTCCACTGGAACATATTTTTAAGTTTCTTGCCTAAAGAACCACTCATATTCTAGATTTTGGCATTTAAACCCCTCTTTTTCAGCCCTGCTCAGAACATGCTGTTTTAGTATAAATACATGAGCCGTATCCAACAGTAACGCTCTCAATTGATGTGCTCTAATGTTTACTGTGGCTGCACAGACATGCTAAGACAACCTGGAACTGGCTTTGGGCTAATGGTGCTACTGACATGGCTGTGGGTTAATGGCATCAACAGGAAACATTTTTTAAATGTACTGCTTGAGCATACATTTTCCAAAAGGTCAATCAAGCAATTAAGGGTGAGAATGTTTTTTTTTTCCTTCTGTTGATCTGTTGACAGGGTTTTGACCTATTTTTGTAAAGAGACAATTACAAAGTTTATTCGGCATAATAAGTGACCTTTGAATTGATCATGGTGTAACTATATGTAACCTAGTTTTGTTTGCAAACTTCTTTCCTGATGGTTTTAACACAGATTTTAAAGTGGACTGCTGATTTGAGTGGAGGAGAGTGAAGCAGACAAGTTCACGTTTTTTTGCAACCCAACCATTAAAGGAGCAGCATTCTAGACCTAAACAATTTTTGGGGTATTTTTTGTATTTTTTCTGATCCTGGTGCTAAATGAGTTTCCAAACAGTGTTGGCTCCTGAATAGTTTGATCCAATACTTTTAAAAAAGTCATTTGTCATGTGTACTTTTCTCGTGGCCCATAAGATGCTGATTCTGTTGCTTGTAATGTCTGTTACTTAAGCTGAAAGGAAACATGGGGTTGTTTACGCAGCAGGGAAGACAGAGAACGTTCAGCATTTTTGGCTATACATAAAGCTGCGTTCCAAACAAGAAGTCAGGTGCGGTCTGGTCTGAAACGGTACACAATTATTGGTGTTTCCCCTGTCTGATGTTGGGAAAGGTACCCAAATAACTGATTAGTACGATGCCACTTTTTACACACCATTACGTTGGGGCCACGGGTGTACCGAGCCTACCCCAAGGGTAGAGCTAAAATCTACAGTTTGTTGATTGGTCGCAAGAATTTTCACTTACCATCAAGGCCTCCCATAAGGGAAAAAAGGGGAAAGATTTCTGGGGCCCTGGCTTATAGGGGGGCCCACAAAATTAAGAGAGCAGTCCATCCTAAATTCAAACAGTTATAACCAGACTTTGCTTTAACCCAAATACTCCCATTTCCTATCAAGAGACACTAAAATGTAGCCCATTTAAAACATAAAACCCTTCTTTCTAACAATGTTAAAGGCCTTTCGTCCATAATATTATCATTTTGTAAAGTCAGTGAGACCTAACCACTGGGCCCTCAGTGTTGCCATTTTTTGAACAGCAATCAATGTTGGGATGGCAGCAAAAAGGATAAAAATGGGTAACCAGTTAAAGGATTGGATTCCAACAATAAGCCAGGCCAAGGGGTAAATGTTGGCCAGAAGATTTAGGCAGCAGCGCTCCTAATCTAGCACCTTCAATTCATACAAGATCACTTCTAAATGGCCCCCACTGGGTCTTTCAGGGGCCATGTCTTTTCTGCTTTATGTGCAACAGCTGCTTAAATAAAAAACATAGTACTGTACGATGTTTAAATCAGAAGATTGAGACTTTTCTACAACTTTTGTTATAAAGAACGGCTGCACAGTTTGGCAGGCAGTACTAGGTGCACACTTTCTTTACCATTGTTGGAGAAGAGGAAGTGCCAAGATAGTTGGACGTAGCTGGTGTGACCCTTATCCTCTGGCTCTCACCCCAACCCCAGGTGAGGGTACAGCTGGCAGTGAAAACACAAGCAAAATCAGGGCTCACTGCTCCAAACCGTAGCGAACTGTTCAGAACCAAACCAGACCACATAGCAGTGGAAAAGCAGCCAAAATGAAGCACCTAAATCTGTGTTAGGATTAAAATCAGAGGGCGTTAAATGATCAGGTTTTGATAACAATCCCTGTTAACAACAGGTGATTGGTTTAGTGATTTCAGTTTGACAAGACAAAACAAGCAGACCACGTTTGCAGAGTTGTTTTAATTTGAAAGAGCCTCTCTAAAATTGTTCATTCTAATTTATTCATCTTATTATCTTCATGAAATCAGCCAATAATAATCAGTTAAAGATCATTCTGTGCATCCCTCCTTTGTATGTTTTGCATCTCAGTTTGACAAAAATAGGGTAAAGACTGCTGAAGTGGCTCATCTTTAAAGTGGGATAAAACAGGGATAAAAAGGTGGAAAGTGGAGGTGGCAGAATGAGGAGGGAGGAGGTGTTGGAGGAGGAGGAGCCGGGGCAGGACACAGTGCAGAAACAGTTGATTATGAGTCCCATCAAGTGATCAATGATTTCATTAATAAGACGGATCACGCGCCTGTCATAGCTGTGACACAGGCTGAGGGATGATCCGCTCCCAATGCTCCATTTTCCCCCCCAACCTTCCCTTCCTCCCTCCCTTCTTGTCCTCTCAGTCTCACCTCCCTCTCCCTACAACACTGAGAGAGGAAAAAAGGATGGGAGAGGGGTTAGTCATGAGGGAGGGAGGGAGGGAGGGAGGGAATAAAGGGGGGAGAGGAGGGGAGGAAGAAAAGTGAAAATCCATTTTGAAACCCATTTTCAATTAGGGGTCCACAAGCTGTTATCACAGGTGTCCCAGAATGGGGGCCCGTAAGTGAAAATGTCTCCTATCCGTTTCTGAAATGAAACCTTATCTTGGAGGCACAAAGATGGCGGGGACAGCGTATCTGTAAATTACTTTCCATCCCCGCTGTTAACGGGAACTTTATTTCTGTCAGATGACATTCCCCTCTATTTACTCTTGATCATTTAAATGGCTGCCTAAAAAAGAAGGTGGCCCCTCATTCCTGCCCCTTTTTCCTCTATCTTTCCCCTCCTTGCTCTTAGTATCATTCTTCCCTCTCTTCCCATTTTTCAAAGCAGTCAAGAGCTCTTTTACTTCTCTAAACACTTTAGCTACGCTTGCCATTTGTTAGGGATTTATCAACACAAAAAGCCAAACATTTTTCGCCCTTTAAGGTTTAACTTGTTTGCCTCGGAGACCCCTTGCTCTTGCCCTTTCAAGCATGACCATACCAAGAACTTTACAGAGGCCCTTTCAAAATAAAACAGCAATCCAGAACAACTTCCAGAGCTTGTTTAACTTTTTTTTCCTTTATCAAATTTATATTCAACATTTCTTTTAAATAATAGTAACAATAAGAATCCCACCAACCAGAAACTCATTTCCCCCACTCACTCTGTTTTTTATTACCAAATTATCCCATGACGACAGGATTTATTCCAGCAAAATACATGGACATCTTTTTTTTTTTTCCAGTTCTGGACCCAACAAAAGAATCAGAGGACTTTGTGGTCCACCTGCCTGCCGAATGATGAGGGGAGCACCCAGCCACTCCACCCTACCCCCCCTCCTAAAGAGCACCAATCACAGCATTGTTGTGGCACAGTCGGCCCTTTTGAGCTGTCATTGAAGAGGAGGGAGGCACGGAGATGAATGGCAAACAGGATGAAGCCACCATTCAGGCGACCATGTGGGAACGCTCCAACCAGGATAATTACTGTGGGCCGAAGGAAGTTGGTAAAACTTACAGAACATGAAGTACAAGTTTAAGTTGTAACATACAATTGGTGATAAATTACATTTTAGATATATTTGTTAAAGTGTAACAATGTTTCCTCTGATTAGATCCAGATTTTTTGAGTCTATAACACTGATTTACATGAAGCAACTCAATAACGTGTATTAGTATTTTTCTGTACAAACTCTGAAAGTGGACACACATCCACATAATTTTTATAAAATGTAATGCCATCCACAGATTTCCGGGACTCTTGGTCATGGCAGAAGAAGAAAAAAATTATTTGATTTTGGTGGTGATCCGAATACAGATGTGGATCCATAAACCTTTAAATGATTTCTTAACACTGCAAGAAAGGGCGGTTTTCCTCATTATCACTAATAATTCGATAATTTTTCAATGAATTTGAATGACATTTTCAGGGAATGTTGGTCCTGGCACAATGAGAAGGGCATAGATTTAGATGGTGATCTGAATCTGGGTGTGGATCCAAGATAATTTCAATGATTTGTTAACAGTTTGAGACGGGGCAGTTTTCCACACCTTAGAAAAAACATAAAATAACTAATCGGACAGTGTTGGAAATGTCTCCCCTAGTCTCTGGTTGCTTTTTCAGGATCTTAACAAATATATGCTGTAATATATATATAAATATATGTAATATATGCTTTCTTCCCTGAGTAGATAGGCTTAATTTTCAATCATCATTATCATAGAAAACCAGCATCAACCAGAGACAAACTTCTGGATGCACCAAGAATAGGCTAATTGATGTCAATTACGATTACGAACTCCGCTATTACTGCTATAGAATTGTTACATTTTTTTAGATGTTTTTTTTTTGGGCCAAAACCAAGCTTGTAAATGTCCATCAAACTGTTGATTCATATTCTTCAAAGGGGCAGTAAAGAAGGAGTATCAAGCTTTTCAAAGCTGTTTAAGAAAGTAATCACAGATCGTGCGGCCAATGTTAGATAACAACTTGCTAACTTCATGGCTTTGCACTTGTTTCAAATGCTAGCTTGTTTTACCTCTTTAAAAGCAAAAAACATCAATTAAAATATGAACAGACCTTGCTTTTTGACCCTCACACAGCTGACAATTTGCCTCTAATAAGTCGCCCAACACTAGTGGGGGGGATGTAGCTCCGGCCTTTGTTCCTATCATCAGGTCTATTCTTACACTTTGACAAAAGTACAATGGTTCGTCAGTGAAGCAAGGGTGAGGAAACAGTCTTCCTAAACCACTTGGTTTGTCTTTAACTTCACCAGTCTCACCGAACCTGGTCCTAAGCTTGGAAATGGTACCGGGGCTGACATCAAATAATGCTGCAACTCGTAGCAGAACACCAGCTTCCAGTTGCAGGGGATTTTGGCATTTTTTTTTGGGTGTTACCCACATATTTAGCTGTTTTTGCTCATTCAAAAAATGTACAATCCTTACAAGCTGTACCCTCTTGTAAAGGTAAAAAAATCAGGTTTTCCAACAATATGAAATACAACACCAACTGGCATTATTATTTAATAATTGACCACAATAATGTTTCAACTAGAGGCTTGTGATTAGCAGCACTAAGATAAGCAACACTCTGCTTGATAGCGCTTTTTTAGCCTTATGTTGGCTTGCTTACTGATGTGATTCAAGCCACAATTCACTATTTGGTTTACTTCTCCTATTTGCCCCTTGTTTGGTTCAGATGGCTGTCGCACCTACTGCCAACCAAATTCTGGTTCACTTGGAAGCAAACCAGACCCCTGTTTTCTGATCCCTGTTGAACAGAGTTTGGTTTTGGTCCACACCTGAGTTTGTATGACCTTTCACACCACCCAAACTCAACCAAACTTGCCAAAAAAAAAGTAAAAAGTTTGTTTCACATTCACATGTCAACATTTGACACAGCTGTATTTTGGCTTCACCATTGTCCAACGAAAGAAGGCCAAGGCATGATGTCTGTTTGTAATATACGGTCTACGGTCATGGACTAACAGCAACAGCAGGCTGTTATTCTGTCATACATTCATCTTCAGAACAACACAGGTGATTTCAGGACAGGAAGAACATCTGATTAAAAATTCTTTGATTTTCTACATCTGGACTAATGTACTTTCATCTGATTGTTTTGTTGCTTTTAAGTGCACTGATTTGAACCAGTAAATCCTCGACTCAAGTTATAAAAACATCAAGGAAAAAAAAAGCCCACCTGCCCCTTTTTCTGCTTACTTTTAACTTTTCACAACTTATCGTAGCACTCTCTCGCTGGGCGCTCCAGAGGGTTTCCGCTGCGCTGCATCAGGGGCTGCTGCTCTGCTCGACAGGGGGAAATTTTTTGCCGAGAAGAAGCAGTCACCAGGGTTCCACAGCTGCTCACAATTACCTTTTGTTTGCGCGGAGGCGGTCGGGTAGGGGGTTACGGGGGTTAAAGTTGAGGCGAGTGTAGGGTTACACCTGATAAGAGGTTATGAGTTCTGGGGGCGACTTGGGGAATGCGCTGTAATTATAACAACACAAAGAATGTGTAAGCTATATTCTTATTCCAAGGGAGGGAGATTGGGATCTTAAAGCGACCTTTTTCTGCCGATACCCATCATCCCCTCCCTTTGTCTGGTGAATTATGGGACTACTGTATGTGAGGGAGGGTGGCTCTAAATGTAGGGCAACTTTTCAAAACAAACCTTATGCCGTTCAGAGCTGTAATCACCAGGACATAATGAAGAAAAATCTGCAATCACTGGGTCTAAATTGCACCCATGCTTTTTCCACTACAAGCTTTTTTTTCACCGTTCTGCCCCTTCAATTAATAAAAGTGGTGGCCATCTGGAAATGAGTAAGAGAGAAAGCGTTCCCAAGATGCTTCAGGATGCATTACCTTACTCACTTCCTAAGATAACTCCCATATGGAGCGAAAGTCAAAGCAACTTATTTACCCTCTCTGGGATTGTTTGTCACACGTTCACATCCAAGTTGACTCAAAAAATTAAGATAAGGGTGGGCAGAGAAGACTAAATCAGTCCTCACTGCCCAAAATCTTCCACTTCTAATTAGCACAGCTGCTCTTTGGTTTTGTTTTGACTTTAGCACCCACACCCCAAGAAGAATTGAATATTCCACTTTCCATAAACTAAATCAAGAATGAAAGGCTGAATAGCGACTGGTTTCAGTCACAATAAGCTTTTAATAGCAAGTGTTGAAGACATTGCAGTGTAAACATGCCAAAGTTTAGCTACCAGCTTCTCAAAGCGAACCTGAAGAATAGGGTTAATATAAACACAAGGAACATAAGCAAGGATCTGTCAGCGTTTCATCTGTGAATCATGTTTCAGGAAGTTGGGCAATTTTGTCTTTGAGTTATGAGAGCATAGACACAAAAAAACATTCCTGAGATCCCAGTAAGGTCAAAGGCTCCAAAGCTCAAATATGTTGAGTGATAGCAGGGGATTTATAGCAGCCATCTTTGGCTAACAGAGGTCTGGAAAACATCTATATGTGAAGCTTTGGCAACTTTTGCCACGAGGTTAATTCTAGACCAATGGTGTGTATCCCCAAGTTGGTAACAAAGTTTGATTCAAATATGATAAATCTTAGTGTGAACTGAGGGTGCTCTGATACTACGTTTATCAGAACAAGTACAAGAACTGACATTAGCATCCCAGATACCAAAAACAAATATAAATGCTCACTGGTACAGTTCATAACACTAATTTCATGTCTGTTTTATTGTTTTAGATCAGGGGTGGGCAACTGGTAGGGGTGGGAATCGCAAGTGGTCCTACAATATGACATCATCCCGATACTTAAGTCCAAATTTCAACTTTATTGAGATTCTTAAAACTTAACAATATGCTAAGTATTGCGATACTTAGCAATGCGATTTGTTGCGCTTTTTTAACCCTTTGTAATCTGCACTTGCATCCAAAAAGAAAAAAAAGACTTAATTCTATACTACTGAATAAGAATCCTATCTCAGTATATTCATCGTGTCACTTCAGTTTTATTAAAAAAGGAGTAAAACTTACAGACTTAATGTCCACAAGTAGTAAGTTAATGCAGCTCACTCCGTTGTGCTTAGCCTCTCTTAGCTTTTAGCTTCACTGCTCTGGAGAGCTTAAGTGATGCTGTTGTTGAAGTAACACTTAAGAGATGGCAGCTAGCATGTAACTAAAGCTCCTGTTTTCCACAACATGGTGAGGCCTCCAGTCCTTGCAAGTAAAGTTAGTGATAGATTGAGCTATTTTCTTAGATTGCTCAGAGCTGGAGGGGCACTTGCTACGCATGTCAAGTGTTGAATGGTTTGTCAGCAGTGTTAGCTTGGCATTAGCTTTACTGCTGTCAGCTTTTGCTATCTCTTGCTGGTGCAGCGTGAGGTGAGCCTTTATGTCCACTGTTTATTCTCATGTGTCATGTCAATCTCTTATGTTCCTTTCAAAGTCCTTACCTAGTATTACCAGGCTCAACAGCAACATTGTGTGGTCTTAAAGAATTATTTATTCTATTTCCTTGGAGCCAAAAGCCTCATTAAACATTGGAAATTATTACATTAAAAAATATCAGCACATGGAGGCCATGAATTGATATGTTTGTCGCACAAAACATCCCAATACTATAGTGTACTGATTTTTACCCGCCACATGTGACGCTCCTACTGTCTTTAGAGACCTGCCAGTTAGTTTTCCACTTCAAGAAATGTCTGTACATGAAGAAAACCTATGTTTACCTCAGATATTGGCTCCTGAAAAATAAAATTCATCATCTACTTCCTGTTTTATGCTGATGACAGTATCATTTTAGTATCATTTATGTGACTCATCCACCATCTCTGAGCACCACCCTTGCTGCACTTTCAAACTTTTACATCAATCACCATCTTTCACTATTAAACCAATAAGACTGGAAACAGTGACAGAAAATAAAGGGGGGCACTTATTGTGTCATATCCTCACACCAATAAGCTGTCATATTTAAGGACCTGGGAAAGAGAACAAGCTTGTGCAGTAACACTTGCCTCAGCACATGATTTGAGACTAAATATTTCCCTTACTCAAGTTTTCGACTGGCTGATGGGGAATTCTGGGCGTTCCCCCTAAAAGGGCCCAAATTAAACAGACATTAGCCACTGGGATCAAGTGTGAGGTTGTATTTAAAGTTGACCGGTACCGTTTGAGGTAGTGCTGGAGGCCACCGCCTTCTCGCTGATGTCATTGCGCGCTGATGAGCCTTTGGTTGCCACAATGGTCTCCACCCTCTTCTTCTTCTCAGCTGCTGAACTGGCCTGGGACTGGGTTTCCATGGCGATTGTTCATTCCTCAACACCTCATGGAGACGGGACAACTGGGGGAAAGGCAAAGACATATATTCATGCAGAGATGTACAGTAAAGCACTTTAACGAGGATGTTTCTATTTACGGCGTTTGCTTGGAAACTTTGGTAAAACCTTTATTTAGTTTGTGGTTTGATTTAATAGTGAAGCTTTAGTGCTTAATTTAAAGATTCTGAAAACCCAAATCCTAGAAGGTCCTCTCACTAGTTTAGTTAGGATAACATCCTATTGACTTCTTCATGCAGGTTATTTTTGAGTGATTATTTAAAAATACATTGGCGACCAAACATATGATTGCACAAATGCAGCCACTTCAAAACCTACAGACGTAAAGTCATAACATTGCAGGTCTAGACTTTAAGGTGCCAATATACATTTATAACAACAGGTGTGGCCGCTTCACCCTCAAGCAATTGTATGACACATAGAGGAGCCATCACTTACAGTGGATGCAGCTCACAGTTGTAATGTCAGGCTGCCATTTGGTTAAAGTAAACATGGAGACAATGGCTCAACACAATCACCAATATAAAACTTTATGAAACAAAAAGTGTTGAAATGTTCATGACAGACAGAGAAACAGGACAGGACAAAAACATATTTCACTGCATTTTAAAGTGCTGCCGTTCCCATTCTCTACCTATAACAAACATATGATGCAATAAACATCTCATGTTTGTGAAGATAACAGAAAGATAAATGTTCTTTAAAATCTCTGTACATCCATTTTCTTGGTGTTGTAACTATACCTGAATGTGTGGTTCATTTCTCTCAAAAGTTCTGTTTGGCTACAAAGGAGAGCATGAATTTTCCTTGTGTGGCTGATTAAATGGACATATTTTTCCATAATTATAAGCAAGAATGGGAATTGGTAAGATGCTATCAGTGCCATTATCGATTCTGCTTATTTATCTGATTCTTTAACAATTCAGTCCTGTCAAACACAGGACAATCCTCATATTTAATAACTGTGCAGCATAGATAAATGCTTCTGAAATTTGAAAGTGTTTCCACCTACTTAAAGTTATACAGTAGGTGTCTTTTGATGAAAATCAAGCCACAATTTTGACCTCTTCTGCTTCCTGTCTGCTATGATTTTGTAATTCTTTGTTATAATTTCAATTGACTGCCTATGATGAGATCATTAGGTCTTTGATTAGCAAGGCAAGCAGAACAAAGTGCAAGAAATTGATAAGACATTTTTTGAGCAAAAAGACCAATGATATTAATTCCTTTAGGGACTCAGCCCTAATCTTTGTGGAAATTTGGACTCAAACAAGCCAGTTGTGGGATGAATTCCACCCTCATGCAGTTATAAGCTGTTGTAATGGAGACTTAATTTACTGCAGCTCTTGTACAAAGAGAAAGTATGTCTACTTTTTCCAGCACATAGCCTGTGATGGACCTACAGACAGAGGCCCTGCAAAGTAAACATACCGCGGAGTAATGTAGGTCAACTATTGATTTCTTTACAGTAATGTTACAAATCAATGTTCAGAGACCAGCTGTCAATCAAAATATGATCTGCCAAGACATTCAACACAGTGATGCATGTTTAATTTTCACTGATTTTTTTTTATGTTTCGAGCAGGGGTCATCAACCTTTCAGAGCCTGAGAGCTACCCTAAAGATGGGGAGTATTATGGAGGGCTACTTGCTTGATTTAATGTTCTTAAATAATAAAAATGTTACAATTTAATGAAAAATAATAAATATTATGCATTTGGTAGGCTACATATGACACTGTATGTTTATTTTTTCACTTTAAATTATTCCTAACAATGTTTTTTTCGGCAAAGATTATTACATTAAATGAGAACAATATACTAACATGCATCTTCAATTATTTATTTTTCTGTGTCAGCATCAGTGTAAACTTTGACCCAATGCAGGTCAAAGTTTAGGAAAATTAGGCGGTTCTAAAATCTAATGCACATTACATTTGTTATTTTTGGAGTTATTAACTGTGATTTATTAGCAAACCATTCAAATGAAATTTAAAAAATGTCTATTAATTTCAACAACTTCTGTGAGGGTAGCTTGTGTTATTTTTTTAAAAGTTCCTGGGGGCACCTCATTGGCCCCCCTGCGGGCTACAAGGTGGTCCCGGGCACCTTGTTGGTTACCCCTGGTTTAGAGATATAACGAGTACAATTTTCAAAAGAATGGAAAGTGGATTTTTAAAATTCATTGCAAAACAACATATTCTACTTAGTTGATGTAGTTTTAGTTGAGCACAAATATGTCTTCAAGTTGTCAGAGACAGAAAAACTCATCATTATTACTGTTGTAATGTGCTGTGTCCGTCATGATGACTGCAGTGACTTAGCTGCCTTGAGAGAGACAGTTTGTTTGTCTTTGTTATGTAATAATACCTCATAGACTGCTGCACAAGCAAGCTGAATGTGCCTCTTAATGCTACCATTCTGTTACTATTTCTCATTGAGGGACAAAAGCGCCTAGAAATGGACATCTTGACTGCTCTGCAAGCTATCCCAGAGTGCTTTGTGAGAGACTCCTAATGTAAACCAGGAAGTTCACTTTTGATGCATTTTCTTCAACATATTTTTGGAACTTATCCACAAAACAGAAACAGTAGTTTGCTGTTACTTAAATACACTCTACGGAGTGCAATTTTAATGCAGAATTAACGATTTAAAAAAACACCATGTAAACACTGAAGGTGAGCAGACTCAGCGATCAGTCTCTGCTTGATTTGGAGGGGTCTAGGCGGGCCATGTTGTTAGTGGATTGGGTGATGCAGTCACAAATCACAGGGGGAGTTTGGACAACAGAACAAACAACAAGAGGATAACCCTGGTCTATCACAGGGAAGAAGCACAAACATGAGTTAGATTCAGACACATCTACCCTATCCCAGATGTCTTTGTGTGTGTGTAGTTACAGATTACAGGAATTTCTTAATTATAGCACGCACCCCATATTTTTCACCATTTTTGCCTGGAAAAACACACACTGTACTCAAATATAACACACACACAAATTTTGCTCAAACCTTGCCAAACCTCTCTCTGACAACCCAAAAAAATGCCTTTATTCAAAGTTTTAATCAGTGTTTTCACAACAAATACATGATTTTCTCTCTCAAACGGATGCGGAAACACCTTTGGCTTCACGCATGCGCAATTATACGATTTCTGCCCGAGCATGCCCAGTCATAGTGTACCGACCAATCAGGGGGCAGCTATCAACATAACGATGTCTTCAACCAATCACAGCGCAGCTATTTTGAGTCCCCTTGCTCACAAGATGACAGTGCAGTGTGCATTTGCATGTATTTCTGCAGAGGAGAGAATATTTCGATATTTTTGTATCAGATGTGTTGCAATCGCATTGTTGGAGTGACGAAATATGGTAAGTATTTGCTTGTACTCATGTATAATACGCACCCGAAAAATGTGTGCTACAGTCGAGAAATTACGGTAACTAAAGAGCACTGTTTTGGTCTCAAACCCAACAACCAGCAGAATTAAAAAGTCAGTACTGCTTTCTAGTGTAGCAGTCTTTGAACGAGTAAATAGCATTATTGATGCAGTGATACATATGTCGTGTCCATCATGGCAGCTCAGTCATTGCCATTAGACTGCCCCTTACAACTGTAGGAATAAAGGATTTCACAGTCTTTGAAAACATAGAAATATTGAGGTTATGTTAGTGCTCAACAAACAATACATACAGCATAGAAATAAGTCATTTTTGTAACTGTTTCAGAATTTTTGAGTTTTTACATTAAAAAAAAAGTATTTTGGAATTTCAGGTCAAACATTTTAACAAAAGAATGCCTGGAGGAAAGACTTCAACACTGGGAACCTTGTGAGGAAAACTCAAGATCCAATCCTCCCTTTTCATGATGCCCAGAGCAGACCTCGGGTCAATCCAGCAGCTCACCCTGATTTATTTTAACTAAAACCGGCTGGGCTCTGATCTGCGTCTCCTCTTTCCACTAACTGTGGTTTCAACCCAAACCCAGAACTGAAATTACCTTATTTTCAACTATGTCACACTAAACTTCTGACTTCTTGTCAGAGAGAAATCACAACAACTCTATAAACACAGCAAGGCAGGACATCCTGACTGGGTTTTATATCTGAGAATAGAAGTGCAGGCTGCTTGTGGATATACTGATAATCCTACTCGAGCAGTCTTTCCACAGAGAAAGCAGAAACCTTAAGGGGATACCACAGAGAGAGAAACGTTCACAGTCCTAAAAAAACAAGGGTTGTTTGAAGGCCCTTTTGGGAATATCATGGTGCCGGGCAATTTTTCTTTCAAAGAATAAAGGTGGTTGGAGTTAATGCTGTCTGTGGGTTTAGAAGGGGTTCAGCCAACAGTCTAGCAGACACGCCGCTCAGTTCAGCACCTCAGAGGCCGTCTACAAACTCGAATCTATCTAGGTCATGGAGGTCTTTTATTATGGAGACGGCACGGTGATGCACCACAACCAACCGCTTATTTACACAAAGTACAGGACAGCTTTATTCGGTTCAATACAAAGTCTCTACTTTTAACGCCATAACTCATGGAAATATTTAGTCTCCTTTCCAATAAAGACCGGCTAATTACCCAAGTGTATGGTTTAATTGTCCTCCGCCCTGTAAACATGCACGGATACAAAAAGGCCAGCAGTAAAGTCATGCAAACAGAGAAGTGCTGCTGAAACTACAAGAAAGAAAGAAAGGAAGAAGGAAGGGGGGGTGATATTTACCAACTCCCCAAGGAGGTAAGTCGAGGGGGAAGTGGTGAGGGGTAAACTTCAGACAAACACTGTGCGCTTTGTTTGTTTTTTTCTTCCCAACCCCCTGAAAAAACCAAAGTCTGTCTTCGTTTTTTTTTTGTTTTTTTTTTGACCTGACAACAACATCTGTAAGCAATTGCAGGCTTACACACAAAAAAAGAGAGAGAAAGAAAAAAACACAATGCAATTACTGCCTTACCAATCAAAACAGAATTAAACACGAGCTCGTCCCTCTAATCACTCCCACATGAATACACATGTTCTTGTCATCCCTAACCAAAGACATTTTTGTCCTACTTGCACAGATATCATCTCAAATCACTGCTGCGTGTGCTTGATATGATTGCTTTCATTTGTGGGGGTCTTCTGCTTGTAAAGAGAGTTAATCATGAGAGTGTGCAGAGCATGGAGGCCTGTGTGAGCATCTTTGAAACAAAAGCTTCAACAGTGAGTGTTTGGAGTCCGTAGAAACTTCATGCTAACAAAGAAAAGCTGTCAAAATTCTTGATACCTTGATTCATTTTGGTTCTACATGTTATAAAACTATACGACCTCTGTTAAATGATCAGTAGTGTCAAAAGAACAAAAACTACCTCAGTGGCTACGTTTACATGAGAGCTTTAATTTCCCTTTAATTCAGAATAAAACTTAAATCCGCTTTGATAAGATTAGAAATGATCTTGTAAACACCTAATTCTGAATGAAAAAGACCATTCCGAATTAAACTTATTTCCGAAGTAGGTGGCTGGTTACCTCCACCGTTGGTTGGTCTGTCTGTTTGTGTTCAAGATAACTTGCAAAGTTATGGATGGATTTGGATGAAATTTTCAGGTAATGTTTGGAATGGGATAAGGAAGAAATTATTTGATTTTGGGACTGATCCGGATCACCATCTGGATCCAGGAATTTTTTAAAGGATTCTTTAACATTGCGAGATAGGACCATTTTCGCCAAAGTGGACTGAAGCTGCTTGGCGGAGGTCTGCGCTCTCTGAGTGCTTTTCTAGTTTATTCTGATTTTAAATCTGAACTGAATAAATCCGTTATCTTGTATACGTTCATTCCACTTTAAATTTATCCCGGTCATTCTGCGCAGGCTCCTTCTCTTGTCCTGTCGCGTTGACGTACGGGATGCTGACAGGAACAAGATGGCTGCCCAAAGCAAGCGTTGAACTCAAGCCGAGACAATTTACTTAATCAGAGCCTAAGAAGATATGGAAATAATGAAACAGTGGATGGATGTAAGCATAAAAATGCGGACCTTTTTAAAGTTTCAGCATCAAAGTTGGACGAGGTTTCCCTGACAGAGACGGTGGAGATGCTGAACTGGAGTTTGTTTTCTTCCGGTAGACGTAACTACGTAAATACGCCACTACATCACGTTCGCTCCCTGTCCAATCAGAACCATTCCCCACCACCAGACCTTAAGCAGAATTGAGTAAAGGCGAATAAACGTGTTTTCCATGTAAACCTCAATTCAGAATTACTATTTCCATGTAAATGCGAAGGAGAATACTTTAATTACAAATTATTTAATTCTGAATACGTAAATCCAAATTCAAAAACATCATGTAATGTGGCCAGTGTTTCCCACACATATTTAACATTGATGAAGGCTGCCTTATATTATTTAAGGCTGCCAAAGTATAGTTGTCACTATACTTGGCCTGTGCAACTAATGGCAACTGTACCATTATAATAGTCAAAATCTATAGCAGTAGTCTGTATACTACTTTATAATGTGGTCAGGCAAAGTTTCATTGTACATCAGTCTGGTTTTCACTTCTCTTTGGAGCTTTTCTATCCATGGAGTCTGCTCAGCTTGGCTTTGGATCGGGGTGTAAGAAAATATTTATACAACAATGTATTACAATATTTTGCAGTGCTATACTGTATCTAAACTCTTCAAAAAAGTCTGGAAACATAATGTTGGTTGATTTTTCATCACCTTTAATAATACCAACTGGTATTGTATTTAATATTGTTGGAAAGCTTGACTAGTCACCTTTACAGTGAGGGACAACTTGTAAGGATTGTGCATTCAGGAAACACAACACAGCTACACGTGGGTAGTGTACCAAAAAATGCGCCAAAACCCCCCGCAACTGGGAGCTGGTGGTCCCATATGTAGAGTTGCAGCATCATTTGTCAGCAATGGTACCATTTCCACACTTAAGACCAATTTCTGTGAGACTTGAGAAGTCATAGATAGATCCAGAAGTGGGTGTGCCAGGAAGACAGCACCCCAAGAAGACCAGTTCCTCGCCCTCGCTTCATTTAGGAACTGTTGGCTGTCTTCCAAGGCAAAAAGGGGATTTTGGCACATTTAGCTGTGCTGCTCACTCCACAAATCTCTCCAAGTCTCTCCACTAACAATATAAAAGAGGCTAAAAGGCTCCAATAATATATTGGGGAAAAAATCTGCATAGACTTTGATTGTACTTCCTGGATTTACAAGGGTGAGCTGCATACATGAGCACAAATAACAGGTTTTTTAACTTTAACTTGACCCTGAATTTTTCCTTCCAGCCCTGTTACAGCCCTATTTTCCAGGGTTTGTTTCATATTTATGATTTTGACACCACTCTCTTTTGAAGCAGACTCTTAACCCATGTGACATCACAAGATAATCAGGTAAACGAATCTCTACTACCACCAGATAATTTGATCTTTGCTGACTTTGGTTAAAAGTAGGGATCCGAGCTGAAAGCCGGGCAAAAATCATGTAGTGTGTACCCAGCTAAAGTTTCCAAGACATCAGTCAATGGACAGATGGGGGCATGGCTAAGTTTGGTTGTACCCCTCCTGCCACCCAGTTATTTGTGTCAACATTCAGCTCACCTGAATAAATTTAATCTAAAAGGGTTTTTTTCATGTACAAAAGCAAACAGCAGGGTTTTCCACCAAGACTTTACTCTTTATTTCCCTGCTAACCCTCTGGTATTGTTCTCTTCCTCATCATCCAGTTGCCTAATAGAGATACCTTCCTGTTGGGAGGGACGAGTATGAGGAAACATGTCAGGAAACAGAAAATTTGTTTGCATGTGTGAAAAGGGCTTGAGGAAATATGGAAATAAGATTATAGAAAAAATAGTGTCATCTAAGGTTTAGGTGTAGCATTACAGAGCACATACCAACACCAAAGTATGTGATACTCACAATTCCATCGTTAAAACATAGATTTGATGCAAATGTTCTTTGCATGAACCAGGTTTTAGACTTCTATTCCTGTTGCTGTGGCATCATAAGAGCCATCAATGTCACTTTATCTTTTTCTCATATCACTTCAGAATTCAAAATTCTGCTATCTTGTAACTCTTCAAGACTTAAGAAAAAGCAACAGAGATAAAATATACTCAAGCAGCTCTTACTGGCTGTCAACATTCAGTGCATCCTGAAAGTGCATGGAAGTTTGCAACGTCTCTTGTTGCATTCAGGTGAGCCAGACAAAGCTGTGTTTGCAGTGAACATCGGGTTTGTAGGGGAATTTTGGTGGAGGAGAAAGCAGGGGCATTCCACTGCTCGGCCAAATATTCACAAGTCCGACCCACTGAAGCGTGTCTGACCGGCCTTTTGTGCTCCAGCAGGCAGGCCACAGTTCCAAAGCAGCAATTAAAAGCAGGACCTTTTCACCCATAATCCCTCTGACCTGGACGCCCACGTCCAATCCTGCAGATGTTCCTGGTCTTTACTCCAGTGCTGCTCATTTTTGCCAAAAATCGAATAGAAAATCACCAAAGCAGTCATGTCCATTTACTCTAAGACTTCATCATGTCGAGTAAAAGCTCCTGATGGGGAAAAGATCGTCAGTTTTTTTTATCCTGGGAAATTTGTCATAGCACTGGAATTAAAACTGAAACTTAAAATCAAATCAATCAAATCAAATCTATTAAAACTGTTTAATACAAAAGCAACAACTTAATTTAAGTTCTAGACATCCAACAGCAGGTATAGCCCCTAGTTTTAAACTGCCGAGGAGACCTACCAGATGGCGCCACACTGTTGCAACTGCACAAATAATTTTGGCACATTTCATTAACCGAACACTGCGAACTCACTGTCGCTATGTAAACTGAACACAAAAAGTTTATTTTATTTTTGATGATTTTGTTAGTTTCAGTTCATATGTAAAAAAACAAAGGTGACAGGCCAGCAGTTTAAAATCTATTATGTTTTTACATAATATAGTATTTTCACCATAATTGATCGAATTTGGTCAAGTTGGATCTCATTGTTGTGGCAGTGGTTTGTAAATTATTGATTATTAATAAATAATCAGCAATGCTTGCAGTTGGGTACCCGGCCACTTTTGTAGTCCTTATTAGCAGCTTGTTAGCAACTGACCTTTTAAACACACAAAAACATTTAAAAATTCAAAAGCAGGTAATATCAGATGCATTTTATTATTTCAGATTTTATGGATTTGTTAATAGCGATAAGGCAGCTTCTACATTATAACTTGCTCAAATGTGTTGGAAATGCTTTGGCAGAAGTTTGTGCTCTTAGGTCACTTGAGTTTTATGTTTTCTTAGTGTTTTCAACCAGGGTTGCAAAGAGGTGGAACATTTTCAGAAAATTTTCATGATTTAAGTTGGGAATTTTGATTCCAAATTGGAAACTTTCCATGGGAATTATGGGCATTTATGAGAACTTATGGGAATCAACTGGAGATTTTTGAGTAATATAAACAAACCGTTTCATATTCAAGGGTAAAATTAAACATTTTGTTTTGTCATAGGCAGACATCAATGCAAAATAATAGGATTAAAAACATTATATTTCAACACATTTATATGTAAGTAGGAATTTATCAAGTACTGTTCATTTTATTGAACAACCAACTTCAGATTCGCCAGTCAAAAATGTAGTCCAGGGTTCTAAAAATTGTCCATGTGTGATGGAGGAACACACTGTGCATGTAGGGGGCGTGGCCTCAATACCTCAAGAGTTAACAGTGTGCCATGTGTACGTGACTGAAGAATAGCAGAGATATTCTCATATATACTTCTATGAAATCTGGTTGTGTTAGTTAAGATTATGCTACATTATATTTTCTCCAACTACATCCAACCTTTAATTTGGCAAATTCCAGGTTTATTCACATCAATTCCCATGGAAAGTTTCCAACTTTTAAAATTCCCAGAATTTTTCAACCCTATTTTTAACTAATGCAAAGCCAGATGCAGAAATCAGATACATTCATTTCAATGGCATAACACAGAAATAAAAGACTCAACTAAGAATCAATGGTCTGGAATTCGACACTCTTGTCACCCAAAATAAACGATTACTTCATATTAATGTCTTCCCTGTAAAATGTCTGTCCTACACCCAATTAAGGGAGAGAGAAAGAGGGTGTATCTTTATTTGTGCTCCACTGTAATCCTTCCTCACAGAAAGGGAGGCGATTAAACAGGTTTAAAATACCACAATTCAGACGCTTTCCTCAGAAAAAATACATTCTTATTTTATAAGCACATTAAGCAAATCAATTTAACATAAATTATACGCCTTGGTGACAAAGGCGCTGAGTTGAAAGTCATCTGCAAATTGTGCACATCAAAGTGAAACACTAAAATAAACTTTTGCCTTTGATAGAAAAAGTGCAAATTTTTCCTTTGCAGTCGTTTAAACGGCTGCTAACACTATCAAAAAATCACCCCCTTTTGTTATTTAAAGGCCAAATCTTTACATGTTAAATTCTCTGAGACGGCTTCAGGTGTAGCCTGCACTCTACACCCATGTGTGTACATATGCACACACACACACACTAAGAAACTAGGGGACATTTTTACACAAACTCTTGAAATGTCTTCTTAGATTTGGCTGCCCCCCCTCACAGACTGGGTACTGTATTTGTGTTCATTTCATTAGGGGCGACTGTTCAGCGTCAAGGGCCCCCTGAGGGAGGAGACTGGCAGCGCCGCAGCATTCATCATCATTACATCAGCGACCACCGAGATCTGCTATCTTAGGCTTATCAACGGCGCACAAACGCACCGCGGCGCAGCCAGTTAGAGGGGAGGGGAGAGATGGGAGATGGAGACGATTGAGGGGAGATTGTGAGCAAAAGTGGGATAAGAGGGGGAGAAAATGAATGGAGAGAGGGAGGAACACAAGATCGTGTGTGTTTGTGTGCGTGCATGCGTGTGTTTGCGCCTCGCTGCGCCCCTGCATGCCTGCACATGTTTTCCAGTGTGTACAATGTGTGTTTTTGCACATTTCACAGCTATGCCAACAACATTAAGGGCTCCTGCACAGCTGGAATAACTAAAACACTGAGGGGCACGGAGGGAGGAGGAGTGGGAGCCCTTCAGCCAGATTAGCTGAATCTAGCAATAAAACAGAAACGCGCTGGCTAAGGCTGCATGTGTTTGCATTGGATAAGGTCAGTGAGGGGATGAGGCCCCTTAAGGCAGGGGTCTCCAAAAACTGGGCCACAGACCTGGAACAGGCCTTGGATCATTTAATACCAGTCCATACAGGAGATATAAAGAATCTGACTTATAGGGTCTGTTGATTATTTTAAGTTTAAAAGTTACAAAATTCAAATCACTTCAAGAGGAGCTTTTTTGCCATTGATGCTGAAATACTGTATTGCCAAAGCATGTCATGAAAAATGAAAATGAAAGACATTTCCAACACTGCCTGGTGAGTAATTTCAAAACTGTCTTATCTTGCAATGTTACCAAATCCTTGAATTATTCCTGGATCTGCATCCAGATTCAGATCACCACCAAAACCTAATCACCTCTCTTGTGTCATGGCTTACATTACCTGGAAATGTCATCAAAATCTATTGAGAACTTATTGAGTTACTACTGAAAATGTGGAGAACTTATTAAAAATGTTGATGAACCCTTAAAATAAATTCCTGCGATCCACATCTGGATTCAGGTCACCGCCGAAATGAAATCACTTCTTCCTTGTGCTGTGACTAACGTTCTCAGGATTTTTTTCAAGGATATGTCGACATTAACAGGGCAGTTTTCCACATTTTTTGACAATAACTCACTCGACAATGTTGGAAATGGCTTGGCAGAGGTTGGAGCATTTTCAGTTACAGCTCATTTTTGTGTTAGAGAACAGTGTGATAAATTTTCTTTTAATGTTGTTAAAAGGGGCTTGGGGGGCAGAAAAAGATGACACCGTTTACTAAACTCTTATTTCACAAAGAAATGTGCCAGGCATCTCTAAAGAAAATTACTTTCAAGATGCTCAGATTTTTACTTCCTGGGGTTTATGATGTCATAGCTATACAGCCCCCACCTACATGTGTGTTTTCTGCTCGTCAAGGGCAGACATCATGACTGTTATGAAAGGTCGCTTTGCAGCTTGTAACCCCTCCTTCCCTCCGATCATCAGACATCATTTTGGCAGCCAATCAGCACAGAGCATGTAGCCTCCCTACCTCAGATCAACTTAAATCAAATCCTTGCTCAATAGACACCAAAGATACGATGTTAACAGTCAAACAAACACAGACATGGAACCTTTAATGGGCATAGCTTAGATGAGAGCAAAACAATCTTCCAGCAGCAGTAGCTTGTGCTGGCTTGCAGATGTTCTTGAATTGTTTTTGGTAATGACAAAAGATGTTGTAAATGTAGCTCTCGGTGTTAGGTCACTGGTTTTGACAGACTTCATTTCAGATTAGTTGTAACTTCTTCCATTGTGGCATCCAAGGATACAACAAGACAACATTTTTAGACTCCTGTGCTGCCTGTTTTTCTTTGGCAGCCATTTGTGTCTGCCTCCAGGTTTGTATCATTTTGCCTTCAGCTAATGTCACTCATGACATCAGTTGTGCAACAGTCTATGATATCAAAGTAAACTAATAAGATTTGTATTTAACAAAAAAAAATTATGAATACAAACAAAGCCATAGACACATTCAGCTGAAATTCACCAGCCTGCACGGTCACCGTATAACGTAATCTTGCAGAGCAGATTCAAAATCAGGCAGATCCATCTTGCCGAGCTCTAGAAGACAACAGGAAGTGACTGCTTGTACAGCTATTAGTAAAGATGCTAACAGCTTCAGTAGCTGTTGTATCAGATCTGGATGAAATTTCTGTATTAAATGAAAAAAAATAAAAGCACTACAAACTTCACTGTAGTGAGGATATTTTAGCTCCACTTCTGACATGTTTTGCCAAGAGTTTGTTTTACAAAGTGGCTCACGTTCTGTGCTTTCCATCTACTATATTGTCTGATAAGTCCGAAGTGAATGTAATTGATGGGATGATTGCCCAATAACTTGTCTGATATCCTTTGAAGCACTCTATGGGTCTTTCCTCGATGGGCTAGTGAAATATATTGAACGGTTCATCTGGTGCATCAGGTTATGTTTGTACCAAAGCACCAATCTAGTTTTCATGTAGTTTTCAGGGAAAAAAGTCTTGTGGCACCAACTGATCTGGCTTAATGATGAGAAGTTTGATAAGTTCTTTCAAGTTTTGTACTTTCATTATGCCAAAGATGCCTGTTTATGTTTGACAGTCCCCACCTTGAAAATGTCCTTGAACATGAACCAGCCTGTGGTGTAAAACTGTTTGGGGGCTGCTGCCTCAAGAGGACAGTGGATGTAAAATTTCTGGGGGTAAGAGGCCTTGTGTTAGGTTCAAAACCTAAGCAGGGGGGGTAGGGATTTAGTGGTTGTGGCTCCCATTCACCAGTGAAACTTCACATTGTGCCCAGATGGCACGGAGTCTGGCCTACAGCTGATGGGGACCAGCCCCTCAAGTAAGGGCCATTTAGCAGGAATTAGTCACACCCTGCCACACACACACACACACACACAAATCAAATCAAATCCAAGACACACACATGCAAACGGGTTTAGTGTCGGGCCTTTTAGCCTTTTGTATACAGCAATATGTCGGAGCAATTTGTCATTTGCATGTTGCCACCATGTGTGCACCGCCCTTTGTAATGCCAAACTGTAAAACTTGATGTTGATTCTTTTTTTTTATGTTTTTGTCTTGGCATGTTTTGCGTTTGATTCTTGGGAATCGTATGATTAAATAGTCTATAGAATAATAACCTACCTGCAACTTTAAAGGTTTCAGTCAGGCTGTTATATCACTGAACTTTTGACTACAGTCTCTCTACTTTAATATTTACTATCTTTTTGAGTAATTTACAAGATCGACTGAGGAGTCTTTGAATTTTTAACTGTTAGATGGAGAAAGATATATCATTAGAAGATATATTTTCACGTTTGACCTCTGTAGACTGAAAAAATCTATCACGCAATCCTGAAAGTGTTAGCTGAAACTGATGGATAACTAACATAGAAACTCTGAACCTTCAGTGAGTGAATGAGGGAGTGCATTGGTGTGAACGGGTAGATGTGACCTGCAGTGTAAAGCTGCTTTGAGTCACCAAATAGACTAGAAAAGTGCCATATAAGCTCAAGTCCATTTACCATGACAATGTCTGTAATACGGGTTTTACCAGCAAATGATATACCCTTCACCTTCCAGTCCCGAGTCAAAGCTACACTACCCTTCTTACACCCCCAGTATATAAGTAACTGGATTTTGAAGGATGGTCCCAGAAAAAAAAATATTTTCATGACAATTACAGACACAATTTTTGATGTTGTTTTAACATCTACAGATCCCAGAATTGTCCTAATTATTAAACAAATGATACGATAGCCTATTCAATCATTTTAAGTGAATGAGACACTTTCAAAGCAAAACATCATTTAAGTTTTAACTCTTCTTTTGTCATTTATGACATTAATTTAAGAGCCACTTGGCCTGTTGGACAGAGAAAACTGGGAGATTTTGGACACATTTTACAACTTTTAACAACTACAGACACTAAATTGGCTACATGAATATTGATAAATTGATATTTAGTCACTTTTTAAGCTCAAATGTCTCACTTTTGCCCTCTACAGCTTCACAAATATTTGCTGCTTTTCTCTGTCATGTATAAGAGACTGTATCAAGTCTTATGACTGCTGGAGAAATTTGATCCAGTAAAGGAATTGTGGCTATTTAACCAGGGAGTACTTAGTATTTAAGCAATAATGTAATGCTAAGTCAAAAGTTAAAAAAAAAAAAAAAAGAACTGCAGCTTTGCTAGCCGATAGTTTAGGAAAATGATCCCAAAATTATTCAGCAGGTTAGTGATAACATAATGATCAAAAATATTAAAAAGTACAGTTTATTGCACTTAAGTACACTTTCAGGCTGAAATACTGCACTTTTGCTGTCAACATCTTCTAAATACACCTACGTATTACTTTTCTTTGTCATTTATAAGAATAAACTAAGACACTGTGAACTGATGGATGAACAAAATAGATATGTTTCAAACATTTTGCCACAGCTATTTGATGCTAATAAACTGAAAATAATCAGCAAAAGAGTTTTTTTTAATTTGTTGTATCTCAAAATAGATCCACCTGTCCTTTATTTGTTAAAGCAGAAGCTTGATTATCATATTAGCATGTGCCATAAGTGAACAATTAGACCCTCTCTCTGCAGAAAACTTGAGGCTATAAGCTTTATTTTTTGTCAAGGACAAACAGCACAACAACACGGCTCATCGTTTGCTTTCAGCAGCACTAATAAGATTATCCTCGCGTGCGTCTTGCTCCCTCAGACCTCTCCTCTTAAGATGCTTTGGCGTGCTGGTGAGGGACCCCGTGTGCTGCTGCGAGTGGATCTTACATTCCCGTGTAACAAACCCACACGATGTAATCGGTACGCTTACACGACGCCTCTTTTGCGCTCGCTACCCGGCAGATAAGGGGCGAATAAAGCGAGCACCACAATGGAAATCTCCTGCGTTCTCCCCGCAGAGCCCTGCTTATTATTTTGTTTATTTATTTTGACTTTGCATTTTGTAGTTTGAGCCACTCGTGTCGGGGCGAGAGGGGATCGTGAAGGCTGAGACAATGGATAATGCAGGCTGCTCTGTTGCAGCGGTGGCCCAGTTATGCAGTATTGGTTCCCCCTCCTTTGCTCTACTCACTTGATTCATTTTCTCCCAGAGCTGAAATGTAGAGCCTTTGTTTGATCAGACACTTTTCCTGATTCTTGAGAAGAAGGGGAAAAGATGCTTGTTCAGCCGTTTACTGGAGGCCAAAGCAAACAATGCAATCTATTACTTCAGCCAGATACAAAGTCCTTGGGAAGAAAAGAAAACAATCTACTACACACAGAACTTTTTCCATGAACTTGAAAGGATTCAGATGACTCTTTTTTACTTTTTAAGCCAAAAAGGCAAGAGTGCACAACTTTACTCAAGTTGAGGCAGAAACGCTTGTGTTCATAAAGACTCTGTTAAGAGTAGAAGCACTAATTGACAAAGTAATTGACTGTTTTTACGAAGGTCAAACGTTCAAGAACGTATTCAGAGCTTTACAGGGAAAAGCAGACCTTTGAGGGGCATGTCTACCTGATTTCTCTGCAAAGAATACTGAACTTCACCGGATTTATGGGACATGATTTAAGCTCCTGTGAGGAATTTTCTGTTGGTGTCAATTTTGACACCCCAGATGGAAAAATCACTACCTTCTATCTCCTTGTTCTGCGTATGTGTTTTCTCAAAAAAAATCTTACTGAACTTTCTTTTACATTCACACATCACTTACCGAGAACAGGCCCTTTCATTAATCACTTTGCAACTCAGGCTCATATATTCAGTTTGGATGGCTGCAAGAGTACGTTCAAAAATTAACCTTGCAGTGCAGATGGATCAGATACATCTTGCCAAGCTTCAAACTATGACTGTGAGCAGCCTTAAACTGGGCTTTAACTTTCAACAAAACAATGGTAGGACTTAACATTATTAGGTATATTCAGGGTGACAATGGACATTGACATGAGCCATTTAAGGCCCTGTCCACGTGGAGATGAAAACATTCTCAATATTATATTTGCTGTTAAAGCCATAACAAGCTCAGTAGATTCTGCAGCACAAATGCGACACCCTATTCTGCCATTATATTTGTTATCGTTGGGGTTCACGCATGTGCTGTAAGAGAGAGGTGGGGCTATTACGTCATTGTTTCTGAAACTATCTGTATTGATTGTCCACATGGACACACTCAGCCAGCATTTCAGATTTATCCATTTTTAGCCTGTTTCAAAAAAATGTGGGTCCCTGAAACACTGTTTCTGTGTGGACGATAGCCTATATGATTAAAAACTCGTGCGCATTCACCTGAATTTGTGTCAGTGTGGACCGGCCCTAAGGCAGCGGTTGGCACTGTAATCGGGGGGGGGGAGTCCTGATGCTGATGACTTTTTGGACTCTGTGTACAAGTACTCTATCATCCAGAGGACACATGTAAAACAAACTAATGGTAAATGGTAAATGAACTTGAGCTTAAATAGCGCTTTTCTAGTCTTTTGACTACTTAAAGCTGCTTTACACCACAGGTCACATCTACCCATTCACACCCATTCACTCTCACATTCACTCACTGATGGTATGTCAGTTCTCCATCAGTATCAGCCAACACTTTCACACCCTTTCATGCCCATTTACACGCCACTGACGCAGCAGTGGGAGCAACTTGGGGTTAAGTGTCTTTTCCGAGGACACATCGGCATGTGACAGCCGGAGCTGGGTTTAAACCTGCAACCTCCCGCTACCTCTACTGATGCCCTAATAGCCACATAAAACTAAAAAACAAAATAATATGGGCTGTTCAAATCACCTTTTCTAATAAAATTTGAAAGAAATCAATGAACTATGACAGTATGAACTATCTCTGAACATTTTGCAGTGTTTGGCACATTTGCCACGTCTCACAGAAGTCATCTCTGCGATAGACGCTTCTCCCTGCAGTCAGGATCATTCCCTCTTTCAGTTTCATCTTGATACATAGTTACACTTAGGGCGTGTAAACATGAAGACGGGTATTGTCTAATTATCCACCAGATCAAAAATGCCTACAAAAAAATCCCTTCCTCATGGGAAGCTGTGGAGGGCCTGATGTGACCCCAGGGCCGCCAGTTGATGATCACTTCTGTAGAGTATGTGCAGAACACTTAAGCCACTTTGGCCTTAATGGGGCTTATACTTGAAAGAGTTAATAGACTACCAACCACATTAGCATTTGAGTTGGCAGAATTTCAGTCAGACTGTTTTCAAAGTCCAGAGTTAGTCAGACAAACGAAATTAATGGACCTTTTTTGACAACATGTACAACTACGAGTGATCTCATCCTTTCAATAAGCACCAGTGTCCGGAAGGGAGGGTACATTGGTAAAAAAAAAAAAAGTAAAAACCCTGTAGTCTGAGAAACATTATTAAAGCGGTACACCAACATTTTTTTCTTCTCATGTCTTTCCTCACTTCCGAGTCCATGACAAGCAGATAACATAACACCATTCCTGGACTCTGCGTCCAGTAACAAGAAAGGGACGGCCGAAGCTTGCCCACCACTAGTTAGCTTATCTCAAACACCAGGAGTCAGTGGGTATAGCTAGCCTGCCTCTGCATACAGTCATCACACAAACTCTTCAGCAACTCTAAAGGGTCCTGTGTGCGTTGTTTTTTCACCCCGATATATTACGTTATCTTCTACTATCATTGTATCATCTTCTTCTACATCTAAGCAGAGGCTTTGTTTTGTTGACCTACTCCCACGGTGGTTTGCGCTAGCGATCTGTCTTGGGCGGTCGAGTCTTTTGAACGGCTCTTTTAAGTGAACAATAAGAACCGATTCCCAGCTGTTTGCGAGCCATTCTTAAATTTGCAGGCAATTTTCATTAAATAATGGCTCACAAACTAACAGCTCACTCACAACGGCGAATCGGTTCTCATCT
This sequence comes from Cetoscarus ocellatus, assembly GCA_037902135.1. NCBI lineage: Eukaryota > Metazoa > Chordata > Actinopteri > Labriformes > Labridae > Cetoscarus > Cetoscarus ocellatus. Next base: position 538,389 of record JBAMNC010001676.1, read on the forward strand.
TGTCTTAAAGAACTGTTCAAAATACTCATTTGTGAACGTCACATCTCTGGCGCAAACCATCCCAGACGCAGGTCAACAAAACATAGCCTCTGTTTAAAAGTAGAAGAAGATAATTCAGGTAATTCAGATAAGATAATAGGATGATAGTAGAAGATAACGTAACATAATGCAGTAAAAAAAACAAGTCACAACAAGCACACAGGACTGTTTTGAGTTGCTCAAGAGTTTATCTGATGACTGTAGGCAGAGGCAGGCTAGCTATACTCATCGACTCCCAGTGTTTGAGCTAAGCAAACTAGCAGTGGGTGAGCTTTGGCCACCTCCTTCTTGTTACTGGACACAGACGAAAGAATGGTATCTATCTGCTTGTCACGGACTTGGGAGTGTGGCAAGACACGAAAAGAACAAAAAAGTTGCTTTAAAGAAAATGCAAGGAGAACGAGTGCAGGCCGGCCTGTTTGTCTTCAGATGTGCTTCAGTGCTTCCCATCAATGTTAAGACAAACTTTGTTTACATCCACAGCACCTTCACAAGCCTTCAAATACTTCATGACTCACATTTCAACTGGAGTGGTCCCTGCACATGACTTACACTATAACACAAAGAGAGTGAGGTCTGTTTCCTGTCAGTGAACCTCTCATCTCCACTGAAAACACTCTGCCAGTGCTGCAGAGCACATCAACAACATCCTTCACTGTACTTTCACAGACTTAAAGTACATGTTGCGCCTCGTGCCGGATTGTTTGAGACTTCTTATGTGTTACATGTCTCGCTACGTGACGGAGTGTATAGGAGTTTGCAGGAGATGCACCGGGTGCTGTGTGCGTCACTCGGTATGCAAGTGTGATCATAAATAAGAGAGAGAGACCCCAGGGAGAGGGATGAGTGGAAGGCAAGAAACTCCTGTAAAATAAAAACCTTCACACTTCTTTGCTTCTCTCTCTCTTTTTGCCCATTTTTCACTAACGCTCAGAGGAGGATCAAGCAGAAAGATGGTCTTGCGTGTGTGTTGTGGAAGCAGGTACGGTTTTGACAGCAGGTCCCCACATTTAGCCCAGGGGACTGCAGCATATACTCTTTTTATCCTCTGTGTCTTAGTTGGAGGAGCATCACAACTGGAAGTGCTATCCCAGAGCAATCCTTGGGGTCACAGGGGGCTGGAACCTATCCAAGCTGACACTGGCCAAGTGGCGAGGTGCGCCCTGAACAGGTCACCAGCCAATCACGCACACAGACACACAACTGATCACATTCACACTCACACCTAAAGACAATTTAGAGTAAACAGTTAAAGTGACAAGCATGATTTTGGCCTGTGGGAGCACCAGGAGAAAACCTATGAGTGCATGGGACAACACCACAAGAACAGGCCACGACCACCTCAGAGAGTCAAACTAGCAACCTACTTGTTTTAATCCACCAGCACTGTCCTATCAATAATCCTATCTTGATATTTTTAATTTTATATTCCATATTTGCCCCGAAGAATCAAGAGGTTAGGTTGATTCACTTTTCTACTGATTATCAGTCAGAGCCCCCTCTCTTTTGGTTAAAAATGTAACTTATGACATTCGTTCTCAACCTGGAGGGCATGAGGCAGGACAGAATATTGAGTTTGTTTACAGTTGATGGGCTGTTACTTGTGCTATGTTGGACCTATCACATCATCAAATGGGCAGGACATTAGGTCAAAGAGGAGAAGAAAACAAAGCAGCGGGCATGGAGGTGCAGATTAGAGCCAAACAAACACATTATCTAATAAATTCATATTATCAGGGAAGGGTCAAATAAAATACTGATACCAAAATTGGCAAAATGCTAAATCTCAGCCTCAATAATGGACTAGGGCTGGGTATTTCCAACAACCTCACGGTATGATACATATCCCGACACTGAGGCTGTGATATGATGTGTGTCCCAATACACGTAAATTATGAACATTGACTATGCTTTTAACAGAATTTCCCACAAGTTACTATAAGAAGAAAGAGAATAAGGATGAGTTTTAAGAGATTCTACAACTTAAGAAACTTAAATTCAGGTCTTCAAAGATGGTAGACTTCAGTTAAAATTTGGAACATGCTTCATCGTGTAGCATGGCTTCTACTTTAACTGTGCCATTGTTAACATTACCCAAAGCGTATTAACAACAACTGTCAAAACATTGAGGCTGTATCGATTCTGTAGAATCTGTATTGATACTCATATCCCCAAGGAGTGTGTGACGATATTTTGCTCTATCGATATTTTGAGCACAGGCCAATAATAAACCAGGCTGATTAATGTAATCAGACAGATCCATCTTGCCAAGCTTCAATCTACAACAACTGTGCTTTGTTTAAAGTGGCATGGCCCAATCAGCTTTCTTTAAAGCAGTTGGGAGGTGGGAGGTGGGAGGTGGGAGCTATGAGCGAGACAACAGAAGAAAGTGGCTGCTCATACAGAGATTGGCGTAGATGCTAACAGCTTCAGTAGCAGTTTTATCAGATCCGGACCACATTTTCTCATTAAATGAAAAACAAATAACACTGAATGCATTTCTAGCTCCACTTCTGATATGTTTCGGTGAGAGTTTGTCCACAAAGTAGCTTACATTCTGTCCTCTGCACCCTAGAGGCAGCATCTGCATGCTTATCTATCTGATTGGCCCATAAAAAATGTGGCTGACAGAACAATCATCCAATCAGCTGCTGGATATGCTTTTGAAAGGTTCTGTCCATTCCCAAACACTTTCTATGGGCTGTTGCCCAGATGGACCCACTCTTCCAAATGTTGTTAAAGTAGTTGTGGAATTACTACAGTGTCCAGGGGTTTGCCTGCAATTTTATTACTAAAATCATGAGGTTACACAATACTGTATGCTTAGGACCTTGGTTTTGTTGTGTTATCAAACAGGTATCAACAGCTGATTTCTGCAATAAATAATAAAACCCAGAATGAAACAAAACCAATCAAATGTTCAACCTCTCTTCTTCCTAATAACTGCATTTTGCTGTCAAACGACATATAAATGTTGGAAATTCTTTCTGGGAACAGTCTTGTTTCTTAGCATTAGGTCTAGCATATCTTATTAGGAAATGTGTTGGCGATGTATCTCTGATCTATCTTAAAAAACTGATGTATTGCCCTGCTGTACAGGAACAGGTTACAAAGTTATTGAACTGCTGTGTTCACTCTATCTAAAAGTTCCATATTTTCTCCAAACTTACTTCCCTCTCTTTTTCCCCTCCTCTATCTCATTCTCCCTTCCTTCATTCCTCTGAGTTGTTGGGATAAGTGTTGGAGCGCAGTGAGTCAGAGCTGCTATGTGATTAATGACGGGAGCCTGGCGTCTCCGAGGCCGAGCGCTAACAACAGCCAGGGGGCAGCGCGATAATGCACAATAATAAAGCCAGCAGACAATCAGCCAGGCAAAGCAAGGCCTATTAGCCAGCCCCATCAGGACGGCTAAGTGAGAAATTAGCCCTTCCCAAGCTCCGCCACAATTCATCAAGTGCTGCCCCCGAATCCCCCCTCAAGAAGTCATAATGTTTACTTAAAGACTGGCCCCGGTGCTCCAGCGGCGAGCTTTATTGGCTCTTATTAATTCCCGTTCTGGCCCTCGCGGCCGTGCCATTTAAACCGAATTAAAGGGGTGAAAATTGGATGAGATGAAGTTGTCTCGGTTTGGCTCCAGTGTGATAAAGCTGAACCTAAACAGAGGGTGACTTGGAAAAAATAAGAGAGGAGGGCAAACAAATTAGGATGTAAAGGAATGCTGAATGAAGCTGTCCTGAAATGTGCCGCTAGTCCATCAGAGGAATGCGGAGAGAGAGAGCGGAGGGAAAAAGGAAGAGAAAAGGAAGAAATGGCATTGCTTTAATGCTCGACTTCCTGTGTGGATGGGAACTGATCCAGCAGGGTAACACTGGGTCACACATTCCTCAGATGCACGAACCAATGATACTGTTGAATCTTCTGCTTATCTTCCATCAGATGGGCTGAAAAAACTCTTAAAATAAGGTCACTCTATCAGCACTCCAGCTTTATTTCAACATATCAGTGATGGACAGGAGTGAAGAGGGGGATGGAGTACAGTCCAGTGCAGTTTCTAATGAGGGGGCTGTTCTGGCCTTACACTGAAAACACAATGAATCACTCTAACAAAAACAAATGAGGGAATAGGCCTATTTTGACCGTACACTCAGACTACCCATTACCCTGAGCTGTGTGTATTATCATGTGGTGAAAAGCTTAGCCAAAAAAGTTTAATCAGTTAGTAATTTATCAAGAAAAAATGTCAATCATTTGTTCAAGCCCCTTTAAAGGTTTTGTTTAATGTGTGTATTTTTGTGCCATTATGGACAGAAATGTTTTTGGTATGAGACTGTAGGTCAAACCTTGGAGATAATGTATTTAAGGATTAGTTTGTTGTTTTAAAGGTATTTTTGTTTTTCCCTCCCTCACTTGCTGTTGAATGTTTCCAACTTTTTTGGTTTACCAGACCACTAAGCACTTATGGCCTTCTTATTGGACATTGCTCAACAAAGCCCGAATAAGCTATTGTCTGAAGTACAATTTAACCAATTCAAAAGCTATCATTACCTCCCATAATCAGTTAACAGTTATTAACATCTTTCTTTAAAGCATTTTAGACATTAACTAGGGATGCACAGTTTTATTGATATGATATAAGCAGCAAATATTTGCTTTTAGGGCTTAATATTGGTATCGGCAAAAATATCTGCCAGTATTTACTGCCAGTATTTCAGCCCAACCTATGAGCATTAAGTTTATTTATCTGTTTTTGCATATACATTTTGATTTGAAAGTTTAAGTCAAGAGTATCTGGCTGATTTTGATATTGTTTACATTAGCTGCAGCCTAACAGTGGCTAAGAAGTCATCAAATAGGTTGCTTTAATATCCTACTGTTCTAATGTTCCTCTGGATCTTCATTATCACTTTAGTTTTAGGTTAACTGGTGAAGATTTTTCAGCCTGGAAAAGAAATTAACACATTAACAAAATACAGCTGAGTGTGAAATAATGCGGTGGGGGAAAAAATGGATTTATGTCAGAATCATGATTCTTGCCGTCTAAGAAGAGAAAATCTGTGAAAAGAATCTTGAAAATGGCTGTTTTAAAAGACTTTGATCCTCCTATTTAAGCTTGTACTGTTTATCTACACAGGCCTCTGTAATACAAAGTTGTAACAAGGCACATTCTTGCACCAGCGAGTACATTAGCTAACTATGTTCCAAGCTAGCACACTGTGTATCCGTTAGCTCAATAGCTTTCCGTACCTTTAGCTCTTAGCTTGTTGCTTAGCCTGTTAGCCCTTTAGCTTGCTGTGTCGCCTGTCAGCGTGTTTGCTTGCTGCATCGGTGACGTTACTGTATGGAAAGGAAAATCCAGCCCATTCCTCCTTCACTGAAAAACAAGTGTGCGGCTACAGTTTGGATTTTCCAATGACCCGGGAAAGACAGAGATTGACATGACGCTTACAGCATGCAGACACTGATAAGTGAAATGTTAGTACTGATCTAACACGCCATCACCCAGAGTTAAAAAAGGCAGAACAGCAGCCAGTAACCATACTGACTGTTGACCACTGCATGCTGCACAGTTTTACCAAACTTCAGTCTTGATCCAGGATTAAATCAATTTCCTGTTTCGTCTCCAAAGACTTGTGTCCCTACAGCACTGTGGACAGGAAGGCTTTAGGCCAGGCAAGGGAAATTTATTTGTAAAGGACTTTTCAGCAAAAAGGCAATTCAAAGTGTGTCACAAAACATCAGAACAAAATGACAAAGGGAAACAAAAGACATAAATCTTGACAGAAGCACTCAAAAAGAGCTTTAATTGAGAATCAAGTATTTGTCTGAAATCAAAAATTCGCTTTGAATTGAATCATGAGTTTGGTAAAGATCCCCATCTCAAGTCAAAAATAAGAAGTGCCTTCATATAAAGCATGGGTTCACTGGTCCTTGTTCAGGTCCACCAGTGAAGCACTTGAGTTTAAAGTTTCATGCACTCTGTGTGTGTGTTTCAGTATCAGCTGCAGGTGAGAGTGAGCTCCACAGACTGGTACTGAGTATACGGCAGCGGAGGTGTGAGATCAAAGACAGCTGAGGCTCAGAGGGAGTCCCGGAGACTTCCAGCTCCCTGACGGCTCTTCCAGCGGCAGCGTCGGGAGACAACTCTCTCCCTTCACTTTCATATCAGCCACAGAGCCCCCCCATCCCTCTGCGCCGGCTCCAACGCTCCACATACACACTCCCGCACACTCTCGCACACACAGGCAGTCTCGGAGGATTTAGCAGCGCTGCCAAACCTGTACCCCACCTACAGCAACACTCCTACACACACAGAGGCTGTTGCGCATCAGAAACCAATGCATCAAAAACAAGCGGCTGAATATTTCGCATTTTGAAAGGCTGAAGAAACTCTCAGCGCGGCGCGAATAAAGACTCACGCAACTTGCATACCGAGATGATATTACACCACACAAAGCTGGAATGAGATGCCATAAACCTCACAGTGCTGCTCAACAAAAAACTTCCCCATAAACTCCAAAGAGCGCAGTCACAAAATGGCCCCGGCATAGAGAGCGGGGAACAAGACTGTCATTAAACAGGCAGCCCCCTCAGGCTCGCTGCTTGCTCGTGAGGAAGCCAAACATCTGGATGTATTTACTTGTTTCAGCTGTTTGCAACCCCACCTCAAATAAATCTGGGAGCCGTAACGCCATCGCTTAGGACAGCTCCTAAACAAACACACTCTCAGATTCAGTCGCTCGCTACTTCTCAGCACGCTCCAGCATCCCAAAAGAAGCCGGGATGGCTCCGACGTGGGCAAATAAATTCGTGAAGAGGAGGAGGAGGAGGCCTTAATTGGAGCATTTGACGGGTGCCTGGGGTTAATTGGGAAGCATGGAGAGCAGCTGGCTCCACGATGGAAGTTGAGACAGGGATAATAAGTTCACCCTTTGCAGGAGAGACAGTTAGTGATGAATCAGATCAGAGGAACAGTGTACAGTGTAATCATCCTCACATCTCCCCTCCTCCACCCTGCTCTCCTGACAAGCACAGACAACCTGGCTTGCAGCTACGCAATCTGGCACCTATCAAACAGGACTGGCAGTCACACGGTGATACTTCACACACATACACACTCCACAAACCGCTCTCCATTCAGCTAATCACTCACACACAATCATTCTTACCTCTAGGACACAGAACCTAGTTTATCAGTTTCGCCGCTCGATGTATGTAAATCTCTTCAACAATGTGTGTACTAATGGCTTATTACCCCACGTTAGCTGGTTTGCATTGATCTCTATGCCGGAGGGAGATGGGGAAACTGGAGCAAGTTTGCTGCTCATATGTACCGAGCAGGACTATAATCACATCCCAGCTTGTTTCAATAAAAGCAACATTAACATAAGCCATCTCAAACACACTAAAACCTTCACCCCCGCTCTGTCCGTGCGAGAAAAAGGGGGAAGAAAACTTTCCTGGATTACCAGATAATGAGGTCCATATGGGATGGGTCAGAAGAACTTTGTCTGTCTGCTGAGTTTGGCTGCATAGATTATAACTTTCTAAATCCAAAATGCACTTCTCCAGAGGTTAAAACCTTTAGCCAGTGAAGAAGAGCCTGATTCTCTTTGACAACCATTTCATTGAAAAAATGCTCAACAACTGATGCCAAGAGTAAGATGTTGCTTTCAAATCATTTCTCTTTCAACTTTTGAAGAAGTTTTCTTACTTTTGTTGTACTCATGTTTGCACAGAATACATTTTCCTCTAATAAAAGCACATGGTCATTAGGTATGAACACTTTGAGACAACTAAATGACAAAAAATAAATGTCTTTGCAAGTAGGCACCAAAATATACAGTTGGTTAAACATCATTTTAGTATCTTTTTAGGAATGCACAATATTAGCGGTATGATATTGGTATCGGCCCAACATTGGATCAGCTAGGCATGTGCTCAAAATATTGATACGGCAAAATATCGTCACACACTCCCTGGGGATACGTGTATCAATACAGATTCTTCAGAATCAATACGGCCTTAATATTTTGACAGTTGTTGTCAATACACTTTGGGTAATGTTAACAATGGTACAGTTCAAAGTTGAAGCCAAACTACATGATGAAGCACATGATCCAAATTTAAACTTAGGTCCAACATCATTGAGGACCTGAATTTAAGCTCTTAAGTTGTAGAATCATTTAAAACTCATCCTCCTCGTTCTTTTTCTTCTTGTAATAAAAAACAAAATTTGTCAGGAATTCTGTTAAAAGTGTAGTCAGTATTCACAATTTACATGTATCGGGATACATATCGTATCGTGGCCTCGGTGTGAGGATACGTATCCTATCTGGAAATACCCAGCCCTAGTATCAGCCAATATCTATTTTTTTACAGATATTTACAGCAGATATGTCAGCCATGTGTATTGGCCTAATATGTACCATACATTGGCTGAAATAACAGCCTCACCTGATCATCCCTGCATGGGCACATTTAAAAATCAAGAGTTTCATTTTTTTAAGCATTAAATGTTGTTTATTCTCTTTTACAAGCAGAAATTCAATTTTCATAACGTAAAGACTTTTTGTTCTTGACAAAAAAGTGTTCAGGGTTTAGAAATATAGACATACCGGATATCACCAAAAATCCATTATTGTGCATCCCTAACTTTTATTTCCTAAATGACAATCAAATACTGTATCAAAGATGCAATTCAGCTACTTGCTACTAGTCAGGGCCATGGCCTTATACTGGCTGTGGCTCCAGCCATTGGTCTTTCTCTCCTGAACCTACTGCATGGAAGTAAACAAGCAAAGTGAACAGCTGGAAACACTACCATCGGTCCATCGGTCATGAAAAGCCCCAAATTATATCTTAAAAGAAATGAACAAAATGAAACAATGATGTACATAGGCTATGTCAGGTTGAACTGCCTTGGCGAAGCATCAACGAACAAATAAACTTGCAAGGAGTACCAAAGGAAAATGATGCTAACATTTCTCATATGAGCCATACTAGAAAAGCCATTTAACTTAATTTAGCCAACCACCTGGTGCTGTAGCCATTTGTTACGCTGACAATAAGTTGTGCTTAATTTCATCAGTTCCTCAATATTTTCTTATCATTAGATTTGTGAATTTATAAGCAAGTTTACATCTGTCATTAAGCCAACTTCGAAATTGGTTGCCTTGTTTAAAAGTCTATTTAGGCTGCAACAGTTCTTTGCTTAATGCTACAAATTATAGCAAAACAATAAATGTAAGACAAAATGTTATCCTCTGACCTCATCTAATTAAACAATTACTTTAAGATAATCAATAGAAATGCATTCAGCTAACTTCTGAAGTAGCTCTCCTTCAAGCTATGTGTGGCTTTTTCATTGTACCATGCGTCATTATTTAATTGTACTCTTAGCTAAAAAAAACAGTTTCATGCCAATATAATTTGTCTAATGTGGCATAAGACCTATTAGTTAATCAACAATAATATTAACCACTAACTAGTCTTTCTTTTTGTACTGTTTGACACAATTAAAATTAATGTCAGCCAGGTAATGGTCTATGCTAATATTTTCTCATGTTAGAGTTAGCGTTGAACATTCTTTTCAAGCACTGCCATTACCAAGTTAAGAATGTTATTAGCTAAGATAAGCGAACATAAAAGAATGGGAAATACATAGAAATAAACTTGTAAAAATACAAAGATCTTAAAATAAAGCTAATAATATCAATGGAAAAAGAAAAACACATTCAACATGTCGCCACGTAATCGTGGAAGACAGCAATTGTAATTGAGATTAAAAGTCGATTGATTGCCCAGCTCTTCTTAGCTTTAAATAGAGTGGTGCAAAAATTAGTCCAAAAACACGGAGGAGAGTTAGCATTTAGCACTTTTTGATACAAAACCCCCAAAGTAAACAGGATTTACAATACTGGTTTTGGGTAAAAGCCTAAAATAAAGTTTGTGGTGAACACACATACGAGATTTCAATGTTTAAGAGGAAATTATAAAATATGTCTGATGTTGTCAGATTTTGAATCTTGACCTATTGTTGTGTGTTCAAAACGACGGTTGCCAACTAATGGCTAATAAGGACCACAAAAAGTGGCCGGGGACCTGACTTTATGCATTTGTGATTGTTTTATAATAGTCACCAATTCATGAGAAGTGGTCCATGCAGAAATTTGCTTTCATGTAACATAAGCTTATAAAACATTTTTCAAATATGGCTAGTCCCACCATGTTTTCATCTTAATTTTCATTTAAGTTGTGATGAATTGAGTTGAGCGGAATGACAATGACTTGCCAGAAACTTTTCTCCTTGAGAACTAGAAGCTTTAAAGGTTTTAGATGGGACACCAAACTCTGCTCTTTATGCTGAGAGGGTGTCTGAAAGGAAAATTTGGGTGCTGGAGGGAGCCCAGGTAGAGTCATAGGCAGTAATGGGAGGAGACAGGGACTTAAAGCGCCACACAAAAGCCAGGCTTTATAAATAATTCCAAAAGCTAACAGCATCCCGTGTATGTGTGAATCTGTGAAATACATTCACACATGAATGCACACACTCGCACACACACCGCCACCAGGGGGAATAGGTTATACACACTGCTCCTCTGGGGCTGTTGTGAGTCTGACCTGCCCTGGATTGGTAAATTTGTGGGAATATAAGTCTTGCATAGATGATAGAAAAGTGAAAATAAAGGGTCTTTCTTAGCAACACACACATTTGCACACTCACACACTCACTCGTAATGCAGGGCAGCAAAGCACACCGGAGACCTGTCTTGTAAATCTCTTTGTGAAAGCAGCTTTGGGGGGTAGACAGCGGGCTTACACACTGAGCCCTGAGGTAGAGCTACAGACTCCACTCCCTCTAACCCCCCCATGGTCTTCCTCCCTCTCTCCCACACACACACTCCTCCTCACTTTTTCCGTCTACCCTACATTTCCTCCGTCTTTCTTGCCCTCCTCTCACCTTTCCCCCCTCCACCCCTCTCTCCCTGTCCCAGCGCCGGGCTCTGCAGCGCCGGGTTCTTCGCCCCGCAGGCTCCCGCGTGGTGTTGCGGTGACTAATGTCCTGCCTCTGCTCAGACAATGAGTTTTAGACTGAGCCGGGAAAGTGTTGAGGAGGGAAAAAGACTCCGGCACCTTTTGACAAATGGAACCCTTCGCACACCCGCGCCCACTAAGGGAGGCTTTACAATGTCGCGCTCCACGCTCCACGTCCTCCGAGGGACGGCTGCAGCCCGCGAAGCCGCATCTGGGGGAACATAATGAATTCTTTGGGAAGTCTAACCTGGCTTTCTTCATGAATAAGATATATTTCCAAAGCAAGTCGACCCCTCTTAATAAAAACACCAGTCTGGCAGGAATAGCCAAAGCCGTTTTAGGGCCCCATGTACACGTTAATATTTCTGTTTCCCTATAAATTTCCTCAGGCCCACTTCTTTCCAGGCCTGTCACTGCAAAGCCAGGCCTACATTTTTTCCCCTGGAAGGTGGAGGAGTCATGATGACAAACTGTCATTAAAAACGGCTGGAGTCCCGGTCTTTCAAGGAACTCAAACTCTTTGGATGCTCTCCTCCTCTTCCCCTCTTTGCACCCTACCCCCCAAGCAACCCCTGAAAGGAACCGGGCTTTGTCTGAGGGGCAAAAGGAGAAGAGGAATCCCCCCCCTCAATCCACCCACCTCTTCAACCCCACCTCCCCTCCTCTCTTCCCCAAACCCTGTTCCTCACTCCCTGCGGAGTATTGTTAAAACACAGCCCCCTCTCTTTTCCGCGGCCCAGCCTCTTAAAACAGCGTGCTTTGCATGAGAAAAAACGATTAGTCTTCAAATGCTGCGCTGTCAAAGGAGGGCTCTTTCAGGTTGAGGCAGAAATTCGCTCAGATAGTTGAGTTCCCTCTTTTGTTTTCCAAGATGAGGCATTATAAGGAGGAGGCTCTGTTAGCATTCATTGCCGAGAAGAACACACTACAAGGGTTCATACGAGATGCCCGCCCACTTTCTTTTGCATCTTGCCCCCGAGTCCGCAGAAGACGGAAATGAAGGGGAAGAGGCACTCATCTAAACATGTTTGTAGAGGAGGGAGAAGTCCGACCCTGGGCTTCTTTCAGGTATTAACCTTGGGACTTACATTTGACATTCAAACAAAAAGGCCCCTCCTTGACCTCCACTCCAGGATGCTGCAGGATTCAGGGATAACTCCCACTGAAAGACAATCATAAGCAGCATGGGATTGCAAACACATGGGCTTTATTTTGTTGGCATTACTGCATGACAATACATAACTTAATTACTTTTGAGGGGCAGCAGTTTTAGGTCTGAAAATGCAGACAACAGCTACCCTGATTCTGATAGTGTTAAAGAAAGAAAACAGGGTTTCATAGGCTGACTCATCAAGAAGCACAGCTAGGTGACAGATCATTGTTCACAGTTCATCCGTTCCCCCAAACAAGAAAGCGCAGACCCCCTCATGGATGCCACAACCGGCTCCCATCAAAGCTGACACAATGCCACATCTGCAAAAACAGCCCCAGCACCTCGCATGGGAAGCTGCGTCTGTAGGCGCTAAACATTACACCCCGCTCACGAGCAAATGGGCCCAAGAAAAGCAGAAAAAAAGCACTTCACCGCTTGCTGCTAAACTTCAAACTGCAGACTTCCAGACATTTTTATGGCCTCTACAGCAAACAGAGGAGGGGATGAGCAGCACCCACATGCAGGCGTGACCTGTCCTGTTTCTCCTCAAGTATGTGAGAAAAGAAAACGCTGCATCTCGCTGGCACACTCCGCATTCTCTCACACACACACACCTGCGTATTTGTAGGGAACAATTTACAATGGCGGACAAGCAGGCTCATGTAAAGCTGTCAGACACATTTTGAATGGACAGAATTCTAATCACCTTATTCAAATTTTTCTTTTCACTGTTTTTGTAGCTTTCTATGGTGCCCGACTCTGGGAAAGCAGTTGACCAGACTAATTGTCAGGTCCAGCTGGAGTTTCCAGCCGGCCAAAGCCATGGAAAACAAACCAGCCTTCCCTCTGCTCCTGCTGAGGCAACTTGAGCTCCCACTTTTTCCCTCCCATTCATATTTTTTTTAAAAATAAAAATGGTCTTACCACAGGAAAAGGATGTGTCTTTCTTTTTTTCCTTCTTTTTTTTTTTTTTTTACATATTTCGTTTTGAGCATTTCTGCTTTGAATTGATTGATTTGATGGTGGGATGAGTCATAAACAAGGGAAAGGCAGAGTGGGGAATAACACGCAGAACAGGCTATGGGCACCCCATTTTAACTGTTTAACCATCCGATTCCTTGAGGTTGCACTCCCTTTATTAAGGTTAAGGGTTAGGACCAGCGCTCTGTGTAGGGTCAGGATTAGGGTTTACAGTCAGGATTAGGTGTAGGATCAAAGTTATGTGTAGGTTTAGAGTAAGCTTAATAAAACCGTTAAATCTGAAGGAAGGTTAAAAAAATGCAACATCAGATCTGATCCGGCATATTTACATTGAAATTGTATGGACTCCTAACTCAATATGCACTGTCCCATCCAAATAGACATTACATAAAAAACAAAAAATAAATAAAAGCAATAGAGTCATATAAAAATAAAACCTGCCACATCAATATATCACGTTTTTCATCTAAGTAGAAAAAAACTGCATTTTTCTCACCTAGTTTTGGGTGTCCTTTTTGTTCTTATAAGAAATCTATCTGGAGCGACTAGGCCAAAAATTACTTGAGGATTTAATCAAGAGGTCCTGTTAATAATGGAGAGTTTCCCCAGCATGGCCTTCTACACAAAATACAAATAAGGTTGTCCAAGTTCACACAGTTGTGGACATTCACCCACTGAATACAGCGAAAAACAAGGAGTAGCTGGTATATCATAGAGCGCTGGGTTGCAGAGACTCTGGAACCCTTTTCACACATGCAGCTCTAAATTTTTCCAGAAAATGCTGGGGTTACCAACCCAGAGATATCCTTGAGTTGCTTGTTTACACTTGTCCCTATCAGCAGGAACTTTTCTAAAGTTCAGAGTGGATGGATGTGAGATGGGAATACACTCGGGAGCTGGCAGGGAAAATTCTGGGTGAAAATCCTGCTGTTTGCATTAACACATGCAGCTCGTTAAGGTGTATTCAGGAACTGTTCAGGGTTTTGTGCATGGTTGATTGAGGTTCAAGAGGTGGAATTCACAAGAGGCTGCATATACATAAATCACATCACCATAGTTAAACAACTTCAGGCCCTTTTGACAAAATGCAATCCCTGAAAACTTTCTGAGTAGGGCTACCCACCTAGGAAATTTCCAGACTTGCGTAGTACACTTGTCCCTATCAGCAGGATCCCTCTCTAAAGCTTCCACAGCCTGCAGTGGATGGGTGTGGGAGGAGAAACTGCCAAGGGTCTAGCTTGAAAAATTTAAGGTCAAGTAAAGTAAGTAAGTTAGGTAAATTCAGGAAATTTTCAGGTTTTTGAGAATGTGTGAATAAGGTTAGGAGGTAGAGTGCAGATGTGGCTGCATGCATACACACCGCATTATCATAACACTTAAGAGCAATTTTCACAGATGATACCCTGAAAGTTTCCGGCATATTTTGAGGTTGCCCCCCAAGAAAATTCCCCTACTTGCTAATTCGCACTTTTCCCTCACAGCAGGGACTTAGTCTGAAGAAGCATGCCAGGCAGTGGATGGGTGGAGGAGGGGAAACACTAGGGGACTGGCAGGGAAGATTCTGAGCAAAGTCTGGATAATAAATCCTGCTGCTTGTATTGACACACAGCTCAAAAGGGTGAAATCAGGACATTTTCAGGGTTTTGAGCATGTGTGAATAGGGTCTGGGAGGTGGAGTGCACATGAGACTGCATGCAGATAGACCACATTCAACATGTAATAATTTTTCAAAGATGAAACCATAAACATTTCAATAAAATGTTGGGATTGACTACTCAGAAAAGATCCTGACTCATTAATCTACAGTTGCCCTTCACAGCACTGACTTTTTCTAAAGTTTGTCAGTCAGGTGATGTAGGGGTGAGTGAGAGGGGGGAATGACCAGAGGGCTTGTGAGGAAAAATTCATGGTTAAGTCTGGGTTAAAAGCCTTAATGTTTTCATTCACACAAGCACCTTCTCCAGGTAAATTCAGGACATTTTAGGGTGTTAAAACAAGGAAGTTTAATGGATAGGGGCTGCATGCATAAAGATCATATTATCATAGATAAATGCCTACAGGCGCTTTTTAAACATGCAACCCTTACATTTTCTAGAATTTTTATAAGGGAATCAGAAATTTCCAAGAAAAAGTTTCCTGGCATGCTTGTTCACACCTGTTCATCAGGGCTGGAACTTTTTCTGAAGTTTCCCTGTCAGGTAATGGCAGAGTGTGAGATGGGGAAATACCAGTGGGCCAACACGTTTCTAACAGGGTAAAATCTGGACAAATGTTTGCATTCACCCATGCAGCTTTGAGTTTTGTGCAAGAGAAAACAGGATTTTTATTCTTTCAATGTGCTAAAACAGGATTGGCTGAAACCTAAAATAAAAACACAGCGTTCGTTTAAGTTCTTTTAAAATATTTTCTGTGTACTTTAAAGGAGTTTTTTAAATACTGACTTAATAATGCGATTTTTTTTTTCATCTGAAAGCAGAGATTTTTCTTCTGGACAGGAAACAAACCTGATAAAAAGCCACCGACTGAAGTTCCACAGCATTTAGAATTTGAGCTCATGAAGCCAAAGCTGTTTAGATGCTTCATTCAGCTCATAAACACACCACTGTGTCATCAGCATAAGGATGAAGTTAAACATTATTTAAGTATTTCCAAATGTCACTTAATATTTAGAAAATAAAATAAAAACAACTCAAGTAAAATTAAACTTTAGGGTGAACCAGTAAAAGTGGGAAAAATAAAACTTAAACTGTGTTGTGCATGAGAGAGAGAGGAAGAGTAAAGAAGGGGAAGACATGTACATGCATGCACTGCAGTGACTGGTGTGTCAGTATCCTGTTTGCGAAAGCCCCCAGTGTATTCCGATTCCTCAATGTGTGTAATATACATATCTAAAATTACAGTCTGATATCTTGAGACTCACACCCTCTTCATCGCCACTTTCCCCCCTTCCTACGCACGCCTTATCCAAAGACATCACCCGGCTTGAAAGGTGCCTTTAGCAGGCTCCTTGAAGCGGGGAGCGGGGGTCCCGCTCTGGGACAATGATGGTTGAGGTGGAGGGGGAGCCGGGGGAGCAGGAACACATAGCATATTAAATCTGCTGGCGGAGCTGGGTCGTCCGCGCAGAGAGCCAGAGAGCCAGATCTGAGGCATGCCCTGAAGGGATGGCTGGGCCTGGGGATTAGGAGGCCAAGGAGAAGCCCTTGCACACCCCAAGACCCCTTCTTGTCTCCACTCGCACGCAAATGCATCCAGACGTTTTGACGCTTCTCAGGTTTGCCGCCTCGGCCTAACTTTTTCATGGCACTCGCAAAAACCGCACAACACACACACATATCCACTCGCCTTTTTCTTCCCACTTAAACCGCTACCTCCGTCTGACTTGTCCTCTGTCATTCCTCGCTGTGTCTGTTTCATTTGATGTCAACATATCAAAGTAGCAAATCATCAAAGTGAGGGGTTTCTTTTGGGGGCCATCTACTCTTCTGCAGCAGTTATACGCAAGGGAAGCAACAGCTAATCAAATTACACTGGGAATTACTCCAAACTTCGCAGCCCTCCGTGTGTTTTTTTTTCTAAACTTAAAATACCTGCTCCTTTTTATAGCTCCCAGAAAAGACTGAAAATGTCACATGACCTGAAGAAAAGCATGCAAAACAAGCAAGCTGATGCTAAAAATAAACTTCCCTGCTCATTATCTTAAGGAAAATCAACTTCCTCACATTTCCCTTGCTCTAACAAAACATTTGTCGCCTCTTTGAGGGCCTCAGGTCGCAGCATTAGCACAACAGCACTGCTCATTAGGGCCTCTAGCCTTCACTTCTGATAACAGGTATTATTCCTGCAGGGTGTGAAAGGCCCGAGGACAGGAGCAGCCTTTAAGTGTGGATGCACGAGGAGAGGGCCATACCTCAAACACTAATAGCATGTCATCTCCCTGCATTAACATGACAGCCTCTTTTCTGAGGGGTCGCTGGGTCACCGCTGGACCGGGCCAGCGCTTAATTTTACTTTAAGAACAAAAAGTTGAGATTAAAAAAAAAAGGCACACTGCTGGTATCTGACAGAGTGAGTCCTGAAATGTTATCCGCCTGCTTGTGACGCGTGGAGCTGAAGGAGCGGAGAGCGGCCGCTGCTGCGTCTCCGCTGGCTACAGTAAGCGAGGGGCTCCGAGTCGTGCATCTCATTCCAGCAGATTAGCATCTTAAACACTGCTGCATTCATGGCTGCTGCTGCATCATAATGGAGCAAAGCGCTTTATAGGGAGGGGTGAGGTGCACCTGTTTGACAGCAGTCTGTGGTTTGATGTAGGTGAGGTGTAAACTAACCAGAAAAATGTCACGCTTTTCCACAGAATTAAGATATATTTGTTGAAAAAGGCAATTATTTCACGTGAGGTATCCCATTTTTTAAGATTTCTGTGCCACATTCAGGAGCACGTTCAATCAAACTTTCAGTGTAATATGATAGGTAAATATAAGGAAACTAAACTTCATTTAAAATTATTTCCTACTAATAATCTGTCATTTTATTTAGATGAAATGGTAATTAGGCTTCACATTTTCCCTTAAATGTTTTGCAATGCTTGGCACATGACCTGTTCGGCATTTCAGAGTAATGTCGCCACTCCAAATGATTAAAAAATACAACAAAACCGCCAAATTAAAATCAACGTATAAGGCAGAAATAAGGAGTGTATGTGATTTGAATTCAAGCTCACATGAGCTCATTTTAATCAGTCATTTTCAAAATTAATTTAACCCCTTCTATTAATCCAAGCTTGTGGACATTAGTTTCTTTCATGCATTAAAATAAAACCAAATGCAACTATTATTTTGGCCTTAAATAGTCCTCTTAGTTTGGTAATTATTTTTGACAACTTTAAAAGTCAATTTTATTTTGAAAGCAAATAAAAAAAAACTTTTAAGGGAAAATATGAAATGTGGTTTAATTTTGTTGATTAAATTTATAATCGCATATAATTCTAATAAAGTGGTTTTAAATATAAAGGTAATAAGAGTTAATACGGAAGAGCCAGTGCATATTTTTGAACAATACCGGAGCAAGCAAGAATGCAAATATGACAGATTTAAGTGGGTAATTTCCATCCATTATCCATGGTAGATGCTAAAAAAAAATAAATAAAAGGCCTTTAATCTGAATGTGTTTAAGGCCTAATCCGTCTATTTATTAGTTTTCATGTTAACAGAGCCGAGTCATTGACGTGACAGTGATTTATTCCCCTCTTATCAGCGCAGTGAAATGTTAGTTTGTTATTATAAATGAAATAAATGCCATATTGTATGACAGTTTATGTGACAGTGCCTTTTTAATTTTATTAGTCAAATGTAACCAAAACCTGCAAAAACCTACGCCTGGAGCCAAAACCACAGACAGGATGACTGATGGAGCAGCCTCGTAAAGAGCAGCTAAAAGGGGGATTTTTATCTGTGTGAACTTGTGCTGTTAAACATCTTATTTGGCGTGTTCGCTTTCTTTCTGCGACGTTTAAGGGTTGGCTAGAAGAAACACCCCCCTCCCTAATAATTCGTCCAAGTGTCAAAAAAAAAAAAAAAAAAAAAAAAAAAAAGGGAGGATTTGAGCCCCTGCACCGCATGGCTGAGCAGCCCGGACCCTCGTCGTGCGTGTGAAACCCGAGAGCAGACAAGCAGATAAAATGTGGAACAGCTGGAGAGGACAGGAGGGAAAAGTTTCAAACAAATATCCGCACATGTGGAGGAGCGGGGGGCTCGCAGACGTTTTCATGTTCCGGACCCTCAAAAAATGAACACACAGACTTCTGTTTTTAAAGCTGCACATGTGGATCAGAGTTTGGATTTCAGTGGAGACTGTCTGATTGTATTAGACGTTCTTTTGAGTTCTAGCAGTGATCAGTCCTTTGCATGTTGATATTTTAAATAAAGGGACATTAAAGCATTTTTAATTATACTTGGAGCCCCTTAAAATCCCCCTCAATTATTGCACTAGCCCACTTCTCGTTGCAATAATTCCTTCACAAGTCCTCACAAAGATTGTCTTAGTCCTTCATTTACACCCTTACTTGCAGAATAATTTACATTTTAATTTACAAAATACAGTGACTTTACAGCATTTCTTACAATGCTTGAGGCCGCAGAAGTTTCTACAAATATTGCATTAGCCTACCTTTTACACTTACTTAAAACTGCAATTAATCCTGTGCATCTTAATCAAATAATTAATAAGAGTTTATGGCATCAGCTGCAATTCCTAAGCCCTATAAAAATCCCCAGCATAACTGTACAAGTCCATTTGCTCTATAAATACAACAAATCTGCTGATTTAAATAAATTCAATAAATGACTTTAAAGCATTTTTATGGCTCAAGGCAGCATAAAGGTTCCTAAAATGATTGTATTAGCCATTTTCTTACAAATTAAATTGTCATGCATCCTGAAGTCCCCACAATGGTTTTATCAGCTGTCATATAACATATTTTACTTTACATTTTAATCTGATAAATTTATTTGACTTAAATAGTTCAGCTTGAGGTCACATAAAAATCCACCTTGATTGCATTACTCACTCTAATACCTTTACTGCAATTATTCCTCTTTATTTTTTATCTAATGACAAGGACTTCCAGACATTTCTTTCAAAGCTTGGGGCCCCACATAAGTCCCCCAAATGGTCAGATTAGTCCCTCATTTACACCTTTCACTGCAATGAATCTATTACTTTAAAGAGACTGCACAAAAGTGACTTTAAGGCTTTTCATATTTTGCTTGGGGTCTCATAAAAGTCCCCACAGTGACTGTATTAATTCAACTTTAACACTACTAATTTAATGTTTTTTTCCCACATTTAATCAAATAAATTACAATGGCCCTTAAGCTTTCCTTACTCTGCCTGGTGCTACGTAATGGTCTCAACCACGGTTGTAATAAATGTTATTGAACACTTTAATCTGCACTACATCTTTTTGATTTTAAGAAAATTATATATAATATCTTAAAAGCATTTCTTACTCTGCTGGGGGCCCAATGGACGTCCCCATAATTATTACAGCAGTTATTCATTTGTACATTTAAGTGCAGTGAATCCTGTTAATGTTCAGAAACTTCACTAAAGTCACTTTAAAGAACCTTGCCTCATAAAATCTCTACAATGATTTCTTTTAACCTCTTAATTAAAGTTAGCACTCCAGGTTTTAATCAAATTAACTACATTAGCTTTTGAGAAATTCTCATTTTTCTTGGGGCCCCTAAAATGTCCCCAAAATGATTGTGCAATCTGTTCTTGCTCCTATATCGATAAACCAAATTCTTGTGAAGAGAGTGTATTTCTAACTCAGCTTATGACTCCATTAAAAAAACCCTCTAACCGAAACATCAAGTGTCATTTTACACTTAAAAATGCAACAAATCCTATTTATTTCAGAATCTGTATCACACTGACTCTGAATATTTCTGAATTTGTTAGGGGCCCAACTGAAGTTTAAATAATGGCTGTATTAGTCGTTGTTTTACACCTCTAATAGCAGTATCATACTTCAGGCTAAAATTATATATAATTTGCCTTCAAAGTGTTCCTTGTCATGCTTGGTGCCTTATAAAAGCCAGCTCACTTATTGTATTTGTCAAACTCTTTCACTTTTAATTGTGTTTTGAATTTGTATGAATTAGCAGTGGCTCTAAAGTATTTCTATTTCTTCTGTAGGCCCCACAAAATTCCCCAATATGTTTTTTCCACTTGTTATTTTAAACTTTTACTGGCAATAATTCCCCATGTTCAAATCACATAAATCATTTTGAATTTAACGCATTATTTTTAAGCTGATGGCCCCACAAAAGCCCCCACAATAATTGCATTAGTTGTCTTTTTACACTTTTAATTGCAGTAAATCCTTTGATATTTAATCAAGTAAATGCCTTTGACTTTAGAGCATTTTCTCATTCAGCTTGAGGCCCCATAAAAGTCCCCACATGGACCCCTGCAGGGCCACAGAGCCCACTGTAATGGGCTTAAATTTCTCAGAGCAGTTGCACATGCCTTCAAATGCAATATGATTTATCCTCACACATTTGTTTTTTTGGGTGTAACGCTTCTTTGTTTTTATGTTTAGATGCAAACCAAATTGTGGGATCAACTTTTGTTTTTCTAAATTTTCTGACAAGTTTGCGCTTAAATTTAGACAGAAAACAATTTCAGCTTGGATGCATGCTCCAAATAGCACTTCATATGATGCAAAGTCAATAATTAAATTAGAGATTTTCAGTGCATATTTGCAGGAACATGTATTAAAAGAAGTCGTTTGCTTTAAATTGTGTTTTTAAAATATACTTTAAATTATAAATTGCAGGACTGTTTTTGCTTTAAAATGACTGAAATATCAAATGTAAGATGGCAAAGGTCAAGGCCAGGTTGCACCCACATTCTTGCATTCTTATTTAAGTATGTCTGAGTGCGTCCATGTTCCTGCAGAACTCCCAGCAGGATCAACTTAATCAATACCAGACACTGAAATATGATCACACAGGCACATAAATACGCACCCCCACTCCCCTTTGCGCGTTTCTTCCTCATGCAAAACTCCAGTAAAGTTCCTGCAGAAGTTCATAAAGTGCCCATTCAAAACTCCCTCTGGAATTCCACGTGTTTTATCCGAGCTAAAAGCGAACTGAACTTTAAAACACTTTTAAATATGCACATGTGTATGTTTGGGGTTTCCGAATTGCTGCGTATTTTAGCCAAACTTTTACGCATTTTTGTGCGTTTTCGCCTGTTTTTTTGGAGCTGAAACCTGAGCGTACACACTCTTTAAAAACTGCTCCCTCTCTGCTCCATGTCTGCACTTAAACTTGCATGAAAAGCCGCAGTTTTGAAACGTGAAACCTCCGCTGCTCCAACCTCTCCAAACTTAAAAAAAAAAGCAGATCCGCACAAAAAAAGAGAGCACTTACTTCTTCCTGGGTGACTCCCCCCCGTCTGATTCTTCACTTGGAAAAGAAATGATCTTCTTCTTTCTGTCTTTGTCTCTAAAGTTGCAGATGTGCCGCTGGTCAGGAGTTGTCTCGGACTTTTTCTCTTTTTTTTTTTTTTTTACGCTGCAACTCCAACAACTCCAAAACGGCGCTGCTGCTGCTGCTGCTGCTGCCAGAGTTTTTCCTCCTGCTTGTCTTCCTCACAGTTTGTGTCTGTGTTCAGCCAGAGCCGGACCCACAACCACCATGAAGCCTGTCCCGGGTTAAAAAACCAAAAAGTGTGCCGAGAGCAGAGCGCGTGAAAACAACAGAAGCGTCAGAGAAGAAGAAGAAGTAGCGCGTGCAGAGTTGTTGTTACATTTAGGGCGCTTTTTTTACGACAGCAGAAGAAGAAGAGAGAGAGGACGAAGTGTGGGACTCCAGCTGCTCCTTTCCTCGCTTGACTCCTCCCTTCGGATTGCTCCCTCCTTTACTCGCGTCCTCCCTCCTTTTTATGATTTTTTGTACCCCCTTTTTTTTTTTTAGCCCCCCTTCCCTCTGCCTCTTTTCTCATTCATACCACCATTTTTGAAACTTTAAACAAACTTGGTCTTATTTTTACAGCTTGAACCGGAACGTTGGTCCAGTTTTTGTCATGGTGCTCGGCCTGTGGAGCACCCTGAAGTTTACAAGTGACCCTAGTTAGGGCTGGGCAACATAGACCAGGAATTAACTCTAAATATTTTTGTATCACAGTTACCACGTTTACATGAGAGCTTTAATTCCCCTTTAATTCAGAATGAAAAATTAAATCCGAAGTAAGTGGCTGGTTTATTCTGATTTCAAATCCGAATTAAATAATTTCTCTATCATGTTTACGTTCAGTCCGCTTTAAATTAATTCCAGTCGCTCTGCGCATGCTTGTTCCCTTGTCCTGTCGGGATGACGCACAGGGCGCTGACCAGAAGAGGACGGCGTCCAAGTTGGATGAGGTTTCCCTTACAGAGACTCTGGAGACGCTGAACCAGAGATTTTCTTCCGGTAGACGTAAATACGTCACTACGCCCCCTGTACAATCAGAACCATTCCCAACCCTCGGGCCTTGAATAAAGGCGAATAAACGTGTTTTCCACGTAAACCTTTATTCGGAATTATTATTTCCATGTAAGCACGAAGGAGAAAACTTTTCCTAATTATTTAGTTCTGAATAATTAATTCTGAATTAAAAAACATCATGTAACCGTGGCCAGTATGGCAATGACACGACAGCATATTAGTGCCACTTTAAGAAATAAAAAAAATAATGAAAACTCGAAATTGTGGAGAAAAAGCCCGAAATTTACGACTTTATAAACTCCAAAATTTACTAATTTATAAAGTTGTAAATTAACGACTTTATAAAGTCATAAGTTTGTGACTTTACCGGCAGCGTATTGAGACCAAGTGAAGTTGTCTGGCTTGTTTGGAGGAAAATGAAGTTGTAGCTCACGGTCTTCAGGACAGTGAATAAAAAGAGGGTTTGGGTTTGAAACTTGGTTGTTTTATTGACGAGTTATTGTCCCGAAATATGAGTTTAATAAAGTTGTAAATTTGCGACTTTATAAACTCGAAAATTTCAAGTTTTCATTCTTTTTTTTAAATTTCTTTAAGTGGCCCTAATACGCCGCCGTACAATGAACTAAAGAATCATCAAAATTTTTATAAAGGAATTCAAACCCCCATTCCAATGAAGTTGGGACATTGTGTAAAAGATAAATAAAAACCGAATATAATGATTTGCAAACCCTTTTCAACTTAAATTCAATTTAATACACTACAAAGACAAGATATTTAACGTTCAAACAGATAATTTTGTTTTCAAATACAATGGTTCTAATATATAATACTATATATGATTCCCAAGCACATTGCAGGGGTTACGTGGAAACATTTAATAATTTATTTCCAACTTGGAAGTACTGAGATAAGCCTGTCAATAAAGTGGTAAGTGTGCGTTACTGCTTGTTTCCCCAGGGAGAAAATAGTACTGTCTTTTACAGACACTTCCCAAGTGTTTGGTGCTCTGGTGTCGCTGTAAATGGACTGGTTTCATTCATTTATTTGCCAGGACATCACCAAAAAAGAAGCACTGAGGCTGCGGTGGGTCCGCAGATGTAGAAGTGAATCCATATAAGTCAGGTTGATTAAGTTCTTTTTTTGAATGAGGGGGTACTCATGGTATGACA
Source organism: Cetoscarus ocellatus (assembly GCA_037902135.1). Lineage (NCBI taxonomy): Eukaryota > Metazoa > Chordata > Actinopteri > Labriformes > Labridae > Cetoscarus > Cetoscarus ocellatus. Next base: position 562,763 of record JBAMNC010001676.1, read on the forward strand.
AAAAGACTCAGGGGCTACACAAGACAAGAAAGGTTGGGAACCACTGTACTATACTACAACTTTATATATAAATACAATATATTCTTTGATCCCTGCGGCTTTACTCTGCCTTGTTTACAGCCAACCAAGTGTTTTTTGTTTCTGTCAATAGTGGACTCCTTTTGCTTTATTTATTGTGTTTATTTTATATTGGATATTATATTTAGTGATGATCTCTTTTTAGTGTGTATATGTTGTTTACTTCCTTTCCCTGTAACCAGCTGCTGGGACGGGAACATTTTACATCACGTATGTTTTAAACAACGATAAATAAGTGTTTGGTACTGAGGACAATGATTGTTGAGGTTTTTGTAGGTGGAATTCTTTCTCACTCTTGACTGTTGAACAACATTTTGTTGCTCAACAGTCATGGATCCCCATTGTTGTATTTTGCTCTTCATAATGCCCCCACTCATTTCAATGGGAGACAGGTCTGGACAGGCAGGTCAGTCTTGTACCAGCACTCTTTTACTATGAAGCCACACTATTAACAGACTGTGTTTTAGAATTGTCTTTCTGAAATAAGCAGGGACGTCTCTGAAAAAGATGTTGCTTGGATGGCAGCATATGTTGCTCCAAAATGGTTTTTGATTTTCAACAATTGTACTCAAGCTCCTGAGCACTTTTGATACTGAAAAAACTTGATACTGATACAGACCACAGAGCGGACTCTCAAATCAGTCAAAGCGTCCTCCTGTGAGGATCAGAAAACACACGTAGGTGGAGAGTGTATGGCTATGACATCATAAACTACAGGAAGTAATAACAGAGCTTTTTAAGGGGCATTTTCTCCCTAGAGGCTTTCAGCATTTCTACATAGCTTAGTAAACGGTGTCATGTTTGTCTTCTCCAAAAGCCCCTTCTAACAACATTAAGAGCATAGAAAATTGATTTTTTTAGGGGTGTGAATCAAAAAAAAAATTCCAGTTCAGAATCGATAACGACTCCCAAATGGAATTGATATCATTAGTCTTTTTGATTATCAATTCCTTCTACTGTGTTTGCATGCCTTAATAACTAGTGAAGTCAAGCTATTGTCAGAGGCAGCGGTCAACAAAAATGATAACAAAGAAGTAAAAAATCATGGCAGACAGGAGATAGACGTAATCAAAATCGTGTCTTAATTTTCAACAGAAGGATACAACTTGTAACTTGTAACTTGCAGATGCATTGATTTATGCTGTTTGGCATTAAAAGCCAGGAGTGTCATGTGTTTTACATTGTTGCAACTGAAAGCCTTCATAGGTCAACTTTTCCACACAGAAAATCAGCTGGAATTGATGAGGGAATTGTTTCAGATTTCATTGGATTGATAAGAAGAATCAATAAAGGCATTGGTATCAATAAAATCTGTTCAATTCCCATCCCTACTCTGGATAACAACACTTTAAAAAATATAGCAATATAATTCTTTTAATATAATATCCTAAAACCAACCAACATCAAATCATCATAATGAAAACAGCAGCACTATTATTCCGACATGCTGAAATTAATGAGTTGAGGTCTTGAGAAAACAACTGAAAATTACTTTATCAAACAAAAGCACTAAAATGATCCTCCTTGTTGGGCCTTTGAAAGGACTGAAGTCGACATAAATCCTTTTAATTAATGACATAATATTTGTCTGTTTAGCATTACATAAATTCAACAGAAGGACAGTGCTAAACAAATTTATTAGACTACCACCCAAAGTAAGATTCATGCTTAATATGGCAGAATTTAAAAGCTCTTTAACTCAACTCATATTTTAATGCTAAAATATAATCCTTAATGTTATCCATTGAGTTTCTTAATTTTAATGTTTTACCAAAAACATAAAAAATAGTAAATCACATTTCTTGATTAAGATGTCAAATTATAGATATTAACTTGCATTCCTGAGCAGGAAAATAGTTTTAGTGGTTGAATGCTTAATTAATCTTTAAATTTCTTGTTTTAAACAAGTTTTGGAAGATTTCTAAAATATTTATGTTTTCTTCTTCTTATGACAGGTGGTCCAATGAACTTGTTGAGCACTGCAGATGAATTTAAGACAAACAGCATTATCAAATTCTTGTAATTCAACCTTTTTTCTTTAATTTTGCATCAAAACAATAATTGATTCAAATAGTAGTTTGTCTGTGAATTATAAGGATGTTTTTTAAGAATCAGGGCTTCACACTGAGGTTTTTGCGTCTGTCTCACTGCTTTACTCCGGGTATTTCACTCAGGCCTATTTGACAATCACCCACCTATAAATAATATAATATAATTACTTGTCTCCCATATTGTAAACTGTCAATTTATGAGATCTAAAATAGTCCCATGGGCCTTCACACTGATACTCAATGCTGTAGTAAAGAGGGGGAAGGAGGAGCGTCCTGTAGGGTCAGGTTATAATCAATATACATAATCAATATACAGGGAAATGATGTGGTAATAGCGGTCTTTGGGGTGCCGCTTCAATCAATGAAGAGGTGGGAGTTTGGAGAGCAAAATCAGTGCTTAATCGTTTAAGTTGGATTTGAATGGGTGTGTGTGGCCGAGAGGTCAAGTCCGTCAAGTCACAGAGCAGGTATTTAACACGATAGTTACATACAAACAAATGAGAGCTGTGCAAACAGAGACGTGGAGATTTAAAGAATGGTTAAAAATCACATTTTTGATGCTAATTAAGCTAATACAGTCTATACATTGACTAATTAAAACCGTGATCAATCAGAGCCTGAGATTTTCTGTCACACCTGTCAACATCTTCATCAATAAACTTCAAAATGTCGGACTCTTAATTTGTCAGAAAACAATACACAGATATAATGTTTGAATAATAAAAAGTAAGTGTCCAGGCTGCTGTGCAGTGGATAAACTGATCGCGTTATAGATCATAACTGATGGAATATTTTTGACTTATTTAAACAGAGACAGTGAAATAATTTTGCAAAAACAGATTTCCTTACTTACATTCATTTTTTTAATTTCCTATATTTTATTTCATCTTTTAATCTTGATATCCTCTGTTGTTTTATATTTCACAGTCCTTTTTTTTTTTTTTTTTGCTTATTTTATGCCTTTAATGCTCTTAATGCCATTATGCCTTTGTCATTGTAAAGCAGAATTATTGTATAGGTATGGTGCTCTTTAAAGAAAGTTGTCCTGCCTTTCCCTACTATTTGTGCTTAGTTTTATTGGGACAAAATCCTTGCTTAAATCATTAAACACAAGTATATTGGGAAGAGTTAAACTTTTGGTGTTGGCAAAATTTGTGTTGAGTTAATTAAACTCTGGGTGGAGTCAAATCCCTGACAATTTACCCTCGGCTGAAAAAGAGTTGGCATCGAAAACAAGTGTAAAATGATATTTTAGAAAACCCATGGTATCACTGTATGATCTCTAACTCCAAACTTTTCTCTCTGAACTCTGACCCTTAAGTGACACTTGTAGAGTCAATCCCCCGCCCATCCTGCATATGCCACAAACCCATGCCATGCTGTTCAGATGTTCTTTGTGTCTTTCAGTATAAGTGCTCTAACCAAACATCCATCCATCCATTATCTATACTGCTTATCCCTACCGCAGTCATGAGGGCTGGAGCCTATCCCAGAAGACGATGGGCCGGAGGCGGAGTGCTTCTTGAACCAATCTCCAGCCAATCGCAGGGCCACATAGGGAGATAGACAACCATTCATGCTCTCACTCATACCTAAGGGCAATGTGGAATCACCAATCAACCTAATGAGTGTGCTGTTGGTCTTTGGGAGGAAGCTGAAATGCCCAGAGAGAACCCGCACATGCACACAGAGAACATAGAAACTCCACGGGGCTCGTACCAGGAACCTTCTTGCTGTTAGACATGTGTACTCTTTACTTCAGCTACTTCTCTCATTTAGACAGACAGTAGATAAATACAGTAATGTTTACATTTTGCAGTGTTAATATAGAGTTAACACTTAATTAAAAGTTTTACTGTGAGAGAGTGCAGTCCTAAAACTACATAAAAGTGATAATCAGAAGTCAAACTGTTAAGTGTGACAAAGTTTTAGATTTAGACTGTAAAAAGAGTCAACAATAACACTTGATGACAGTAAACCACTTAAAGCCTGTTGTATCACATTTGATACATACTTTAATGATACCTCTATCTAATCAATATGGTCAACAAATTACTAAAAAAAACATCTGAATACAATCAGATAAATTACAAAAATGTCCTCAAGTGGATTATCAGTTGCCAAAAACACCTAATGTATAAAATGACATTCGAAAAATATATATGTTAAATTTTATGGAAATTTTATTATTTTTTGGATTTCAGTAAAGAGTGAAATAAACATTTCAGGTCCAAAAAATTAGAATTTTCTTGCTATAATTTGTGCTTTAAGGCTTTAAAGGGCTCTTCAGGGGTGGGCTCTAGTGTTTACTGTGGCTGTACCTTCCACTGGAGCCACCTGTGAGCTGGCTCAGGTAGTGTCTCCCATATGGGGGAAGTAGCATATCCTTTCATGACATCACTGGGAAACAATTTTCAAATGGACTGATTGAATATACATTTGCTGAAAGGTGAAGCAAATAACAGATGAATAAAAAGGATTTTTTTTTCCCATGTTAGGTTGTTTTTTTGACAAACCATGGACGCATATTATGAAACACATTTTAAAGTGTATTCTGCATAATGTGGGACTTTTGAAATCAGAAAATCAACATCTTTTTGTTTCATTACCTCTGCAAGGAGGTTTTGTTTTTGCCAGTGCTAGTATTTTTATTTTTCTGTTAGCAAGATCACTCCAAAAGTCTACAATGGATTTTAAAGGAAGTTTCAAGGCTTGTTGGTCATGCATCCAGGAATTTTTCAAAGATTTTTTAACAGTGCAAGATAGGCCAGTTTTCCACATTGTTGACAATAACCTCCCCAACAATCTTGGAAATGCCTTGTTGGAGATTTGCTCTTCAGAAACACCTCTAGTGTACTTTTGCCTTGTTTCAACTGAGTGGTCTGGTTTGGTATACTTTGGTAAAGCCTGATCTTGTTTGTGTTTCCACTACTAGGTGTGCCTTCACTTGAGATCGGGGATCTGAGTCTGGCGGAGAGGGTCACGTCATCTATGTAATTCCATGACATCATGGAAGAGCATATAAGAGCAACAATGGAGGACTTCCAGCACTCCAGTACTCCATGGACATCCTTCGTGTGGAAAGCAACAGCAGAGGGAAAATTACTCTAAACCCATGGTTTATTTGAACATGGTGAGGCGTTTTTAGTTTTTGCATGGGGATTGACAATTTTGTGACCAATCAACAGACTGCAGCACTTCTAGTTCCACCTTTTAGGGTCAGTTTGGTATACTTGGGACCCTCTTCAGAAAGGTACCAAAAAATTGGATGGCCATGGATCATTTGGGTACCTTTTCTCTTATTTGATAGTGGAAACCACCTGTAATTGGGCGCCATACTGAGCCAAACGGACTGCTTGTTGGAAATGAAACTTTTGTGACCACAACTGATCAGAAATTTTCTGTTGAGATCTGAAATCTTTTATGTCTTTATCTTGAGATACAACAGGTTTTCCCAGAAAAAAAACCTTAAACTGAATAAACTTGTGGTCAGGAGAAAAAGCAGTATTGTTGTCCTAAAGAAACAATACATGTATGTCAAGATCTTGGGACAATTAGAGTTCAATAGATGTCAGCGTTGCAAAGTAAAATTATATTGATGCATGTCCTCCTGGGGCTTTCGTACATGAACTGTTTTTAGCTGATGACTTCACAGTCCAGACCTTTTAAATCAGGTACAAAAAGAGACTAGAAATGCTTCACATGCACTGGAATATGGGCAGTGATATGAATCAAAATGAAGCTGCCCGTCTCAGAGACGACAGGAAGTCAGTCGGTGAGGAGGAGACAGTCAAAGGTGCTCTGTAAGACACGACTAATTCTCCTGTCAGTTTGTCAGGCGGTGCTCATCTGGCCTGGACTACACAGAGATAAAGTCCTTGTTATGAATCTCTCAAAGAGAATCCGAGGAACGTGGAGGTGGGGGTGAGGTGGTGTGGGGGAGAACAAGAGGGTAAAGGAGGAGAGAGGGAGGGGGCGCACATGGGCATCAGTGGGGTTAGCGGCTCCCGAAAGTATTTCATCAAAGAGGGCCAGGATCCTGGGGATTGAGATTCTGCCTGGAGGCAAGTAACCACTGGTCTCCCAAGAACATATTCCAGAGTGGAGCTCGCAGAGCCAAAGCACACATCAAAAGCACCTCTGTAGCCAAAGTGATTCTGGAGGAGAAAGAAAGGGGCTTGGGTCCCTTCTTGGCCCCCTTTAAGCCCCAGATCTCACCCCAATTAAGAAGGAACTACTGTTTGTTCCAGACCCTGAGATCTTCAGACAGGGAGGTGCGCTCACTAAGGTAGACACACACTTACACTAACCGCTCTCAAGCACTCACACACCCTCACATTTTGTCACATTTCCTCGCAGAAAAATCAAAAAAAGAGAGCTTCACTGAAAGTAAAAATCTTGTGTTTATTTGCAGTTTTAAAAATGACCGACTGATGCAGCGCGCGTCTAGTGTCAGCTGTGACCTCACTGAAATAATATGTGGTGTTCAGTGAATCCGTGTATGTTACACGAGTTACAGTAAATCAATACTTGGCACAGTGTAATGTAGGCATTTGGATTTTTGCCTTTAATTCTCCGCCGCTGGACAGATGTCGCAGTGAAATGGATATGGCAGAATAAGCATATTATGTGCACACAGATGTGAAATGCTCTGGCTGCATGAGCAGAGGAATGACACAGGCTACTGTGTTTAACAGAGGCAGCATTCACAGATGAAATGGTGTTTGAAGTGTTCGTGGATTGTGCTGAGATCTTGTACTTGATTAAAAGTGGAAATGTTGCTTTGAAATTTGGAAAAAAAAGTAGTACTTCCTGTTGGTTGGTTGTAAGCCTGATAAGGTTTATAGATGCTAGAGAGTGAGAGTTAAGTGAAGGGTCAAGAGCAACAGGAAGGGCTGGGATGACTCTTGCGGTTGTGAGATTGTTAGAATTGACCTTTTGTTGGCTGTCTGGTTGGTTAACCCATTAACCAATCAGAAATCAGAATTCCAAGCAGTCGTTGCCAGGTTACTCCAGTCGAACAAATTGTGTTTTGGCAGAGTCTATTTTAATACATTATGGTGAAAGTGTTTTCTTAAGTTTGTTACCTCATCAGTGAAAATCACAACAAAAACTTCTCTACAGTTAAAAGAAAGCATTTTAACACTGACAATATTTGCTGTTCTATGAAAATTAAGGGGAAATAATAAAAATATTTTGTGAACAACTGATGTTGGATGACATTACAATGGTCACCCATCAGTTGCTGGTTTATGAATATAAACAGATTAGTAAAGATTTGGGCAGCAATACGCCTTGGATGCGTCTAGACTGCCAAAACCAAAAAGAAGAAGTAGTAAAGATTTTTAGTTTTCCTCAAACACCCTACAATAGTTTCATCCCTGTTTTTTCACATAGGAAACATTTTTTAAAAAGATAAACTTTATTAAATCTTTGACTGGCGTAACCGTGCAGTTGACTTTTTGCTGCCATAACACTGTATTTGAACTCTGAAAGTCCATCTCTGTCTGTTTTGCCTTATTCACCTCTCTGTATAGTGTTTGTAATACCAATATGTATCCACTGGGTGGCGCTGCTGTACATGAATATAATTTTTTAAAGCTAGAAAAAATCAAAAGTGAAATGTTGCTGCTTTGCTCCTCAGAAATCTAACAGTAAAAGCATCCATTGGAGTGAGAAAAATATTTTCACCTATTTCCAGATCTTCCAACGATCTTAATTTAGTTGAATGAAAAATTTGATGATAAAACATGTATCTATGACTCCACAGAAAACTGGGTCATCTGCTACATATCTTAATTTTGCTCTCTGATATGTTTACGTAAAAAAAAAAAAAAAAAAAATTGTTGCAGAAGAAATCCATTCATGTCCAGGATAACCCTTAACAGGCAAGTCAACCAGCTGGTTGACTTGCATATCTTCTTCTCGATTGGGTAATGTGAAAAATAAAAGCTGAAATGTTGCTAAATAAAGAGGAAGGAACACAATTTTACCAACAAATAATTTGTTGCAAATGTATTTCTTAGTATGGATGTCAAAGGATTAAATGTCTTAAATTGAATCAAAAGTGAGTCATTTTCAGTAATTTCAAAATGGGAGCGAGGCCAGGAACAACAGATTTTGTCTAACCTCATAACAGTTACCAAGGATCGGATGATGGTGAAGACAAAGTGGATAGACTTGGTAAAGGGGGTAGAGATCAGGGGAAGATACTCTACAAGTCAACCTCAGATTGAACATGAAACCTGTGCCGCCCACACGAAATGAGGGCCACAATATGGTAGGGTTGCAACCCATCCTGCTTTTACTGGAAACCACCACCAAATCCATCCATCTACCATGTATACTGCTTATTTGGGGTCCTAGGGGTCTGGAGCCTATCCCAGCTGACATTGGGCAAGAGATGGGGTACACCCTGAACCATTCGCCAGTGCATAACAACAGTCTCTCACTCACCCACACCTAAGGCCAATATGAAGTCACCAATTAACCTAATGAGCTTGTTTTGGAGAACCCAGGCATGCACTGGGAGAACATGTAGAACTCCACACAGAAAAGCTCTGACCAACACAGGGATTGAACCAGCAACCCTCTTTCTGTGAGGCACGTCGACTACCTGCATTGCCACTGTGTTGCCTGCAATTGGTTGAATTTTAATGTATATTTTTTGTCTTGTATTATGTCAAATTTACTCTTTTTCTATCTGTGTGTGTGTGTGTGTGTGTGTGTGTGTGTGTTCGTGGGTATTAATAGTGGAGATAAAGAGGACAGACTAAGAAAAGGAGCAAGAGATCAGGGGAAGACATGCAGCAAATGGGCCTCAGGTCAAACCTGAACCTGGGCCACCTGCAGGAGATGAGAGCCTCAATATATGGTAAGTGCACTGTTACGACCCACTCTGCCATACAGGCACCCACTATCAAATAAACTCTTTAAATAGTTTTTTAACAAAAGTAGAAGTATTCCAAGAGCACAAACCTCTGCCAAGGCATTTTCAACATTGTCAGGCGAGTTGTTATCAAAAACATGGAAAACATTCCAACCACACGCTGTTAACAAATAATTTTTAAAAATTCCTGGATCCACATCTGGATTTGGATCTCCACTAAAATCTTCTTACTTCTCTTTTGTGCAATGACCAATATTCCCTGAAAATGCTGTCAAAACCTATTGAGAACTTAGTAAGTTATTAAAACACCTAAGACTTGTTGTAAATGGTCAAACACGTCAGGACAAAAGAACTTTAATGCATAACATTCTCAAAGAGGCTGGTGGGTAAATTTCCCTGGTTAAGTTGAGATAAACATTCCTGCCATGTGCCCTCATTCTCAGAATTCTGGGTAATTTCCATGAGTTTCTATGTGTGTGTGAGAGGACATCAAAGTCCCCCTCTAACCCCCTATTTTAGTTTCTATTTCAGTTGCAAGAAAATACAAGACAATCCAGAATAAAAATAGTCACAAGACATTGTCCACAGTACAAGATGCTCTGTTTTAACTAATATGATTTTTAAAAATATGTTTAATAAGGGCAAAAATTCAATTAAACTCATTTGTGCTAATGTGAAGTGGCATTTCCCGAATTTTTTAAAAAAAGTGTGGGAAATAAAAACTGAAACTCTAACGCTGCAAATACATCCAAGTTTATAAAATGTTTGAGGACACATGTTCATCATTCTTGCATTAAAATTGCATGGTGTTAAATGTTATCACTGTGAATGCTTCACTGGCATCTCATAAGAATATTTGATTTGAATGGTCTTTTACTTTCCATTACAAATAAATGTTACTAATTACAAATGAAAATGACAATCAAACTTATGCTTCATCATTTTTCTGCCAAAAACTGTTTTTATATGCATCTCACTGTGATATGTTTTGACATATCAGCAGAAAAATGATGGGCATAATGATATTATAGCTGCAGTAGGCAATATTGTTTTAGTATAACTGAGTAAAAATTTTATAATATCCTCCAAGCATAATGTAAGTCAAGTAGTCTGAGACAAGCAATAGGTTCTGCACCTCACCATGGCTCTGTGTTCAGCCTCTAAAGAATCAGTTTCGGGACGATGTGCATCAACCAATCAAAGGTCAGCGCAGACCACTGCGTTCCTATTGGCTGTTCTACTGCACATGCGCGTTCCCGTGCCGCCGGCAGAAGGCGAGAGTAAGCGACAATGGCGGACGGTGCACCAGGTAAAATAGCTATTCCAGCATTGGCTACAACTGCCTACACGCCCGCCGACGGGGTGGGGGGACAAACAGGTCTGTTGTTCCGGGCCCAGGCTAAAGGGGGGGGGGCCCAGAACTGGGCGGGAGGGGCCTGCTGCCCCGGAGCGGAGGGACAGAGCCAGGCTACCAGCAAGAGAGAAGAGGGAGAGAGAAATAGAGCGCCACGGTGGAGCCGGAGCGGAGGGAAAGACTTGATACCGGTGAGAGAGAAGAGGGGGGAGAGAGAGAGCCTTACGGTGAAGCGGGAGGGGCCCGCTGCCCCGGAGCGAAGGGACAGACTCGGACAGAGCCAGGGTACTGGTAAGTTGAATGCTGCGAACAGTTTAGCCGTCTGCTAACCGTTAGTAAAGAGTGCGGTTGAAACTTGACTCGGACATCACTCAAAATTGTGCTAAGTGGACCGGTGAATTCCAGCAGCGGCTCGATAGCGACTCTGTGTGCGCTTGCTTGTCTGGAGGGAGGGGCTCTGGGCGGAGACGAACGAAACCAATTGTATCCGACTGCAGGCCGCAAGACAAAGGCGTGTCGCAGAGTACAGTAGGCTTGTCGCAGAGTGACGTCTGCGACATGCCTACTACATGCGCTTCTTAGAGGCGTATTATAGCTTCAGCACAGTCCAGCCGAACATCAATGTTTTTGCCTACCCATTCTTTGCTTTATAATAAATGTATTCAAATGCGTACAAATACGGTTAAGGGTTAGGTAATAATACAATTAAGTGCAGCAGCTGTTTGATGTTTGTTACATAAAATATGCTAACACTTACAGTCTGAACACGATCCGCCATTGTTCATCACTAAAACTTTCCACATCTCGCGTGGTTCTACATGATTTCCCATGAACTAGCATCTCCCCATCAAGTAGTGTGTCGCAAAGTAGGCATGTTGCAGAGTGGCGTCACTCGAGCGATGTCACTCTGCGACACGCCTTTGACCCGCAGCCTGCAGTCGGACCCCTCTCAACAAAACCTAACTCAGATGAGACTCAAAAATCAACGGTTTTCTGGCTTTCTACCTACTGCAGCTTTAATTAATATAATTTTATTTGAATTACTTTAAACTGCACCCTCTGATCTTATTGATGTCTTGATTTCATCCCTCAAGAACAATTTCAGTTATAATTTTAACCGTTTTATGGCCTGATAATGTCAACCCCTATTTTAGCTTTGTGGCAACGTAGCAGTATTTCAGATAATTTGATAAAAAATTGTTTGAAAGATTTTTCAGCGTAAGAAAATTCTGTCAGCCAATTAATACACAATCACAGTGAAAACAGAAACTTTACAAAAGCAAACTTGGAAACAAGCAAAGTCAGGATTCTACATGATTGCCAAATATGTAACCAGAGAACATATTTTTTTAAGTGTGCCACCTTTTTTCCTTGTTAAAGTGAAGAGGGTGAAGGGTTAAATTGAAGTGTTTTCTTTCTGTTTATTATAGAAGTAAAACAGCAAGTGTGCCTAATGACAAATGACAACAGGTACTTGACACTTGGTTTGTTTACAAGGGACAAGAGATTTGACACAAAACAAAAAACCGCAAAGACCTTCAGCGACCTTTAAAGGTGCTGTATAAATAAACTGTACCTACTTACTAACCTCTGTATGGAGTAAGAAGCTGTGAACATAGAGATCAAAATGTCTCCTTCAACTCTGATTTGTATCCGTGTTTTGTTCTCACCAACACACTGCCTGTACAGAGGTCAGAGCTTTGGTACACAGCAAATTGAGAAGAGTTTAATTTTATTTTTGGTAAAACTTCTGTGAGTGCTTCCAAAATCACCACCAAAATCTAATCATTTTTTTAAGTTGGGCGTAACAAACATCTTCTGAAAATTTTAGCAAAATCTGTCCAGTAGTATTTGCGTAATCTTGCTGACAAACAAACAGACAAACATGCAGCAAACACATAAAAGCAAAAACATAACCTCCTCGGCAGAGGTCATTACACACTGTATAGAGTCAAATCCCTGAAAATGTACACTCAATGGAAAAGATTTGGAGTTATAAAAAATAATTAAAAAATCAGGAGTCAGTAAAGCAAATATGTTGATATCACTGCAGCATCGTTAACTCTGAACTGGTCACTCTTTTGCAAAAGATTAAAAAATTAAAAATCAAGATTTTTTTCCTTTACTTACTCTTGCTCCACTTGTAAGTTATGACAGTGTTTGAAAATATAAATACTGAAAATTTAGACTGTTTTAATGATGGTAGGCCCTGTCAGATTTTGCACAAGCAAAGGTTACACTTTAATAGTTAAAAAGATCCTTAGGGAGTAAATTTTTAACACTACATAGAAGACCTCCAAAAGAGTTCAGTCAACTTTCTGTGGTGTTAATGTTAATATTAACTCTAAATGGTGTTAATCTGAGTATGAAGATTTTGCTGTATACATATTTATTCCACCTGTTTAAAATAATGAATTCTCCATTATTTTTATGGCATAGTGTCTGTGAAGTGCCTTAGCCTTTTTTTGCTACATTTTTTCTAAAGACAAACACATAAAAATAAAAATTAATCAAAAAAATCACACAGAACAGCTTTGCCACTGTTTAAATGCATTTGAGATATAAGTGAGACAAGAACCTTTAGGAGGATTTTAATTTGCTTGGTGCCACACTGTCAGCATTCTGCAGTCATTCCATCACTGCTCTGCAATGGGCTTGCAACCCAGGGTCAATGCCCATTTACACGGAAACGTTTTCTTCAGAAACATAAAGTTTTTCCTTCGCTTTTTCAAAAACGATCTGCGTTCAGACAGAGACTCAAGAACGATTGAAAACGATGTAGTGAGCATGCCAGGCCAATAGATGGCAATGAAGGTTTGTAGAGAAACAGCAGTGTTACAGCATGTGTATGCTTTCCGGTGAAGACAAACTTTTCACCGACAACAATGGTGAGTGGACGCATGAAGACAAAGGAGTTTCTTGTCTGGATAACAAATCTGTCTGGATATTTTTGTCTGGTTGACAAACCGAGCACGGTAAGCAGCACACATGTTGCTTGGTCGACGGCCAAAGCTGTTGTTGTTGTTCCTGGTGTGTGCACGCAGCCTTCATGTGAAAGAGTACTGCGCATGTGGTATGTGGCATCGTGTAAACGGGAGGCAAAAACTCAATGAAAACTCTCCATTTTCGGCTGTATTCGTATTCGTGTAAACAGAGCCTCAAACTGATGTCAAACATAACATGCAAATCTTCAAATATATCCAGCCCACCACTGTACCTTCACTTCACAATACCCTGTGGTGGTAAAACTGCCAGCCCAGGCTCTGATTGGTAAGTAGAACAAGAAATCATCTTCTTTGGACAATAATTGTTGCCCCTGTATTTAAAACATGTATCAATATCAGTTGATTTTACAAGTACTTAAAGCAAGGTTCAAACTCTTGAATAGAAACAACCCTACCCTGTACACACATGTACCCTGAGAACACTAAACACAGCCCCCCCACTGATTTCCTCTCAGCATCCCCAGTTCTTGTCCCCCCCTCCGCCTGCTGGAGGTATCGGGTGGCTCGAGTGGGGACATTAGTGTGAATGACTGATAAGACCCTCAGCCCCCAAATAATCAGAAAAAAATGGATATTTGCCGTTATTTTGAATCCGTCAGAAATAATAAACGCCAAAATATATCCACTTGGGCTATTTAAGCAATTTCCCCATGATAACATCCCGTGGGGGTTTCATGTGGAATCCAAACGACGACATAATAAAACCACGTCGCCTGCACCCCCTTATCAGGCTGGATTAAAAGGGAATAATGAAACAGAACGGGTTTGGAGCCTTGTGTGGTATGAATATGATTATCTAATGGACTCCAATGGAAAGGCATGTTAATGCCGCTTTAACGCGAGACCTTTCCCAGACTATCTCCTGCCCCTGGCTCCTCCTAAGACCCCTCCTCCCCCCCCTCGCTCGCCCTGTCTCTCTGTCTTTTTTGCCTCTTCCTTTAAGTTGAAATAATAGTTTTCATTTTTTTCACACATAAGTCATTATGCCCCCTCTCTATCTCAGTGTATGAGCACTGGAGAGCGATAAATCCTTCTCTACCCTCATCCTGCAGCCTCTTCTCGGGTCTAATTTGAGAGTGTTGGCCTCCTAACTTTTAGACAAAGCACTCTAGGCAGTTATCAGTATTCAGATTTTTCTTTTTTCAAATGGTGATCATTGTTACTTGAAGAATGTGGGTCACTCATACAAACTCAAATCAAAGTTTCTGGGCAGCCAGTTGAAATCTTATTACATGGTCTGAAAAGACGTTAATTTGTGAATATTGAGCCAGAAAAGTATCACTCTGAAGAGTTAATATAAAACTATATAATGATATACAGTGCTCAGCATAAATGTGTACACCCCTACAGATTTATCAGAAAACCTTTAGTTTCCTTTCAAAATCAACATTTTTATGCATACTATACTACAAAATACTTCCCCAACTGTGGGCCATCGATTGCAAAAAAGATTTTTTAAGTTGCACACATAAAAGTATTTTTCTCAATTTAAGATCAGGATGCAAAAATTAGTTCACCCCAATCAAAGGGGTGGGAGCACAACTAAATTTTAGTTATCATGTTACCCTTATTTTCATCTTATGGTCAAAAAATGTTGAGTTAAACTCAGCTTTCTTAAAACTTTGGAAATGTTCATTTGTTCATTTAGACGTTGATTAATACATTACTTTTAAAAGGGGGTGTACTCATTTATGTTGGGCACTGTATATATGTATCCACATTGGTCGTAGCCAGTGCCTGTTTTCTGATTATTCTGTGTACACACTATGTGTGGGGGAGGAAATTAATACACTATAGTATCACAATATTTGGTGTGGTGATAGTATATCAATTCAAGGCTGCCAAGTATCAATATTTTTTGATGTATTAATTTCCAACATTTAATAAAGCTTTTGGTTCTATAGACATAAAATCCATTACTCTTTAAGTCTACATGATGGTGCTGTTGTTGTAAGGTCAGCTGGGTAAAAATTCACTGTGCATGAGTGAGTTATTAAACAAACATGGCTGAAAAGGAGAGAAAGAAAAAGGATAGCTGTAGCATCATCGGCCTTTCAACCTGTTGTGAGGACTTGTTTTGGACTTTGCAACGAAAATAAGAGATGGACATGTCGCAGAGTTTGTCAGCAAGTGACAGCAAATCTAACGCTAAGCTTGCCCAACTGATAAACCAGCCAACACTTGACACAATTAGTTTGTCAAAGCTGCCTCCTAATTCTGAGTGAGCCAAGATAATAGAGCCATAACTTTACATGCAAAGAGTCAAGGCCTCACCATGTTGTAGAAAACAGGGGCTTTTGGTACATGCTGGTTGAAGCCCAGGTATGTTCATCCTTTGCTGCTTTGTTTCAGCAACTAAACTGAACTGAAGTGATGTGGATATATGGAGATGTTTGTTATTAAACCTAGTAAGTATAATATTTTAAGAATACATTGAGGGGTTGTCATCAAATTTGGCACAAACCTACACATAGGCTTTAGGGTTGAAATTTGAAAAAAATGAAAAATTTTGTGATTGCAGAGGACCAGATGATGTTCTTTTTCCCTCCCATTTGGAAATGCTCGGATATGGGAGAGTGGGCAGGCTTATGGGAGGCTATGATAATGAGCTCTTTGCTGATTGGCTGCCCAAACAATGTCTGATGGGGGTGGAGCAGACTTTCTAAACAGTCATGGCATTTGCCTATGATGAGCAGAAACATACATGTAGGTGAAGGCTGTATAGCTATGACATCATAAAACCCCAGAAGTAAAAACCTGAACATTTTAAGGGGAATTTTCTTTAAAGAGGCAAAGCATGATTCTTCATGAATTGAGAGTTTAGGAAAAGGTGCCATTTTCTTCTGCTCCCCAACCCCTTTAACAACATTAAAAGAAAAGAAATGTAAGTTTGCAGGACATGGGACCTTTAAAGGTATGTAACTGCGGCATCTCCTTCCTCTTTATACCTCTTTATAATGAAAAGTTTATTATAAACATGTGCGAAGACAACATTAAAAAATAATTCAATTACTTAACTCCAAAAAAACCCCCTCATCATTGCATTATTGAATTAAAGCTCTACTTGGAGAGGTGTAAAATGTACTAACTTGAGGGCAAGGGTAAAAGATTACACGTCCAATGCCAAATAAAGATTTAAGTCATGTGCAGGCCTTGCTGTCAGGATTCTGTAAAGATGTCAGGCCCACATCACCTGAGCGTGTATTTTACAATAGGTGTTGACTGATTAAAAGTACCTCTCCTTTTGATCAACAGAAAAAGAAGTCCCTGGCCACTCCCGAGCTCAGACTGGGGGGTCATTATCAGACCTATTAGAAGCGATAAGACTCCATTCGCCGCATAGTCAAGTCCATTCTCATCTGGCCGAGCACGGAGCTGTATTGTGTATCCGCGCACACATCCTAAGAGCAGACTGAGCTCCCACAGGACACAGTTAAAAAAAAGCATCAATATTTCATCAAACTACTCTCTCTTTCTGGTCCAGATCAAAGCCTCGACTCCCACAGTCCTACAGGTAGAGATGGCTCTTTTGTTTTCGCTCCTCAGGTAGAGCAGCAGTCAGACTCGCTTTCGCTTTTGGAAACCTTGCAACGCTCAGCCCATCCATCTCACGCCTCACCGCCTCGCTCTTGGAAGAGCGGGTAAAAAGGAAGAGGTAGAGACCGCAAGGGTGAAAACATGTTCCAGAGATGTCCAGAGATTGAACTTCTTGGCCTTGTAGTGTTGTATTACTTCCTGTTTGTTTTGTCAGGTTTCCCAATAGTGAGAACTATAGTGAGAGCAATCTGAGGGTTGGGTTATTTATCTTTAAAAGTCTGTAAGTGTTATGAGCTTTTCTCTCACAAGCATCAGCATTAAATTTTTCCCTTTTTTTGCCTCTAGCAAAGACAGAGGACCAGTGACCAGTGCATAAGTTTAAACAATTATTAGTTTGTTTCAACATTGTTCAATGGGGCTCGAAATTTTTAAGCTAATGGAAATTCCATGGAGTGGAACAGGAAGACATATTTTTGTAGGCCAGTGAGGAAGTGAGCATCATGTCGGTTGCCTCGGACTACAAGCCTTTTTAAAGCGTATGGGATTTTTCACTGTGTATCAAACCACTGCTAATAATAAGCTCTGAAGCAAACAAAAAGTATGAAATACACATGTTCTTTTCCTTGTAATAGTCTAGACAATCAAACCTACTTTTCACAATTTTGTAAAGTTTGAATATAATCGATGAGAGTAAAAAAACATTATTAAGCAACTATGGAACTACAACATGGCTGTTCAACTTAGAAGCAACGACAATCTTTCCAATGAATAACATCACACCATTACATCTGATTTTATAATTTCCCTTTAATTAAGTGACCTGCTTAAGTTGGTCCTCATGGCTGTAACAATAGCGTATATATTTCTGGTTATTAAAAAAACAATCAGCAGATCATCAGCAACCATCTGTTTAAAAAACCACTAACACTTTAAAATTGAAAAGTGGTCAGTAAAAGATACATTTTATTATTTATTGTTAAACATTAATATCTCTCATGCATGTGTTCGTTACAAACCTTTTTTTAGGCATTTGTCCAAAACCAATATTCTAAATCCCATATAGTTTTGGGCTTGAGAAGCAGGAAGTGCTAAATACTAACTCACTTTTGCGTTTTTGGACTCAACCCTGCGCCACTCTAAAGTGTATGTGACATAAAATGAAATTTTGGGTCAAAAACTTATTGATAGTAATTTTACATGAGAAAACAATCATTTTTCAATGAAAAAAGACATTACAAATACCATTAAGTACCAAGATTCACCTACATAGCCAATACAGAGTCTCCACCAAGAAATAAAACAAGTCGTAAAGGAGTGTAAAACAAATTATCATTATCTATCTAACACACAAATTCAATGAATTTGAAAGAAAGACAAGCCAAAAACACTGTTAGACTTAAAACCTGCCAAATTAGCTAACAACATTGTTTATTTGCTGCACTTACTATTGACAGCTTGTATGCCGCCTAGCTTATATGGTACCTAGCTAAAAATGGCTAGCAGTATAGAGACATCAAAATACACTTTTAAACTAGAAGTGCTCAGAGTACACAAACTTCATCCAGGCACGTCCAACACTGTCAGGCAAGGTATTGACAAAAAAATCCAAATTTATCCAAATCTGTTTAGAATTTATTGAGGCATTAGTGGAAATGTGGAAAACTGCACT
Source organism: Cetoscarus ocellatus (assembly GCA_037902135.1). NCBI lineage: Eukaryota > Metazoa > Chordata > Actinopteri > Labriformes > Labridae > Cetoscarus > Cetoscarus ocellatus. The sequence goes on from JBAMNC010001676.1 coordinate 581,346, forward strand.
TTCTTGTAACGTTATCAAATTGTTAAAAACAAAATCCTGGCTCCACACTTAGATTTGGATCCCCACCAAAATCTATGTACTTCACTCCTGTGCTATGCATTCCAACTTACTGAGTTATTTTTGAAAATGCTAAAAACTGCCCTATCCCACACTGTTAACAAATCCTTGTAAAAAAGAAAAAAAAATTTAGATCAACATCTGTTTTCGAATCACCACCAAAATCGAACTACTTGTCCCTTGTGCCATAACCAGCATTCCCCAAATGTGTCATTTAAGAACTTATTCAGGCATTAGCAAATGCATCTGCATTTTGATCACCACCAAAATCTAAATGATTGTTCCCTGGTCAATTTCTGATCCATCCTGAAAATGTCATCAAATTCTGTTCATAGCTTTTTGAGTTATCCTGTTAAAAAAAACAAAAAACAAACAAAAAAAAATACCTGACAGATGCTGGAAAAAAAACATAACTTCCCTGGCACAGGTAGTAAAAGGGGTCATTAAATTTAAACGATAATATTCCAAACCGGTCAAAATATGTATTCTTTAGCAGCATCTTAATAAGAAGAATAATGATAAGCTTAATATCACATGTTGTAGGCATGTATTACATATCTGCTAATAAGACTGTCATGTATTTACTAATGTCCTTGGATTATGTCATTACAAAGACAGAATGATGTGCTTAGCATGCTTGTGCGCGGCTTTATGTGTGCTATTATATATGTATATGTGTCCCCCTCCCCCCTAACAATAACCACTCTTTCTCTGTTGTCCCTGAACACACATCAGGCTTCTTCCTCCCCTCATCATCCGCGTCAATCTGCTGCTGTCACTCCACACCGGACAGTGACTAACGACACTCCCAGTCAGTCAAACACTTATCACCGCACAGGTAACACACAGGCCTGGAAATGACTGACATGAAATGGAAACGTCTCTCATTCTGTGGGCCCGGGAGCTGAAGTGAAATATTAGCTGTGGGAGAGATGGCAGCCGATAAGAGGCTCCCTGTTTGGGCTGGGATTGTGGAGGTCCAAGTTCTATTACATTTCTTTTTATGGCGAGGAGTGTTTGCTTGGATAAAGGATTGCTTTGCTTTTCCATTTCCTTTCATAATTTTCTGTTTTTGCTTCAAATTTGCCACATTTCTAACTCTGATTTTAAAGTAAAATATGCTGCCAGGGGCTCTCAGTCGGAACAACAGCACAAAAATGACAAATCCAAGCCAAGTGGTGGCTTTGGGTGTTGAAAAAGGATGCTAATGAGGACAGAAGAAAAAGAAATATATGTCCTTGATTGTCCACCTGAGGGTGCCTGCTGAAACCTAATCACATTGTCAGTCCATGCTAAAATTGACATTACGACATGGTTGCAAGCATTTTTTTTTGTCTGAACAGTTAATTTATGTCCTGATACTGTTCAGGGGTAAATTGTTCTGTTTTTTTTCCTAATTATGACCTCTCCACAATTAAGTCATGAGCTGATAAGCTGATTTGACTAAAAGCTAGCATGGTGTAGCTGTTTGTCAGGAGGCTCAAGATCAATTCAGCAAATGTTGTGAATAAAACTCATTTTCTTATTTTATGATCATGATCAAGATTTTCAAAGCATATTGTGCCAATCTAACGCGATCATTCAATGTATTTCATTAGTCCATCTGGAAACAGCCCACAGAAAATGTTTGTGAATGGGCAGAACCTTCCAAAAGCATATTCAGCGAGTGTTTGGACAATCGTTCCAACAGTCACTTTTATTATTGGCCAATCAGATAATCAGATAATAAGTAGGCTGGTGCTACTGCGGTGGTGTAAAGGACAGAATGGGAGTCACTTTGTAAAGCAAAATGTTCGCAAAACATTTTGAAAGTGGAGCAAAAATATCTCTCCAACTGAAAGAGCTTGCCCGCCGCGATTTGGTTTAGCTCAAACACTGGGAGTCAACAGGTAGCATTAGCCTGCCTCTGCCTACAGATATCAGATAAACTCTTTAGCAACTCTAAACCATCCTGTGGTGCTGTTGAGACCCGTTTTTTTACCACCATATGTTACGTCATCTATTTTTAGACCAAGATAAGCACTTTTTGTAATTTTTGAAAGAAATATGTATGGACATAGTTTGCGCACCATGTTTTCTTTTGAAAATTACATAAAGTGCTAGTCTTAGTCTAAAAACAGATGACATAGCATAACGCGGTAAAAAAAAAATGAGTCACCACAAGCACACAGGACCATTTAGAGTTGCTGAAGAGCTTATCTGATGACTGTAGGCAGAAGCAGGCTAACACTAGTCATTGACTCCCAGTGTTTGAGTTAAGCTAACTCGTAATGGGCGAGCTCTACCAGTCTCTTCCTTGTTACTGGACGCACAGTTGAAGGAATAGAGTCTATCTGCTTGTCATTAACTCAGGAGTGGGACAAGACACACACAAAAAAAATGTTAGCTTATGACTTCAATAAGAAATGCAGTCCAGATCTTATAAAACTGTTGGTGAAGCTGGTAGCATTGATTCTTAATCTGTATGAGTAGTCACTATGTCTGCTCTAAAGGACACTGATTGAACCGTCGTGCTTTGCGCCACTCAAAATTGTAGACTGGAGCTTGGCAAGATTGTTTTGTCTGATTACAGATATTGAATCAGGCTGATCCATTTGCACAGCAAGGTTAGTGCTAATCATCTTTAATCATTTTTCCTGCATCAACACTTTTAAAGTATTTGGCAGCTTTGAGCAGTTTGCTCTTGTTTTTTGTCTGAATGTGAAGATGATCAGTCAGCCTCTCCCCTCTAATGCTAGAGGCACTTTTCTTATCTTGACTAGGGGCCAGTTTAGTTGGAGAAAGGGCCAACAAGGCTACCCTGTAAAGTTGAGGTACAATATGGCTTGATCCTCCTCATGATATTGTGTATTTTACCCTCAGTAGAGAATGTTTGGGCACCTGTGCTTCAAAGGGTGAAATGACAGAAGTGTGACAAAACTAATATGTAACTTTGTCTAAGTTTTGAGACTATTTTTTAAATATTTCACACAGTGCATCTTTAAGCCTGTCATGCTGCTTAGAGGCCAGAGGGTCAGTCCTGATATGTAAGCCACAGTCCCCAAGGCCTCCAAAGAACCAGATCAGAGGCCAGTTTAAACCAGACTTCAGCCTTTTCTATGTCTAAGGTCACATATGCTTCCTCTGTCTCTTCTATTACTCATACACTCTACAATGTCCTCCCTCCATCCCTCTCCTACAGCTCTCACACATCTCCCACACGCACACACAATCCCCCGTGGGCAGAGAGATGGATGGGATGCTCCCAAACCACAGGTGCTGCTCCACTTGTGAGTCTTTCACATTCTTCACCAGACCTGCACTATTTTTTTTTTTTTTTTTTTAACTTTTCACTGTTTCCCTGGTGGTGATTACTGTGGTACTCCAGTTGTGGGATAATGAGGAACATGGAATATTAGAATTACAGGATACAATCAATCTGCCTGTCTATGAGAAGCTCTTTGGGAGTGAGATTTGTTTTTACAAGAATAAAATAAACCTCATGAACATGAAACATGATGTGAGAAACTGCCTCAGAAGACACGGCCTCCTGGTAAGGCCGCCACCAGAGGGGGTTAGTCTCATTTCCAACTTCAGTGTTTGCTGGGAACTTTGTCTGGAGGCTGAAGTCTGAGAGATCTTAGACCAACGTGCAAGTTGTGCCATCTTGTGGTTACAGGATGTACTGACTGGTTGAGAATTTCTTTATCCATGATTGCATCATATGCAGGTTAAAAAAGATCAACCATACAGTGAATCTAGTCTAAATTTATATCTACATTTACATGACTGGTGAAAAATCATAAAGAGGATTACATTTTTTTCATTTGGGATTAAATGTTTTTATATTTGCAAAAATACCCTAAGACAAGGTATGTCTGTTTTGGGCCAACTTTGGCATACACTTTCATCATGCTCAAATTTTCATGCATAACATGTCGAACTGTCTCTTCATTTATGGAGCTCATTTCTGTTATCATACATATAATTTTGTGAATTAGTGGAGTTAAAAATAAGATTGTCGTCACTCACTGCACTTTTGGTGTCATGTTTATGGTAGAACAGGTGTCCAAACAGTTTTGGGATGGATACTAGTATCTAAAAGAATGAGGCTACAGATACAAGTGTCTGAAATTAGTTTCTTTTGAAGGGTGTTTGGGGGTCAGCCTTGCACGCAGAAATGACTGGGCCCCTGAAAGGACCAGTTAATGGGCTCTCCTCAGATTATATTTAACATCAATTTGTAGAAATTGCTGGTGGCCTTGCAGTTGGCCTTTGCACAACCTACGCATAGGCAATAGGCTAGTCCTTGAAGTGACCCGGTTTGGGTAAGGCCTGTGCTTCCTTTACCCCATGTAATTCCACACTCTCCACATTCTCTCCCCCTACTTTCAGCTCTATCCTCCCTCCTGTCACTCAATTAAAAGCATAAAAAGTCAATAAATTCATACAAATGTGCATGCAGGATAAGCGAGGTTAGTCATCCTCCAGGCAGCTTTTAACTTGCATACAAAAAAAAAAAGGATTTAGGTTTAAAAAAACAGAAAACACGAGAATCATGGTCTATATTTAAGATGGACTATGTCTTTGCCAACCCTCACAGGCCCCTACCTGACTCTGGGCCCCAGCAATTGCTCCCCTTCATCCCTCTTTAACGGCAGCCTTGCTTACAGAAAAGGTCAAGAGCTTGTAAAGCTTGGAGTGGGCCTGCTGTTCCTTCACTCTGAAAGGATCCAGTTGAGGTTGACGTTGCCTCCCTTTAAAAGTCTTCCAGGCACATGCAACTGGAAGGAGACCCTGGGGTAGACCCATAACTCTCGGGAGGGATTCCTCTTGGCCAGGAAATGCTTCAAAATACCCCAGGAGGAGTTAAGAAAATGTTGCTGGGGAGGGGGGTGTTGGGGTCAGCTTTCTCAGGCTGCTGCCACCACAACCTGTCCCTGGATAAGCAGAAAAAATGGATGGATGGATTGATGGATGGATGGACTACAAGAACTCCTGAAGCATAAGCTCTGGAGTCACACCAACTGCTTTTAACAATAAATCTCTAATTTGACTTAATTGAGTCAAAGCTTTTAAGAGTTAAACTTAACTGCACAGTTTTTTAAAAGGGGTTTAGTATCATTTCTGTTGAACATAGAAGGAGAATTTAAGGATAAGCTTGAGTGTAGATTGCATTCAATGATTTAAATGTGGCAAAAGCCATTGTATGTGAGTTTATATTTTATTACCTCTGCCAGTTATGTTCTTAGTAATAACATAATTCAAGGACATTGGTGAACACATGACCGCCTTATTTCCAGGAATACACTGCATGCCTACTACATATGATATTAAGCCTATTTTTCTTATTAACGTGCCTTAAAAACATGCTGCAAAATGATAATTCTTTGACTGGTTTTAAATATTAGCATTTAAATATAATGACAATTTAAAGTGTGCAAGAAGGTTAAGTGTCAGGCCTGAGCTCTGCAGTGAAACAGGAGCATGGTTTCCTGACGTGAGAGGGTAAACAGAACAAAGGAGGGAAATAAAAGAGTGTGGTCTCACCTGAATTCAGCAGGTATGCTGCAGTTGTCTGGGGCCGACCTCAGTGACCACAATAACAGAGAAGATTTTGTTTTCTTTACTGTCAGGATGCCATGTTGTTGCCCACATGTTCTTGTTCTTTCACATCTGGTTCTGTTTTTCAGTGTGTGTTGTTGTTGACGATTTTAAAAGCAAACTAAAAATCATTCATCAGAGTTTTTAACTCTGCACTAATCGCACAACCTAAAGTTTCACCTTGGATTTCACACTGTAAGAGTTCATTTCCTCAGATACCAACATCAATGTGATGTAACTATTCTGTATTTTATATAACAACATGATGCAATACAACAGGGCAGTGGTCATCAGCTAGAGGCCCCAGGTCCACATCTGGGCCCCCAGTCGACCCGTTGTCATTTCCCGCCCTTTTCAGGAAGTTGTCTACTATCAAGCCAGGCCTTCCTTAGTAACTGTTAATATGTTAGACAAAATTAAGTCAAATTTAATCTTGTTAAATTAATTAGATTTTTTTTCTTCAACTTGGACTAAGTGAAAGACCAAAGACAAAACCACAGTAGGGTGTGTGGAGAAAGCTCAAAAACTTAATGAATCTGTCAAGATAAATAAAATTTTTAAGCAGAAATGACCTTAGTGAGTGAGTCTTCTTGTATTGGCTATTCACATCAATTGCTTCTATTATTTTTAGTAAATACTCCTTGAACATCAAATACTGTCAGTGTTAAAATATTTTCTTGTACCTTTGAGTGTAGATAAGTTTTATTTAAGTGACCCAATTAAGAATGATTTGACCACAATGCATTGAAATAGACTCTCCTAACACAGAAGTTATCTTAGTGGGGTAGCCCAGCAATAGCTGCTTTGATAATGATTGATTATTGATTACAAAGATGATTCTGATTGGTCATTCATTGGCCAATCAGAAAGCCAACAAAAGGTCAATTATTTCCATCCAGCATATTTTCAAATTTTAAATATGAGAGGAGTTAAAATATGTTGTCCTTTAAGGAGTATTGAACCCCCCCAAAGCATTTGAGATTTTAACAGTTTGATCCTAAATCATGTGATTAATTTTCCATAAAGCCATTACCAGTGGACAACATGACAGGCCCCAAAACTAGAGGCCAAGATATCTCTTTTACGCTCATGCTGGCAAAAGTTTGGGTGAAAGGGACTGATCTCATTCTTAAAGGCAAAGAATTGCATACATTTTGGATTAAATTTGAAATCTGAAAAAATGATTTGTTGGAAATACCAAAATATTTCAATTTATCTGAGAATCTTGCATTCACATCCTCTGTCAAGGAAGAACAACAGCCTTTGCACAAATAAAGCTGCAATAGAGCAAACACTATACTCGCCCACTCAATTTGCAGATGTTGAATGGCAGAAGCATTTCATAAGTCAATGTCAGCAGACGCCCAATCAATAGGCTCTCCTCAGTTTTACCTGATGACTTGTGTGCATTTTGCATGAACTGAAAGAAGAACTGGAAAAAGTCATGTGATGTCAGCTGTTTGATAATCAATGGAGCCTTTAGAATATTGTTGATGCGGATCAGTGGACGCTGCCATGCTGCACCTGTTATCTCAACAGAAGTAGCTCAACCCACTCACAGATGTTGAGGCTGTACTGACGCAGGCTGTACTGAAATGCCCCTGCAATACGTTTATGGCTGCGCTGCAGGGGGAGACCCTGGTGAGGTACCAGTTGCGTTCTTCTTTGCTTGCCTGGCTTGGCCTTACAGCTTAATGCTAATGCTTAACGCTTAAACTGAAATGTATGTTTGTGTGTGTGTGTATGTTTATGTATGTTTTTATTTTTAAAAATATTTTCACCGCCACTATCTACTGTCTTGCCAGAAGGAGTCACGACGACAATGTCCTGAAATTAAAGGAGAAGGAGAAAGAAAAAGAGGGGGAAAGTTTAAAAAAAATCCAACCATAGTGCAAAGGGAAGGAGAAGAAAGGTAAAAACAGAATAATCCAAAATCCTCTTTTCATAATATTATATAAAACATGTAATTAACATTCTTGGGCATGCTTTAAAAAAAAAAAAAAAAAAAAAACACACTCCAGTACATGAAATGTAACATAGGAGTGGATTAATATAGAGGCACGGATATTTGTGTGTAGGTGTGTACTTGCATGTGACGTGTAGTTTTGTATGGGTTTAAACTACATGGGTACACAGAACTGTATATGGTAAGACTTTTTGTCTTTTGCCTTTCCTTCCTTGATATCTGATAAGAAAATCTACCTCTCCAATTGTGCCTTTATTTTATCTTCTTCCTCTCTCTGTTGACTTTCTTGTACCACTGTTAAAGTTATATTTTAGGAATAAATAAAAAAAAACCCAAAAGGATTTAAGGCCGTCTGTCCAATAACGATTCCACGTGGACGTGTAGCCGTGCCAATCAAGTCCCTTATTCTTACCTACACCAAGGAGGCAGGCGTTTTCTATTTGTCTGCAAAATAACTCAAAAAGTTATAAACAGATTTTGAATAAATATCGGGGAATATTGGTCATGGCACAAGAAAGAAGTGAGTAGAACTTTGTTGGTGATCTAAATCAGGATGCGGAACCTGGAATTTTAAAAAGGATTTGTTAAGAATGTAAAAGAGGGCAGTTTTCTACACTTTCACCAATAACCTAAAAAGTTCTCCACAAATTTCGATGACATTTTCAGGAAATGGTGATCATGGAATAAGGCAGAAGTGATTAGGTTTTGGTGGTGATCTGAATCTGGATAGGGATTCAGGACATTTTTTCCTGCATGCAATCCTCACACCTCCAGGCTCCTACAGCCTGCCTCAAGTGGACACTTGAGAAGCTGCAACTTTTGGCGCTTCCCCATGCACCTCCTCTTTCAGCCCCGGAGGTTGCTGCTTGGTATTCAAAGACATTTGCAGATCTCTGCATGCAATTGTGGATCTTTGTACATGTTTACAAATCTTACTCATCTGTGAATGCATTTGTAGATTTGAAGATAGATTTGTGCATGCATTTACAAACACTTTCTAGCAACAGTAGCTCCACAATGACATAGCATACCTATGATAAAATATAGCTGGCTTAAGATGCATACCGTGTGTGCTACCCCAAAAATTTTTGTATCTAAGTACATAGTTTGCATGCAGCTCTGGTACCCTGTGCTTTTGAGGGTTGTGTCAGCACAACTGAAAGTTCACTCTCTGCCCTGTTTTCAGTCTGTCTGGCACCTGTCTGAGCTACAGCCGTCCACTGTGGTTAACTGCTTTTTCATTCAACACCAGTTTGAATGGGCATCCGTTTGTGACTGGTGTGAAACTGCCCAGTCATTGCCAGATTCAGACAAGAAGTTCAACAGTAACAAGTGTCGGTTCAGATGAGAGGAAGACTGCCACTCAGACCGAAAACTCTGCTGATCACAGTGGGCACGCTATTTCCCACCACAGCGGGTACGTTACACCAGTGAAAGCACTCAGACACTTTCCCATGTGTAGTAGATGTAAATGCTGAGCTCATCATTCATCTCTAAATCAGGTTATAGTAGTCTCTCAAAATAACTGTTGTACCTCCATCCTGTTTGTTTTCGTGCTGAGAGGACAGAGAGAGGAAATTGATTTTTATTGGCTGTATGACTGTTATGACCCAGCTCAGCTGGGACAAAAGGGAAGAAGCATAAATAAAACCAGATTTAAATGGTTTTAAGTTGAAGTTGTTTATTAATCAAAGCAAGGAAATAAATTTACAAAATTAAGACGAGAAAAGGGCAAACCAAAAAACAAAAGGGAAAAAATTTCAGGCTACAAAATAAAACTAATTAGGTCGAACCATAAATAAAGCTAAATCACTCTAAACTTAAACAAAGATATTTTAACATAGCAAACAGAACCAGAGAACGATTTAATGACAGGACAGGACTGCCAAACATTCAGGAACATGAATTTCTCTAACTAACAAGGATATCTAGCTAACATGCGGGCTCTGCCCTCCACCCTGCAGCTTCTTGGGCTTCTTATAGAGGGGACAGCCATCGGCTCACGGGATGATTTGCTGCATGGCACTCCTGCAGCTGCTCCAAATCAGCCGATGATCTTCGTCCTCCGCACACCATCAGTACAGAGAGGAGGGGGGCGTGGCAGCAGCCTTAACAATGACATAAGATATACTCACAGCACAACATATTAAAATATAGCAATAAAGCTATGAAATTAACACTTAAAAACAGTTTTACAGTGATTCTGTGGAAAGAACTTGGCAAAATTTCAGCAAGAAAAGTTAATTAAACTCTGGATGGAGTCAGATCCCTGAAAATGTCATCCCAGTTGAAAACAAGATGGTTTCAGAGACTACAGTGAAAATGATGTTTTAGTTAATCAAGTTGTCAGTGTGTGATCTTTAACTCTGAACTTGTCACGCTGAACACTGAATGTTTTAAGTTACACTCATAGAGTCAACCATCAGGCCCACCTATATGCCACAGGCCCATGTCATGCAGTGGAAATGTTTTATTTTTATCTATATGTGTGATCTGACCACACATGGTATCATTCTGTGAGCTAATTTACCCACTAACATACAGCAAATAAATACAGCAATGGCTACAGTGTTAAAATAGAGTTAACACTTAAGTAGTTAAAAGTTTTACTTTAAGAGAGTGAAGTCCTAACACTACATAGAAGTGTTGATCAGAAGTCAAACTGGTATGTGTGACAAAGTCTTAAATTAACTCTGACAGTTTCACTTCCCTGTTGTTGATGGTTTTTATTTTATTTATTTATTTATTTATTTATTTATTTGGGGGGGGGGGGGGTTATCATTTCTGTTGATGTCCTGTTTTCTGTGGTTTTAAGACTTTCATTATTTGTAAAGAGATTATGTTTGAAACCATATTTTTTGTAAAACAAATAACATTCAGTTAAGTTGTTAAAAAAGCATATGTGATGATGGTTTAGCTGGTGATGCAAAACAAATTTCTGAGTAATCAGACAATAAAGTATTATCTTATCTTATCTTATCTTATCTTATCTTATCTTATCTTAACTTATCTTATCTTATATGTACCCACAAAACACAATTCATATGCTGCTGGCAGCTGACATCTTTTTTAACAGCGTCTCCACACAACCCCAGGATGTAACTTAGCTGTAATGTATGCAGCAATAGCACATTGATCCAACCCCGTCACAATACTACTTAAGGTTCATCTACACTCCCTTTTCAAGGGGCATTTTCTTAAAGAGACATAGCCCATTTCTCCGTGAATGGAGAGTTTAGTAAATGTGTTTGACAGTTATCTGTCTTTTATTTGCTTCATGTCATTTTGGTTTCAAGTTCCTGTTTTATTTTGCTAAAGTCTGTCTCCCTCTCTCTGTTCTGGTTTTGTCTCCCTCCTGTGTGTGACATGAACAGACTTTGCACACAAAAGACTCAGTTGCAGACAAAGAAGGTCTTTGACAGTTCAAGGTTCGGTACACAAAAAGGCAAGCAAAACAAGACAGAGGTATCCAAAAAAGGTAAGGTGGTCATAACAAGACTATGGCTCTGAATAGGAATGCTGGAAAGTGACAAAAGGTACAAACAATCTGGCAACAAGAAAGAGGAAGACACGAGGGTTAAATACATGAGGTGATGGGGGGTGATGAGACACAGCTGGGGAAGCACAATCAGGGTAACTTAACTAAAGTAAAAGGGCAGGGTCATGACACTGTGATAACCTGACCACTCCCTAATGTGTTTCACCTGTGTTTAGTTACCTGCACTCCCCGCCCCTTTAAATACCCTGCATGCTCACTCACAATTTTTCTGGTTCAACTCATGTTCTAGTAATTATCCAGCACTCTCTTTTGACTAGTTCCCTAGCTTCCCGTTTTTCGCTTGATGACTCTGTGCCTCTGCCTGTTTATCTGCTTCCTGGTTATGACCTATTTTCTGAGTGAAAACAAAGTTTTGGATCACTATCAATCTCTGCATATAAGTCCTTTTCCTGTCTGTGCTGTGATAAGGTGTCACATTTTCCTGCTCCCCAAATCTCTTCTTAAGGCAGTAAAAGCAAAGAAAATTGATTTTGCAGGTCATGGGACCAAAAAACGAGAAGAGCATTAAAATAAGCTGAATGGTGGCTTGTTCTCTGTCTGGTCATGATATTGGACCAACAATGTCAAAGTTGAACTGTATTTCATTGCACTGACCAAAGTATTTATGGGTCGATTCTGAGGTTTTTTTTCTTGCAACTGTATTTTCTTCCTGTGCTGCTGCATTTGTTGATACATATTTGGGGGCTTTATTATGTCATCCATGGCTTATAGCAGTATAACCTTTTTTACGTTTTAAGAGCAGATTTCGTCTTTTCTTCTGCATGTTTACAATTTATTTGCATTTGAAAATGACCTGTCAAATGCATTGAGTAAAAAGGGGGGGTTACAGTCCTAAGAACACAGATATAATATAAACATTCTTTGAATTACCTTTATATATCATTCATGCTTGTTTTTCTCTGAAAGAGGCAGAAATAAAATGACTGAGAGTTATTCTAAGTTTCTTTTTATTGTTGTTTCATATCAAAAACATAAAAAAATATAGTTCATATTCATTTACAGCAAAACACAATAAACATGTGGCTCAACTGTGAAAATAAAAACATCATTTACACCAAAATACAATTTTTACAGCAATTCAGGAGCAGGGATGGACAACTCACATCACCAAAGAGCCACAATAATTCATCCTTTGTGCCATTCTAACAATATTTATATTTCATATCTCCATAAATTAGTTATTCTTAATATAATATATCTTAATATAATTATTAATATAAATGTGGAGTTAGCAGTCCAACCCTGGTATCAAATATTGACCTTATCATTTACTACTTTATTGGTTCATAATGCATGTCTGAAATTACTGTCCCCTTTGGACAGACATTTAATTACAAATGCTTTTTCAGATTTTTTCCATTTTTAATTAATGTTTGTATCAAAACTAAAATGTACAGTAACATTTGTTTACAACAAAACAAGACAAAGACATAATGAAACAATTGCGAAAACAAAAATACTTGGAAAAAAAACCCTCCTATTTACACTATATTACAGATTTTACAGATAATCCAACACAGGGATGAGCAACTGGCTACCAAAGGGTCACTCCCCTCATCCTCAATCAATAAGGCCTGCAACTCAAATTCAGATGTTAAAAAATGTAAACATAAAAAACCCTGTCAAAACATGCTATGAAAGCATGTCGAAGAGAGGTATTTTGATTATAATGATTTATTGTGTTGGCACAGAAAATCCGCCAATTAACAAGGTAGTTGGCCTATTGGCTTTGTTTTGTCAAGCAGTGTCAAACACATGGACACCTGATATTGGATAATATGCCGTTAAGGCCCAACTGTCTCCTGCCTGGCTGCCTCTGATCGGAGCGTGAACTCCTTGATTTGAAAGGCATCTAGAGTTAAATGGAGAGTATTGACTAGGGACTTTTTCAGCATTAAGACAGATGATTGCGACTCCTTTAGCTGTTTGTTATTGATTCTCAACCGGAATTGATTTTCACTTCCCACTCGTAGCGAGGAACAATTGTTGCGTGGGATGTGAAAAAGATGGGTAAAAATATTGGCTACAGTGGTGGCCTTTGTTCTACAGTGAATTAAACTTTGTGTTCAGTTTAAAATATAAATGTCAGTATGATACCGTATATTCTGATGATAGTTATACGTGGTTTCTTTACTCAATCACATTCAGTTTTATTGTCTTTTTGAGAGTATCTCCCAATCTCAGACAAGTTGGCCCTTTGGAAGTAAGAACTGATAGGTGTGGCCCTCTTGGTATCCTAAGTCGCCCATCCTTGCTCCACATTAATGAGTGCATTGAATGAGATGTTTTTACTGCTTTCAAAGTTGGAAAAGACATTTGTATGTCCTAGCTAGTAGCCTATAATGCATGAGTAACCAAATGAAAGCTGAATAATGTTGAGCTGCAGCTTCAGTATGAGAACAAGAAAATATTTCTCTATAATGAAAGGGCAGGGGTTGTTTCAGTGTCTGACATGACGGAGGGGCGTTTAGGTACTGCTTGTGTTTTACTGAGCCTTTCTTTGCTTAAACCACCAGAACACGTTCTCAGAATCCTGAAGAGGTCTTGTCTAAAACGAACCCCGATGAAGACGTACAGGAACGGGTTCAGGCAGGCGTGGGTGTATGCCAGGCTCCTGGCAACTTGTCCGGCGATATCAAAACGGACAACAGTGTTACAGTCAGTGATGGTGGTGTTGGATGCCTGCATGGCGCCTACTATGAGTAGACTATTGTGTGGCAGCTGAGAGAGGACAAACACAAACACTACAGCGAAGATGACACGCAGGGCCTTGTGCTTTTCAAAGCTTCTGGCCTGCAGGAGAGTGTGAATTATGACGGAGTAACAGAAAACCATGACTGAGAGGGGGAGGAAGAAGCCCATGCAGATCTGTAGGGACAGAACAAGTATCTTAGTCTGGTTGTTTTTGTTGCTCCAGTAGACCATAGTACACGAGGACTCCCCTCTGGGGTCCACCTTCACCTGGGCGAAGATAAACTCAGGGAGGGCGAGGAGGATGGCAAGGAACCAGACACCCACGCAGGCGAGCTTACTGTAAAACAGCCTCTTCTTCTTCAAGTTGTGCGCTTTGGTGACCTGCACAATTGCGATGTAGCGGTCCACGCTGATGCAGGTAAGCAGGAACATGCTGCTGAAGAAGTTGATTTTGTACACAGCAGACACCACTTTACACACACCGAGACCAAAGTCCCATCCCTTTAAGGCGTCTACAGCCCAGAACGGCAGCATGCACAGGAAGAGGAGGTCAGCCACAGCCAGGTTGAGGAGGTAAACATCCGTCATCGTTTTAAGGCGGTGACGCACAGTGGTGTAGATCCAGACCACCATCACGTTACCCACAGCACCGAGGATGAAGATGATCCAGAGGAGAGGGGGTTCGTAAAGCCCGTGGAACTTTCGGACCCAGCTTCTGTCACATATGCCTGACGTTAGAGTTGGGTCAGAGAAGTAATCATCTGAGTAGTCAGTTGGGTCCTGAAATGAAAAATTTAAAATAATAAATCCTTCTGTCCTGTTCAGCTTCAGTTACACACAATACATTAGATTGAAATGCATCAGAAAAGTGCCACAAAAAGACTACATGGTGATATTATAATCTAATCTCTGCATTAAGTATTCTGACCAATGGGTTTAGGCCACAGTGAGGTTTAGAGGTGCCAGATAGTCAATGTCCAGTGGTGTGAAAAAGGTCTGGAGTGTTATTTTGGGGATGGGGGGTGGATATGGTAACTCATAGAAACCTTAAAACTTTTCTGAATAATTTCTGGGGCACCTTACCTGAAAATTCCCTGACTTGCTTGCTCACATTCAGCCCTAACAGCATGAGGATTACTGCAATGTGAACCAATGGAGGGTGGGGGAGGGAAAATAGAGGAGCAGTGGGGTAGTTTCAGGGTAAAGCCTTCAGGTATAACTCCATTCAATTTGCAGAGTCCCTATCTATTTTTAAGAGAAGTATTAGACTTAGCTGTTTAGGGAACAACTATGCACTTAATTTAACATTTCCTCTCTGTAGCCCTCGGTAGTTGAACAAGGTAGAGGGTTTAAGATCCAGCTTTTAGTGAACAACTCAGCACTGAGTATGTGATGCTTCATATGATGTCGATGTCATTGACATTAAGACTACATGATGATGATGATAGTATCGTGAAGATGATGATACTGGGGTGATTTTATAAGATTTCCTGCCTATGGCTTCGTTGGAAAAAAATAGGCACTGCTCCTAGCACTACATGGCAGCACCTGTGTCCAATCGGACATCTTAGATTCTTGCTTGGTCAAAGGACAATGTCATTGTGATCACAAATCCAGTTACAAAACATACGCCTGCTTTCTCCAATCAGACTACCACAAAAAAAATCCGCTTCTTGATTCATCACTTTCAATTCCACACCTTGTGGAAACTGAAAACTCCCTGGTGGTAGTTTTTGTTTTTGTCTGAAAATTAATGCAACAGGTTTAAAAAAAAAAAAGAAAAAAAATTGGTGCATCTGATATAAACATAATATAATTGTTCTTCCCTCAAACTGCTGCCAGAGTTTCATAACATAAAAACTGCTTTTGGTTGTGTGACACTAAACTCAGTCTGTGACGTGCATGCTAACCAAACTATACAAAAAAAAAAAAAAAATTGCTCTCATGTGCAGGTGTTGTGTCTGAAAAGGAGAAACCACACCACTGCACAACTTCCTGCAGCTATCCAAACCTGCGGGGGGGGGGGGGGGGGGGGTATAAACGAACCAAAGGGGCTATGAAAGGGGCCCCTGCTGTGGAAAGAGCTGAAAACTGGAGTAACAAAGAAGCACCGAGTTTAGATTTGGGGCAGAGATAAACAGAGAGGTGAAGATGGGGGCTTCGGTTTACACAAACAATGGAAAATTTGATGCTGACTGTGGCATTTGAGTATCATGCAGATGTCTGCTTTAGATAAATGTAGTGTACCTGTGGCATGAAAGTAAACAAAAACACTCTTATCAAGGAATTTTCTCCCTCTGCCAAGGGGCCAAACAGTTAAACAACTGAAAGACACTCTGCACTATACAATCACCTAATCTATTAAGGGACAGTTTTATGGTCAAGTCGAGCTGTTTTTGTATAGCTCATTTCATACATGACATCACACTGTGCTTCACTTTTAAAGGAGTTTGTATGTGGGATGGTCAGAATACCACGTTGTGGTGTTTTCAAACTTTTTAGTCTTCATCAGAATACATGCAGCTTCATTTTGAAATAACTGTAATCTTTTAACAGTGGCTTTTGGAGGGCTGAAAAAAACATCACAGTACTCCAATGTAGCTGTAATAAATACAATCCATCCCTGCATCCCTGCATCCCTGATGTTTGTGATGTTTACAGAATGAAAAGGGCTGATTTTGTGATCTGATAAATGTGGCTTGGGAAATTTGGATCATTGCAGATACTCAAGGATTTGTTGCTTTTTTTAAGGCGGGTAGTAAAAGTTTTTGACATATAAAGGTTCAGATCGTCAAAACAATGGGCAGAGGAACTTACTGGGAAAGTACTATCTTGAAGTTTTGATGTAAAAATTAATGTTTCATCTGTCTAGTTATGGTTATTAACTTTTCATTTTTGAATAACGTGCAAACTGGAGTAAATGAAGATTAAATTATAGTGGTCTGAGGATGGAGCTTTGGGGGACACCACACTTAATATCAACATTATTCGACAAGTAGACATCTAATGGTAAATGGACTTCAGCTTATATAACGCTTTTCTAGTCATTTGACAACTCAAAGCAGCTTTACACTGCAGGTCACATCTACCCATTCACACCCCTTCACTCTCACATTCACTGATTGGTCAGATTTTCTATGTTAGTTATCCAGTAGTATCAGCTAACACATTCACGCCCTTTCATGCCCATTTACATGCCACTGACGCAGCAGTGGGAGCAACTTGGGGTTAAGTGTCTTGCCCACATTGCCATGTGTCGCCTGGAGCTGGGCTCAAACCTGTAACCTCCCAATTACTGACCAAATGCACCAACTTTGCCACTGGCACCCCTGGCCTGGAACACCTACCTGTCTCAAGGGTAAGTTTATAGGCCTCGTAAAAATTTGTTATCCCAGCATATGCACTCACAGGCCACTTTATTAGGTTTACCAACTCAACTGCTTGTTCAAACAAATAACTAATCAGCTGATCACCTGGCAGAGGCATGTTAAGATGACCTGCTAAGTTCAGACCGAGCACCAGACTGGTAAGCAAGGGTGATTTAAGTGACTCTGACTGTGGCATGGTTGTTGGTGCCAAAAAGGCTTGTCTGAAACTACCAATCCACTGGGATTTTCACAGACAACCATGAGAAAATATCCAATGAGTTGAAGTTATCTGTGCAAAAGTCCCTTGATGATGCCAGAGGTCAAAGGAGATGCCAGACAGGCAACATTTGCTTATATTATATTAGGCATTGAGGCAATTCTAAAGGCAAAAGGGGGTCCAACCCAGTGCAACTAAAGTGTACCTAATACAGAGGCCATAGAGTGTCTACATTAAAAAAGCCAATAGCAATACTTCATTCAAGGGCAGAATGCAGGCTTAAAGCAAATTTGAGCTATTTCTTAAATGTAATAAGTAGATTATTTTTAACTCACTTGTCTGTATTTTCAGATAAGCACAAAATTTTGAATTTCTTGCAAAATATACCTGTAATGATAGTTTTTTTTTAAATAGACCTACAAATACTTTTCGTGATTTCATGGCAGATTTAGTGACTTGCAGGCTGCAGTGAGTAAGAAAGGGGGCGGCATGTGGTCTCTTGGCTGCTGGTTTAAGTTTCATAACATTACACATCTGGTATAACACTTAAAATAGAGCAGGTTAAAATTATTTTTAAAAAAAGAAAGAATTTAGGTCTCTGGGGTCAAATTGTGAAGAAACAGTGTTAAAATTGTTGCTCCTGCAGCCATCAATATTTTAGTATCTAATTGTCATGTGTTTGTCATGGCTACATAAAAAGATCTTAAAGTGATACTCACAGTTACATAATAATCTGTTCCTGTCGGCATAAAGGTTGTCAATGGCTCTTCTTCGAAACCTTAAGGGACCAGAGCAGATAAAACAAAGTCAGCGCAACTCAACATACTTGCAGTGTAAACCAGTGGTTCTCAAAATGGTGTGGCAAGACACACTGGTGTGCCTTGGAAATTTGTGCAGTCATGTTACAATAGTGCAGATATACAGCAGCTGATGATTTAGCTTTGAATTTAAATTTATCTGAACATTATTTGCTTTGAATTCTGTGTAAAAGTGCAAATTTAGTAATATTAAAGAATCCAAATTACAGATCCAATCCTTACAGAGTTTTGCACTAAGCAGGGCAAAAAGGCAAGAATATAAATTGAAACAGATTTAGTCTGGCTTTCTTTAAAACCTTAAATCAAAAATTGTCAAAACTAACTGATACTAAATTGTTAACAAGCTCCAAGTGCATCAGCTTTGAGCATCAAATAAACAAAAATGCCAAAGCT